>CM074314.1:0-600000 GCA_037194245.1 Opsariichthys bidens
ATTATTGCCCGTGTTAAGTAGAGAGGGATGGTTAGGCAACGAAATGTAATGCACGTTTTTTTTCTTCCGATAGTTATCTTGAAACGAGGAAAGGACATAGCGTCCTTTTTTGTTAACAAAATCAATATTGTAAATATGGATCTAATGTTTCTTTTTTTAAAGTAAATTCTAGGCCTACATTTTTTGAAATACATGCAATACATGCAGATATGCTCTACCAATCAAAAGTTTGGAAACGGTACTATTTTGGTTGTTTTTGAAAGAAGTCTCTTCTGCTCACCAAGGCTGCATTTATGTTATTATAAATACAAAAAAGCTCTAAAATTGTGAGATATTATTAAAATGTAAAATAACTGTTTTTTATGTGAATTATATATATATAGTAAAGTGTAATTGTGATCAAAGCTGAATTTATCATCATTACTCCAGTCTTCAGTGTCACATCATCCTTCACAAATCCTTCACAAATCATTGATAATAATCATCAACATTAATAAACCTACCTTTTTTGCACCTGCACTCACTCTTGTACAAATGTTGTATTTTTGTACAAAATTCAAATTTAAACAGCCAATTAGACTCAATGAAGCTGCCATTCTAATGTGCTATTTCTATCTATCTATCTATCTATCTATCTATCTATCTATCTATCTATCTATCTATCTATCATTTGACCACATCTATCCATCTATCTATCTATCTATCTATCTATCTATCTATCTATCTATCTATCTATCATTTGACCACATCTATCCATCTATCTATCTATCTATCTATCTATCTATCTATCTATCTATCTATCTATCTATCTATCTATCTATCATTTGACCACATCTATCCATCTATCTATCTATCTATCTATCTATCTATCTATCTATCTATCTATCATTTGACCACATCTATCCATCTATCTATCTATCTATCTATCTATCTATCTATCTATCTATCTATCTATCATTTGACCACATCTATTATCTATCTATCTATCTATCTATCTATCTATCTATCTATCTATCTATCTATCTATCTATCTATCTATCATCTGACCATTTCTATCTATCTATCTATCTATCTATCATTTGACACATCTATCTATCTATCTATCTATCTATCTATCTATCTATCTATCTATCTATCATCTGACCATTTCTATCTATCTATCTATCTATCTATCTATCTATCTATCTATCTATCTATCTATCTATCTATCTATCTATCTATCTATCATCTGACCATTTCTATCTATCTATCTATCTATCTATCTATCTATCTATCTATCTATCTATCTATCTATCTATCTATCTATCTATCTATCTATCTATCTATCTATCTATCTATCATTTGACCACATCTATCTATCTATCTATCTATCTATCTATCTATCTATCTATCTATCTATCATTCCATCTATTATTCTATCTATCGTTCCATCTATCTATCTATCTATCTATCTATCTATCTATCTATCTATCTATCTATCTATCTAATCATTCCATCTATTATTCTATCTATCGTTCCATCTATCTATCTATCTATCTATCTATCTATCTATCTATCTATCTATCTATCTATCTATCATTTGACCACATCTATCTATCTATCTATCTATCTATCTATCTATCTATCTATCATTCCATCTATTATTCTATCTATCGTTCCATCTATCTATCTATCTATCTATCTATCTATCTATCTATCTATCTATCAATCATTCCATCTATTATTCTATCTATCGTTCCATCTATCTATCTATCTATCTATCTATCTATCTATCTATCTATCTATCTATCTATCTATCTATCTATCTATCTATCTATCATTCCATCTATTATTCTATCTATCGTTCCATCTATCTATCTATCTATCTATCTATCTATCTATCTATCTATCTATCATCTGACCATTTCTATCTATCTATCTATCTATCTATCTATCTATCTATCTATCTATCTATCTATCTATCTATCTATCATTTGACCACATCTATCTATCTATCTATCTATCTATCTATCTATCTATCTATCTATCTATCTATCTATCTATCTATCTATCTATCAATCATTCCATCTATTATTCTATCTATCTATCTATCTATCTATCTATCTATCTATCTATCTATCATTTGACCACATCTATCTATCTATCTATCTATCTATCTATCTATCTATCTATCTATCTATCATTTGACCACATCTATCTATCTATCTATCTATCTATCTATCTATCTATCATTCCATCTATTATTCTATCTATCGTTCCATCTATCTATCTATCTATCTATCTATCTATCTATCTATCTATCTATCAATCATTCCATCTATTATTCTATCTATCGTTCCATCTATCTATCTATCTATCTATCATTCCATCTATTATTCTATCTATCGTTCCATCTATCTATCTATCTATCTATCTATCTATCTATCTATCTATCTATCTATCTATCTATCTATCTATCTATCTATCTATCTATCTCTAGTGCTTGTCATTTCCAAAGTGTGCCTGTAATTTTAGCCCCATACATTCATTCATTAATTTTGGTGCAATTATCATTGCATTTTGAACTTTTTAGAATAGTTTATGTTGCTCACATAAAAAGTAAAATAGTTTGGCTTATTTAATAATTAATTAAAGAAATATTAGTGAATATAAATAATTAGCTGAATAATTCAGAGAATATTTAAAGTCCATTTTCTTATTCTTACCATTGTCATTAAAATTACCTAACATCGTTCAAAGTTTGGGCTCTGTAAGATTTTTTAATTTTTTGCTTTGTTTTTAAAGAAGTTATCTTATTATCAAAATTGCATTTATTTTTCAGCAAAAAAAAAAAAAATCAATAAGACTGCAATATTGTGAAATTTTTGTTAAAATTTCAAATAACTCTCAAAGAAATCATTCTTTCTGTCACTTTTGGTCAAATTCAATGCTTCTTTGCTGGATAGAAATTTTTGTTTTGTTTTTCTAAAAAAAGGAAATTCCTTACTGACCTGAAATTTTTTTCAAAGGTAGTGTAATAATAATGCACTCATGACAAAAGATGGTTTAAGCAGGAAAGAAAATATATATTTTATTTCGTCAATAAACTCGAAAAATAGCATTTGCAGATGGTGGGTTTTCACAACACTTCTTTAGAGAACATGAAATTAACAGTCCAGCTATACTGAGAAAAAAAACTATCATCACCGATAGCCAACATTAAAATAAATATAGCTTTAAACAGATGAAAAGCAAATATAAACAAGAATTAGAAAAGTAGAAGGGTTGCACACATTGTAGAGCATTGCTTTATTGATATAAAAATAAAACAACAATGAGTTCTGATGGCTGAAGTTGCAGTTTGCTCTATAGCAGAAGTCTGTATTTTAGAAACCCTCCTATCAATTTTTTGCCTTTTGAGTCTGCCTGTGGTGGAAAAAATTAAAATATATGAATGTATTTCAGCCTTCATTTTACCTTTAAGTTATTCATCCTTTTTTGTAAAATTTTACTGTTAAGTCTACGAGTATTTAACTAATAAAACGCTGAGTTTAGCTAGTGTTGGGCAGTTGGATCGAGTATGGATTTTTATTGTCCATTCTATCAGCAGATTGTATGATTTGGTGTTGAAGGGAGGCTCAAAGCATCTGGATGGCTCTTGCAGCAGGCCTTTTTAAATTCCACCTGTGTGTGTGTGTGTGTGTGTGGTAATGTTTTGGACGGAGCTGCAGCGTCAGGGTGTGTTTATGAAGACTCGGAATGGAGTTTTTATTTTTTTTTGTGTGTTGATTTTACTGTAGTCTACAACCACCGACTCGAGCAAAAAACAGATCTGTCAACAGCAGTAACATGACAAGTTTGCTACAGGACGATCATAAATTGGGTAGAGTTTACATCAAACTGTATTTACAGTATATATGATAGTGTAATATATACAGTGAGATAATATATATATATATATATGTGTCCGTATTTTCTGACCTGTGACTGGGCCATATAGGTGCTCTGAAGGGATGATGCCTCTCAGAGGAGGAAGAAATGTTAGCAGATTTGAACTCTACAGCAAATAGCCGAACAACAAAGCACAAAAGGAAGTGAGAAAACAATTTGATATGCTGATTGTAGGTATTTGAAATTAAAACCTGAAGGACCAAATATTCACTTGACTACCCTACACTCAATTATACAGGGAAATAAGGAGCTTGAGTTGAAGTGGCTGCAACAGGGCGCTATTGATTCCAGAAAAACAAGGTGATGGTCCTCAGATTTTAATTATTTATATTTTTGATAATTTTGCACTTTTTAATTTTTATTTTTTAAATAATTCCAAAATTTAAGCTATAAATATTAGAAACTCCACGAAAAAGTATTATTATTCATTTCCTATTCATTCATTGTCATTCCATGCTGTCTTTTAAAATTCTTAAACACATTTTTTGTCATAAAATTAATTATGCAAAAATGGTACACAAAAAATGTGCTTCTTTTCTTGGATATAAAGATTTTTTCATCATAATCATTTCTTGTCCATTATTTGATTCATTGTTTGTTTAATACCCATATGCTGTTATATTTTTCAAAGGTGAAAATATTTAAAAAGAAGCATTCGTGAAGCTCTTGCTATTCATTCCCAGAAAGGACAAAAACAAACAAACAAACAAACACAAAGTGAGTTCATACAACACATGCACTCACGTTTCAACAATGGGTGAAGTTTATCCAGTTAATAATAACTTGATTTTTGCGTTCACACTCACTGCTCTAACATTAGCCTAAGAATATGGCTTTAGAAAACTTGTAATATAGCATTTCAAAGTTAGACATATTCTTTTTTTCTTCTCTCACTTTGAGATCTTGACAGAATTGACCCAGTTTCTTGGCTTTGACACATTTTCACTGCTGCCATAGACTGCTGGCTTCCCCTATTTACAGTCATATCACCTTGTGTTTCCCCACAAGCCAAACCGAATCAAACATTTTGAGCCGTGACGAGAAGAGTCGAGGCAGAGACGGGTATGTGCCCTTTACCACCCAGGACTTCGGTCTGAGCCTTTCGAGGCTGACTCTACCAGACGCTCAATGGAAGAAAACCTCCACAAGCACTAAAGGAGAGTGGAGCGCAACTCCCGCCGTGAGACCATCGTGTTGCTTTTCCGTCCAGTCCCCATTTCTGGACCAAAGGCACTGTCTTAAGCCGGCTGGCCTAAACACACATCAGCGCCTTGGTCTGGAGGCTGGAGCCCAATGGTACCACCCACTATTACTGAAGACAATTACAGAAGCCTCTCCAAGAACCCTGGGGAGATGGTTTGCCCGCCCCAAGGTTTTGGTGTTAGATTGTATGTTTAATGTTGTTTGATTTTGCCAGCTGACAATAAACAATTAAGTTTAAAGTTAAAAAACAGTAAGTCCATTTAATAATATTAACCCTCAAATAATACTATAAACACTTTTTTGTTGCATGTTTAATGAAATATTTCTGTTCTCTCTGATGTCAGAATTACAGGTGGTGCTTCCTCCGTTGGGTCCCTCCCTCACAGACTCCTATCAAACTCCTTATGATAATGCATATTACATTAATGGACCCAGAAATCCTCTAGACCCCAATCTGGCCCACTGGGAGTGGCCAATATTGCTTCTAGCATAGTTATAGATATATATCTCATTTGTACCGAATATGGTTAAACTAAACACATTTGCGCTAATGTATGGAATGTCATTTATTGCTATTATCTTGTAATATGAAAGGTGTTCTCTTCGGTGGATGGCATTCCAGTTTGGAATTCTAGCATGATAAATATGCCATGTTTGTATGCATGTTTAATATAATGTTTTGATTTGTTTGTTGTCAGATGGACCAGCATCGGATCAAAAAGTCACACATCTTCCCCTCCAGAAGCACATTGGGCCAGTTTTTCTAACAGCCTACCCACTGGAGGCCTCACACAGTAGGCACATGTTCTCATACATAAAAAATTTCTTGTGGAAGTAGAAATTTCTAAATGGATTTATAATTTTTTGAGTTGTTTTGGTATTTTCTTATTTTAATTGCAAATTATGGTTGAGGGCACCAGTAAGGGGGCACATTATACTCAGTTATACCAGGAATAGAACAGAATAAGCATGATAGCTCACTGTCGCTGTCTATCCATAGGAGTGAGTCAGTCCATGCTGGAGTTGTTCCGCTCAAACAACCAGCATTCTTTTCCTCAAAAGAGGCCGCAGCCTCCCAGCCCAAGGAAAGTGCTTTTAGCCAATCATAGGAAAGCACTTAAGCAGCAGGGTCTTGTCAGCAATATTTTCTGGAAATGAGATTTTTTTAAGTTGTTATGCAATGAGAAAGTAAAGGGTCCAAATTAATTTGAAATTTCCCCTCGTTTAAAAAAAGATTTTAAAAGGAAAATTGCAGTAACAAGGCCTACAAATATTCTTTGCTGTAAAAACGTTTTAATGATCAAAGAATGCCTTTCAATGAAAAAATTACTACCAAATGAAACTGTAAAATCAAGTTAACAGATTTATGTTCCGAGGAATCTTGATTTTAATTGTTTATACATACCAATTTGATGTTAAACTCCAATATGGGACAAAAAACCGCCAAAGCCTTTTAAGATCATTTAAGGAGGGAAATATTTATTAAAACCAGAGCTTACTTTTTCAAGATTATATTATAATGAAAGTAGTGTAGCACCTACCGTTTCAATAAGTTTTTTTTTTTTTTTTTGAAGCCGTTTTACCCTCAAAAATACAGAAAAGTTTTTTTTTTTTAATTTGGCTATAATATTTCCACAATATTATTGTTGATATTGTGAAATATTATCAGCAATTATACAAATAACTTTTCTATAATTTATTATGTATTATTTTTTATTTAAGATAATTTGTTCAGCATGATCCACATGATCCTTCAGAAATCACATTCTAATATGCTGATGTTGCTGCTCCCAGGAATATTTCTTGTTTATCAATGTTAAAAACAGTTGTTGCTCCTTAATATCTTTTCGGATTCTTTGATGAATAGAAAGTTCAAAAGAAACCGCATTCATTTACTTATAAATGTCCATTTTCGATAAATTTTTTTAAAAAGAATTGTATCCTTGCTGAATAAAAAGTATAATTTTACTTTTAAAGCTTTTGAACAGTAGTGTATCTAAAAGTGTTCTATATAGGGTCAGGCACACTAAATGGGGCATCAAATCAATCACTTCACTGAATAATTGCTAAGCCTAAATAAGTAATCACAACAATGTCCTGTCAGAAAATGATGTATTTAACGAGGAAAGCAGGAGGTCAGTGAGTACACACGCATTTCCTGTAAAACCCACATGGTTCAAAGTTTATAAATTATGTTAAAGTTTAATGAAATGTTGTTTAATTTTCCGAAGTAAAAGATGATGCATTTTTACATGAAATTAGTTAGATTAAATTACCCCTTGAGACTCATACAGTCAGATTTTGGTGCCTCTAATGATTGTAAAAAATGTAATATGACATCCAAACGTACACTGTTAATTGGAAAATAGTCGATACACAGTTTGCAAAGCATAAATGTAATGAAGTGACTTGCTTAGTATTCGGACCTGCAGATTTAGGTTTAGCTCAGTGGGTTTTTTTGTCGAGATGAATATCTTCATATCATAATGGCTGTGGGACACAAAAAGGAAGACTTGGGGAGTACAAATTGCTTTATATTTTCCTCTTATTTCCTCAGGGGAACCTGAATACTGAAAGATGTATTAGCTGGAAAGACTGTTTGTTTAAACCTGCCTGGTTGCAAGATCATTGAGTGTGAAATAGTGCAGTGGAAGGGTTTGGAAGACGGGATGTAGCCCTTCGAATGCCTAAATCTGGTGTTGAGTTCACCAAGAACTTCAGCTGTCTGACAAGGAAAAGAATCAGTGCAGTAACTGTTGGCCATTTTCCCAAGATTAAAGGGAATTCTAAAAGGCAGTATCAGGGATAGTGGTTAACTGTGATTTTGGCGCCTGGCCATTTTTCACTTTGTCGTCCATCAGTCTAGCGGTGAAACAGATCTCGAGGAAAAGAGGCGAAAAGGAGGCAGAAGAGAGGGAGCGAAACCAGGCTCGAGGATGAGAACAGCAAAGAAAGGCGCCTGGCCGATACAGCGAGCTCGGATGCAAAGGGAGTATGAGGAAGAGCAGGAGAGGCAAACGGCAGAAACAGAAAGAGGTTCTTGATTTGCAGTTCTCTCTCTTGAAGCACGTGGTCTTGACCCAATTTGAATTTATGAGTGTTTTTAAACTTGAAGAAATCTATCCTCTAGAGGCTTTAAACCCACAGTGAACTAACTAAACCAAGCATGGCACAGACTGATAAAAGGCCTGTGCCCGTTATAATCTCTAACAAACAGCTACTTATTGATGCCTGCAATGGAAAAAACATGCTTTTTTGCCCTCATAATGGAGGAGTTACACCATCATTGCCAGAAGGAGCTTAAACTGTAACCATGCTAACCTTGGGGCCCTTGACTTAAAAAAGCTTCTAGTGTCTAATTAGTGTAGCAATTGTATAAAAGCACATGGCTCACAAAGAAGTCACTTTCCAAACACAAGAAGCTTTCTTTCTTTTGGTCAGCACAGTGAATTCATGTGACTAACTTGAGAGTAAGAAGAAAATCTGTGTGGGAAACTTTTTCTCTCTCAACAACAAAACTCTAAAAAATCGTGCATGTGTCCATATTGAGAATGACTGGATTTTTCCCCACACAAATTTAGGCAGAGCAACTGTAAATATGTTATGACCTACACCTTATGTTTGAAAGAAAGGTACAGAAATCACAGGATGTGCTGTCCCTTTCTGTCACGGTATTTTACAGGCAAGATATGCCGAACATGAAGAGTTTGAATCAGACAAGCAAAGAGCGCCGCAAGTAGGCTGAGAAACTGAAGAAAGAAGAGGAGGAGAAAGAGAACGAGGCCCTGAGGAAATACACGAGAGAGAGAAGCAGACACATCAAGAGGAGGTGAAGGGTGCACATTGCTAAGTCTGTTGCATTTGTTCAATAGGCTTTTTCCCTCAAACCAAACATCCCTTTTCTGTCTGACACATCGATTTCTCAAATACCAAAAGGTTGCCCACAGGGCTACCACCCACGTAGGATGGCGACGTCTCTCCGCGGACCTTGGCGCAACGTTTCCACTAAAGAGTTCTGTAAAGGTTGGACAAAGAAGTCCCGGAAAAAACCATTTTTTTTTTTTTAGAGGAAACATTCGGGGACGTTCCTAAAACGTCCTCTTTTGGTTTATGAAAGTGCTGCTGCCTGTTCAACGTTCCAGATATGACTTATAAACGAGGAACAGTTCTGTATTGGTTGATTCTATCATGGTCACATAGAAACCAAACACCGCAATGCAAAATAACGTCCAGCAAAACAAACGTTATAAAGAGAACATTTTGAAGGACTTTAACAGAACGTTCGCACACTGGTCCTCTGTCTGGTCCATATTAATAACGTTTCCAGATATGACTTAACACGGGGAACGTTCTGTATTGGTTATCTCCTATGGGTCCACCGCAAGCAACGTAGCAATCCGTTCTATAGAGCGTAGAAGAGAAACATTTGTCGACCTTTAACAGAATCGTTCCTCACCATGGTCCTCTGTTTGGTGCGTATTATAACGATTTCCGAGATATGACCTTAACGGGAATGTTTCTGTATTGGTTATTTTCTATGGTTTCAAACATAGCAACGTTACATTTTTAAAGAGAACATTTTTTTTGAAAAGAACGAGTCAACAGAATGTTTTACAAATGTCTCATGCAAAATAATACAAAAAAAACATTTTATATATTATTATTATATACTATAATATAATATATATATATATATATATTTTTAATTTTTTTTTATTATTATTAGTTTGCATGAGGAATTTTAGATATAATAAACATTCTGTTTTAAAATTTTAAACTATGAATTAAATTTTAAACTTATTCTGTCATATATATATATGGGTGAACGTTGGATTATAGCGTTTTTAAACCATATAAGAAAGGTTCTTTGGTGCGGCGTGTGGCCCTAATAGCGGGGAGAGGAGGGGCGGGACATCTATTCCCAAACATCCATTTGAGCCAGACTAACAACACTTTTGGCTCGGTCTTTTCACCTCACCACCCCGGCTATGCAGCAGTTTTTTATGGTGAGTAAACGTTAACGTTTTGTTTGCTAATTTGATTTATGCTATCAAGGTTATTTTATGCAGCAGTTTTTGTCCAACGAAAAGTTATTTTTCTGATAAGTGAATGCAAACGTTGGGAAGTTCTGTTAATGAAGGTAATGTCGTGACCACACTTTTGTGAAACCAAAGTCAGCTTTAAAGTTGATCAACATGATCTACACGAGATTTCTGCATCTGTTTTTCCGTAAAATGTGGGTTCTACAAACATGTAATGTTTACTTGTTATAGAGACTGAAACGTTTTAACAGCAAGGTTAAACACAGTTTCTGTCGTCCTGACAAAACGTAAATAGGATTTATGTATGAACAAACTTAACCGTCTTACAAATATAAATCCATATGAATAGTTGCATCACCGTGGCACATTATATTGCATTTTTTCATACCAAAGGCATTGTGGCTTTGATAAGTGTTAACTCATTAACGAAAATGATTCACGTTATGTATATAGATTTTCAGCTGCCCAGGGCTCATTTCACTCGGAACAATACAGTTCAACAAGAGTAGCTCACGTTAGTCCATTTTATAAAACACTTAAAAAATTAATAGCATTTTCTCGCCATCGTTTTAACCATTGCATGTCAGGTCCCTCATTTAGTTTTTGGCCATACCGTGGGACCCAAAAGACCCTTCTTCTCCCGATATGGGCCTGCTGACTGACATCTTGAACACATACACCAAAAATCTGCAAAACTAAATTAAGTTATCAATTTTGGCCTTTCTGCGGCTGCAATTGCAATTTTTTAAAATCTTAAATCATAAAAACTGCTTGTGTTTCAAACGTCATCCCGTCATCCATTCATTAAATTCAAATTCAGAAATTCCTTTATCACAAGAAGCTAACATGCAAGGCAGTAGTAAAAATCAATCCGGACTAAAAATAATATAAAAAGGTTTGCTTACGGTTTTAATTTTAGTTGCGCTAAATAAAGTGGACGGTCTATGATAACTCCAGGGCTGAAAATCTAAATTTTATGTTTGAAACCGTTTTTAACACATTAAAACCAAATTTTTTAAAATGTATGTGTTCTGTGTTGTTTGTTGTCCTTGGACAGCACTATCTAATACCTAATCGTAAGAACATATTGAGTTTAATAACAAAGAAGAGTTTGCGATCAGAATTTTGTTTCTTTTTATTAGTAATTGTCTCCTAAAATGTAAGCCTTTTACGGTTTTGTCCTATTTTTGTGTGGCCTGTTTGTGTCCCCCTTTGATATTAGCAATGAACAATTATTTTTGTACTGCAGGTTGAATGCACATGTGTTCTATTACTATTCACAATTTTCTGTGCTTTCCCAGACCCTAGCCTTGTGGCCCTGTTCCTCAAAAAAATGCTGCAATGTCATCTCAGTAAGGTAGGCTTGACATGCAACAAAAAGTTTTTTTTTTTCTCTCAAAATTACAGCAGCATATTGCTGACAGGCCAGAAAAATGGCGTAAATTTCACATTATAATGTGATTAGGTTCTATAACAAGATGTTTTTCTCCTTATAACACAATTTTTACATTATTTAGAGAAGATATATACAAATATTGGTTTATAACGGGAAACCTTTCTTGTTATTAACTGTTGTGTTAAAATCCAACCATGAAAGTAATTGAAATAATTAAATTTGTGATAGTATCCTAGTATGTTAAGGATTATGTTCACCCCTAATAGAATTTAAATTTTCCTGAAGAAGTTTTGTATGCCGTGATTAATCTAGAATTATGATTTTTTTTATAGCTCCGCAATGGGCGATATGGCCTAAATCAATTAATTCATATCTCTATTTTATAATTGGATTATATATATATATATATATACTATATATTATATATAATATATATATAATATAATTTTAAACATCCTGCTCAATTTTGTCCAAAACAATGATTTAATATTATAGGCAATGAAAACAAATAGTTGAAAGTAGGCCTATGCTTCATTTGTAACATTACAATCTATCTAAAATAAAAAATGAATACTTTTTAAAGCAGAAGGCAGAAGTCTCAATTCAACTAAAACTAAAAATGAAGTTTAACATAAACACAAGGAACGACAGATTAATTGCCGTTATATTTAGATTACCCCCCCCCATTACTGTTTATCTGCTTATCATTAAAATAACATTTACTTGTAGGGTATAAATTTATACATCCTGAGTATGGCACCAAATTACTGGGCTTTATGGGCTATGCGTGTGTGTGTCGTATGCGTGATGTGTATATATTATAATATATAATATATATAATTAATTTACTATATATAATAATATATACTATATATAGTATATTATTATATAACTTATATATATATATTATATATGTATATGTTATTAAAATTCCTCTAGAATTGTAAAAACCATAAACTGGTGTTTGATTTACTATCCCTTCACCCTTTTAATTTTTTTTTTTTTTGGGGGGGGGCTTAGTACTACAGTGGTGCTAAAACCTACCTGAAACATTATAATCTTTTTTTGTTTTTAGCTTATTTCTTGATACCTGAATTTTTTTTTTAAAAGTAAAATTTTATTGTCTAAATTTAATTGTAACCAAAACAAACTATATCTTTTAAACACAAAAGACCTGTAGTCTTTTTGAAATAAGAGGCAACGCACTACCACTGCATTTTAATCATGATTCAAACAAAGAGGATTAGACATGTTGCACGAGCAGTTGTTTTTCAATTTGAATGTGATTGTAGAATTTTCAGGATTTAAAACAAAAAACAGAATGGTCTTGACTTTAGGTATTTACGTTTTTTATTTTTTGCTACATAAAACATCTGCCATTGAAACAGACAGCAGGTCTTGAAAGAGGCTCAAATTCCACTCTCTAACAGCAGATAGATCATGAAATATAGCGTTTCCTTGGGTTACTGGCTTTAACTATTATTTTCTGGGATCTACTGGGGCAGTGATAAAGATCCACCATCTCAATCAAATAGGTTGGTGACCCGCTGTTATAAAGGGTTTGCAAACTTTCAAGCACCACTGGTATATATCTAGAGTGGAATTTAAAAACCATTAAAAAAAGTAATTGAAGTGATCAGTATATATTGTTATTTATTGCTTTTTATTTCAGGCAGCAGAAGAACATTACATCGGGGCACCTCCTGAAGATGCTGGCAGTGACCTGATTGTCACTGTGCACCACATTTTATTTAATTAATGTTCATTATTTTTTTACACTGTTACTCCTTATTTTGGTTCATCGCTCTAGATGTTCTATGGCAAATAAAGCCCGTTATGAATTCTCAGTTTTGAATTGATTGTGCTTTCTCTGCCCCCTCTTCCTCTCACCCACAATGGAAAATGAATGAAGAATTCCTGCCTTTGTATTTTTCTTTTAATATGTTAAGTGTAAAGGATACAGTGCTTATGCCTTGATTGGGTTTTGCAGACCAAGAACCAGTGTGTGTTGCAGTAAACATTATAGTTTAATCATCCCCCTAAAGTTTCCTGTAATGTTACTAAAGGTTCTGAAAATATTCAAAAAATGTGATTGGAAATACCTAAATTAGGAACAAAAAAATAATATTCTAGGTTGGTCCGACCAAAGGTTCTTGAAAAACAAAATAAAATATGGTCCCCTAAACGTTATGAGAAAACTGTCCCTGAAAGTTCGTGCCAAGGTCCCCCAAATAACGTTCCCCTAACCATTTTAAAGAACTCGTACATCATGACCTTCTCAGAACGTTCTTGGGGACGTTACCCCAATGGTGACTTTCGCCTGTGACACCAGCGGGGACGTTCTCAGAACGTGCTGGAAACGTTTCAAATTTCCAAATAAAATATGGTCCCCTAAACGTCCAGAGAACGTCCTGAAAGTTCTGCTAACGTCCCCAAATAACCGTCCCCTAATCCCTTTAAAAGAAACTCGACATCGTGGACCTTCTCAGAACGTTCGGCGACGTTACCAGGTGAACGTCCTTGACACCAGCGGGGACGTTCTCAGAACGTGCTGGGAAACGTCAAATTTCCAAAATAAAAATATGGTCCCCCTAAACCGTCCAGAAGAACGTCCTGAAAGTTCTTGCTAACACGTCCCCGAAATAGACGTCCCCTATCCCTTTAAAAGAACTCGACATCGTGAACCTTCTCAGAACGTTTATGGCGACGTTACCAGCAGGAGGTCGACGTCCTTGACACCAGCGGGGACTATTTCTCAGAACGTGCTGGGAACGTAAAATTTCCAAATAAAAATATGGGTCCCCCCTAAACGTCCAGGAGAACGTCCTGAAAGTTTCTCGCTAACGTCCCCGAAATAACGTCCCCTATCCCTTTTAAAGATGATAGAACCTCGACATCGTTGACCTTCCATCAGAACGTTCTGAGCGACGTTACCAGGTTGACGTCCATTGACACCCAAGCGGGTGGACGTTCTCAGAAACGTGCTGGGAACGTAAAAATTTCTAGCGGGGCGGCATCACCACCCCTAACCAACCTTTACAAAAGAAAAGAAAACTACGTCAAGCTTGATGCCTGTAGACCTCCATCGGTTGTGAGAGTCACCGCTCTTCATGCAACTGTGTCCTGTGAGGTGAACACACCTTGCACACAATTGCATCATGCGTCCACGCGCTGTTTATTACAGCAATTCTTGGGTGGTTGTTCTTCAATTATGGGCACCACTAGAAAAAATGAATCACTTTAAAAGGGGACCTATTATGCACCTTTTTTTTTTACAAGACTGTAAGTTGTAATATAATTCCTCTGGTGTCCCCAGAATGTGTCTATGAGGTTTCAGCTCAAAATACCCCACAGATCATTTATTATACCACGTAAATGCCCATGAGTGGGTGGGGGGGGAAGGAAAAACCATGTTGTTTTTGTGCATGTATCTTTAAATGCAAATGAGCTGCTGCTTCCCCTCCCTACACTTTTCAGAAGAGGGGCGGAGCTACAGCTCTTTGCCTCTGATACTAACAAAACATGCCTGTCTTGGATATTTGAGATTATCATCTCTAACGTTGTAAAGTGACTAATCAGTTTTTTTCTGTCTTTCTTTAATTAGATTGCGCTCCAATGTTAGCACCACCATTCTCCCCCCGGTGCCTGCCCGCAGGAACGGAGATCAGGGGCCACAGGGTAAACTCATACCTCTATCTAAGCCATTACAGCTTTTAGAAGGACAAAGTCCTCTGAATTGTATACTTTTTGTTTTAGAAAGAAAAGCAGACTGTTGATCAGGGTGTTATCAGCCTTGGTAGGCAGCCTGCGGAGCAAAAAACAGAGGACGCCTGGAGGGAACAGTTAATGCAGTCCAAAACGTAAATGGACCACACCCCTCCTGTTCAATGTGCAGGTACGCTAAATAGAAAAAAACTATCAATGCACAGGAACACAATCAGAACCACGTGGTCAATTAGGATCCTGTTAAATTGAAGTTCTTTCCCCTCCACGAACAACCAACATGACACAACCCTACAAGAGTTTAACCATCTGAAGTTTCAGAGGTAAAAAGTCACCCTGAGTTTCCTGCCTGTTAGTTAGAAAAACCTCTGCAGAAAAACTCTCAAATGGGCCTGTAATTGTTCACTATGCAAAAAGGTTCCCTTGAAATCCCATCTACACCGGCCTTTATTACCATATCACATATTCACCAACAGCCGCACTTCATTTCCGATGTTGCTGCACTCTCTGTAATTCCTTCGGTGAGCTTCAGTTGTAACATCAAAATAAAAGCCATAGATGCTCTCCAAATAACCTTTTTAAAGTCGCAATTTTCCACACTGGCTGAAAATTGAGTGATACACTCCGGAGATTACTATATGGCCAAGATGGCCGCCATGTTGGACTTGAACTTGCTCCACTTAAATGGATTTTAAGTTTTAGTCTTTTTTTTTTTTAAATTGAAACACATCTTTTTGTGAACTCCAGGAATTGAGAGGGATGGATCTGGATGGATGAAGTTAATGAGAGAGAATTATCCATTGGTAATCAGTGTTATATTGAACTAAAAACTATTGGATAGAGATTATGTTCGGTTTTTTGTTATAACTGAAATAAAAGGCTATGAAATAAATATTAGATTTAGTAGGTTATATATTAAATCATTAATATTATTATGAAGAATATGTTTGTCTCTGAAGCTAACTGAAATAAGGACTTACTTTTGAAGTCCTAAAATTATACTAAAAGCTGAGAATTGATTATAAATTGAATAAATAAAATTGCTTATATATATATATAAGAATGTATTATTAGAGCGCTTTTAGTCTTCTCTACCAATTATAAGTCCGCTATATATGCCGAGTTCTCATACAGGGACAATCTTCTGGATTCATATCATCAAGATGGAATCGAGCGGTCAGTGATAGTACAGAAATCAAATTTTCGTAGATTTTCTCGTATGATGCTATCTTGTAATATTAGGCTGCAATTATAGCCCAACGTCGCCACATATCCTATGTCAATAGTACCCCTTAGGATTGATAATTCATACGATTGCTTCAAAAAGTGTCCAACGTGACACACACAAGACGGAAAGCCTAATCTAACATAAAAATAACGAACTACCCTTATGCGGTAAACGAGCTAACTGGAACCCTAACAATCAAACCACGACATCCTGTAGGAATTGCGCACGTAAGTTGTATCTAGTAGGATCATATTGGATTATTATCTGTTAACGGGACAATCCTAATTGTATTGGAAATTAGATGTTGTAAAAGTACTTGAGTAACTTGATGTCTTATTGAGCTGTCTCTTCTGAACCTCCTCCCAGGCTTTCTTGCCTGCTCTGGTCCGTGTAGTGTACATGCCGGATACGGACGAGGATTCGCAGGGCCACATGCAACGTCCCAAGGCTGCTGGTTTTCCCTGTTTTCAGCAAGATTGGCGCTTCGACTGTTCCTTTGAAACCGTGAAAACACGGAGAACAATTGAGTTCTTTTTTAATGTGGGAACAGGAGATAGAATCAAGCCAGACTGAGAGACAGGGACGCTTTCGTCATTAGGCACCTACCACAGTGGCTTGGTCTGATAACGGAGGACTTGATACGACGTGCCTGTAAAGCTATGTGGTGGGTTTTGAAGAGGTGGTGAAATAAAGTCATGAAGTACAGATGGATATATTTATAGGCATACTCAAAGTTTACTAACACACGAGAGTCATGTGAGTACTGTCCAGCCTTCCACAGCGCCGGACAGTCGAGCGTTTAAAGACATGTTCTGAGGTAGGTAGCCGAGATTACTCATTCCCTCTGGTTTGGATCCACTTTACATCGCATGTCTCCAATAACGCAATCTCTCTGCAGGGAAAACACACTTCATTGAGGCAGTAGAACTGAACATATATGTTATACACCATTACCAATACACAAAATTTTCATAAATCAGTTTAATACAACGTTTCAATAACCATTTGTATGTCGAGGTTGTGTCGCTAGAATACGGGGTTTTCAAACCTTTATTGTCTTTATTATTAATATATGTGTACACTTATAAACTCTGATTTCACTTATTGTAATATAAGCAGAATTAGAGTACAGATTTTTTTTTTCCTGATAACAAATAAGTAAACAATAACTAAATAAATAGTATGAAAAAAAAAATTACAGGTCAAAAATTTCCTTTATTTTTTGAAGATAAATTATAAAGATCAAAATATCAACAAAATTAGAAAATTTTGTCTATGTGTAATTATAATATATATATATATATAAAACATGTGCACAAACTAATTTTTTAATACAGTATAATTTTACTAAAAAATAGCTAAAAATTTTTTAAAATGATAAAAATAATACTGGAAAATATAAATATAAAATAAAAAAAATAAAAATAAAAATAAAAATTCTAAATACTAATAAATACTATACTAATGAAATACCTATAATAGTATGACGAATAATACAGAAGTGGGTGACGCAATCTGACTCATGACATTTGTTCTGTATTCATATTCCCAGTCGTGTTTCTAAACTCTCCTTTCAATAAAGTAGCCAAAAGTAAGAAAAAAAAACTTAAAAAAATTTGTTCACATAATTAGTGTTTTGTAATGATCCTCTGTGGTACTGTGAATGCCTGATCAAAGTTTTCGCATCCCTCCTTCTTACTGGTTGCGGGAAAGAACACAATGTTGTCGCAATGGTCTGAAAGAGCTCAGCTGAGACGCACAATACTTGTTATGTGGAGCAGAGCTGCAAACAGCCTGTTCTGTTCCTGGGCTTCTGGGGAGGTCACATATGGAAGCACAAAATGAACAGTTGACCATCTGAATTGTTTCAATGTGTTTTAAGTGTATTATGATCTCAGTGGCTAGTGAATCTGGGCTAAACAACGTAAATCTGATAAGATTGCGAGTTCATGCGAAAAGATTACATGTCCTACCTGATTACTTGATACTGCTCATTTGTGGCATTCTGCCAATCAAATACTTGTTGTATAATCGAGTTCTAAAAATTTATCATTAACGATGATCAAACTTTTGGAGTACGAACTTCAATTCTGTTTCCATTATAAAACAGTGGAATCAAGAAAACAGAGAAAGAAGAGAGAGAAATCATACAGGACCAATGATCTTAACTGAATTGACCGCATGATACGTGCCCTAAAAGCAACACTGAACTGACTCTGTCTGCGGCTGTCAACCAAAAGCCTTCTCCAATTGCTGTTCACAGACTTGCTGGTCTATCTGACGATCGGAGTCTGAATATCCACTGACTTCTGGGGAGATGGACGTCCTGTAAACACCGGTGGACGTACTTATCTTATTGTGAACATCGAAGGAAGACTCATTAAGCACATTGTTAGAAGAGCATCTGGAGTGCAATTGACCCTCCATTGAACACTTCCCACGTTTGGAAATGTCTTATGTAGTCTGCATACCAGCTGTTTATACAGAGTCCAGCTGGACGAGATCTACCTCTGTACCAGTGCGTTCTCACGAGTCAACAGCCTTTGGTAAAACAAACAAATAGTTGGGTTAGAAGGAGTCATGTGCCTCACGCTGGTGCTTTTTCCAGTTTGATAAGGTGAAGTTATTTTTTGCCATTTTGAACATTCTGTCAGACCAAATATAGTGTTTTAAAGTGCTAATAATTGTTGCCCTCTCATGCTACATTTTAATATATTTTTGCTATGTAAAATGCACTAAACAGGATTGCAAATGTCAAGCTAAAAAATAACACATCAGAAATATGTTGATAACTAATTATGGCTTCAAAAGGGAAAGGGCTTGATGGTAACAAGGGCTGAAAGTTTTATGGTTTCACTTGACATTACAATGCATTACATTACATGCCCCCTGCATCTAAAGTGAGTCAAATAATTTTAATATGATTTATTGCAGATATTTCTTCAAAACTTTAGTATGTGTTATGACTCAGTTGTTTACTATACTAATTCACAAGTAACAGGGCGCGTGACTGTTTTACAGTTAATTAGCTATGAGATGTTTATGTAGAAAGAGATTTTAAATTGCAGATTTTCTACAAATGTTAAGTGTTAATAATAGTTGTTTACTACGGGCAAAATCATAGTAACAGGGTTGACAATTTTACAGGTTAATTTAGCTAAAGATGTTTATTAGAAGAGAATTTACGGTAGTAATTTGTACAAATATTGAGTATTTTAAAATCAGTTGATTACTGACATAAATCACGGTAACAGTGTTGAATGTTGGCTACGAATAATGGTTATGATAAACGTTTAAAAACATGATGACTGAAAAAACTCCGGCTTGAGGCAAGGATGCCATTAGGATGACGAGCGTTTTTATTATTAGTTATGGATTAGTTCTTTACTTTAAAAAGGTAAAAACATAAAAAAAAAAAATATATATATTTACTATATATTTTATATATATATAAATGGCCAACTGGGGTGTAAATGTAATGGAGAATGAGGAAAATTGATATGAGATAAGTAATTCCTTGTTAATGTTATTTTTACACATGTATACTAGGGACATAATTGGCATTCATTTTGTAAAATGATC
Source organism: Opsariichthys bidens (assembly GCA_037194245.1). Classification (NCBI taxonomy): domain Eukaryota; kingdom Metazoa; phylum Chordata; class Actinopteri; order Cypriniformes; family Xenocyprididae; genus Opsariichthys; species Opsariichthys bidens. The sequence continues at coordinate 20,105 of CM074314.1, forward strand.
CATTAGAAATTCTGAAACACTCACATGTGTGGGATGGTGGTTTTGAAGATGTCTAACATACAGTTGTGTTCAAAATTATTCAACCCCCCAATGCTGTAAATGGTTTTAGAGAATTTAGAGTACATTTGTAATTGAATTCAGAATGAAATCCTACAAGGACTTCTTAAAGAAGCATATGCAACTAAAATGACATCAATTGGTTTTGTAATACAGTAGTAAATGTTTTTTTTTGTGAATTCTTCATTGACACAATTATTCAACCCCTTAAAGACTACCACTCTGAAGAACAGAGGTCCATTGAAGTGTTTTCAATCAGGTATTGAAAGCACCTGTGGATGTCAGGGAGCAGCAATAAAGCCTAATAAGCACCAATTAGGCAGCTTTAAAATGACTGTGATACTCAGCTCCTTCTAGACATTTACTGGTGTGGTTACAAACATGGTGAAGTCAAGAGAATGGTCCAGGAAGACAAGAGAAGAGGTGATTACTCTTCACAGGAAGGGCAATGGCTATAAGAAGATTGCAAAGATGTTAAACATACCAAGAGACACCATAGGAAGCATCATTCGCAAATTCAAGGCAAAGGGCACTGTTGAAACGCTACCTGGTCGTGGCAGAAAGAAGATGCTGACTTCGACTGCTGTGCGCTACCTGAAGCGTAGAGTGGAGAAAAGTCCCCGTGTGACTGCTGAGGAACTGAGAAAAGATTTGTCAGATGTAGGTACTGAAGTTTCTGCTCAGACAATACGGCGCACCCTGCGTAATGAAGGCCTCCATGCCAGAACTCCCAGGCGCACCCCCTTGCTGTCTCCAAAGAATAAGAAGAGTCGACTGCAGTATGCCAAAAGTCATGTGGACAAACCACAGAAGTTTTGGGATAGTGTTCTGTGGACTGATGAAACAAAATTAGAACTGTTTGGGCCCATGGATCAACGCTATGTTTGGAGGAGGAAGAACAAGGCCTATGAAGAAAAGAACACCTTGCCTACTGTGAAGCATGGCGGGGGTCAATCATGCTTTGGGGCTGTTTTGCTTCTGCAGGTACTGGGAAGCTTCAGCGTGTGCAAGGTACCATGAATTCTCTTCAGTACCAGGAGATATTGGAGGACAATGTGATGCAGTCCGTCACAAACCTGAGGCTTGGGAGACGTTGGACCTTTCAACAGGACAATGATCCCAAGCATACCTCCAAGTCCACTAGAGCATGGTTGCAGATTAAAGGCTGGAACATTTTGAAATGGCCATCGCAGTCACCAGACTTAAATCCGATTGAGAACCTCTGGTGGGACTTAAAGAAAGCAGTTGCAGTGCGCAAGCCTAAGAATGTGACTGAACTGGAGGCTTTTGCCCATGATGAATGGGCGAAGATACCCGTAGCTCGCTGCAAGACACTTGTGTCAAGCTATGCTTCACGTTTAAAAGCTGTTATAACTGTAAAAGGATGTTGTACTAAGTATTAAGATTGAATGTCACTTGGGGGTTGAATAAAACTGATAATGATGTGAGCAGAGAAAAGACATTTGTGGTTATTTCATTATAAATGTTATGTTATATTTGTCTGACCTACACGTGCCTCTTTGATTTAATTGTAAGCAGGATGACTGAATGATCAAAATCAATGTCAAACCGGCCAAAACAATCAATTTCAGTGGGGGTTGAATAATTTTGAACACAACTGTATAAAAAAAAAAACAGTCCGAGCCCTGCCGAGACCGGACCAAGACCGAGACTCAGACCACACCCAGAGACAAGGCAGAGAGTCAGCCCCAGACTAAGACTGGGCTTGAGTCCGGTTCTTAGTCTGGGTCTGACTCTCGGTCTTAAATCCCAGCCTCAGTTAAGGTCCGGATTAACAATCTATATTACTATTTACAGTAATAAATGAGCTTTAGTTGGATTTTATTTTGCCACAATACTGTGTTTTAGTGGAATGACTTTGTGTCCATCAAGAATGTATGACACCAAAGGATAGAAATCGGGCAGGTCATTAAAGTTGATACACTGTAACCCAAGACTGTCCTTTGTCACAGAATACAGATGGTATTCTGAGAGGAAGGTGCCTTTGTGGACATCCATCAAAACATACACAGATGTGTCATTATGAATCAAGATGAGTAGAAGTTCACCAAACTCCATACACTCATCATTTCTGTACACAAGAAACTGTCCTTTTTTATATGCAGTGCCCTTGTACTGAATGTCTGTGGTAACTGTGGTATTGCTTTCTGAAAAGGCTAACTCCCTGACTGCATGTTTAATAGTGTTACTGTAGAGGTTGGGATAAAACGCACAGCTGTCCTTCCCTTGCAGTAGAGTACTGCATTCTTGCCCAGCTAAAAGATATGCCTGATACATTTGTTGACGCTCTGACAAAGTTTGACAAATGTTTTTGAAGTTTTTCAAGTGTCTGGCACATCTTTTAAAATAACTGTGTTTACTTTCAAACCTAAGCGTCCATAACCTAATCAATGGACCAAACTTCAAGATCAGTGCTGAATAATGGCGCAAATAGTGGTGCTTGGGTTTTAGTTGAATTTCAGGAAACAATATCTTTCTCAACTCCAAATATTCTTGGATCAAAATGTCAAGATATGCGATCTGGGACAAGGAAATGTTCTGAGCACAAATAAGATCCACAATGTCTTTTAGCTGGAGAACTAACTGCCATACTTCATCCTCATGATTTTGCAATTTGTCACCAATCAAAACTGGTAGCAATCTCAAAAGGTTCCAGTTTTGAACGGCTTGCCCTGATAACTTGGCTCCGTCCGGGTTGACGGCACATGGCTTTGTGAGTGCTTCAGATCCCTTGTACTTTAACTGTTTGATGTGCCTGTTTAAGAGCGAGTACGTGAACCATTTTTTCGTTTTTATAATGTTCTTCAGGTACAGTGCTAGATCATATGACAAGACTCCTTCAAAGAGGTCATGACCTAAACAGGGCGGGAGACCAGGCTGGGATACGTGAAAAGACTCAAGGGCATTAAAGATAGAGTTTACCTTTATCCCTCGGACGCCTTGGATGTTTTCAGCCTGGAGATCAGCAACAGCTGCGTCATACGTCTCTGGGGTGCGTGGAGCACCACAGACATTCGGATCAGCCACAAACTTACTTCTTGTGATTTCACAGTACCTGCAAAAATATTGAGAGCGGCTGAAGTTCTCTGTAAACCCACCTATGCAATGAGAACCCAAGTTATCCCCAGCAATGCAGTAAAGACCCGCTTTTACGTTTTCTCCATCTACATTTATTCCATCCGTCTCCAAGGATTTCAAATCTGCCAACAACTCTGAGAAAACTTTGGCTACTCCAAAACGCTTAAGGTCATCCTCAACACACAACAAGACTAAGAACATATTATCAGTATTTGAACGCAAATGAATGGGTAAATTTGCTAATGAAAGATAGACTGCAAGAACTTTGTGCGTCTTTTTAGCAGAACCCAGGGGATTCACAATCTCAAATGAATCTTGGTACAAAATCAGTTTGAGGCTTTCAGGGTTTTCATTGAAGAACTGGTGACATTTGAAATTTTGTCCATCATATAAATCCGTAAAAACCTCTACATCAGGATCTCCAAACTGTTGTGACTGAGTATTCCTCCCTAAACGTGACTGTAAAAAGCTCTTTAGAGTTTCTGCCACTGGTATGTAGTAAGCATATTTTTGTGTCATGTTCTCGTCCATTCCCAATGCCACTTTTTGGGGTTCAGTGTATTTAAACATTTTTGTGAATGTCTGATTTCTAGAGTATGTTGTTCTTAATTGTCCCTGATGACAGGCAGAGAACAAATCTGACTCTTTAATGCAGTCACAGATTTTAGAGACTGCTTCATGTGATAGGCTCATATCATTTTTTAAAAAAGAACTTACTTTAGTTATTGTATAGGCTTGACCTAACTCATGCACATTTTGCATTTCCTCAACAATAGTCTGTATAGTAGAGGCTGGAATTAGCAACTGTCCTTGCAGTTTAAAGTAAAATAGACTGATGTTTCTGAGATAAGACTGACTATCATTCTCTGGCATATCACTGGCTACACTAGCTGTTGGTATGGCTTCATGTGTGTTTTCTGAAACATCTGGACTGGCAATGACATCTGGGGGCTGAGGGCGAGTTTCCCTGTACATGTTATCAATACCATCTGTGGAGCATGCTTTATGCTTTCTGCACATGTGAAAAGTAAATGACGACTTTTTTGTAAACACGTGCTTACAACCACTTACTGGACATGCCACAGACCTTCCCTCTCCAATATGATCATTTAAGTGAGACACAAGCTCTTTCACCGTGTGAAAATACTGCGGTCAAGCCAGCCGGCACCTCGAAACGCGTAGTCAATCTAGCCGCCACGATATTTCGTGGTTCGCGCATACACTGGGTATTACGGTAAGACTGTCAGAGAACTGATCTGAAAACAAGCAATCCTCTGTCGAAGCGATTTCACATTCAAGTATGCATTCAGGATGTCTTAATAAATGAAAATAAATAACTAAATATACAAATATTACAATTATATATAGTAAATATAACATATAAAGCCCACTTTCACCTGAAAATGATAAAACACCTCACTGTAAAAAACAAACAAACAAAAAATACCTCCTAGCTTCCACAGATTCATTTCACCTCAGCTGGAGAGGACACCTTCTCACTGTGTCCACTGCACAGTTTCAGGACATTCTGATGTGGCATTCCAAAATAAGAGCCCCCTAAAACTCACATATACGCTGCTCTGTCCATATATTCAAAAATTATTTAAAAAAAAACTCCTAGGTTCCACAGATTCATTTCACCTCAGCTGGAGAGGACACCTTCTCACTGTGTCCACTGCACAGTTTCAGGACATTCTGATGTGGCATTCCAAAATAAGAGCCCCCTAAAACTCACATATACGCTGCTCTGTCCATATATTCAAAAATTATTTAAAAAAAAACTCCTAGGTTCCACAGATTCATTTCACCTCAGCTGGAGAGGACACCTTCTCACTGTGTCCACTGCACAGTTTCAGGACATTCTGATGTGGCATTCCAAAATAAGAGCCCCCTAAAACTCATATATACGCTGCTCTGTCCACGCATTCAAAAATTCTTAAAAAAAAAAACTCCTATGTTCCACAGATTCATTTCACCTCAGGTGGAGAGGACACCTTCTCACTGTGTCCACTGCACAGTTTCAGGACATTCTGATGTGGCATTCCAAAATAAGAGCCCCCTAAATCTCATATATACGCTGCTCTGTCCACGCATTCAAAAATTCTTAAAAAAAAAACTCCTAGGTTCCACAGTTACATTTCACCTCAGGTGGAGAGGACACCTTCTCACTGTGTCCACTGCACAGTTTCAGGACATTCTGATGTGGCATTCCAAAATAAGAGCCCCCTAAAACTCACATATACGCTGCTCTGTCCATATATTCAAAAATTATTTTAAAAAAAACTCCTAGGTTCCACAGATTCATTTCACCTCAGCTGGAGAGGACACCTTCTCACTGTGTCCACTGCACAGTTTCAGGACATTCTGATGTGGCATTCCAAAATAAGAGCCCCCTAAAACTCATATATACGCTGCTCTGTCCACGCATTCAAAAATTCGTAAAAAAAAACTCCTAGGTTCCACAGATTCATTTCACCTCAGGTGGAGAGGACACCTTCTCACTGTGTCCACTGCACAGTTTCAGGACATTCTGATGTGGCATTCCAAAATAAGAGCCCCCTAAAACTCATATATACGCTGCTCTGTCCACGCATTCAAAAATTCTTAAAAAAAAAAACTCCTAGGTTCCACAGATTCATTTCACCTCAGGTGGAGAGGACACCTACTCACTGTGTCCACTGCACAGTTTCAGGACATTCTGATGTGGCATTCCAAAATAAGAGCCCCCTAAATCTCATATATACGCTGCTCTGTCCACGCATTCAAAAATTCTTAAAAAAAAACTCCTAGGTTCCACAGATTCATTTCACCTCAGGTGGAGAGGACACCTACTCACTGTGTCCACTGCACAGTTTCAGGACATTCTGATGTGGCATTCCAAAATAAGAGCCCCCTAAATCTCATATATACGCTGCTCTGTCCACGCATTCAAAAATTCTTAAAAAAAAACTCCTAGGTTCCACAGTTTCATTTCACCTCAGGTGGAGAGGACACCTTATCACTGTGTCCACTGCACAGTTTCAGGACATTCTGATGTGGCATTCCAAAATAAGAGCCCCCTAAAACTCATATATACGCTGCTCTGTCCACGCATTCAAAAATTGTTTAAAAAAAAACTCCTAGGTTCCACAGATTCATTTCACCTCAGGTGGAGAGGACACCTTCTCACTGTGTCCACTGCACAGTTTCAGGACATTCTGATCTGGCATTCCTAAATAAGAGCCCCCTAAAACTCATATATACGCTGCTCTGTCCACGCATTCAAAAATTCTTAAAAAAAAAAAAACTCCTAGGTTCCACAGATTCATTTCACCTCAGGTGGAGAGGACACCTACTCACTGTGTCCACTGCACAGTTTCAGGACATTCTGATGTGGCATTCCAAAATAAGAGACCCCTAAATCTCATATATACGCTGCTCTGTCCACGCATTCAAAAATTCTTAAAAAAAAACTCCTAGGTTCCACAGTTTCATTTCACCTCAGGTGGAGAGGACACCTTATCACTGTGTCCACTGCACAGTTTCAGGACATTCTGATGTGGCATTCCAAAATAAGAGCCCCCTAAAACTCACATATACGCTGCTCTGTCCATATATTCAAAAATTATTTAAAAAAAACTCCTAGGTTCCACAGATTCATTTCACCTCAGCTGGAGAGGACACCTTCTCACTGTGTCCACTGCACAGTTTCAGGACATTCTGATGTGGCATTCCAAAATAAGAGCCCCCTAAAACTCACATATACGCTGCTCTGTCCATATATTCAAAAATTATTTAAAAAAAAACTCCTAGGTTCCACAGATTCATTTCACCTCAGCTGGAGAGGACACCTTCTCACTGTGTCCACTGCACAGTTTCAGGACATTCTGATGTGGCATTCCAAAATAAGAGCCCCCTAAAACTCATATATACGCTGCTCTGTCCACGCATTCAAAAATTCTTTAAAAAAAAACTCCTATGTTCCACAGATTCATTTCACCTCAGGTGGAGAGGACACCTTCTCACTGTGTCCACTGCACAGTTTCAGGACATTCTGATGTGGCATTCCAAAATAAGAGCCCCCTAAAACTCATATATAGGCTGCTCTGTCCACGCATTCAAAAATTCTTAAAAAAAAAACTCCTAGGTTCCACAGATTCATTTCACCTCAGGTGGAGAGGACACCTTCTCATTGTGTCCACTGCACAGTTTCAGGACATTCTGATGTGGCATTCCAAAATAAGAGCCCCCTATAACTCACATATACGCTGCTCTGTCCATATATTCAAAAATTATTTTAAAAAAAACTCCTAGGTTCCACAGATTCATTTCACCTCAGCTGGAGAGGACACCTTCTCACTGTGTCCACTGCACAGTTTCAGGACATTCTGATGTGGCATTCCAAAATAAGAGCCCCCTAAAACTCATATATACGCTGCTCTGTCCACGCATTCAAAAATTCTTAAAAAAAAACTCCTAGGTTCCACAGATTCATTTCACCTCAGGTGGAGAGGACACCTTCTCACTGTGTCCACTGCACAGTTTCAGGACATTCTGATGTGGCATTCCAAAATAAGAGCCCCCTAAAACTCACATATACGCTGCTCTGTCCATATATTCAAAAATTATTTAAGAAAAAACTCCTAGGTTCCACAGATTCATTTCACCTCAGCTGGAGAGGACACCTTCTCACTGTGTCTACTGCACAGTTTCAGGACATTCTGATGTGGCATTCCAAAATAAGAGCCCCCTAAAACTCATATATACGCTGCTCTGTCCACGCATTCAAAAATTCTTAAAAAAAAAAACTCCTAGGTTCCACAGATTCATTTCACCTCAGGTGGAGAGGACACCTTCTCACTGTGTCCACTGCACAGTTTCAGGACATTCTGATGTGGCATTCCAAAATAAGAGCCCCCTAAAACTCACATATACGCTGCTCTGTCCATATATTCAAAAATTATTTAAGAAAAAACTCCTAGGTTCCACAGATTCATTTCACCTCAGCTGGAGAGGACACCTTCTCACTGTGTCCACTGCACAGTTTCAGGACATTCTGATGTGGCATTCCAAAATAAGAGCCCCCTAAAACTCATATATATACGCTGCTCTGTCCACGCATTCAAAAATTCTTAAAAAAAAAACTCCTAGGTTCCACAGATTCATTTCACCTCAGGTGGAGAGGACACCTTCTCACTGTGTCCACTGCACAGTTTCAGGACATTCTGATGTAGCATTCCAAAATAAGAGCCCCCTAAAACTCACATATACGCTGCTCTGTCCATATATTAAAAAATTATTTAAAAAAAAAACTCCTAGGTTCCACAGATTCATTTCACCTCAGGTGGAGAGGACACTGTCTCACAGTGTCAACTGCACAGTTTCAGGACATTCTCATGTTGCATTCCAAAATAAGAGCCCCCTAAAACTCATACATACTCTGGTTTTTCCATGCATTCAAAAACTCTTAAAAAAAAAGTCCTAGCTTCCACAGATTCATTTTACCTCAGGTGGAGAAGATACTGTCTCTCAGTGTCAATGGCACCCTTTCAGGACATTCTGATGTTGCATTCCATCAGAGCATGTGGCGTATTCCGGGCCCAATTCAGAATGGACAGCCATGCTTTCCCGGGCCGCCGGGATTATCGGGCTCGCGTGGAATCCTCCACCGTGTCCCGAACCCTCCCGGCTGGATGATTGGTTTCTTGGGGCAGCCCGTGCTGGTTCTCAGCGCTCTGCCCAGGTTCCTTTCTTTCCGGAGGTGCATAAGGAGGTGACTAGATCGTGGAGGACACCCTTTTCTGTCTGAAACCGGTCAGGTTCCTCCTCCGCCTTCACCGTCCTGGATGGCGGTGCAGCCAAGGGTTACGTTGGCATCCCCCCAGTTGAACATGCCATTGCGATGCAGCTGTGTCCGGCGGCCGCCAACTGGCGGGGCAACCCGTGCCTCCCGTCCTGGGCCTGTAAGTTCTCTTCTAATCTGACGAACAAGGCTTACAGAGCCTGCGGGCAGGCTGCATTCCCTCCATGCCATGGCATTGCTGCACTTCGTGACATGCCCCAGGGCGGTCTTGACCAACAGCTCGCAAAGTCTGCAAAGCAGCAGTCTTCACCCAGCAGACCGCAGGGAGTGGTCGCAGCAGACGCAGCGCCCAGCCGCTCAGCCCGCAGCCAATCCAGGTGGCAAACGAACCAGGAAGCTGTCCCGAGACGGGCGACCCGAAAGAAGGCACTGCTCCCTACCCCAGAGGAGGGCCAGGTGGAGAATCCTTGGTTTCAGTTTATTTCTGTTCCGCCGCTGGCTCCCCGGAGTCCAGTGGTACCCACATTCTCAGTAAGAGAGCAGTTTCCACATCCTCTGGGTCACAAGAGGGCGCGTCTGGCGGTGTGTCACGCTGTGCCGGTGTGCCACCCTCAGCCCCCTCTCATTTCGCCAGCAGAGGACAGTGTGCTGGTCGCAGCCGCGTCCATGCCATCTCCTACGCGCACTGTCACTCTGTGGAGCCAAACCTCACTTCGGGCCACACTGCCGTCCGAGTCAGGTCCCCTGGCTCCGCCTCGCTACCCCACCGCGGGTACGTTTGTTGTGCTGTTGGTCCTGCTGGTTCGGGGTGTCTGGAAGCCTGGCTAGCACTTCCCAGCCCGTCCCGCTGGCTCATCTGCATGATCAGACTCAGCTATGCGATTCAGTTCACCCGGCGTCCCCCAGTGTTCAGGGGCATCCATTTCACTCGCGTGGATGCAAACAATGCTCCTGTGCTTCGGGCGGAGATTGCGGGCTGGCCCTGTCACCCCGTGTCTTTACCAAGATTGCGGAGGCGGCCATTGTTCCTCTCAAGGAACAAGGCATTCGCATCCTCAACTATCTTGATGACTGGCTGATCCTAGCTCACTCGCGAGAGCAGTTGTGCGAACACAGGGACCTAGTGTTAGCTCACCTCAGCCGGTTGGGTCTTCGGGTCAACTGGGATAAGAGTAAACTCACCCCTGGGCAGAGGATCTCTTATCTTGGTATGGAACTGGACCCGGTCAACAAGACTGGTGAGGCGCGTCCAGTCGGTGTTGAACTGCCTGACTACACTCAAGCAGGAGAGCGACCCCACTGAAATTATTTCAGAGGCTCCTGGGGCATATGGCATCCGCAGCCGCAGTCACGCCACTCTCATTGCTTCATATGAGGCTGCTTCAGAACTGGCTTCATGGCCGAGTCCTGAGATGTGCGTGGCAACGCGGTATGTTCCGTGTGGCCATTACACTGAACTGCCGTCGTACCCTCACTCAGTGGTCTGACCCCTCGTTCCTGCGGGCTGGAGTTTCCCTGGAACAGGTGTCCAGGAATGCTGTGGTCTCCACGGATGCCTCCTCCACCAGATGGGGGGCCACGTACAATGGGCATGCAGTTTCAGGTCTGTGTACGGGGCCTCAACTGCAGTGGCATATCAATTGCCTCGAGTTGTTAGCAGTGCGTCTTGCAGTGGGCCACCTCAAGGGGCTGCTACTAGGCAAGCACGTACTGGTCCGTACGGACAACACTGCGATAATTGCGTACATCAACCACCAGGGCGGTCTACGCTCCCGTCGCATGTCACAACTCGCCCGCCATCTCCTCTTATGGAGTCAGAAGCATCTGAGGTCGCTTCGTACCATTCACATCCCAGGCGTGATCGACCGTGCAGCCGACAAGCTTCCGGGAGAATGGAGACTCCATCCCCAGGCGGTCCAGCTGATATGGCGTCGCTTCGGGACCGCACAGGTAGATCTGTTTGCCGCCCCGGACTCGACCCACTGCCAGTTGTTTTACTCCCTGTCCGAGGGCACCCTCGGCACGGACGCACTGGCACACAGCTGGCCCGGGGCCTCCGCAAGTATGCGTTTCCCCCAGCGAGTCTTCTTGCACAGACATTGTGCAAAGTCAGGGAGGACGAGGAGCAGGTCCTGCTAGTTGCGCTGTATTGGCCCAACCGGACCTGGTTTTCAGATCTCATGCTCCTCGCGACAGCACCTCCTTGGCCCATTCCTCTGAGGAAGGACCTTCTGACTCAGAGACGGGGCACCCTCTGGCACCCTCATCCGGACCTCTGTAATCTCCATGTCTGGTCCCTGGATGGAGGCAGACCCAGCCCTGGCTTTGCTCTGTCCTGTCCGCGCTCTGCGTCTGTACGTGGACAGAACTCAACGCTTCAGGACCTCAGACCTGCTCTTCGTTTGTTACGGAGGCCAGCAGAAGGGAAAGGCTGTCTCCAAGCAGGGGATGGCCCACTGGGTAGTGAATGCCATCGCCTTGACTTATCAGTCCCAAGGCGTGCCTTGCCCGCTCGGGTTGAGGGCTCTCTCCACTAGAGGAGTAGCTTCTTCCTGGGCGCTGGCTCACGGCGCCTTGCTGACAGATATATGTAGAGCTGCAGGCTGGGCGACACCCAACACATTCGCTAGGTTCTATAGCCTTTGTGTAGAATCGGCATCTTCCTGTGTACTCGCCCCTACTGGCCGGTAGCGCTAAGAATCCTTTCTAGTGTCCGCTTGCATACACCACTCCCGCCCGCTGGGCCAGATACGTGCGTCTATTTTCTCCAGTAGAGTTCCCCGGTTTGGCAAACCCTGTTGAGTCCTTTGCCACCACTTGCGGCTTCGGACATTGCGGAGTGTCCATTGCTAGGCTTAAGCACGCATACTGCCTCTGCTAGGCTGGGTTCCATATGTTGTGACCCCTACGGCGGTCCCATATATGTAATGTCCACGGTGGCCTTCTTATGTAAGCCCGTGTCCCTGTTAGATGTGTCTCCCCCCTACCTAGGCCGGAGCCAACCCACAGACTTCTCATGTGCACTGCCCATGGCCAGTCCATATGTACATTCCTACGTAAAATTCCTCCCTTCGGGTAGGTTGTGGTCTCTCCCAATTCGTCGGTTCAGTTCCGATGTACATCTCCATTCCCTCCTTCAGGGAACGAGGGTTACATACATAACCGAGACGTTTTCTTGATTAATTTCCCAAATTTCTGTAATACATTAACCTCTCTGCTAAAACACACTATTGATAGGTCCTCATGTAAAGTCTCGGATCATCATCCTGGATGATAGCCTTTGAGAAACTGTATTTAACTCAGGTGAATTAAATGTAATAGACACCCCCTAATGCAGAGAGATATATTACATAAATAACTGTGGGTACTGTACGATTGTAGTACATTGTAATTTTAAATTAGGGCCCAAGCACCGATGGTGTGAGGACCCTATTGGAATTGCTCAGCTTATTCTTCTTCTCCCAAATGAATTGCATTTTTCAGGACCTAAACACACATCAGAAGTGGGAAAAAAGTAACATCTGTTATGGGTCTCAGAATTAGGCGTGGCAAAAAGGCTCGATAGAGCCACCTACAAAATTTTCAAAAAAGTGCCCTTCAGAGCCCAATCCCTATAAAAGTCTGCTGGTACGAAATCTGAAAACCAACAGGAAGTCATATATTTACATTTATTTGCCAAGTTTGTGTAGTTTTTGATATTTTCACAAGTTGTACTTCCTCTTACAGCTTTAATCAGATCAACATCATATTTGGTCACTTTATTCTAAAGCCCTTTGTGACGTTAAATTGCAAAGATCTATAGTTTTTGCTGAAGGGCGTGTTCATGAAGGCCCGACGAAGTTCCATGTTTCGCCATGAGACAGGAAGTTGTTGTAACTCTGGTATACAATGTCCGATCTGCCCCAAACTTCACATCTTTCATAAAAGTCCTGGCCAGAACACATCTACATGGCAATATTCAATTTTAGTAAAAGCGACACCTCTTAGCAGGAGGAAGTGTGGCACTTTAAAATGAAAAAAACTAGAACATTTTTTTAATGAATTTTTGAATGTATGGACAAACCAGCGTATATATGGAATTTAGGGGGCTCTTATTTTGGAATGCCACATCAGAATGTCCTGAAACTGTGCAGTGGACACAGTGAGAAGGTGTCCTCTCCACCTGAGGTGAAATGAATCTGTGGAACCTAGGAGTTTTTTTTTTAAGAATTTTTGAATGCGTGGACAGAGCAGCGTATATATGAGTTTTAGGGGGCTCTTATTTTGGAATGCCACATCAGAATGTCCTGAAACTGTACAGTGGACACAGGGAGAAGGTGTCCTCTCCACCTGAGGTGAAATGAATCTGTGGAACCTAGGAGTTTTTTTTTAAAGATTTTTTGAATGCGTGGACAGAGCAGCGTATATATGAGTTTTAGGGGGCTCTTATTTTGGAATGCCACATCAGAATGTCCTGAAACTGTGCAGTGGACACAGTGAGAAGGTGTCCTCTCCACCTGAGGTGAAATGAATCTGTGGAACCTAGGAGTTTTTTTTAAAAGAATTTTTGAATGCGTGGACAGAGCAGCGTATATATGAGTTTTAGGGGGCTCTTATTTTGGAATGCCACATCAGAATGTCCTGAAACTGTGCAGTGGACACAGTGAGAAGGTGTCCTCTCCACCTGACGTGAAATGAATCTGTGGAACCTAGGAGTTTTTTTTTTTAAGAATTTTTGAATGCGTGGACAGAGCAGCGTATATATGAGTTTTAGGGGGCTCTTATTTTGGAATGCCACATCAGAATGTCCTGAAACTGTGCAGTGGACACAGTGAGAAGGTGTCCTCTCCAGCTGAGGTGAAATAAATCTGTGGAACCTAGGAGTTTTTTTTTAAATAATTTTTGAATGCGTGGACAGAGCAGCGTATGTGTGAGTTTTAGAGGGCTCTTATTTTGGAATGCCACATCAGAATGTCCTGAAACTGTGCAGTTGACACTGAGAGACAGTGTCCTCTACACCTGAGGTGAAATGAATCTGTGGAAGCTAGGAGGTTTTTTTTAAGAATTTTTGAATATATGGACAGAGCAGCGTATATATGAGTTTTAGGGGGCTCTTATTTTGGAATGCCACATCAGAATGTCCTGAAACTGTGCAGTGGACACAGTGAGAAGGTGTCCTCTCCACCTGAGGTGAAATGAATCTGTGGAACCTAGGAGTTTTTTTTTTTTTAGATTTTTTGAATGCGTGGACAGAGCAGCGTATATATGAGTTTTAGGGGGCTCTTATTTTGGAATGCCACATCAGAATGTCCTGAAACTGTGCAGTGGACACAGTGAGAAGGTGTCCTCTCCAGCTGAGGTAAAATGAATCTGTGGAAGCTAGGAGTTTTTTTTTTAAGAATTTTTGAATATATGGACAGAGCAGCGTATATGTGAGTTTTAGGGGGCTCTTATTTTGGAATGCCACATCAGAATGTCCTGAAACTGTGCAGTGGACACAGTGAGAAGGTGTCCTCTCCACCTGAGGTGAAATGAATCTGTGGAACCTAGGAGTTTTTTTTTTAAAGATTTTTTGAATGCGTGGACAGAGCAGCGTATATATGAGTTTTAGGGGGCTCTTATTTTGGAATGCCACATCAGAATGTCCTGAAACTGTGCAGTGGACACTGAGAGACGGTGTCCTCTCCACCTGAGGTGAAATGAATCTGTGGAAGCTAGGAGTTTTTTTTTAAAGATTTTTTGAATATATGGACAGAGCAGCGTATATGTGAGTTTTAGGGGGCTCTTATTTTGGAATGCCACATCAGAATGTCCTGAAACTGTGCAGTGGACACAGTGAGAAGGTGTCCTCTCCACCTGAGGTGAAATGAATCTGTGGAAACTAAGAGTTTTTTTTTTTTTTTTACAGTGAGGTGTACTATCATTTTCAGGTGAAAGTGGGCTTTATATGTTATATTTACTATATATAATTGTAATATTTGTGTATTTAGTTATTTATTTTCATTTATTAAGACATCCTGAATGCATACTTGAATGTGAAATCGCTTCGACAGAGGATTGCTTGTTTTCAGATCAGTTCTCTGACGGTCTTACCGTAATACCCAGTGTATGCGCGAACCACGAAATATCGTGGCGGCTAGATTGACTACGCGTTTCGAGGTGCCGGCTGGCTTGACCGCAGTAAAAATTACCCAAAGGTATACCCAGTGCGTTAAAAAGTGACGCCAGTGTCCCTTGTCCATGTGTCAGACATTTGACGAGTAGGGAGTGAGACTGTGTTGGCTGATCACGTTCCGCTCATGTTATTGTGAAAATATTCGTGCATTCGAGTGCTAGGGTGAGATGACGTGAAATTAGAACAACCTTCTGTCTGCGCCGTCATGACTTATTTGGTTGCTTTCATAACTTTTGCTTTATATTCTCGTGAACTGACTCGTTTGCTATACTGAACAGCCAATCAGAGTTCTCTCACTCACCGACGGCCCGATGCCGTTTGAACATGTCGAATCGGCCGAAAAATAGCCGATGAGGACCAGCCGACGGTGCGGAACACACTGAGAAAACTTAGTCGGTCGACAAACAAAAACTGCCCGACGGCCGACCATCGGCTTGGTATTTTTCGGGCTTTAAGCTGAAGTTAAGAGAAATGTATAATTGTCCACCTGACAATAAAATTTAAATGTATGAAACTGCAAATCTATTAAAATAATTGTGATTAAGACAACTGTGAACTTAATAAATTGTGATTTTAATTGCTACATGTTTGTTATGATGCATAAATCTCTTTAACAATGAAAATATAGCCTACAGACAATGTACAACAACACAGTTCTAATCTATATTGTCTCAACATAATATTACTATCGTAATATGATTGATTTCTATTAACATCGGAGGCTGTTTGACACATTTTGTGTGGGGGGTCCCTGCTCCATGTCTCGCTCATCTAAGGGGTCCTTGCCCTGAAAAACGTTGAAGACCTCTGTTTTAGAGCAATGTTGCCAGCAAATTTTGCTAAGTGATGTTGCTTGGGCACTTTCCCCATTGAGAATCGCTGACAAATTTTGTTCTGAAGTATCCAGATAGAAATGTTTCCCCATTCTCAATGGGAAAGTGCCCTAGCAACATCACTTGGCAAAATTGCCTGGCAACATTGCTCAAAGTTGCTTGTGTATCATGACCTTCACACATGAATCTGCATTCAATTTTTTTTTTATTTCCAAATAAATGTCAATATTTAACCATTTCTGCTGTGATATCCTTAGAATTAGTGTTGTTTTTATTATGTAAAAAGTTGAATGGAGGGTGAGGGGTGTTTTAGAATGGAAAGGATGGAATGAATGTATTGTGTATGTAATAAGTGTTATGGTGGTAGTAAATGACATGAAACTACCCCACACAGTATTGTAGTTCATATATTGTTTGGTGGAATTGGTATTGGGTACAATTTGTATTTCCCTCTCCTGATAGTTTTTTTTCTTTTTAATATTTTATCTTGTAGTGTCAGTTCTTAAGAACAGTGCCTTGGCACACATCACAGAGGCCGATATCGAAACAACAATTCAAAACTGGCTCAGACTGAGCCAAGATAGACTTGGAGGGCGGAGGAGGCAGAGACCACAGCTGTAAAGGTGAGCCGATTGATGAAACTACAACTCTGTGCAATTTAAAAGTCTAGGTGGTGCTGCTTTATTTGGTTTAAACTTGGACTTGGGGAAAAAAGCAGCAATAAAATTTTACAAGCATGTGTCTTAGGTGAAGTAAAATTAAAAATAACTGTTTTTTCACCATGTTTTTTTACTTTATTACAGGTTGCCAGAAAGAATTTGTCTCTACCGCGCGCTACTGTGAGGCCATCATTGTTGCTGTTCCTTTTTGATTCTTCTCCTTGAGTTCTTTTTAGTGTCATTAAAATTTCTGAACTTAAATTGTGTCTGTTCATTATGTCAGAGACAGCTATACACACACACCATTAAGATGACTGAGGTGGCAAATCAAAAAGCAGTTCACAGTAGCAGAGCAAGTATTCCACCAGTTTAATGCTGAAGAGAGCGAGGTGAGATGGAAGTTGCAAATCTTAATATCAGTCAACTGTTTTACGATAGAAATGTTAAATGACCGACATCCAGAGATGCAAACTATTATATTTGCAAACATTTTTTCCTCAAATACAACCATTTTGAGGGATGAGAGTACGTGTTTTCTGCATCCAAAGCTATTTTATTAATTAAAGGCGCGGGCAGCGCGATCTCCGCGCTCTCTTTCTGTGTGTGTGTGAGAGAGAGAGAGAGAGAGAGAGAGAGAGTGTGTCAATGAAAGCTGCGCATATGGTGTGTAATGTGAAGACATTGCCTTGAGCATCACGAAAGGTTTGGCATAAATAAATGAAGGTCCTCGAAAGCCAATGCAGAGCGGCCGGGATTTACAGGTTGCATCGCCCCCACATCGGCCGGAGAGCATTCTCGATCAGATGCCGACGTCTCGGCGACATTTTCCCAATTAGCAAACGCTCTCTGAGCTACTGTTGTGGAAATTCAAGGAAATACTCAGAGTCAGTAATATCAGAGAAGGTAGATTTATTTTTTTACTTGCAGCAAGGACTCGTCTTACACATACAGCAGAGCATGTATGAGAGGAGTGAGGAGCTAGTCTCTCTCACTCTCTATTTATACTTAACATCTTAATGCTTTGCGCACACTTTACGCCTACACCTCTCAAAACATCATTTGCTTAGCACGGGATGTGGTTTCTGTTAACTGCGCCTTTGTTAGTGAGAAGTCCATCTTGTCACCCTAGTTTCTTAGAACTAAGCTCTCCTACGGCCCTTTCAGCAGACAGCCACATCCTGTTGTCCTGCCTTGAGCAGTTACAGAGAAAATGTCATGAGAGACACTATAATATGAACACTTATAACTTCTTAATGCCTTATGTCCATAAGCTTATTGAATAACAAACAAAAGATAAAAATTTCCATTACATTCCACTCTTTGTCCGAATGACATTTTATCCAATTCTAACTCTGGTTTCCCTTTTCACTCGAATCTTCATTACCAGTGGTTTTCTTCGTCACCTGAATCCTCATCTAGCCTATATGCGGGATTCCCAGTACCATCGCCAACACCCAAGGCGATTTAGGGGCCATGTTAAAACGGGTTTCTTTCTTTCTACTGTTACACTTTCTTGTTTCTCGTCTACACTCGGTACCCACCCTTTTGGAGTTAATACTAAGACCACTTTTGTGTATTCTCCTTCCCCACAGTCAGTTATAGTCTCTTTAGCAACGGCTATAACAGCCGGGTCGCTTAGCACTGCTTGTCTGGCCTGGGTCTCGAAGTTTTGTTGTTCCCTTCTGGTGGCTCCTGGGTTGCTCCTTGGGATGGGCCAGTTGGGGTGGAGGTCGAACTGTCCTGCCTGTCCTCGGTATCCTCGTCCCCAGGGTTTCCAGCTCCCTGTAAGCTCTCGTCGGGGCCTGGCACCCTTTTGCAGTGGTTTACGTGTATCCAGGTTTCTCTCTCAGCTACCTTGACTGCAGTTCTGGTGGTCAGCAACACCAGGAATGGTCCGTTCCACCTCTCTGCTTTCCACGTTCGCCTTCTGCAGTCCTTAACCACGACCCAGTCTCCTGGCTCGATTCTGTGGGTCACCTCGCCTTTGCTGCGGTCTGGTCTCGCTTGTTTCACCTGGACAGAGATATCACGAGCAACCTTTCCCAGATTAATGCAATATTCCAGCATGCTTTCTAACCCATAAATTCCTTCTGTACCCACTGAGGGAGTGCTCCACCCCATATGGGGTGGCCTCCCCCAGAGCATTTCATATGGTGTCAGGCACGTCACAGGTCTTACCCTCATTCTCATGTACATTAATGCCACTGGGAGAGCATCAGTCCACCCCAGGCCAGTTTCAGCCATTATCTTTGCTATTTTCGATTTCAGAGTCCCATTTTCCCTCTCCACTGCCCCTCCAGAAGTTGGCTTATAGGCGCAGTGGTGTGCGAGGTTTATTTTTAGCTGTTCCCCCAATTGTCTTATAGCTGAATTAACAAAATGTGCCCCATTGTCACTTGATATCTTCTGGGGTATTCCCCACCTTGGAACTATTTCTTTTAGTAACATTTTTGCCACCCCCGTTGAGTCTGCCTTAGTGGTGGGCATTGCCTCCACCCATTTGGAGAACATGTCCACCATGACCAGACAGTACTTTTTACCTTTGTGGGGGGTCAGTTCTATGTAGTCCATCATGACGTATGCTAATGGTTCGTCTGGCGTAGGATGGCTTGCTCTCTCCACTCTTTCACCCCTTCCTGTGTTGTACCTGGCACGTCACACACCTCTCGCAATACTTTCCTGCCGCTGTGGAAAACCCTTTTGTGAAAAATGACTCATTAATACTGTTAAGCATAGCCCCTTTACCTGCATGATCTAATCCGTGTGTTATTTGGCAATACATTTGGAAAAAATGTCTGGGTAGACATGGTCTGTTTTTGCCATGTACTTGGCCTCTCCATACCCCCTTTGAGTCTTTTGAACAAAAGGCGTTTTTCCAATCAGAGAGATCTTGGGGGGTGGCCCATTTTTGCATATCAGTTAGACTAAGAGTGTCATCTGTGCTGAATGTGCTTTTTAGCATGTATGATGACAGTGGCATGGAGCATGCAGCTTTTGCAGCTTTGTCTGCCCTGTCGTTTCCTTTGCCAATGTCATCTTTTGCACCAGCATGTGCAGCACATTTCATGACTGATATTTGTTGCGGTAATAAAATTGTTTCCAGTAGGGCTGCTACTTTCCTATGGTGTAATATTGGTTTTCCGTCAGCTTTCAGAAATTGTCTCTATTTCCATAATGCCCCAAAGTTATGCACTACCCCGAACGCGTATCTGCTATCCGTGTAGATGTTTACTGTTTTATCTTTAGCGAGCTCGCAGGCGCGTGTTAGGGCTGTTAGTTCTGCCGCTTGCGCAGACAGTGGTCCAAGTGGCCCACTTTCAATCACCGCGTGGTCAGTCACTACTGCGTATCCGGACACAGTTGTGTTGTTGACCTTCGTGGAGCTTCCGTCTACATAGAACGTGCAGTCTGGGTTAGTAAGCGGTGTGTCCTGTAAATCAGGGCGTGGTGTGCACATGACAGACAGGACGGACAGAAAGTCATGACCCTCCCCATCCTCTGGGAGTGGCATGAGTGTAGCTTGGTTAATTGTGGTGCAGCGTTTTACAGTGTTTTTTTATACGCTGCATATTGCTCAGAGTAATAGATGCCTGTGTCATGAGTCTCAGTCCAGTCAGTGGCTTCACTACACCCTTTCACTGCTCCGGGTGTGTGTTCACTGTGTGTGTATGTGTGTTCACTACTCACTGCTGTGTGTGTGCACTTGGATGGGATAAATGCAGAGCACAAATTTCAAGTATGGGTCACCATACCTGACCATATCACCACTTTCACTTCACTTTCACTTTCACTTTTACGAAGGGTCCTAAATCTTTCCATTCATCCATCCTGCCTTTTTCTAGGGACAGATGTGGAACCACATTCTCAACTCTGTACACTGACTGTGCTTCTTCGGTGAGAGTCACCTGCACTGCACACTTATGTTCTTTCCAATATGCATTAGTCAAGGTTATTTCATCTGACTGCCTCCCTGCCCAAATTCCTTCATATTCGGGGTCCGGTGTCCACGTCACATTTGCTGTGACATGCACATCGGAGACCTTCTGAAAATCACTATTTACACACACCATCATGGCAAATTCCCGTAAATCTGACCCTTTCGGCCATAGCCATTCATAAACTGTCATTTTTGGCTCTTTTGCACATCGTACATTCATTCCTTCAGTATCACAGTCTATTTTGATCCCTAATTTACACATTACATCTCTTCCTAATAAATTCCTGGGGCATTGATCACTGACCAGCATTTTTGTTTCACATTGTTTACCAAAGAAAGAGATTTTCACTGGGCGGGTGAAGGGTTCTCTTAACACTTCACCCGAGGCTACAATGCTGTCTTCATATTCATTACTTATTATTATGCCCCTTGGTAGTTCAGATCTCTTAATTACTGTAATAGCAGCCCCGGTATCCACTAAGAATTTTACTTTTGTGTTATTTACATCAATCATTATCCAGAGATTGCTAACATCAGTTTTCATCATGCGTAAGCTTTATTCATTGCACAGAGCAGGAAATAAAAGATCAGTACTCACCCCCTCCTCCTGTTTCCCACCTGGCCAGTCTGCATGTTGCTTTTGCTGGTGTTGATTTCCCCCTCCCCCGTTGGGGCATTCAGACTTCCAATGACCCATTTGTCCGCAAATAAAACATTGTCCGTTGTTCCTTTGTCCCGTCCATCTTGCTCCTCCTCTTCCTCTTCCTCTGCCCCTTCCTCTTCCTCTCCCTCTTTGCCAGTCCTTTTGTATTTGGACTTGACTTTCCAGGTTGGTGAGGTGCAGGGCTCGTACCTTCTTTTCTATCTTGTCCTTGTCGTCCTTTAGCTGGTTCTCTTTATGTCGGGCGTGACGCATCACACAATCCAAGGATTCCGTTTCATACCCCACACAGGACGATAAAACACCTTTCTTTATTTCAGGGAGCAGTCCTTGTAGGAGATGGACCTTCAGGTGGGCTTCGTACGCTGGGTTTGGAACGGTCCCAGCTCTCTTCGGGACTCCTCCGTGATGGTCAAAGACCTCGTGAGTTTGAACATATGGGGCCTGACTTGATTCTCCTTGTTCCTCCTTCACTGTTTTGTGTCTTCTGAGGTTATACGGTCCTTTGACATCCTCATCCTGTGCATCCTCGAATCGTTCATCCGCGTCTGGGTCTTGGAGATCCGGGTAGATGTTTTCAGACTTTTTTGGAGGGGAGGGAGAGCTTGGTCGGGGCGTTGTTCCCTTTGTGCCTGGTTCGGATTTCTTCCCGCAGGGTTGTAGGGAGGGGGTCGATCGTCTTCTTCCAGGTGGGACTTGAGGAATCGGGAATTAGTACTTGGGAAGGAAGACTGAGAGAGAGAGTTTCCAGAGGGGGGCCAGTCTGGATAGGGATCATAGGGATCCCCTCCCCTGTGTTTTCGCCTGGCCCCTAACACAGGTAGCGCTTTTCTTTCTTTTTGGGGAGAGTAAGGACAACCTGGTAATTCTTTGGAGAGTGAGGCTTTTAATTTGGCGCTTGCCTCCTCCACGAACATATCTATTGTTTCTAAAATTTCTGACAAGGGCGGATCCCCCTTTCTTGGTCTTAATTTATCTGCCAATTCTCATCTCAATCTTTGATTTCCAGACACACTAAAACCTATTGTATACCCTTTTCCTTTTAACCATTTTACATGTTCTAACCATTTTACCCCATATTTTCTCACGAGAAATTTCTCATCCTTCTCTGATAAACCACTCTCAGTATTGTGTCTGGGCTTTTCGCCCCTTTCTTTTTTTTGAGAGTTCCCCATTATCACAGGCGGATGCTATTCCTCTGAATAACTTTAAGACTTATAATTTCATCACAGGCGGATACTATTCCTCGGAGTAACTTCAAGTACTTTATCACAGGCGGATACTATTCCTCTGAGTAACTTTAATTTTTATCACAGGCGGGTACTATTCCTCTGAGTAATTTTAAGACGTGCACTTTCTAGCGTATTACCCGATGCCCAGCTCCCTTTCTGATTTGTCTGCGTGTTACCCGACGCCCAGCTCCCTTTCTGATTTGTCTAACGTGTTACCCGACGCCCAGCTCCCTTTCTGATTTGTCTAGCGTGTTACCCAACGCCCAGCTCCCTTTTTGATAATATTTAAAATCACTTTACCGTTGTATTCCTTGATTCCACGGGTTCTTTCTTGGGATGCCATTTCCCAGGGAAATCCAACTCCCACTTCCCTCAGAAGGGGGTTTGGGTCATCACCAGTTTTAGTTGATGAGCTGATCAGGCCGTTGTCTCTCCCTTAGGATTGGCATCCCATCCTCATCGCCATTCTGTTGTGGAAATTCAAGGAAATACTCAGAGTCAGTAATAGCAGAGAAGGTAGATTTATTTTTTTACTTGCAGCAAGGACTCGTCTTACACATACAGCAGAGCATGTATGAGAGGAGTGAGGAGCTAGTCTCTCTCACTCTCTATTTATACTTAACATCTTAATGCTTTGCACACACTTTACGCCTACACCTCTCAAAACATCATTTGCTTAGCACGGGATGTGGTTTCTGTTAACTGCGCCTTTGTTAGTGAGAAGTCCATCTTGTCACCCTAGTTTCTTAGAACTAAGCTCTCCTACGGCCCTTTCAGCAGACAGCCACATCCTGTTGTCCTGCCTTGAGCAGTTACAGAGAAAATGTCATGAGAGACACTATAATATGAACACTTATAACTTCTTAATGCCTTATGCCCATAAGCTTATTGAATAACAAACAAAAGATAAAAATGTCCATTACACTACATCGCGCCGATGGAACTTAGTCCATTGGGTCGACATCGGCCCGACGTACGTGTGCTATCTGGGTTAATACAACATAATATCTCCTTATTTCAACATAGTATCTCGCTATTACAACATAATATCTCGTATTTACAACATGGTATCTCCTTATTTCAACATAGTATCTCGTTATTACAACATAATATCTCCTTATTTCAACAAAATATCTCGTTATTACATCATAACATCTCCTTATTACAAAATAGTATCTCATTATTACAACATAATATCTCCTTATTTCAACAAAATATCTCCTCATTACAACATAATATCTCCTTATTTCAACATAGTATCTCGTTATCACAACATTATATCTCATTATTACAACAAAAGATCTCCTTATTTCAACATATCTCCTTATTACAACATAGTATCTCCTTATTACAACATAATATCTCCTTATTTCAACATAATATCTCCTCATTTCAACATAATATCTCCTTATTACAACATAGTATCTCCTTATTTCAACAAAATATCTCGTTATTACATCATAACATCTCCTTATTACAAAATAGTATCTCATTATTACAACAAAATATCTCCTTATTTCAACAAAATATCTCCTCATTACAACATAATATCTCCTTATTTCAACATAGTATCTCAGTATTACAACAAAGTATCTCGTTATTTCAAAATAGTATCTCATTATTACATCATAACATCTCATTATTACATCATAATATCTCCTTATTTCAACATATCTTCTTATTACAACAAAATATCTCCTTATTACAACATAGTATCTCAGTATTACAACATAGTATCTCATTATTACAACATAATATCTCCTTATTACAAAATAGTATCTCATTATTACATTGTAAGGATGGATTTTTCCAAGTCTGAACTCAAGATTTCTATCCTGTAATAAAACAATAAAATTCACTATCTGAAGAGAAGATCTGCGAGAAGAAGTACAGGACAACAGCTGACACAGCCTCATCTCCTCACCCCATGCTGTGGTTCTCGCCCCTCACGTTCCACTCCCTCCCTCCAGGGTTCAACCTGTCATGCAAACCTCACAAAGCTCTGTTTGAAGTGACATCAACGTAAATACCTCTGGTGCGATTGGTAAAACGGTTTCTCTCCCACATCAGCATAACAGATAAGAATAAAGAAAACAATGTCTGTTCTTTTGGTGTGGAACACCTAATAAAAGATATTTTAACCATCTGTCTATCCCTAAAACTAGGTGTGTGACCCTTTTGGGGGCACGAGAAAAAGGGTCCAACAAAAGCTACATGAATGTTTGGGTGCTAAATGTTTATAGTCCTTTTGTTAGATCTGGTGTATATAAGGGAACCTGGCAAACCACTCAGGGAAGCATCTGTATCCAGAACTTCCCACACAATCACTGTGTGTCTATATTTGCCAGGTACGCTGACTCTATGAAACTTTGCTTTCTATATGACATTTTGTAACTGTTTTATATTTTATGCTGATCAGTTGTGTGATGTATTTTTGGTAATTCTTTTAATTAGTATGTAATCCTACCTGGCAAAAACAATAAATGTTAATCTTGATTTATTTTGAATTCGTCTGAAATCATTATCACCGGTAGATTTATGTGGTTTTCGAGGCTTCCGCATTTCTGGGTGTTAGGATAGATCATACTGAAATCGTAGTATACGGAGCATGAGCACAATATTAAGGTTTTAGATTTCTGACTATTATGACTTAACATGTTATAGTATTGTGACTAAATCGAATGGAGCTTTGATGAGAATAAGCATGCGGCGATTCCATAACTTGTGTTTTTTAGTAAACGCTGTTTTGATTCTAAACTAAACGGAATGTGACGTAAGGCGTGGTTCAGCTGGCCATAAGACCTTTATGCGGCCCGACGCCCGAATGAAAGGATAATTGAAATTAAGAGAAATTAAAGAATCAAAGATCTAAATTAATTCATACTTAACCGCGCGATCAGCTATTAATGTAACATCAGAAAAATTATCATTAGAGGTCGATTACAATTGGAGTCAGATTAAATTACTAATGGAGTCAGATAAGAATTGAGAATCCAAATTTTATTAAATTAAGATGATTTTACAGAACCGCCAGAAAGACTTACACGCACATTCCCTTCATCCGGGCTGTTGGATTCCTCCATTGGGCCGACAGGCGGAGCTTACAAAGTGGTGACGTTTCCTCCGTGATTCCTCCAGTCGCAAGCGAGTGACGTCTTTTGGCGCGACAATTCAGATTCGAATTGGACATGAGGTTTGAGCTTCTCCTTCTCTGTCTCCAGCTACTGTGGTAAGTCGATTTTATCTATCTTTTAGAAAATTCTTAGGGAAAGCACACTACATATAGACACATTTGTAGAAGGGGTCGGAATACCCAGGATAGACCGGTACCGAAAAACCCGGTGGTGTTGAAGAATATTAGAAGGTAACATGGCTTCCAAGGGAAATAGTAGCTCTAATCAATCAATATATCAATCAAACTTTATTTATAAAGCACTTTAAAACCACCGAAGTGGGCCAAAGTGCTGTACAGAAGAATATAAAAACATAAAAACACACAGTAGAAATTTAAAAAAACATAAAACTTAAGACAGAGTAGAATAAGTAGATAAAATGTCAATTTCACGTTTCAAAGGCCAAAGAGAAAAGGTGGGTTTTAAGAAGCGATTTAAAAGAAGACAATGAGGAGGACTGTCTAATGGACAGTGGCAGATCATTCCACAGTTTAGGAGCTGCCACAGCAAAGGCACGATCCCCTTTGAGCTTACGCCTTGATTTGGGCACATTCAGGAGCAGTTGATCAGCTGACCTGAGAGAACGGGTAGGTGTATAAGCTTCTAAAAGCTCAGAAATATAGGGTGGGGCAAGACCATTTAAGGACTTAAAAACAAGTAAAATAATCTTAAAACGGATCCTAAAATGTACAGGAAGCCAATGAAGTGAGGCTAAAACAGGCGAAATGTGCTCGTATTTACGTGTTCCGGTCAAAAGACGTGCTGCAGCGTTTTGTACCATCTGCAGACGAGCAACAGAAGACACACTAACCCCCACATACAATGCATTACAGTAATCCAGCCGAGTGGTAACAAAGGCGTGGATTACCGTCTCAAAATGCTGCCTCGAAAGAAATGGCTTTACTTTGGCCAGCTGCCTCAATTGAAAGAAACTAGATTTGACGACTGCTCTGATTTGACTATCAAGTTTAAGGTCAGAGTCGATTTTAACTCCCAAGTTAGTGATGGTCGTTTTGCTGTACTGGGCCAAGACACCCAAATCAACAGGAGAGGTTCCAGTTTTGCCACCAAAGACCATCACTTCTGTCTTTTGTGCATTAAAGCTTAAAAAGTTAAGAGACATCCATGCCTTTATATCATCAAGACACTCGATTAGCGATCTGACGGTGTCATTCTTTTTAAGAGGCACATAAATCTGGCTATCGTCCGCGTAAAGATGGAATGACATACCATGCTTTCTTAATATTGAACCAAGTGGGAGCAAATAAAGAGAGAAGAGAAGAGGGCCTAAAATAGAGCCCTGTGGAACCCCACAAGAGAGAGAGGAGCTGAGGAGGACTCAAAACCACCACAGCTGACACAGAAAGTCCGGCCTTCCAAGTAGGATCTAAACCATTCAAGCGCTATGCCCTTAACGCCCACCCACTGCTCCAAACGAGATATTAGGATTTCATGGTCAACAGTGTCAAACGCGGCAGTTAAATCAAGTAGTACAAGAATTACCTGATCACCAGAATCAGTAGCTAGAAAGATGTCATTAAAAACTTTTAAAAGAACCGTTTCAGTGGTGTGTAGGGTTTTAAAACCGGACTGGAACATTTCCATAATATTGTGGTCTTTCAAAAAGGCCATTACTTGACTGTATACTACCTTTTCAAGGATTTTTGAAAGAAGAGATAATTTAGAGATAGGCCTAAAATTTGCAATATCTGTAGGATCCAGACTAGGTTTTTTAATCAGAGGTTGCACCACAGCATGTTTAAAATTTTTGGGAACCACACCTGAGGACAGACTGCAGTTAACAACTGCCATTACAGATGGTGCTACAGTAGGAAAAACCTCCTTAAAAAGTCGAGGTGGAACAGCATCATGTGGAGAACCTGAGGGCTTCAAGTGATCAACAATCTCATGTAGTATAGACAATGTCACTGGCTCAAACTTGTCGAAGACAGCAGAGCATAGGACAGGGATTGAGGGATCATGAGCAGAAGGTGAAATAAGAGCTCTAGTGGAAGTGACCTTATCAATATAAAAAGTGAAGAAAGTTTTCATAGACAGCAGAGGAGGCATCAACACAGACATTGTGCGGGGCATTAAGAACTGAATCAATAGTTTTAAACAAAACACGAGGCTTATTACAGTTAGACAGAATAATTTCAGATAAATGTTTTCTTTTAGCATCTTTGATAATTGTCTGATAATGACGCCAGCAGTCCCTTAGCATTTGAAACGACACATGCAGTTTGTCCTTTTTCCATTTGCGCTCAGCTCTACGGCACTCGCGTCTGACAGCACGAGTCATGTCATTTAGCCATGGCTCAGATTTAGTTTTGGGCTGCCTGATACACAGTGGAGCCACAGTATCCATAACAGTTAGACAGGAGGAGTGCAACCATGAGCTAAGCTCTTCTGAATCAGTACATGTAGACTCCGATAAAACACAGTTCTGACTAAAAACAGACGCGAACTGAACAGCAGTGGAAGGATTAATAATGCGACAGGGCCGGGCAACAGCGCGAGATTCAATTGAATTACAGGCAAAAGCAGTCTCAAACAGTACAGGCCTATGGTCAGAAAACACTGCATCACAGATCTCTAGGTTAAACACCGGCAAACCAAAAGATAAGACAAGATCAAGTGTATGCCCACGTTCATGTGTGGGGCCAGATACAGACTGCACAAGATTAAACGAGTCAATAAGGCATAAAAAGTCATTTGCCATTTGGTTATCAGAACAACACACATGAACATTAAAATCCCCAACAATAAGGACGCGGTCGTATTTAGGCATGATTTCAGCCAGGAACGCAGAAAAGTCATTTATGAAGTCCTTATTGTATTTTGGAGGCCGATAGACCACTGCACATAACACTATACGCGAACGACCTAACTCAAATAAACTCAGTTCAAAGCTGCTGAATGAGGATAATAGAGATAACGGTTTGAATTTATAATCACTCTTATAAACCGTTGCTATTCCTCCTCCTCGTCCCGACATCCGCGGGGAATTCAAATAGCAGCAATCCTGCGGTAGAAGTTCAGAAAACGCGCTGGACTCACCAACACTCAACCACGTCTCAGTCACACAGAGAAAATCCAATCCTCGGGACGCGAAGAAATCCTTTAAAATAAAAGTTTTGTTCGCTAGCGATCTAGCATTTACCAGGCCAAACCTGACAGGAGACGGCGGTTCTGTGGTGCTGACTTTTCGAGAAACTCGACTCAGAGGCCGCAGGGATCGCAGATTTGCCCCGCGCCAACGAGGACGAGGAGAGCAAGGGGGGTGGGGCAGTAACACCTCTTCCAGGCCGACGACAGGTACCAACCAGGCGTCGACAGGGTCCAGTAATCGCTGAGAAATAATTAAATGATGTACCACTCGGTACTCTGTCCAGGAAGCCCTGGAAGCAATGGAGAGGTGCGCCAAGCAGGTTTTCACCTGCACGAGCCTACCACTGCGTTTACCTCGGCGACGATGGCGCTTACGCCGGGGGTACGGAGCCGGGAGGCGGCAGAGATAAGCTGGAATCCCCGATAAGAGCGGGGGCAATGTCTTATGTCCACCATGATCTTTACTAAACTTTAATAAATCCGCAGCAGAGAATCGAAAATCCAGTAATGTTTGGCGATCGTACACCAGTAGAGAATCAACATTTTGAAAAACAAATGACACAAACAACACAAACACACACAGTGTTACTAAAACAGACGGCGAGCCACACACACCGGCGCCATCTTGGATAAAAAGGCAGACAATGATGTAATGGAGACTCTTGCCTTGCAAATTAAGGATCTTCTCTATCGTTTAAATACCAAAGGAGTAGATTTTGAATGGAACAATGATCAAATTCTAGCCTGGTACGCAACCGAAGTGAAAAAATTAGAAACTAAAGCTTCCTTCCTTCCTATTTAAACTACCGGTCGCGATTGTTTATATGTTACGGCGAAACGATTTGGCAACTCTTGCAGAGTTCGAGCGCGTGATAGCAAACATAAAAAAGTTAGAAGCAACGCGATCAGATGAGTTAAAGAAGCTTCGAGCACAGACTGAGGCATCTGTGTATGAGAAACAAACTTGGGCAAGACAGGGCGACGCGATGGAAACGCAAATTAAAAAGCTTGAAAAGAAGCTGCAATTGGACAAAAAGTATACATCAGCTCTTGAGGAATGCTGCGAATCTGCAGGGTTTCCCATAGCTGCGGTCAAAATAGCGGCGATAAACTCTAAAATTGGAGGCAAAGCAAACAGTGATAGCGAAGAGGATGATGTCGCACCTGAAGCGAAACGAACTTCGAAAAAATTTAGTCCGGTGATACGCGATTCTTCTCCCGAACCCGCGGATGACACGTATTATCGCCCAAATAGACCTGAAGAGAGAGAACGCAGCCCAATAAAAACTAGAACTAGAACTGGTATTGTTCTCCGAAAACCGGTAAAAATTGCAGTGCTTAAGACGATGACTAATGCGGATGAGGATATCACTACCATTAGCCGTCCTTTAACGTGCGAGGAATGTACTAGACATAAAGAAGTTGTGGGAATGATGCCAAGAAAAGGCCCATTCCAACCCTACTGGGACAACTTAATGTTACAGGGCTCTGTGTACAATTTAGAGCTTAGAGATGTTTGGCAAATAGCTCTCCTCACAATTCCAGAGAAACTAAAACCAAAATTGTCTTCTGAACTGCGATCTGGAGAAATTGTTGTCAAGCAAGAGGAGGAGACCGATAAGCATGTGTATGCAAGATTAAAGGAAAGTTTGATAGAATTAAGAGGACCAACGCACGCGGATTGGAACAAAATTCTTGAAATAAAGCAGACTAACAAAGAGCCATTTGAAATTTATGCAGAACGTTTATGGGTGACGTATAAGGAACACTCAGGTTTAGAAGATGCGAAGCGTGATCAGGAAGTTTTACTTAAACTCCTGAAAAACAATGCAGGGTCTCATATACAGCAAGCATTAGTTCATGGGGCTGATCCGTCTGAGAATACGTTCAACTCGTTGGTGGATTGGGCTACCAAAATAGAAACTAGACTTAAACAAACCAAATTCCGTCCCGTTGCAACAACACAATGGCTAGCCGAGGGAAAAGGCATTAAACCCTATCCTCGTGTTGGATCTCGCTGTTATTTTCGTAAGAGAACTAACCATTTCATAAACGACTGCGATATATTAAAAGGTATACGAGACAGTCAAACGTGTTCCGAGAATGACCGTGAAATCCTTAAAGGTTTAGTGAATTTGATTGAGCAAAATAATGCGTCAAAGAGCAACCCAAATCAAGCTGAAAAACAACAGCTGGGCCAAAGCAGCCCGTACAAAGATTTGCGGAAGGATCTCGCGGCCATTTTAGCAAAATATAACAATCCCCAATAGGGGCGCGTGGCCTCCGTTGTTGTAGGAAGCGTTATCAGAAGCGGCAATCGAATAAAAATAAAAGCTAGCCTTGGAGGCCGGTTAGTAAACGTTCTTATTGACACTGGTGCTGCTTGCTCCTGCACAAACATTCCGTTACCTCTAAGCACGACAACAATTCAGATCAAAGGTATAGGAGATAATTTAATGACTGCGATTAAAACGCATCCAGTCCATCTTGATTTAGGTATGGTAGTGTTAAATGAACCATTCTGGTATATACCAGATAAAACGAAGGAACTGTTTTGGGAGTGGACATCATGAGAAAATATGGCTTTGTAATTCATTGTTTTGAAAAACAAATTGAAGTGCAAACTAACAAAACGGCTAAGAAATGCCTGCCTAAAAGCCACGCCAGCATTATGTCCATGTCCAGTACAGATCCCGTTCAACTTCTCATCGACAAACATAGCGAAGTTTGGGCTAATCATGAACACGATTGTGGTCTCATTGATTTTGAAGTATGCATCGAGGGAGAGCCCCCTCCCCCGCAGAAACAATATCGCATCAAGCCAGAGGCAGAGACCGCTGTACATGAGATAGTAAAACAGCTTGAGATGAGAGGGATAGTTCGGCGATGTAGTTCAACCACAAACTCTCCGTGTTTGCCAGTGCCAAAACCTAACGACAAATGGCGACTTTGTATCGACTATCAGCGTCTCAATAAGGTTTTACCTAAGGCAACACTGATAGTGGCAAATCCGTCGACAATCTTATCACAAGTTTCAACCAATGCTACGTGGTTCACAGTGCTTGATATCAAAAATGGCTTTTGGTCTATTAAAGTTAAACGGAAAGACCAATGGAAGCTAGCATTTACTGTAAATCAAATGCAGTATACATGAGAACGAATGCCACAAGGCCTTCACAATAGCCCAGCCATTTTTCACAGAGCGGTGGCCGATGTGCTGGATCCCTTACTAGGGACCGGTGAAGTAGTTCACTATATAGATGATATATTGATAGCCACAGAAGAACCACTTGAGAACCATTTACAGTTGGTTGACACAGTGTCACAGATGTTAGGTGACGCAGGTTTTAAAATGAACAAAGAAAAAGCCCAAATCGCTCAAAAGGAAGTACACTACTTAGGGTATACTTTGACTCGAAGTCACAAAGCCCTAACGGAAGACCGAAATAAATGCATTGCCGAACTGCCACGACCTCATACTTTAAAATCGTTACAGAAAGTACTAGGCACCGCAAACTATTTACGCGATTTCATCCCTGATTTTGCAAATACCGCTGCACCGTTGTATTCATTTCTAAAAGGTAAGACGAAGCCGAATGATGTACTTAAATGGACCGAAGAACATGAACAGGCGTTTACTGATTTGAAACAAGGATTGTGCGGCGCGCCAGCCCTGGGTTTGCCCAACCCATCA
This sequence comes from Opsariichthys bidens, assembly GCA_037194245.1. NCBI lineage: Eukaryota > Metazoa > Chordata > Actinopteri > Cypriniformes > Xenocyprididae > Opsariichthys > Opsariichthys bidens. The sequence continues at coordinate 52,497 of CM074314.1, forward strand.
AAAACTTTCCACATTCAAGTAGACGCGCACGAAATCACATTAAGTGGAGTCTTAGCTCAGGAATACGGGGAAAAATTGCGACCAATCGCTTATTACAGTAGGAAAAAGTCTCCAATTGAACAAGCACTTGACCAATGTACACAGCAGGTATTAGCGGTGCATTGGATGCTAAAAACAACAGAACCCATTGTCGGTTTTCAGCCTGTTGTAATACACACAATGCATACGCCGGTACGAATGCTGTTGCAGGGAAAAATAAAAGGAGTTTCCTCACAAAGATTAGCAAGATGGCTAGCAGACATTCAGGCTCGTGAACTCACAATAGTGAACACACGAATTTTGCCACATCTGCTCGGGGATGTTGAAGGAAATCCACACACGTGCGAGCCTGAGCAGGAGGCACAAAGCCTTGTTTATGACCAGTTACTACCAGGCCAAATCCCGGTGTACATTGATGGCTCTCGATTTTGTGAAGATGGTCATTTCTATGCTGGCTGTGCAGTGTGGACCCCTCATCTTCCCGATACAGATGCGAAGCAGAAGTTGTTGTTTAAATTACCATCTAATTTATCCGCACAAGAAGCTGAACTCGTTGCATTGTTAGAAGCGATCAAGGCACACCCTGAACCGCTCTGCGTGTATACTGACAGTCGTTATGCTTTCGGCGTGGTAACAGATTTTATGGCTCAATGGCAATTAAGAAATTTCCTAACTTCTGCCGGAGCGCCGATAAAACATTTTAACACGATAACTGCGATTTGGAAAGTTATAAAAGAGCGAAAACCCCCAATTTCCGTTGTGAAAGTGCGTGCACACATCAACAAAAATCCAGATGTGCATGAGAAAAATAATAATATTGCTGACCAATTAGCGAAGCTAGCAGCAGTGAAAGGTCACGTATGGACAACTGAAACAACCTCTGTGTCTGTAGCAAGTGCGGCTCAAATCACACCTATTGACCTCAAACAGTATCAGAAGGATCTGTGGGTCTCTGATGGAGAACTTGTACCTCACTTGAAACATGGTAAGATGGTGAAAATAATTGAAGGCATGGTTATCCTAGATGAAAAGTTCGTTGTTCCAGAAGCGCTTCAAAAACCAATAATCAAATTGTATCATGATTATGCGCATGTGTCAGCAGCAAAAACAACACAGTTGATACAAAAGCAGTTTTGGTGGCAAGGAATGACAGCTGGCATTGAAAGATGGTGCAACACCTGTCTGGTGTGTGCCACAATTTTTAATTCTTTTTCAATAACTCTCCGTATCGTCTTAATCTGATGTTACATCAGCCTTACAGCAGTGAGGTTACTGCATTGTTCATTTGGAGCGAATTCACAGAGGAGCGCTTCCTTACACCTTCAGGCCGCCTACATGACACTCTCTCCGGCTTGAGCAGACACACACACCGCACGGCTCACACGGAGGAATTTTGACACTTAGTCGTTTTTCTGCACTTGCGCCATTTCACAGTAAAACGACTAAATGTAAAAAATTCCTCCGTTTCTCAGAAAAATTTAAAATTGAAAAAAAAAAGTAATTTTAATAAATTACTGCTTAAACATGACCTTTCTGTTACTTTTTAGTTTCTTGGTTCATTTGGAGCGAATTCACAGAGGGGTGCTTCCTTACACCTTCAGGCCGCCTCCCTGACACTCTCTCCGGGCTTGCGCAGAGACACACACCGCACGATTCACACGGAGGAATTTTGACACTTTGTCGTTTTTCTGAGCGTGCATCATTTCTCAAAAAACGTCTAAATATCAAAAATTCCTCCCTGTACTTCATATCAGAAAAATCACTAAAAGTGTCAAGATTCTTCCAGAGTGGGTGTGTGTGTCTGTCCTCAAGCCGGAGAGAGTTTGAGTTGAGCGGGTTCACTTTACAATTTCAAGCCGCCTACCTGACGCTCTCTCCGGCTTGAGCAGTCAGGCACAGTGCACGGCTCACAGGGAGGAACAGAGCACAAGATAAAGATATGCACTTGTTGCGATTCAGTGTATATAAAAATATGTAAAGACCGAAGGGCATATTTTTGATAAATTAGTCCTCGAACATGAATTTACTGTTACTTTTTAATTCTTTTTCAATAACTCTCTGTATCGTCTTAATCTGATGTTACATCAGCCTTACAGCAGTGAGATTACGGCATCGTTCATTTGGAGCGAATTCACAGAGGGGCGCTTCCTTACACCTTCTTCAGGCCGCCTACATGACAATCTCTCCGGCTTGAGCAGACACACACACCGCACGGTTCACACGGAGGAATTTTGAAACTTAGTCGTTTTTCTGCACTTGCACCATTTCACAGTAAAACGACTAAGTGTAAAAAATTCCTCCGTTTCTCAGAAAAATTTAAAATTGAAAAAAAAAAATGTAATTTTAATAAATTACTGCTCAAACATGACCTTTCTGTTACTTTTTAGATTCTTGGTTCATTTGGAGCGAATTCACAGAGGGGCTCTTCCTCACAACTACAGGCCGCCTCCCTGACACCCTCTCCGGCTTGAGCAGAGACAAACACCGCACGGTTCACACGGGGGAATTTTGACACTTAGTTGTTTTTCTGAGCGTGCATCATTTCTCAAAAAACGTCTAAATGTCAAAATTCCTCCCCGTACTTCATATCAGAAAAATCACTAAAAGTATCAAGATTCTTCCAGACTGTGTGTTTGTGTCTGTCCTCAAGCCGGAGAGAGTTTAAATTGAGCGGGTTCACCTTACAATTTCAAGCCGCCTACCTGACGCTCTCTCCGGCTTGAGCAGTGAGGCACAGTGCACGGCTCACAGGGAGGAACAGAGCACAAGATAAAGATATGCACTTGTTGCGATTCAGTGTATATAAAAATATGTAAAGACCAAAGGGCATATTTTTGATAAATTAGTCCTCGAACATGAATTTACTGTTACTTTTTAATTCTTTTTCAATAACTCTCCGTATCGTCTTAATCTGATGTTAGATCAGCCTTACAGCAGTGAGATTACAGCATTGTTCATTTGGAGCAAATTCATAGAGGGGCGCTTCCTTACACCTTCAGGCCGCCTACATGACACTCTCTCCGGCTTGAGCAGACACACACACCGCACGGTTCACACGGAGGAATTTGGACACTTAGTCGTTTTTCTGCACTTGCACCATTTCACAGTAAAACGACTAAATGTAAAAAATTCCTCCGTTTCTCAGAAAAATTTAAAATTGAAAAAAAAAAGTAATTTTAATAAATTACTGCTTAAACATGACCTTTCTGTTACTTTTTAGTTTCTTGGTTCATTTGGAGCGAATTCACAGAGGGGTGCTTCCTTACACCTTCAGGCCGCCTCCCTGACACTCTCTCCGGGCTTGCGCAGAGACACACACCGCACGATTCACACGGAGGAATTTTGACACTTTGTCGTTTTTCTGAGCGTGCATCATTTCTCAAAAAACGTCTAAATATCAAAAATTCCTCCCTGTACTTCATATCAGAAAAATCACTAAAAGTGTCAAGATTCTTCCAGAGTGGGTGTGTGTGTCTGTCCTCAAGCCGGAGAGAGTTTGAGTTGAGCGGGTTCACTTTACAATTTCAAGCCGCCTACCTGACGCTCTCTCCGGCTTGAGCAGTGAGGCACAGTGCACGGCTCACAGGGAGGAACAGAGCACAAGATAAAGATATGCACTTGTTGCGATTCAGTGTATATAAAAATATGTAAAGACCGAAGGGCATATTTTTGATAAATTAGTCCTCGAACATGAATTTACTGTTACTTTTTAATTCTTTTTCAATAACTCTCTGTATCGTCTTAATCTGATGTTACATCAGCCTTACAGCAGTGAGATTACGGCATCGTTCATTTGGAGCGAATTCACAGAGGGGCGCTTCCTTACACCTTCTTCAGGCCGCCTACATGACAATCTCTCCGGCTTGAGCAGACACACACACCGCACGGTTCACACGGAGGAATTTTGAAACTTAGTCGTTTTTCTGCACTTGCACCATTTCACAGTAAAACGACTAAGTGTAAAAAATTCCTCCGTTTCTCAGAAAAATTTAAAATTGAAAAAAAAAAATGTAATTTTAATAAATTACTGCTCAAACATGACCTTTCTGTTACTTTTTAGATTCTTGGTTCATTTGGAGCGAATTCACAGAGGGGCTCTTCCTCACAACTACAGGCCGCCTCCCTGACACCCTCTCCGGCTTGAGCAGAGACAAACACCGCATGGTTCACACGGGGGAATTTTGACACTTAGTCGTTTTTCTGCACGTGCACCATTTCACAGTAACACGACTAAGTGTAAAAAATTCCTCCGTTTCTCAAAAAAATTTAAAATTGAAAAAAAAAAGTAATTTGAATAAATTACTGCTCAAACATGACCTTTCTGTTACTTTTTAGTTTCTTGGTTCATTTGGAGCAATTCACAAAGGGGCTCTTCCTCACAACTTCAGGCCGCCTCCCTGACACCCTCTCCGGCTTGAGCAGAGACACACACCGCACGGTTCACACGGGGGAATTTTGACACTTAGTCGTTTTTCTGAGCGTGCATCATTTCTCAAAAAACGTCTAAATGTCAAAATTCCTCCCTGTTCTTCATATCAGAAAAATCACTAAAAGTATCAGGATTCTTCCAGACTGTGTGTTTGTGTCTGTCCTCAAGCCGGAGAGAGTTTGAGTTGAGCGGGTTCACCTTACAATTTTAAGCCGCCTACCTGACGCTCTTTCCGGCTTGAGCAGTGAGGCACAGTGCACGGCTCACAGGGAGGAACAGAGCACAAGATAAAGATAGGCACTTGTTGCAATTCAGTGTATATAAAAATATGTAAAGACCAAAGGGCATATTTTTGATAAATTAGTCCTCGAACATTACTGTTACTTTTTAATTCTTTTTCAATAACTCTCCGTATCGTCTTAATCTGATGTTACATCAGCCTTACAGCAGTGAGATTACTGCATTGTTCATTTGGAGCGAATTCACAGAGGGGCGCTTCCTTACACCTTCAGGCCGCCTACATGACAATCTCTCCGGCTTGAGCAGACACACACACCGCACGGTTCACACGGAGGAATTTTGACACTTAGTCGTTTTTCTGCTCTTGCACCATTTCACAGTAAAACGACTAAGTGTAAAAAATTCCTCCGTTTCTCAGAAAAAAATTTAAAATTAAAAAAAAAATTTAATTTTAATAAATTACTTCTCAAACATGACCTTTCTGTTACTTTTTAGTTTCTTGGTTCATTTGGAGCGAATTCACAGAGGGGCGCTTCCTTACACCTTCAGGCCGCCTACCTGACACTCTCTCCGGCTTGAGCAGAGACACACACCGCACGATTCACACGGAGGAATTTTGACACTTAGTCGTTTTTCTGCTCTTGCAACCATTTCACAGTAAAACGACTAAGTGTAAAAAATTCCTCCGTTTCTCAGAAAAAAATTTAAAATTAAAAATTTTTTTTAATTTTAATAAATTACTTCTCAAACATGACCTTTCTGTTACTTTTTAGTTTCTTGGTTCATTTGGAGCGGATTCACAGCGAAGCCCTTCCTTACACTTTCAAGCCGCCTACCTGACACTGTCTCCGGCTTGAGCAGAGACACACACCGCACGTTTCAAACGGAGGAACAGAACACAATATAAAGATATGCACTTGTTGCGATTCAGTGTATATAGAATTTTGTAAAGACCAAAGGGTAAATTTTTAAAAAAATTAGTGCTCAAACATGAATTTACTGTTAATTTTTATTCTTTTTCAATAACGCTCCGTGTCGACTTAATCTGATGTTACAGCCTTACAGCAGTGAGGTTACTGCATGGTTCATTTGGAGCGCATTCACAGAGGGGCGCTTCCTTACACCTTCTGGCCGCCTACATGACACTCTCTCCGGCTTGAGCAGAGACACACACCGCACGATTCACACGGAGGAATTTTGACACTTAGTCGTTTTTCTGAGCGTGCATCATTTCTCAAAAAACGTCTAAATGTCAAAAATTCCTCCCTGTACTTCATATCAGAAAAATCACTAAAAGTGTCAGGATTCTTCCAGACTGTGTGTTTGTGTCTGTCCTCAAGCCGGAGAGAGTTTGAGTTGAGCGGGTTCACCTTACAATTTCAAGCCGCCTACCTGACACTCTCTCCGGCTTGAGCAGAGAGGCACAGTGCACGGCTCACAGGTAGGAACAGAGCACAAGATAAAGATATGCACTTGTTGCGATTCAGTGTATATAAAAATATGTAAAGACCAAAGGGCATATTTTTAATAAATTAGTGCTCAAACATGAATTTACTGTTACTTTTTATTCTTTTTCAATAATGCTCCGTGTCGACTTAATGTGATGTTACATCAGCCTTACAGCACTGAGGTTACTGCATGGTTCATATGGAGTGCATTCACAGAGGGGCGCTTCCTTACACCTACAGGCCCCCTACCTGACATTCTCTCCGGCTTGAGCAGAGACACACACTGCACGGTTCACACGGAGGAATTTTGACACTTAGTCGTTTTTCTGCTCTTGCACCATTTCACAGTAAAACGACTAAGTGTAAAAAATTCCTCCGTTTCTCAGAAAAAAATTTAAAATTAAAAATTTTTTTTAATTTTAATAAATTACTTCTCAAACATGACCTTTCTGTTACTTTTTAGTTTCTTGGTTCATTTGGAGCGAATTCACAGAGGGGCGCTTCCTTACACCTTCAGGCCGCCTACCTGACACTGTCTCCGGCTTGAGCAGAGACACACACCGCACGTTTCAAACGGAGGAACAGAACACAATATAAAGATATGCACTTGTTGCGATTCAGTGTATATAGAATTTTGTAAAGACCAAAGGGTAAATTTTTAAAAAAATTAGTGCTCAAACATGAATTTACTGTTAATTTTTATTCTTTTTCATTAACGCTCCGTGTCGACTTAATCTGATGTTACAGCCTTACAGCAGTGAGGTTACTGCATGGTTCATTTGGAGCGCATTCACAGAGGGGCGCTTCCTTACACCTTCTGGCCGCCTACATGACACTCTCTCCGGCTTGAGCAGAGACACACACCGCACGATTCACACGGAGGAATTTTGACACTTAGTCGTTTCTCTGAGCGTGCATCATTTCTCAAAAAACGTCTAAATGTCAAAAATTCCTCCCTGTACTTCATATCAGAAAAATCACTAAAAGTGTCAGGATTCTTCCAGACTGTGTGTTTGTGTCTGTCCTCAAGCCGGAGAGAGTTTGAGTTGAGCGGGTTCACCTTACAATTTCAAGCCGCCTACCTGACACTCTCTCCGGCTTGAGCAGAGAGGCACAGTGCACGGCTCACAGGTAGGAACAGAGCACAAGATAAAGATATGCACTTGTTGCGATTCAGTGTATATAAAAATATGTAAAGACCAAAGGGCATATTTTTAATAAATTAGTGCTCAAACATGAATTTACTGTTACTTTTTATTCTTTTTCAATAATGCTCCGTGTCGACTTAATGTGATGTTACATCAGCCTTACAGCACTGAGGTTACTGCATGGTTCATATGGAGTGCATTCACAGAGGGGCGCTTCCTTACACCTACAGGCCCCCTACCTGACATTCTCTCCGGCTTGAGCAGAGACACACACTGCACGGTTCACACGGAGGAATTTTGACACTTAGTCGTTTTTCTGAGCGTACATCATTTCTCAAAAAACGTCTAAATATAAAAAATTCCTCCCTGTACTTCATATCAGAAAAATCACTAAAAGTGTCAAGATTCTTCCAGACTGTGTGTGTGTGTTTTTAACAAGCTTCTGGCGATGCTGAAAGTTCTCTCTCATCTTTTGGAAAATTAGGGACTTGTCTTTGGTATGATGTCTTTGTCAAAGACATGGCCTCTCTGCAAGCATCCCCATCAAGTTCTCATCTCATCTTCCACCGCTTATCCGGGGCCGGGTCGCGGGGGCAGCAGTCTGAGCAGAGACTCCCAGACTTTCCTCTCCCCAGACACTTCCTCCAGCTCTTCCGGGGGGACACCGAGGCGTTCCCAGGCCAGCCGAGAGACATAGTCTCTCCAGCGTGTCCTAGGTCTTCCCCGGGGCCTTCTCCCGGTGGGACATGCCCGGAACACCTCCCAAGGGAGGCGTCCAGGAGGCATCCGAAACAGATGCCCGAGCCACCTCAGCTGACTCCTCTCGATGTGAAGGAACAACGGATCTACTTTGAGCTCCTCCCGAGTGACCGAGCTCCTCACCCTATCTCTAAGGGAGCGCCCTGCCACCCTGCGGAGAAAGCTCATTTCGGCCGCCTGTATCCGGGATCTCATTCTTTCGGTCAAGACCCAAAGCTCATGACCATAGGTGAGAGTAGGAACGTAGGAACGCAGTGAGATTACAGCATTGTTCATTTGGAGCAAATTCATAGAGGGGCGCTTCCTTACACCTTCAGGCCGCCTACATGACACTCTCTCCGGCTTGAGCAGACACACACACCGCACGGTTCACACGGAGGAATTTGGACACTTAGTCGTTTTTCTGCACTTGCACCATTTCACAGTAAAACGACTAAATGTAAAAAATTCCTCCGTTTCTCAGAAAAATTTAAAATTGAAAAAAAAAAAGTAATTTTAATAAATTACTGCTTAAACATGACCTTTCTGTTACTTTTTAGTTTCTTGGTTCATTTGGAGCGAATTCACAGAGGGGTGCTTCCTTACACCTTCAGGCCGCCTCCCTGACACTCTCTCCGGGCTTGCGCAGAGACACACACCGCACGATTCACACGGAGGAATTTTGACACTTTGTCGTTTTTCTGAGCGTGCATCATTTCTCAAAAAACGTCTAAATATCAAAAATTCCTCCCTGTAGTTCATATCAGAAAAATCACTAAAAGTGTCAAGATTCTTCCAGAGTGGGTGTGTGTGTCTGTCCTCAAGCCGGAGAGAGTTTGAGTTGAGCGGGTTCACTTTACAATTTCAAGCCGCCTACCTGACGCTCTCTCCGGCTTGAGCAGTCAGGCACAGTGCACGGCTCACAGGGAGGAACAGAGCACAAGATAAAGATATGCACTTGTTGCGATTCAGTGTATATAAAAATATGTAAAGACCGAAGGGCATTTTTTTGATAAATTAGTCCTCGAACATGAATTTACTGTTACTTTTTAATTCTTTTTCAATAACTCTCTGTATCGTCTTAATCTGATGTTACATCAGCCTTACAGCAGTGAGATTACGGCATCGTTCATTTGGAGCGAATTCACAGAGGGGCGCTTCCTTACACCTTCTTCAGGCCGCCTACATGACAATCTCTCCGGCTTGAGCAGACACACACACCGCACGGTTCACACGGAGGAATTTTGAAACTTAGTCGTTTTTCTGCACTTGCACCATTTCACAGTAAAACGACTAAGTGTAAAAAATTCCTCCGTTTCTCAGAAAAATTTAAAATTGAAAAAAAAAAATGTAATTTTAATAAATTACTGCTCAAACATGACCTTTCTGTTACTTTTTAGATTCTTGGTTCATTTGGAGCGAATTCACAGAGGGGCTCTTCCTCACACATTCAGTCCGCCTACCTAACACCCTCTCCGGCTTGCGCAGAGACGCACACCGCACGGTTCACACGGGGGAATTTTGACACTTAGTCGTTTTTCTGAGCGTGCATCATTTCTCAAAAAACGTCTAAATGTCAAAATTCCTCCCTGTACTTCTTATCAGAAAAATCACTAAAAGTATCAAGATTCTTCCAGACTGTGTGTTTGTGTCTGTCCTCAAGCCGGAGAGAGTTTGAGTTGAGCGGGTTCACCTTACAATTTCAAGCCGCCTACCTGACGGTCTCTCCGGCTTGAGCAGTGAGGCACAGTGCACGGCTCACAGGGAGGAACAGAGCACAAGATAAAGATATGCACTTGTTGCGATTCAGTGTACATAAAAATATGTAAAGACCAAAGGGCATATTTTTGCTAAATTAGTCCTCGGAAATGAATTTACTGTTACTTTTTAATTCTTTTTCAATAACTCTCCGTATCGTCTTAATCTGATGTTTCATCAGCCTTCCAGCAGTGAGATTACTGCATTGTTCATTTGGAGCGAATTCACAGAGGGGCGCTTCCTTACACCTTCAGGCCGCCTACATAACACTCTCTCCGGCTTGAGCAGACACACACACCGCACGGTTCACACGGAGGAATTTTGACACTTAGTCGTTTTTCTGCACTTGCACCATTTTACAGTAAAACGACTAAGTGTAAAAAATTCCTCCGTTTCTCAGAAAAATTTAAAATTGAAAAAAAAATGTAATTTGGATAAATTACTGCTCAAACATGACCTTTCTGTTACTTTTTAGTTTCTTGGTTCATTTGGAGCGAATTCACAGAAGGGCTCTTCCTCACAACTTCAGGCCGCCTCCCTGACACTCTCTCCGGGCTTGCGCAGAGACACACACCGCACGGTTCACACGGGGGAATTTTGACACTTAGTTGTTTTTCTGAGCGTGCATCATTTCTCAAAAAACGTCTAAATGTCAAAATTCCTCCCCGTACTTCATATCAGAAAAATCACTAAAAGTATCAAGATTCTTCCAGACTGTGTGTTTGTGTCTGTCCTCAAGCCGGAGAGAGTTTAAATTGAGCGGGTTCACCTTACAATTTCAAGCCGCCTACCTGACGCTCTCTCCGGCTTGAGCAGTGAGGCACAGTGCACGGCTCACAGGGAGGAACAGAGCACAAGATAAAGATATGCACTTGTTGCGATTCAGTGTATATAAAAATATGTAAAGACCGAAGGGCATATTTTTGATAAATTAGTCCTCGAACATGAATTTACTGTTACTTTTTAATTCTTTTTCAATAACTCTCTGTATCGTCTTAATCTGATGTTACATCAGCCTTACAGCAGTGAGATTACGGCATTGTTCATTTGGAGCGAATTCACAGAGGGGCGCTTCCTTACACCTTCTTCAGGCCGCCTACATGACAATCTCTCCGGCTTGAGCAGACACACACACCGCACGGTTCACACGGAGGAATTTTGAAACTTAGTCGTTTTTCTGCACTTGCACCATTTCACAGTAAAACGACTAAGTGTAAAAAATTCCTCCGTTTCTCAGAAAAATTTAAAATTGAAAAAAAAATGTAATTTGGATAAATTACTGCTCAAACATGACCTTTCTGTTACTTTTTAGTTTCTTGGTTCATTTGGAGCGAATTCACAGAGGGGCTCTTCCTCACAACTTCAGGCCGCCTCCCTGACACTCTCTCCGGGCTTGCGCAGAGACACACACCGCACGGTTCACACGGGGGAATTTTGACACTTAGTTGTTTTTCTGAGCGTGCATCATTTCTCAAAAAACGTCTAAATGTCAAAATTCCTCCCCGTACTTCATATCAGAAAAATCACTAAAAGTATCAAGATTCTTCCAGACTGTGTGTGTGTGTTTTTAACAAGCTTCTGGCGATGCTGAAAGTTCTCTCTCATCTTTTGGAAAATTAGGGACTTGTCTTTGGTATGATGTCTTTGTCAAAGACATGGCCTCTCTGCAAGCATCCCCATCAAGTTCTCATCTCATCTTCCACCGCTTATCCGGGGCCGGGTCGCGGGGGCAGCAGTCTGAGCAGAGACTCCCAGACTTTCCTCTCCCCAGACACTTCCTCCAGCTCTTCCGGGGGGACACCGAGGCGTTCCCAGGCCAGCCGAGAGACATAGTCTCTCCAGCGTGTCCTAGGTCTTCCCCGGGGCCTTCTCCCGGTGGGACATGCCCGGAACACCTCCCAAGGGAGGCGTCCAGGAGGCATCCGAAACAGATGCCCGAGCCACCTCAGCTGACTCCTCTCGATGTGAAGGAACAACGGATCTACTTTGAGCTCCTCCCGAGTGACCGAGCTCCTCACCCTATCTCTAAGGGAGCGCCCTGCCACCCTGCGGAGAAAGCTCATTTCGGCCGCCTGTATCCGGGATCTCATTCTTTCGGTCAAGACCCAAAGCTCATGACCATAGGTGAGAGTAGGAACGTAGGAACGCAGTGAGATTACAGCATTGTTCATTTGGAGCAAATTCATAGAGGGGCGCTTCCTTACACCTTCAGGCCGCCTACATGACACTCTCTCCGGCTTGAGCAGACACACACACCGCACGGTTCACACGGAGGAATTTGGACACTTAGTCGTTTTTCTGCACTTGCACCATTTCACAGTAAAACGACTAAATGTAAAAAATTCCTCCGTTTCTCAGAAAAATTTAAAATTGAAAAAAAAAAAAGTAATTTTAATAAATTACTGCTTAAACATGACCTTTCTGTTACTTTTTAGTTTCTTGGTTCATTTGGAGCGAATTCACAGAGGGGTGCTTCCTTACACCTTCAGGCCGCCTCCCTGACACTCTCTCCGGGCTTGCGCAGAGACACACACCGCACGATTCACACGGAGGAATTTTGACACTTTGTCGTTTTTCTGAGCGTGCATCATTTCTCAAAAAACGTCTAAATATCAAAAATTCCTCCCTGTACTTCATATCAGAAAAATCACTAAAAGTGTCAAGATTCTTCCAGAGTGGGTGTGTGTGTCTGTCCTCAAACCGGAGAGAGTTTGAGTTGAGCGGGTTCACTTTACAATTTCAAGCCGCCTACCTGACGCTCTCTCCGGCTTGAGCAGTCAGGCACAGTGCACGGCTCACAGGGAGGAACAGAGCACAAGATAAAGATATGCACTTGTTGCGATTCAGTGTATATAAAAATATGTAAAGACCGAAGGGCATATTTTTGATAAATTAGTCCTCGAACATGAATTTACTGTTACTTTTTAATTCTTTTTCAATAACTCTCTGTATCGTCTTAATCTGATGTTACATCAGCCTTACAGCAGTGAGATTACGGCATCGTTCATTTGGAGCGAATTCACAGAGGGGCGCTTCCTTACACCTTCTTCAGGCCGCCTACATGACAATCTCTCCGGCTTGAGCAGACACACACACCGCACGGTTCACACGGAGGAATTTTGAAACTTAGTCGTTTTTCTGCACTTGCACCATTTCACAGTAAAACGACTAAGTGTAAAAAATTCCTCCGTTTCTCAGAAAAATTTAAAATTGAAAAAAAAAAATGTAATTTTAATAAATTACTGCTCAAACATGACCTTTCTGTTACTTTTTAGAGTCTTGGTTCATTTGGAGCGAATTCACAGAGGGGCTCTTCCTCACAACTACAGGCCGCCTCCCTGACACCCTCTCCGGCTTGAGCAGAGACAAACACCGCATGGTTCACACGGGGGAATTTTGACACTTAGTCGTTTTTCTGCACGTGCACCATTTCACAGTAACACGACTAAGTGTAAAAAATTCCTCCGTTTCTCAGAAAAATATAATACTGAAAAAAATGTAATTTTAATAAATTACTGCTCAAACATGATCTTTCTGTTACTTTTTAGTTTCTTGGTTCATTTGGAGCGAATTCACAGAGGGGCACTTCCTCACACATTCAGTCCGCCTACCTAACACCCTCTCCGGCTTGCGCAGAGACGCACACCGCACGGTTCACACGGGGGAATTTTGACACTTAGTCGTTTTTCTGCACGTGCACCATTTCACAGTAACACGACTAAGTGTAAAAAATTCCTCCGTTTCTCAGAAAAATATAATACTGAAAAAAATGTAATTTTAATAAATTACTGCTCAAACATGATCTTTCTGTTACTTTTTAGTTTCTTGGTTCATTTGGAGCGAATTCACAGAGGGGCACTTCCTCACACATTCAGTCCGCCTACCTAACACCCTCTCCGGCTTGCGCAGAGACGCACACCGCACGGTTCACACGGGGGAATTTTGACACTTAGTCGTTTTTCTGAGCGTGCATCATTTCTCAAAAAACGTCTAAATGTCAAAATTCCTCCCTGTACTTCTTATCAGAAAAATCACTAAAAGTATCAAGATTCTTCCAGACTGTGTGTTTGTGTCTGTCCTCAAGCCGGAGAGAGTTTGAGTTGAGCGGGTTCACCTTACAATTTCAAGCCGCCTACCTGACGGTCTCTCCGGCTTGAGCAGTGAGGCACAGTGCACGGCTCACAGGGAGGAACAGAGCACAAGATAAAGATATGCACTTGTTGCGATTCAGTGTACATAAAAATATGTAAAGACCAAAGGGCATATTTTTGCTAAATTAGTCCTCGGAAATGAATTTACTGTTACTTTTTAATTCTTTTTCAATAACTCTCCGTATCGTCTTAATCTGATGTTTCATCAGCCTTCCAGCAGTGAGATTACTGCATTGTTCATTTGGAGCGAATTCACAGAGGGGCGCTTCCTTACACCTTCAGGCCGCCTACATAACACTCTCTCCGGCTTGAGCAGACACACACACCGCACGGTTCACACGGAGGAATTTTGACACTTAGTCGTTTTTCTGCACTTGCACCATTTTACAGTAAAACGACTAAGTGTAAAAAATTCCTCCGTTTCTCAGAAAAATTTAAAATTGAAAAAAAAATGTAATTTGGATAAATTACTGCTCAAACATGACCTTTCTGTTACTTTTTAGTTTCTTGGTTCATTTGGAGCGAATTCACAGAAGGGCTCTTCCTCACAACTTCAGGCCGCCTCCCTGACACTCTCTCCGGGCTTGCGCAGAGACACACACCGCACGGTTCACACGGGGGAATTTTGACACTTAGTTGTTTTTCTGAGCGTGCATCATTTCTCAAAAAACGTCTAAATGTCAAAATTCCTCCCCGTACTTCATATCAGAAAAATCACTAAAAGTATCAAGATTCTTCCAGACTGTGTGTTTGTGTCTGTCCTCAAGCCGGAGAGAGTTTAAATTGAGCGGGTTCACCTTACAATTTCAAGCCGCCTACCTGACGCTCTCTCCGGCTTGAGCAGTGAGGCACAGTGCACGGCTCACAGGGAGGAACAGAGCACAAGATAAAGATATGCACTTGTTGCGATTCAGTGTATATAAAAATATGTAAAGACCGAAGGGCATATTTTTGATAAATTAGTCCTCGAACATGAATTTACTGTTACTTTTTAATTCTTTTTCAATAACTCTCTGTATCGTCTTAATCTGATGTTACATCAGCCTTACAGCAGTGAGATTACGGCATTGTTCATTTGGAGCGAATTCACAGAGGGGCGCTTCCTTACACCTTCTTCAGGCCGCCTACATGACAATCTCTCCGGCTTGAGCAGACACACACACCGCACGGTTCACACGGAGGAATTTTGAAACTTAGTCGTTTTTCTGCACTTGCACCATTTCACAGTAAAACGACTAAGTGTAAAAAATTCCTCCGTTTCTCAGAAAAATTTAAAATTGAAAAAAAAATGTAATTTGGATAAATTACTGCTCAAACATGACCTTTCTGTTACTTTTTAGTTTCTTGGTTCATTTGGAGCGAATTCACAGAGGGGCTCTTCCTCACAACTTCAGGCCGCCTCCCTGACACTCTCTCCGGGCTTGCGCAGAGACACACACCGCACGGTTCACACGGGGGAATTTTGACACTTAGTTGTTTTTCTGAGCGTGCATCATTTCTCAAAAAACGTCTAAATGTCAAAATTCCTCCCCGTACTTCATATCAGAAAAATCACTAAAAGTATCAAGATTCTTCCAGACTGTGTGTGTGTGTGTTTTTAACAAGCTTCTGGCGATGCTGAAAGTTCTCTCTCATCTTTTGGAAAATTAGGGACTTGTCTTTGGTATGATGTCTTTGTCAAAGACATGGCCTCTCTGCAAGCATCCCCATCAAGTTCTCATCTCATCTTCCACCGCTTATCCGGGGCCGGGTCGCGGGGGCAGCAGTCTGAGCAGAGACTCCCAGACTTTCCTCTCCCCAGACACTTCCTCCAGCTCTTCCGGGGGGACACCGAGGCGTTCCCAGGCCAGCCGAGAGACATAGTCTCTCCAGCGTGTCCTAGGTCTTCCCCGGGGCCTTCTCCCGGTGGGACATGCCCGGAACACCTCCCAAGGGAGGCGTCCAGGAGGCATCCGAAACAGATGCCCGAGCCACCTCAGCTGACTCCTCTCGATGTGAAGGAACAACGGATCTACTTTGAGCTCCTCCCGAGTGACCGAGCTCCTCACCCTATCTCTAAGGGAGCGCCCTGCCACCCTGCGGAGAAAGCTCATTTCGGCCGCCTGTATCCGGGATCTCATTCTTTCGGTCAAGACCCAAAGCTCATGACCATAGGTGAGAGTAGGAACGTAGGAACGCAGTGAGATTACAGCATTGTTCATTTGGAGCAAATTCATAGAGGGGCGCTTCCTTACACCTTCAGGCCGCCTACATGACACTCTCTCCGGCTTGAGCAGACACACACACCGCACGGTTCACACGGAGGAATTTGGACACTTAGTCGTTTTTCTGCACTTGCACCATTTCACAGTAAAACGACTAAATGTAAAAAATTCCTCCGTTTCTCAGAAAAATTTAAAATTGAAAAAAAAAAAGTAATTTTAATAAATTACTGCTTAAACATGACCTTTCTGTTACTTTTTAGTTTCTTGGTTCATTTGGAGCGAATTCACAGAGGGGTGCTTCCTTACACCTTCAGGCCGCCTCCCTGACACTCTCTCCGGGCTTGCGCAGAGACACACACCGCACGATTCACACGGAGGAATTTTGACACTTTGTCGTTTTTCTGAGCGTGCATCATTTCTCAAAAAACGTCTAAATATCAAAAATTCCTCCCTGTACTTCATATCAGAAAAATCACTAAAAGTGTCAAGATTCTTCCAGAGTGGGTGTGTGTGTCTGTCCTCAAACCGGAGAGAGTTTGAGTTGAGCGGGTTCACTTTACAATTTCAAGCCGCCTACCTGACGCTCTCTCCGGCTTGAGCAGTCAGGCACAGTGCACGGCTCACAGGGAGGAACAGAGCACAAGATAAAGATATGCACTTGTTGCGATTCAGTGTATATAAAAATATGTAAAGACCGAAGGGCATATTTTTGATAAATTAGTCCTCGAACATGAATTTACTGTTACTTTTTAATTCTTTTTCAATAACTCTCTGTATCGTCTTAATCTGATGTTACATCAGCCTTACAGCAGTGAGATTACGGCATCGTTCATTTGGAGCGAATTCACAGAGGGGCGCTTCCTTACACCTTCTTCAGGCCGCCTACATGACAATCTCTCCGGCTTGAGCAGACACACACACCGCACGGTTCACACGGAGGAATTTTGAAACTTAGTCGTTTTTCTGCACTTGCACCATTTCACAGTAAAACGACTAAGTGTAAAAAATTCCTCCGTTTCTCAGAAAAATTTAAAATTGAAAAAAAAAAATGTAATTTTAATAAATTACTGCTCAAACATGACCTTTCTGTTACTTTTTAGATTCTTGGTTCATTTGGAGCGAATTCACAGAGGGGCTCTTCCTCACAACTACAGGCCGCCTCCCTGACACCCTCTCCGGCTTGAGCAGAGACAAACACCGCATGGTTCACACGGGGGAATTTTGACACTTAGTCGTTTTTCTGCACGTGCACCATTTCACAGTAACACGACTAAGTGTAAAAAATTCCTCCGTTTCTCAGAAAAATATAATACTGAAAAAAATGTAATTTTAATAAATTACTGCTCAAACATGATCTTTCTGTTACTTTTTAGTTTCTTGGTTCATTTGGAGCGAATTCACAGAGGGGCACTTCCTCACACATTCAGTCCGCCTACCTAACACCCTCTCCGGCTTGCGCAGAGACGCACACCGCACGGTTCACACGGGGGAATTTTGACACTTAGTCGTTTTTCTGAGCGTGCATCATTTCTCAAAAAACGTCTAAATGTCAAAATTCCTCCCTGTACTTCTTATCAGAAAAATCACTAAAAGTATCAAGATTCTTCCAGACTGTGTGTTTGTGTCTGTCCTCAAGCCGGAGAGAGTTTGAGTTGAGCGGGTTCACCTTACAATTTCAAGCCGCCTACCTGACGGTCTCTCCGGCTTGAGCAGTGAGGCACAGTGCACGGCTCACAGGGAGGAACAGAGCACAAGATAAAGATATGCACTTGTTGCGATTCAGTGTACATAAAAATATGTAAAGACCAAAGGGCATATTTTTGCTAAATTAGTCCTCGGAAATGAATTTACTGTTACTTTTTAATTCTTTTTCAATAACTCTCCGTATCGTCTTAATCTGATGTTACATCAGCCTTCCAGCAGTGAGATTACTGCATTGTTCATTTGGAGCGAATTCACAGAGGGGCGCTTCCTTACACCTTCAGGCCGCCTACATAACACTCTCTCCGGCTTGAGCAGACACACACACCGCACGGTTCACACGGAGGAATTTTGACACTTAGTCGATTTTCTGCACTTGCACCATTTTACAGTAAAACGACTAAGTGTAAAAAATTCCTCCGTTTCTCAGAAAAATTTAAAATTGAAAAAAAATGTAATTTGGATAAATTACTGCTCAAACATGACCTTTCTGTTACTTTTTAGTTTCTTGGTTCATTTGGAGCGAATTCACAGAAGGGCTCTTCCTCACAACTTCAGGCCGCCTCCCTGACACTCTCTCCGGCTTGCGCAGAGACACACACCGCACGGTTCACACGGGGGAATTTTGACACTTAGTTGTTTTTCTGAGCGTGCATCATTTCTCAAAAAACGTCTAAATGTCAAAATTCCTCCCCGTACTTCATATCAGAAAAATCACTAAAAGTATCAAGATTCTTCCAGACTGTGTGTTTGTGTCTGTCCTCAAGCCGGAGAGAGTTTAAATTGAGCGGGTTCACCTTACAATTTCAAGCCGCCTACCTGACGCTCTCTCCGGCTTGAGCAGTGAGGCACAGTGCACGGCTCACAGGGAGGAACAGAGCACAAGATAAAGATATGCACTTGTTGCGATTCAGTGTATATAAAAATATGTAAAGACCGAAGGGCATATTTTTGATAAATTAGTCCTCGAACATGAATTTACTGTTACTTTTTAATTCTTTTTCAATAACTCTCTGTATCGTCTTAATCTGATGTTACATCAGCCTTACAGCAGTGAGATTACGGCATTGTTCATTTGGAGCGAATTCACAGAGGGGCGCTTCCTTACACCTTCTTCAGGCCGCCTACATGACAATCTCTCCGGCTTGAGCAGACACACACACCGCACGGTTCACACGGAGGAATTTTGAAACTTAGTCGTTTTTCTGCACTTGCACCATTTCACAGTAAAACGACTAAGTGTAAAAAATTCTTCCGTTTCTCAGAAAAATTTAAAATTGAAAAAAAAATGTAATTTGGATAAATTACTGCTCAAACATGACCTTTCTGTTACTTTTTAGTTTCTTGGTTCATTTGGAGCGAATTCACAGAGGGGCTCTTCCTCACAACTTCAGGCCGCCTCCCTGACACTCTCTCCGGCTTGCGCAGAGACACACACCGCACGGTTCACACGGGGGAATTTTGACACTTAGTTGTTTTTCTGAGCGTGCATCATTTCTCAAAAAACGTCTAAATGTCAAAATTCCTCCCCGTACTTCATATCAGAAAAATCACTAAAAGTATCAAGATTCTTCCAGACTGTGTGTTTGTGTCTGTCCTCAAGCCGGAGAGAGTTTAAATTGAGCGGGTTCACCTTACAATTTCAAGCCGCCTACCTGACGCTCTCTCCGGCTTGAGCAGTGAGGCACAGTGCACGGCTCACAGGGAGGAACAGAGCACAAGATAAAGATATGCACTTGTTGCGATTCAGTGTATATAAAAATATGTAAAGACCGAAGGGCATATTTTTGATAAATTAGTCCTCGAACATGAATTTACTGTTACTTTTTAATTCTTTTTCAATAACTCTCTGTATCGTCTTAATCTGATGTTACATCAGCCTTACAGCAGTGAGATTACGGCATTGTTCATTTGGAGCGAATTCACAGAGGGGCGCTTCCTTACACCTTCTTCAGGCCGCCTACATGACAATCTCTCCGGCTTGAGCAGACACACACACCGCACGGTTCACACGGAGGAATTTTGAAACTTAGTCGTTTTTCTGCACTTGCACCATTTCACAGTAAAACGACTAAGTGTAAAAAATTCCTCCGTTTCTCAGAAAAATTTAAAATTGAAAAAAAAAAATGTAATTTTAATAAATTACTGCTCAAACATGACCTTTCTGTTACTTTTTAGATTCTTGGTTCATTTGGAGCGAATTCACAGAGGGGCTCTTCCTCACAACTACAGGCCGCCTCCCTGACACCCTCTCCGGCTTGAGCAGAGACAAACACCGCATGGTTCACACGGGGGAATTTTGACACTTAGTCGTTTTTCTGCACGTGCACCATTTCACAGTAACACGACTAAGTGTAAAAAATTCCTCCGTTTCTCAGAAAAATTTAATACTGAAAAAAATGTAATTTTAATAAATTACTGCTCAAACATGATCTTTCTGTTACTTTTTAGTTTCTTGGTTCGTTTTGGAGCGAATTCACAAAGGGGCTCTTCCTCACAACTTCAGGCCGCCTCCCTGACACCCTCTCCGGCTTGAGCAGAGACACACACCGCACGGTTCACACGGGGGAATTTTGACACTTAGTCGTTTTTCTGAGCGTGCATCATTTCTCAAAAAACGTCTAAATGTCAAAATTCCTCCCTGTTCTTCATATCAGAAAAATCACTAAAAGTATCAGGATTCTTCCAGACTGTGTGTTTGTGTCTGTCCTCAAGCCGGAGAGAGTTTGAGTTGAGCGGGTTCACCTTACAATTTTAAGCCGCCTACCTGACGCTCTTTCCGGCTTGAGCAGTGAGGCACAGTGCACGGCTCACAGGGAGGAACAGAGCACAAGATAAAGATAGGCACTTGTTGCAATTCAGTGTATATAAAAATATGTAAAGACCAAAGGGCATATTTTTGATAAATTAGTCCTCGAACATTACTGTTACTTTTTAATTCTTTTTCAATAACTCTCCGTATCGTCTTAATCTGATGTTACATCAGCCTTACAGCAGTGAGATTACTGCATTGTTCATTTGGAGCGAATTCACAGAGGGGCGCTTCCTTACACCTTCAGGCCGCCTACATGACAATCTCTCCGGCTTGAGCAGACACACACACCGCACGGTTCACACGGAGGAATTTTGACACTTAGTCGTTTTTCTGCTCTTGCACCATTTCACAGTAAAACGACTAAGTGTAAAAAATTCCTCCGTTTCTCAGAAAAAAATTTAAAATTAAAAAAACAATTTAATTTTAATAAATTACTTCTCAAACATGACCTTTCTGTTACTTTTTAGTTTCTTGGTTCATTTGGAGCGAATTCACAGAGGGGCGCTTCCTTACACCTTCAGGCCGCCTACCTGACACTGTCTCCGGCTTGAGCAGAGACACACACCGCACGTTTCAAACGGAGGAACAGAACACAATATAAAGATATGCACTTGTTGCGATTCAGTGTATATAGAATTTTGTAAAGACCAAAGGGTAAATTTTTAAAAAAATTAGTGCTCAAACATGAATTTACTGTTAATTTTTATTCTTTTTCAATAACGCTCCGTGTCGACTTAATCTGATGTTACAGCCTTACAGCAGTGAGGTTACTGCATGGTTCATTTGGAGCGCATTCACAGAGGGGCGCTTCCTTACACCTTCTGGCCGCCTACATGACACTCTCTCCGGCTTGAGCAGAGACACACACCGCACGATTCACACGGAGGAATTTTGACACTTAGTCGTTTTTCTGAGCGTGCATCATTTCTCAAAAAACGTCTAAATGTCAAAAATTCCTCCCTGTACTTCATATCAGAAAAATCACTAAAAGTGTCAGGATTCTTCCAGACTGTGTGTTTGTGTCTGTCCTCAAGCCGGAGAGAGTTTGAGTTGAGCGGGTTCACCTTACAATTTCAAGCCGCCTACCTGACACTCTCTCCGGCTTGAGCAGTGAGGCACAGTGCACGGCTCACAGGGAGGAACAGAGCACAAGATAAAGATAGGCACTTGTTGCAATTCAGTGTATATAAAAATATGTAAAGACCAAAGGGCATATTTTTGATAAATTAGTCCTCGAACATTACTGTTACTTTTTAATTCTTTTTCAATAACTCTCCGTATCGTCTTAATCTGATGTTACATCAGCCTTACAGCAGTGAGATTACTGCATTGTTCATTTGGAGCGAATTCACAGAGGGGCGCTTCCTTACACCTTCAGGCCGCCTACATGACAATCTCTCCGGCTTGAGCAGACACACACACCGCACGGTTCACACGGAGGAATTTTGACACTTAGTCGTTTTTCTGCTCTTGCACCATTTCACAGTAAAACGACTAAGTGTAAAAAATTCCTCCGTTTCTCAGAAAAAAATTTAAAATTAAAAAATTTTTTTAATTTTAATAATTACTTCTCAAACATGACCTTTCTGTTACTTTTTAGTTTCTTGGTTCATTTGGAGCGAATTCACAGAGGGGCGCTTCCTTACACCTTCAGGCCGCCTACCTGACACTGTCTCCGGCTTGAGCAGAGACACACACCGCACGTTTCAAACGGAGGAACAGAACACAATATAAAGATATGCACTTGTTGCGATTCAGTGTATATAGAATTTTGTAAAGACCAAAGGGTAAATTTTTAAAAAAATTAGTGCTCAAACATGAATTTACTGTTAATTTTTATTCTTTTTCATTAACGCTCCGTGTCGACTTAATCTGATGTTACAGCCTTACAGCAGTGAGGTTACTGCATGGTTCATTTGGAGCGCATTCACAGAGGGGCACTTCCTTACACCTTCTGGCCGCCTACATGACACTCTCTCCGGCTTGAGCAGAGACACACACCGCACGATTCACACGGAGGAATTTTGACACTTAGTCGTTTCTCTGAGCGTGCATCATTTCTCAAAAAACGTCTAAATGTCAAAAATTCCTCCCTGTACTTCATATCAGAAAAATCACTAAAAGTGTCAGGATTCTTCCAGACTGTGTGTTTGTGTCTGTCCTCAAGCCGGAGAGAGTTTGAGTTGAGCGGGTTCACCTTACAATTTCAAGCCGCCTACCTGACACTCTCTCCGGCTTGAGCAGAGAGGCACAGTGCACGGCTCACAGGTAGGAACAGAGCACAAGATAAAGATATGCACTTGTTGCGATTCAGTGTATATAAAAATATGTAAAGACCAAAGGGCATATTTTTAATAAATTAGTGCTCAAACATGAATTTACTGTTACTTTTTATTCTTTTTCAATAATGCTCCGTGTCGACTTAATGTGATGTTACATCAGCCTTACAGCACTGAGGTTACTGCATGGTTCATATGGAGTGCATTCACAGAGGGGCGCTTCCTTACACCTACAGGCCCCCTACCTGACATTCTCTCCGGCTTGAGCAGAGACACACACTGCACGGTTCACACGGAGGAATTTTGACACTTAGTCGTTTTTCTGAGCGTACATCATTTCTCAAAAAACGTCTAAATGTAAAAAATTCCTCCCTGTACTTCATATCAGAAAAATCACTAAAAGTGTCAAGATTCTTCCAGACTGTGTGTGTGTGTTTTTCCTCGAGCCGGAGAGAGTTTGAGTTGAGCGAATTCACAGAGGGGCGCTTCCTTACACCTTCAGGCCGCCTACCTAACACTCTCTCCGGGTTGAGCAGAGACACACTTCGCACGGTTCACACGGAGGAATTTTGACACTTAGTCGTTTTTCTGCACGCGCACCATTTCACAGTGAAACGACTAAGTGTCAAAATTCCTCCGTGTACAGTTTCTAAGAAAAAATTATAATTTAAAAAATGTATTTTTAATAAATTACTGCTGAAACACGAACTTTCTGTTACTTTTGAGTTTCTTGGTTCATATGGAGCACATTCACAGAGGGGCGCTTCCTTACACCTTCAAGCTGCCTACCTGACACTCTCTCCGGCTTGAGCAGAGACACACACCGCACGGTTCACACAGAGGAATTTTGACACTTAGTTGTTTTTCTGAGCGTGCATCATTTCTCAAAAAACGTCTAAATGTCAAAAATTCCTCCCTGTACTTCAAATCAGAAAAATCACTAAACGTGTCAAGAATCTTCCAGACTGCCGGAGAGAGTTTGAGTTGAGCGAATTCACAGAGGAGCGCTTCCTTACACTTTCAAGCCGCCTACCTGACACTCTCTCCGGCTTGAGCAGAGACACACACCGCTCGGTTCACACGGAGGAATTCTATACCTACTCATTGACTCTTTCTGATGTTACATTGGTCATTCAGAAATCCATATTTGACCAAATGGATTAATATCGGGCCCAAAAGTCATTGATTTGGAACGTTCTATTTCTACCCAATGGATTCCTACTGTTGATACATTAGCCATAGAATAGCAAATATTTGATCCATTGAACATGTTCCAGTCCTTGATTTTGAACTTTCTATACATACTCATTGACTCCTTCTGATGTTACATCGACCATTCAGAAGTTAATATTTGACCAAATGGACTCATATCCGCCCCAAGATTCGTCGATTTTGAACTTTCTCTTTCTGCCCATTAGACTCATTCCGACGATGGATCAGCCAATCAGTAGGCAAATTTTGACTCACTGAACATGTGTCACTCCTTGATCTTGAACTTTTAATACATACTCATTGACAACTTCTGATTTTACATCAGTCATTCAGAGGTCCATTTTTGACCAAATAGACTTATATCTCATCCAGGAGTCATCAATTTTGAAACTTTTAAGTTCTACCCATTGACTCCTTGTGTTGAAAGTTCAGCCGATATTTGACCTACTGAATATATTTCAGTCCTTGATCTTGAACTTTCTATTGCTACCCATTGACTCCTTCTGGTGATAGTTCAGCCAATTTTTGACCTTCATAACATATTTCAGTTCTTGATCTTGAACTTTCTGTTCCTACCTAATTGACTCCTTCTTGTGATACATTAGCCATAGAGTAGCCAATATTGTACCCATTGGACAAGTTTCAGTCAAGGATATTGAAATTTCTATACCTACAATTCACTGCTTATTGTATAGCAGAGAGCTTGTAAGGATGGATTTTTCCAAGTCTGAACTCAAGATTTCTATCCTGTAATAAAACAATAAAATTCACTATCTGAAGAGAAGATCTGCGAGAAGAAGTACAGGACAACAGCTGACACAGCCTCATCTCCTCACCCCATGCTGTGGTTCTCGCCCCTCACATCCACTCCCTCACTTCAGGGTTCAACCTGTCATGCAAACCTCACAAAGCTCTGTTTGAAGTGACATCAACGTAAATACCTCTGGTGCGATTGGTAAAACGGTTTCTCTCCCACATCAGCATAACAGAAGAATAAAGAAAACAATGTCTGTTCTTCTGGTGTGGGACGCCTAATAAAAGATATTTTAACCATCTATCTATCCCTAAAACTAGGTGTGTGACCCTTTTGGGTCCAACAAATGCTACATGAATGTTTGGGTGCTAAATGTTTATAGTCCTTTTGTTAGATCTGGTGTATATAAGGGAACCTGGCAAACCACTCCTGACGTCAGATGTAGTTCTTGTGTTTCTCTGTCCTTCAGTGATTCTGCTTGTTAACAGCAGGTGTTCATCATTAATGTTCAATCATCACTTAATGATCTCATTAACTCTGACACTGCTTCAATGGTACTTTAACTCAGTAGTGCACACACACATGACCACTAAACAGTGTTCATTAACCTGGACATTTTTCTGTGAATTATTACATAAATCTTACCTATTTAATTTACATATGACTGACAAATATGAATCACATTAAGTTTATTAGTGTGTTTATGTTAAAACTATGTATTCCAAATGGATGGAAAATTGCTATGAAATTAAATTACATAAAACTTATGTTTAGACTGAAATATTTTGAGTGCGAGACATACCAATAATAATAATGGAAATAACAATAATAATAATAATTGGTGACTTCATAACAAATAAAGGATTAATGAAAGACGAGACACTGCTCCATGAACAATAAAATGTTTTATTTTTAACAATGAAATATACAATCAAAATGTCTGAATCACCCAAACATATTTAAATATCTATAAATAAATTAATTAAAATAAAATTCTCTAAGTGGGTTCAAATCACAAACCTAAGAATAAATAACAATAATAATAGTAGTAATAAACACACAAAGATAAAAACTCTGTAAAACTACATAAATACATACATAAAATTGAATGCCTGTGTTATTGTTGTTAATGTAGTTCATCATAGGAGACATTAAACAAGCACCTTAATGCAGCATAACACACTAAAAAAAATTTAGAAATAAATGAATCATTTGCTGATGTAGTTCATAATTTCATTTTTCATCATTTAGCAGACGCTTTTATCCAAAGCAACTTACAAGGGGAGCAATTAGGGGTTAGGTGCCTTGCTCAAGGGCACTTTAGTCATGGTATTGAAGGTGGAGAGAGTGCTGTTCATTCACAATCCCCACCTTCCATTCCTGCCAGCATGGGAATCAAACCAGCAACCTTCTGATTACAAGCCCGACTCCCTCACCACTAGGCCACGACTACCTCATCATAACATGCAGTAACATGAGAAGTGCTGCAGGTTGCCAGCAGATAAAGATGAACACCAGCTTAAATGGATCATTTTATGAGAAGAAAATGTATTAATCTATTGTTGTTAATGTAGTGGATCTTACATTCTCGCTGTTGACATCCACTGAATGAATGGCAATACTTCTATGGGGTACTCGTGATTGGCCAATGAATCCTCTCAAAGATGAAGCCCAAGAATGCGATTCGCCCGGCGAAGATCCGACGCGTGATTGGCTGAGGAACTCTGAGAGAGATGAAGCCTGAGAACGCGATTTGCTCCGCAAAGATGGAGATCCGACACGTGATTAGCTGAGGAACTCGGAGAAAGATGAAGCCCAAGAACACGAGTCGCTCCGCAAATATGAAGAAAGATGAAGCCCGAGAACGCGATCCACTCCGCGAAGATGGAGTAGCTCGCGCTGATTGGCCGTCGTGAGACAGGCGAATGGCTGTCAGGTACCGCCAGCTGGGCGGGAAAAGTGTTGAGCTGCGGGTTGGTCTCAGGTTTTATGAGCCTGTTTTAAAAGGAGTTTTGAGCAGGGCCTTTCTGGAACACAGGACTCCACAGGGAACCATAGATACACCCAAGTAGAGCAGGCCAATGGTATGCACAATTAATACCATAAGTTAAAGTTTGATTACGGTCTGTCGAGTGAGAGGAAAAAGTGAGCCATACAGCTGTCAGAGTCAGACACAGAAGGTATGAAGTAAATGGTTTTATTGAACAGAGGGTAACAGCAAACAGGTATACGGTCAGGTATGGTGAGTTTACAGTCCATGTAACAACAGGTGACTTAGCTTGTAGAATGAAGTGTAGTTCTTTATGGTTGCAGGTCGATTGAACACTGTCCAGCAGTTCACGCACACACCTGATGATAATCCGAAGAAGACGAAGTAACATCCAAGGAATCCGAAGAAGAAAGGAAGGTAAACAGATACGAGTGAGTCTGTAGTCCATTCAAGATGAGATCAGACAACTGACTGAGGAAGTGAGAGTTCTTTATAGGGCATGAGCGTGAGTGCCGACAGGTGCTGATGGTTAGAATTCGGGTGATTGTGAACGTGTGGGTGGAGCAGGTCGTGCCGGTGATGTAGACGGTGTGACAGTACCCTCCCTTCCATGGGCGGCTCCTGACGTCCGAGAATGACGACGACGGGGATGACCCCGTCCACGGGGTCCTGGTCGACCAGGATTTCATTTAATTTTTCATTTCATTTTTATTTGACAAAAAGTAGCGAATACACTCAATTCGTCAAGGATAACTCAATAAAGTTTAAGATAAAACTTGTTTCCATTGTGGTCCTTACAATGGTCCGGTAACAGGTACACTGGCACTGCGTTATGAATACAAGAATTACAATAAAATTCCACATTTACAATGATTTACAATCATAAATAACCTACGTTATACAAATTCATCAAAAAACCAACCTACTTAAGAGCCAATTTTTAGCTTTTAAACTAAAACTAACCAAATTCGAAGTACCTTTAATATCCAGGGGTAATTTATTCCACAAAAGTGCCCCAGAATATCTAAAGGACCTACGACCATACATAGTTTTAAAACGACACAACGTAATATCCATGCCTAGTTTTATAACAATGGTGCTCATTTACCCTTAAAAAAAGTGCATTAAGATATGAAGGAGCTCTATTATAAATAATCTTATATACCATTTTTAATTTAATATAATCTAGTCTACTTTCTATAGGTAACCAATCAAGACACTTAAAATGGGAAACCTCCACATGTGTGAAACGACTAAACCCTGAAATTAGCCTGATCAATTTATTCTGAGATTTTTGTAACTTGTCCAACCAACCATGAGACAAATCGGACATCCAGGAAATACATGCATATTCAAACTGACATGACACTAAACATGATGCAAGTAATTTTATAATCTGTTTATCAAGAAAACTAACATGTCTGGCAAGAAATTTTGTTCTAGCATTAACCTTACCCTGGACTTTCATAGCCACACTTACACCACTTCAATCGTTGTCAAGGATACATCCAAGATAATTAACGTAAGTTCTATTTAATATTAAACAATCTCCCACCTTAACAGACAACTTAGAAGCCTTATTCAATTTTTGTTTAGAGCCAAATAAAATGGATTCTGTTTTACCTAAATGCAACATGAGTTTGTTTTCAGAAAGCCAGAAACTTACAAAATTCCTTACCTAAATTCTCTTGTATCCTACCAACATCCTTATCTGAAATTAATAAAGCAGAATCATCAGCATATAAAAACAGATTACAATCACAAACTGCTTGCATGTCATTTATGTATACAAGGAACAAAAGAGGGCCTAAAACACTTCCCTGAGGGACTCCATTTTTAACCAAAGCGTCCTCAGAGAGAACCCCATCAATTTCTACCCTCTGAACTCTCCCAGTTAAATAAGAACCAGGCTATCAACCAGGCTATCACTTTACCTGAATAACCCATGACATACTTATCTAAAAGTATTGAATGATTTACTGTATCAAATGCTTTCTGGAGGTCTAAAAGTACCATACCACACATTTCCATCCATCCATCCATCCATCCATCCATCCATCCATCCATCCATCCATCCATCCATCCATCCATCCATCCATCCATCCATCCATCCATCTATCTATCTATCTATCTATCTATCTATCTATCTATCTATCTATCATTTGACCACAACTAACTATCTATCTATCTATCTATCTATCTATCTATCTATCTATCTATCTATCTATCTATCTATCTATCTATCTATCTATCTATCTATCTATCTATCTATCTATCTATCTATCTATCTATCATTTGACCACATTTATCTATCTATCTATCTATCTATCTATCTATCTATCTATCTATCTATCTATCTATCTATCTATCTATCTATCTATCTATCTATCTATCTATCTATCTATCTATCTATCTATCTATCTATCTATCTATCTAAAGTAAAACTTAAACTACTTCAAACTTTCTGACTGGGCTTTTTCAAGCCAACTTAAAATTTGTTTCAACTAATTTTTTCTATCTAGTTATTATTATTATCTCTTTTTTCAGTCATTGAGAGTTTTTCTCGCCACCAGATGCAACAGTTACATACAAGGATGCAACAGGGACTGAAGTCGATGAAGAAATATTCAGCAACCTCATTGGACAAGGCAATGTGGTGCTGACTGTTTTCTCAAATGATGGTGAGTTTTATTGAATTTGAAAGAAGTCTATTGTCATTAAGCAACTCAGGATAAAAATGATAAATTAGCTATTTCTTCTTTCTGATTCTTGTGCTGGTCATCACAATGTTTGTAATTTTTTAATTCTTTCTCATTCTTTAGAATTTTCAGACTCTTTGTCGTCCATATCTGAGAAGTCTTACACTAGCAACAGCTCAAGTGCATCGACTGTAATCTTAGATGACGTCCCTAACAAGAGACAAAGAAAAGAGGATGCATCTGCACTTTCCGCAAAACAGGTTAGAACAAAGCTTTTTACCTGCGTCTCCTTAAGGTTCTGCTCACCCAGAAATGAAAATGATGCAAGTGACAGAATTTTTTATTTTATTTTTTTTACCCTTCTGGATTTGTGTTAATTTGTGAATCACCAAGGTAATATTTTTTATTTTATTATTATTTAATTTAAGAAAACCAATTTGATATCTTCCCTTATGCAACTCCCTACTAAGGTCATCTGAGAACCGTGTGCTCTTGGCATAGTGATGCTGTTCCCTTCCCTCAGAGATCCATATTTCAAGAAAGACTATGAAAGTCATTGTCTGCATGACCCTTTCATGTTATACTTAAAATGTTATGATATCTGTGACATTGAAATTTTATTCTTTTAAGGAACACTTTTATGATGCTGCAAGCAACACATGATACATTGGTTAGCGTATGAAAACAGTCCACAGGAAGATTCAACAAGGATCTTTGCCACTAGACAGCCCTCATGATGTTTCTCAAGGAGGCCCAAAATGCCCAAAGGGCTAGTAATTTTGAAGGGCAACTTGATGGGAGCTTGTCCTCTTCAGGTTGGTGGAGAGCTCCTGCCTCAAGTGGAGGAGTTCAAGTATCTTGGGGTTTTGTTCACGAGTGAGGGAAGGAAGGAGCGTGAGGTTGACAGACGGATCGGTGCAGCTTCTGCAGTAATGCGGTCGATGTACCGGTCTGTCGTGGTGAAGAAGGAGCTGAGCTGCAAGGCGAAGCTCTCGATTTACCGGTCAATCTACGTTCCTACTCTCACCTATGGTCATGAGCTTTGGGTCATGACCGAAAGAATGAGATCCCGGATACAGGCGGCCGAAATGAGCTTTCTCCGCAGGGTGGCAGGGCGCTCCCTTAGAGATAGGGTGAGGAGCTCGGTCACTCGGGAGGAGCTCAAAGTAGATCCGTTGTTCCTTCACATCGAGAGGAGTCAGCTGAGGTGGCTCGGGCATCTGTTTCGGATGCCTCCTGGACGCCTCCCTAGGGAGGTGTTCCGGGCATGTCCCACCGGGAGAAGGCCCCGGGGAAGACCTAGGACACGCTGGAGAGACTATGTCTCTCGGCTGGCCTGGGAACGCCTCGGTGTCCCCCCGGAAGAGCTGGAGGAAGTGTCTGGGGAGAGGAAAGTCTGGGAGTCTCTGCTCAGACTGCTGCCCCCGCGACCCGGCCCCGGATAAGCGGTGGAAGATGAGATGAGAACTTGATGGGGATGCTTGCAGAGAGGCCATGTCTTTGACAAAGACATCATACCAAAGACAAGTCCCTAATTTTCCAAAAGATGAGAGAGAACTTTCAGCATCGCCAGAAGCTTGTTAAAGATCCAGGCTCTAGTGCTGATATCCTCTCCACCTTCCCAAGATTCCTAGATACAAAAGGGCTGGTAAGTTTGGAATAACATGTTTTTAACGGCATGCAATTTGAGAATATTGTTTATAGTTTAATATCTTCTTAAAGGTGGATCAAGACTTCCCTCTGCTGTTTGATGTTGAGACATCCTCCAGGCTGCTACAGAAGTGGGACACGTTCTTCAGGCCAAATGTCATTAAAGAGGCCAAGCAATGTACTTCAACAGTAGAGCTGAGTCAGTTATTGCTCTCAGCAGTAAGTGACCTGCATGAAACAAGTATGTTGTATTTGATTCACTTGTTTTTACGGATTTGCTATATTTGCAGTTACAGTTACTATATGTTTGGTGACAAAAACATTAAAATTAGCAAACTTCTAAACCTATGAGATTGGATGTTTTCTGGATTAATAATAATAAAAAAATGAGACTACATTATTAAAGTCTTGAAAAAGACTACATAAACACATCAGTTGATTGTTTAAAATACTCTATATTCTTAAACTTAAACTATTTCTTTTGAAGTTTTACGTGAATTAATTCTTGTAAATTTTTCATGTGAATTTTGTCTCCAGTCTACGACCAGGAAATGGCATCCCTTCTTTTACTGATACATCTCCTTCCACCACCACCAGGAGGACTGAAGTCTCCAAAAATCAGTGCATGTGATGCTGCTGAAAGACTTGAAGTCTTTCATAAGGTATTGACATTTTATTGTTGTGTTTTGGGTTGCTCGAACATGGAGATTAAAATCAAGTCTTCATATGCATTCACATATTTCACCAGCCATTGAGTTGTTTGAACAATCACTTCTAAAATGTCTCTGTGACTGGACATTTTGTTTGCCTAATATTCAATGTTCATTTCAACTTTAGTCATGCTGCAGTTTGGAGGAGCACCTCAACAACAACCAGCGTCAGCATCCGTACCTCCTTGCTGTTGGACGCCAGAAAAGCAAGATTGACAGCTTCTACATCCCCTTGGATAAGCATCTCATCCCATGCCAGGCAAACCGCTCCCTTGGAGCATTTGATGAACTTTTCAAGGCACATTTTATGTTCAGTTTGTGCTATGATAGAGCACTTGTGAACTTTTACACATTCCTGTAGACAACAGTGTATAACATTGATGTAGGGAAAATGAAGGAATCTCTCAGGGTCAGAGATTTGAGAGCCAGAATACTCAACCAGACCGTAATCTTAACTTAAAGTCGGGCCATGTGATACTTTTATATATGTGCCAATTTAAGAAACATTGAAATTCATGTGCAGAAATGCATTTGCCCTTGGCTCCAAACGTAGTATCCACAAAATTGGCAGTCTTTATTTTATTGTATAAAAAATAAACAAGTTAATGGAAATCATTTTTGTGCTGTAGTTTATTTAACATTATTTTGTAGGTCTTTTGAGACTAATTCTACACTGTAAAATCCAATAGTGAATTTAACTCATAGTTTTTAGTTAACTTTACTTAATGTCTTAATTGAAAAACTCTAGTAATCTGTACTATTCACATACCATGTCTTTTATTGCTCATAAATCCCAAGTAATGGTTTATTGATTGGTTTGAGTACCACTTTGTCAAGCAAAAAAAAAAAAGAGTTTTGATGCGCGGCTTTTCTTAGTAGACTTTTCCCTCATTTCCTCCACTTCTGCTGTAATCTGTCTCTGTTTGAATTCACTGATTTGCCAAAGTCATCTTAAAAGTTTAATTGTCAATTCAACTGAAAAATTTGAGAGAACATCACATAAGCTGACTTCATAAATTGACATTAATTTTCCTAAAATGTTTTATTTTGGACTAACCATTACGGTGGATGGTGTTTCCAGACTCACAACAGACTGGTCTAAAACGCAGCTGCTAGAGTCCTTACTAGAACCAGGAAGTATGAACATATTAGCCTGATAGATAGTTCTGTCAAAACTGCACTGACTCCCTATTAAACATCGTATAGATTTTAAAATCTTGCTAATTACTTACAAAACACTAAATGGCTTAGCTCCCCAGTACCTGAGTGAGCTCTTAATGCATTACAGTCCTTCGCGTCTATTACGATCTCAGAATTCTGGCCAGTTGTTAATACCTAGAATATCAAAATCAACCGCAGGCGGTAGATCCTTGTCCTTTTGGCACCTAAACTCTGGAACAATCTTCCTAGCGTTGTTCAGGAAGCAGACACACTCTGGCAGTTTAAATCTTGACTAAAACCGCATCTATTTAACCTGGCATACACATGACTCACTATAAACTTTTGTCTTCATATCCATTAAAGGATTGTTAGGCTGCATAGATCAGGTCAGCCGGAACCGGGAACACTTCCTATAACACCAGATGTACTCGGTACATCAGAAGAAGAATGGCGTCTACGCTAATTTTTTGTCTCTCTGCTTATCCCGTGGTTTGCCAATTAACGTGATTGGCTGGATCTGGGCCGTGTCCGTGTCGGACGGGGAACCTGTGCCTGTGTGCGGCAGCAATGTGGCCTGTGGTGTCGGCAGGAGACTGTGTTAACTAGCTCATCCTTTGTTAAGACCTTACCGACTCATCAGCCAGTGGCACATATCCCAACAAATCGTCCCATACCGGCATGATCAAAAAGATCTTAAACTAGATGGAACTAGATTAAATATTTTGACTGTTGCAATTCCAAATCGGTTTAATGACCTGTAACTCTGCCTGAGTATCGGACAAGTGTTCACTGTTGGCCAGAGGAGAACTGGCCTCCCGACTAAGCCTGGTTTCTCCCAAGGTTTTTTTCTCCATTTGTTGGAGTTTTGGTTCCTTTGGCTTGCTTAAGTTGGGGACACTTGCTTGATATTCAGCAGTGTTTTTGATATGCCTGCATTGTCGTCGTTGTATGTGAACTGAGCTGAGCCGGACGATTACGTCACTGTTTTCTGCAGTGCTGATATACCTAAATTAACTAGACTAATAACTACTGACATTTGCAACGGAATGAATCAATAATATGTAGAATAAGCTGCACAATGACACCACTTTCTTTGGGAGCTGCTGTGCAGCCAAAATTATTTGCCAATTATTAATGTAAAGCTGCTTTGCCACAATTTGCATTGTAAAAAGCGCTATATAAATAAAGATGACTTGACTTGACTTGACTTGACGGTCATGTTCAGCTTATTTTGAGATTGATCAGATTTTACAACATTGACAGTCACTGAACCGAGCTGAAGAATTACAGTTTCTTTTATAGAAATTGAATTGAAATAATCTATTAAGTGCTGTAAACACTTCTGTTTTTGTGGTAGCTCTATATATTTCTAAGTAATCTCGGTCGAAGAGTAATTTATCTGGTGAAGTGGATTTAAAAATCAAAATATGACAAAATATGCAATATGAAAATTATTTTCAAATGAAGCATTTTCTTCATAAAAGACAAGATTTGGTCTTCAAAAAGACTTTTCTCAAAAGGTTCATCTGATATTCAAGGTCGTCTTATATTTGGAACAATAATATATTCTGGAGGTTTTCAATCAGGGGTTTGTAAATCATTTCACTGATTTTATGCAACACTTTATTCCTAGAAACATGGTGATTTTATTCTGTTTGTTGGCAGTATTTTCAGATTTATGGAGTGATTAAAAAGAGAAATCCAAAATGCCAATTAATGAAATGTAAAAAACATTTGTTATTATTAAACAACTATTGTTATATTAATAAGGTTTATAGCAGGTGTAAACAGTGATTAACAAGCATTAATCTGAAGGGCGGGGTGGGGTGGGGTGCTATAAACCATTAATGCTCATTTAATTCGAGAGAATAACCACCCTTTTGTCAATCACTGTGTCACACCCCCCACCACACAACACACTACACCACATCCACCATCTGCGGGGCTGTCGAGCCCCCTGCACCCGCCCACCACAACCCTGCAGGGGGCGCCAGAGCTGAAGAAACGCCGATGAGTGCGCGAGTCCTGAGATTTAAGAGAAACTGAGTTTGAGAGAGAAATCCGGCCTTAAATAGTATTTCTGCAGCTGACGTCACACAGATCCCAAACAGAAGCAGCGCGGTCACTCTCACTGTGACGTCATTTAGAACTCTCTCTGTTTGTGTGTGTGTGTGT
Organism: Opsariichthys bidens; assembly: GCA_037194245.1. Taxonomy (NCBI): domain Eukaryota; kingdom Metazoa; phylum Chordata; class Actinopteri; order Cypriniformes; family Xenocyprididae; genus Opsariichthys; species Opsariichthys bidens. The sequence continues at coordinate 87,798 of CM074314.1, forward strand.
GTGTGTGTGTGTGTGTGTGTGTGTGTTCTATACTTGAGTAAAAGTATAGATATCTTAGCAGAAAATTTGGTAGAAGTAAAAGTCACTGTTTAGAATATTACTTGAGTAAGAGTTTATCAAAAAATTTTGATAGTTTTTGTATGAAAAGTATTTTTTGATATTAAACTGTCTTAAGTATTGAAAGTAAATGTACAAGTAAATGCAAAATACAAAAGGATTGTTTGTATTGTAAATTGTTCTATGTTTGAGCAACAAGATTGAGTTCAGTTTTAACTTCAGTTTAATTTCTTACGTTATGTTTGCTCTGAATTAAAAAAAGGCAAAATGTTTATTGTAAGTGCTGATGAACTGTCAGACGAACAGAGACTGCTGTATTTATACTCCTCCTGTCGTTAATTGAGTTGATTAACTGAATGCTCTCCACTCGTGTTTATTAGGTAATTATCTGAACATGTCAATAAAACATCTCAATAATAAGAGTATCAAAGTATAATGTCATCAAGCGCCGCTGAAGGCAGAAGAGTGGAGCTTGAACATACAAACAAATCCACATGTTTGATAGTGATGATCCTCTTCAACTCCAGATATTTCTCACACGTCAACACAAACACAGCTGACACAAAGACAGATTTTACTGCAGTAAAGAAGCAGGGAGAAGTTCAGTGAGTCAGGATATAATTTCACCTCCATATCCAAAGCTGAGTGTTCATTATCTGCTCAATTTTTCCTGACTTTTTCAGGGACTTTCTAGTCTTCCAACACGACCTTCTGCACAGGGCCTGTAACATCAGCACTTTTTTTAACGTCCGATTTTAAAGATTCATGTGGAAATTTGGCTGATCTTTGATGCGATTGCAGACAGCAGCGCAAAGATGATTCTGCTCTAATTTGATCTAATATTTAATGTTATTTTAAACGTGAGAATCAATAAAATTATTGTCTATATTTCACGACAAAGTTCTTCTTAATGATTTTCAGTAAGTAATTAAAGCAACAGTTTTTCAGTAACAGAAGAATATGTGAAAATATGGTGTTTGTGGTAAAAGTGCTCCTGCTGTTGAGGTTAAAGACACAATAATGAACATGATAATAAACAGCTGATGATTTTCCATTTGTTGACATGATTAGATTCAGATAAATATCATATATTAAGTTGAGTCCACCTTAGAGATAATCACCATTTATTATGAAACATCATATTTAAAATGACATTCATTGCATCATATAATAAAATATATTTATTTGTTACTACTGTAAATCTTCATTAAATTATTATGTGATCTTCAATGTTTTCAGAATCATTCATTTAAATAATTTTGTTTATGTATTTTTAAAGTGAACGTATTTTAATGACAGTATATTTATTGAACAAAAATGAATTCTTTTATTTATCAAAATAAACAGAAAATAGTACAAACTTTGTTTTGAACAAGTATTAACTTAGACATGATTAAAAACATATTATTTTAGCTCCAGTATTTGTGTAAGTGTTTGTGTCTTTTGCCCTGTGTGTCTGTGGGGTAAAACACCCCCTCACCCCCTCATACATTTAGAAGATTTGAAATAAAATAAACCACTTTTATCTTTTATTTTCACACAAAATCTGTTGCTCCATCAATGTTCAATACAAACATATATATTTTTCTGCAATCGTACACTATGGAGTGGTGAAAAACACAGTTTGGTAGGATGTGTCTTTAACCCGTTGAATTTCTACTCAAGTTTCACACGTATGAACTGATGATGTTGAACTCAAAACATCTTCATAATCTTCTTCCTAAAGTGTCAAGCAGCTCCACACAAAGCTGGAAGAACTCAATTAATACTAACTTGATGGTTAGATGTGATCTGATGGACTATTTCCCAGCAGAGTTACACTCCTGTCTTTCTGAGGAAGACTCTAGGATTCATAAAGTCAGGATGAGATCCGAGAATCAGACAATCCATGAGGATTATGACATCATCACCACATCAACGTTTCCAGTCACTACATCATTCAGACATCAACAATCAGCTCATGAATCTCAACAATGACAATCAAAAGCTTCATGCCGCATGAAGCTTTTGATTGTCGTTATTGAGATTCATACACTGATTGTTGAATCACAGAAACTTTGACTTTTTATTTTAAGTTAGATCCATAAATGCTGCTGTCCAAGAGTTTCTAAGTGTTTATCATTTACATGAATTGAAGTGAACAAATGATCATTTAAACGGAAAGAAACAATTATTCATTGATATTCAGATCAACAGCACTCTTACTCATGTGATCTGGATTAAATATTGGAAACATGATGAAAGCAGGAAGATCCAGACCGTCAGGAGTAACAATTACTGACTATTGACCGCTAAGATCCTCAGAGAGGAACAATAGAAGAATGGAAAGAGTGTGTGAGGGAAGGAGGTTGTGAATGCGTGTAGATGTGTGTTAGTTACAGGATCAGAGAATGACACTGTTCCTCTGTCATAGTCCAGATTCACTCTCACACGATCAAGATCCTGATTGACACGAAAACTAGAACCTGGAGTCCCTCCGTACGACACACTCCAGACATCAGTGTTGAAGAAACCCAATCCCTTCCTCTGGTTTGATGCTGTAGTTACTCCAAGACTCCAGACTGAACTCCCTTTAATCTCCACATCCCAGGAGTGTGATCCTGAATTAAAACCCTCTGATCCCAGAACACAGAGATACCAGTCAAACCTCTCTAGAGGTGGTTTGTTCCTGCTGTTTCTCACACTGGTCAGATCATCAGACAGGACGAGATGTGGATCTGCAGTGTTTGGATCCAGAATCACAGGAGCTGATGAGACACAATCAACAGATGCTTTTATTCTGATGTTCATATAATGATCAAGAGTGAACCAACACAGATTATTATGAATTATGACACTGTTGATCAAACACATCAGACATTTTCCTCTGATCACTGTCAGAGCTGTTAATAGTTTCACACTCGTTTTATCATCGACTACAAACATTAAATGTGTGATTCAGACATTTGTGTCCATCAGTTCAAATAATAAATCAATAGATCTGTTTCATTACAGGTACATTTTAAATGGGTGGTTATCAAATTACAGTTACATCCGAAGAGTATTTTAGATCACTAAAGTGATTACTTCATGGGCGTCAGAACTATTGTATGGGAGTTGGAAATGATCCACCCACTTTTACTGTTTTGTTCAGTGTTTGTTTGTTCACTTTTCAGAGCGCGTCAGTCGAATCCATTCCACTGAGGTCCAGACCTCGGTATTATTCCGGTGTATATAAGAAAGGTTGTGAAATAAGTGGCTAATTTTAACTCTACTTTGGTGCTGTACGGATATATCGCACAAAGCGATATCAAATCAAAGTAGGCGGGGCTTTATGTTCACAGAAGCTGCTGATGAAGATCATGAACTCCAGCGTGACGCTTCGGTCAGTGTTTAGTTGAAATAGGCCACGTGATTCATTGTAATTCGTAACTGTCAATGAGACGGGATAACAAATATTAACGAAGCCGTTCAGCATAATATAATTATAAATATGTATACGATTGCGCGCACTGAAAAAAGCCTGACGCGGATGAGAATCATAACAACAGAACAAATGAAGGAGATGCTGAATGAAACATTCACTCTCTGACGGTAGAGGGCGCTGATGGAACAACAGAAATTCAGACGTTACTCTGGCAACCCGGTAAACAAAGCAGCTGCTGATATTTCACCACTATCAATAGCATTAAACATCTCTTCGCTATTTCTAGTTTGTATTGTGAATCATTACAACATTTAACCTGATTCTCATGTTTCAGTTTCTGAGATCGGGCTATGCTTGACAAATAATGTATGCTATAATGAAATGGTTTTAAAGCTATTGTTATATTTTTTTGGCCCTAAAACATCTTAAAATGCAACATTTACACCAGGGGAATCAAAACTTTCTCTTTCTGAGTTTATATCTCAGAATTTTGACTTTATAACTCACAATTTTAGCTTTATATCACACAATTCTGAGAAAAAAGTCAGACTTGTGAGATTGGGGTGGCCAAAGGGTTGGACCCCGCTGACAAATGCTGTTTCTGCTTCCTTTTTTCTTTACATGAACAGCGTTTATTTAAACGCAGAACCATCTCTTTAAGACCACAAAAAAACGTGAGTCTCTGAGTAGCAACCAAACTGAGTACCCTAGCAACCGTTCAGCAAGACCTATAACTATGCATCAGAACATCATAAAGACATGGGGATCGGCTCTTTTGACTCGTGCTAGCAAACAGGACTTCCCACATGCTATTCATGTTAGCAGTGAATAGCTACATGCAAATAGAGATTCGCTAAGTGTTAAATCAGGCTGAAAACATGCAAAAACTCAAATAAAAGTCCATAGTACCAATCTGTGACAACTACCAACCACCTAGCAACGCTCTAGCAATCACTCAGAATATCTTAACCACCTATAGCAACTGCCTAGAACACCCTAGTCACTGCCTCGCAACAACTCAAAACACCATAGTAGCCACTGGCTAGCAACCACCTAGTAACACCATAGTAACCACCTATAAAACCTTAGCAACAGCCTAGCAACCACCAAGCAACACCCTAGCAACTGCCTTGCAAAAACTCATAACACCCTAGCAACTCCCTAGCCAATGGCCTAGAAACATCCTAACGAGTGTGGAGTATTGCCACTGCAAGCACCACTCACATTTTCGTCAGGAACTGTACATTCTAGTTAATATTTTTATTATGTGAGTGAATGTTCTAATTGTAACTCCTAAAAACTACAAACTCCAACTGACAAAAATGCAAAAAGAACCAAAAAGGGAATCCAGCAGCACTTGTGGTCAGAGGAGCTTCAATAAACTCTAAAAATGACCAACGTGTTTCAGTTTGAGAGTTCTTCAGGATATACAACAGACACAATGAACATTTTCAGAAAACATCTCCATACTGAGTTACTCATACAAAGAAACGGATCTAAAGAGTCCTGCTGAAAGACATTGTGATTAAATGTGATTGTTCTAGTCCTGGTTTTGAACAGATGAAACAGAGTACATGAAGACGTAACTTTGATTTGATTAGGAAAATACAAGAGGCTTTCAGGATTTTTTGTCTGCAAATGTGTTTCTATCTCTCAATTATTCACAATAACTCTTTTTCACACAAGTCAAAAACAGTGAGCGTAAAAATAAGGCATCCCCCACCCCCAAAATTGGTGTTTCCATAACTTGTTTCTGATGCGATACTTCAAAATGCGCACGAAAACAGGGTGATGTAAACGTATGTAAACATGAAAGAGTTTCTGTAATATTGTTTATTGTATGACTGTTGTTGTTTGTCTTTACAATGGGAGATGTGACCTTGTTGGCTTACTTTTTTATGATGTAGAAATAAATCATGCCAATTTGATGAGGATGTTTTCTGATGAATGGGTGATTGTTCCATCCATCAGTTTGTGTCATGAAGCACCTTGAACTCTCCACCCATCCATCATTTCCAGTGTCTGTGTGAGAGCTCAGATCTTCTGCAGTCAGACTCACTGTTTTGGACGATGTCCTGCATCTTCTTCCAGACTCTGAACGGCAGGTTGCCCAAGTACCGTGGCACATGAATCAAAGCTCCAGAAGCCATCTGTGGATCCGGCGGTGAGCTCTGGACTCTGGAAGAACATTCAGGAGTCAGAACTGCAGTGTCTTTGGATCAGAACCAGAGAGACCAGAGACAGGAGCAGATCACTCACCTTTCCATTGAGACTGGAAACTCCTGCAGAACAAACACACCATTTATCATCAAGAACTCAATCAATGAACCAATGATCAACCAATGATCTGAAATCACACCTTCAGAACGCAGACGTCACTGGCTTTCATCATCTCCTCCATGTCTTTGATTGTGTGTGAAAGAGCTGAGATGTGTCTGTTCATCTCCTCCAGCTTCTCCTTCATCATCTGCTTCTTCTGCTCCTCTTCCTCCCTCCGTGCAGTGATTGTAGCTTCTTCTTCATCTCTGAGAAACTGATGAAGCTTCTCAAACTGCTGTTTAATCTGATGCTCTGTGTGCTCAGCTTGAGACTGAAATCAAATCACATTCACTTCGATCATCTCAATCGACAAACATCAACACTTCACATCATTCATATCAGAGAGAAACTCGGATGCCTGACATTTAACGGATCCAGAAGCAGACTGATGCTCATTTACAGAAATAATCACCTGGAATCCATTAAATATCTCAGATCATAACTGTATATAGTGATCCTACAGTTGGAATGATTCTGTTTCCTCACCTTGATGTGTTGAACTGGTTTCTCAAACTCTCCTTTCATTTTTTCATTCTGTTGAAGTTTTTTCTGAAAGGTCTTCAGTGCTGTATTGAGCTCCTCCTAGAATTGAACAAAAACACAATTAAAATAGTAAACAAAACAGAAAAAACACAAACAAAAAAAATCCTATTTGTGACGAGCAGGGCGGGCGAGATCCATGTGGGAACGCCACGAGTGATAATGAGCGTCAGCTGCGCGCTGCACCGGTCTCGTATCTCTCACGGAGGAGCTCCGGAAGCATAAAAGAGGAGCGACGACAGTGAAGGCCAAGAGAGGACTAGGTCTGGATTTTATGTTGTGTTTTATTATGTTTGTGGGTGCGGCAGGCTCCGTGAAGAACTGCCGCCATTTTACTTTCGTTTTGTTGTTTGTTTGTTTCGAGATTATTAAAGTTATGTTGAATGTTCGCTGGTTCCGGCCTCCTTCTTCCCATATTTAAGAACTGTGTTATACTACTATTACCTAAAACTGTCCATTAATGCAGATTGTCTGTTGTTCTTATACTCTGAGAAATGATAAAGGATGGAGCAAGATTTGTTTTACAAACTTTAATGTCACATCAGTCATTCATGTTAGAGCTCGGCTAACATATCAGCTGTTATTGATACCGTTAATAATAATAATAATAATAATAATAATAATAATAATAATACAGTCCCCACATGTGCACCACAAAAAATTAGAAATACACACATTTTTGATGAACATACACTTGTTAATGCTGATGTGAGGAATTACAGTTGCAACATCTCATGATGAACGTCAAACTGAGAATCACCATTCTCAAGTCGTCCTTGTGATGGAGGTTCGGGATGAATTACAAGTTTTTCCAATGTTTCATCATCGGATTTATGCTACACTGTATACTGTGCAGGCTGAGAATTTCAGTTCAGAGAAGATCAGTTATAGTCATGGGCATTTAAGTGCTGTAAGCGGTCGACCAATGACCAATCACAACAGACTGGGCCGATCAGAGCAGAGTAGTTTTTCACATGGGAGACAGGTGTTAAAAACTGAGACACAAAAACAGTAGAAATAACGATGGGGCAAATACTTTTTAACAACACAGTAAATGTAAAATGAAGTGGAGTAAAATGGCAGAGAGAAATATTGAGAGCATGAATATGATATCTGTGTTTATGACTCAGTATTGTTCATCACGAGTCAAAATAAAGACAAGTCGTAACCTAATGTTTAGAGAGTCAGACTGGTAACCCGAATGTAACCACCCGAAAATTGAGTGGTAAGGGGTCTTACTATTCCCTCGCGCAACCCCCCCCCCCCCACGACCACTAGGGGGGTGCTCAACACAGGTTCACTGCTAGACTTGAGATGTACTAATGGGCTCAATAACCAGGGAAACACATAAACCACAGTCTCAGGTGAGTCAAGAAATAACAAGTTTATTAAATACACTTCATAAATAAAATCCCGGAACAATGATAGGCTCATGCACTCATTGAGATAACATTCACTTTGACTTGAATCAGACTTAATGATGATGTATAATGACCCTGATGATCTCCCGAGGGAACTACGTTGACTATCAGCTTAATCCAGCAAAGAGATCCTACTCTTGTGGCACATCAACTCACACTGGTGCGTATAAGTGTCAAGCATGCATGATTTCATCGCACACACACAATCACAAGCCATATAAATACCAATACAAAACCCACACAATAAATACATAAATAGTTAAATAAATAAATATAGATAAATACACCAATACTAATCACGTGATACTCCAGCTGAATATTAGCTCCCGTCAACATACACAGATAATACTCAATGAAGTGTAAAAGTAGCCCATCTAATACCCGACCGCACTCACGCTCACAAGCATACAAAAAGTAGGGAAGTACCGGGAAACCACGGCCGTCTCGACTTGCCTACGGCTTCCCGGTAAACAAGGCACTATAGTACATATCCATACTACACAAGTAAATGCATACTACCGTGTTACCCGTGCTGCTGGCCTCCGAACCCGCTACCAGACGTGGGGAACGACGATCTAAAGATTCACGCAGACGCCCAATTTTACAGGGAAACCCTGACATGCAAATTATCCCTCCCGATCTTCTCGTCTCTTGCGCAGAACATCCATCCCACGTCTCGGCACGGCAGCCTCGGTAAGGAGCTCAGCAGTACCGAGAAGGATCCTGTCTCGTCCCATACAATCACAGTCAAGCCTGTCCCCGAACAACCAACACAGAACATTTATTCAGTTCATTGATTGCTAAACCCGGCGCAGGTGTTTCACTCTGCCCTGCCGCAATGAGGAGGGGGACACAGGGAATGCTGCTGACGTCATCCCTCCCATATTGGGAAATGAGCGGCTTACACGAAGGTTTTGGGTTCGATTCTCAATACTTTTCAGGAAAAGACTGAAGTGCCACAGTGAATCTCCGCCCACTGCTCTGATTGTGTGTGTCTGTGTTCACTACTCCTTATGTGTGTTCACTCACTTGGATGGGTGAAATGCAGAGGACGAATTCTGAGTATGGGTTACTATTATTGGCCTTCACATGTCACTTCACACACGTGAAACAAGAGACATTTGTCTTACCTTATATGATGAAACCACTTCACTGATGGGTCTGAATTTGTGATTGTCATGTTGTTTTGAATCTGCACACGAAACACGCTGGCTGTTTGTCCTCCAGACAGAAGAGTTTGAGTTTCTCACTGTGTAAACTGCAGATCTCCTCAGATCCTGATGAACGCGTCTCATTTCTCCCCTTCAGGAGCGACTCACACAAGTTTTTTAACACAAGATTAACTGGAGGTTCAGCTTTTGAGGATGTTCTCCAGCAGACACTCCTGAGTTTTCTTGGTTCTCCAGAACTGTTGAAGACACTCTTTACAGACACTGTGACTACATGATTAAAGTAAAGTTAGTTTTGTTTTGGATATTCGTCAAACATTCAGCAGTAAACAGCAATAACTCCAAAACGACATGCTCAAAAAAAATCTAAACAGTGTCACCGCGAAAAGGGCAACGCTGATGATGTTTCACAACCTTCCTTTTCGTTACTTTCTTTCGATATAATAAGCACAGACCCGCAGAAGCCGTCGCAATGTGAATTGGCCCAGAAAAGCTCTCTCCTCACGGAGCTGCAAGTAAGGGACCGTGGCGAAAGTATAAGTTTTCTTCGTTTTTCGCGATTAACTCTGTGAATTATGGCAAGCAGGCCCTGTGCAGAAGGTCGTGTTGGAAGACTAGAAAGTCCCTGAAAAAATCAGGAAAAATTGAGCAGATAATGATCTCTCAGCTTTGGATATGGGGGTGAAGTTATATCCTGACTCACTGAACTTCTCCCTGCTTCTTTACTGCAGTAAAATCTGTCTTTGTGTCAGCTGTGTTTGTGTTGACGTGTGAGAAATATCTGGAGTTGAACAGGATCATCACTATCAAACATGTGGATTTGTTTGTATGTTCAAGCTCCACTCTTCTGCCTTCAGCGGCGCTTGATGACATTATACTTTGATACTCTTATTATTGAGATATTTTATTGACATGTTCAGATAATTACCTAATTAACACGAGTGGAGAGCATTCAGTTAATCAACTCAATTAACGACAGGAGGAGTATAAATACAGCAGTCTCTGTTCGTCTGACAGTTCATCAGCACTTACAATAAACATTTTGCCTTTTTTATAATTCAGAGCAAACAAAATGTAAGAAATTAAACTGAAGTTAAAACTGAACTCAATCTTGTTGCTCAAACATAGAACAATTTAATAATATTTTCTGCTCCTTTTGTATTTTGCACTTACTTGTACATTTACTTTCAATACATAAGACAGTTTAATATCAAAAATACTTTTCATACTCACTCTTACTCAAGTACTATTCTAAACAGTGACTTTTACTTCTACCAAATTTTCTGCTAAGATATCTATACTTTTACTCAAGTATAGAACACACACACAAACAGAGAGAGTTCTAAATGACGTCACAGTGAGAGTGACCGCGCTGCTTCTGTTTGGGATCTGTGTGACGTCAGCTGCAGAAATACTATTTAAGGCCGGATTTCTCTCTCAAACTCAGTTTCTCTTAAATCTCAGGACTCGCGCACTCATCGGCGTTTCTTCAGCTCTGGCGCCCCCTGCAGGGTTGTGGTGGGCGGGTGCAGGGGGCTCGACAGCGCCGCAGATGGTGGATGTGGTGTAGTGTGTTGTGTGGTGGGGGGTGTGACACAGTGATTGACAAAAGGAGGACGGGGTGGTTATTCTCTCGAATTAAATGAGCATTAATGGTTTATAGCACCCCACCCCACCCCGCCCTTCAGATTAATGCTTGTTAATCACTGTTTACACCTGCTATAAACCTTATTAATATAACAATAGTTGTTTAATAATTACAAATGCTTTTTACATTTCATTAATTGGCATTTTGGATTTCTCCTTTTAATCACTCTATAAATCTGAAAATACTGCCAACAAACAGAATAAAATCACCATGTTTCTAGGAATAAAGTGTTGCATAAAATCAGTGAAATGATTTACAAACCCCTGATTGAAAACCTCCAGACTATATTATTGTTCCAAATATAAGACGACCTTGAATATCAGATGAACCTTTTGAGAAAAGTCTTTTTGAAGACCAAATCTTGTCTTTTATGAAGAAAATGCTTAATTTGAAAATAATTTTCATATTGCATATTTTGTCATATTTAGATTTTTAAATCCACTTCACCAGATAAATTACTCTTCGACCGAGATTACTTAGAAATATATAGAGCTTCCACAAAAACAGAAGTGTTTACAGAATTTAATAGATTATTTCAATTCAATTTCTATAAAAGAAACTGTAATTCTTCAGCTCGGTTCAGTGACTGTCAATGTTGTAAAATCTGATCAATCTCAAAATAAGCTGAACATGACCGTGACATAAAGATAAAAATCATTCCATATCTCTGAAAAGAAGATTTCATGAGAAGCAGAGTTGCAAAACCCCCCACAATTTTAGCATTGAGCGCAGCACCACCTCAATCTGAAAGACAGAAGAGGTGTGAGTCACGAAAAGGACGGCCATAACAGTCTGTGGTCCAGTCTCGTGTAACAGAAGATAAACGGGACAGTCAGTATTAGGTCTGGTGTCCTTACGAAATATATGGGTGTATATTTGAAAATATCCAACATCATATCAGTGATATTTTCTCATCATTTACTTTAAACCCAGGGAAAGAAAATTGTACAAAACATTCCTATTTGAAGCGCTTATGCAGGGCCATAACTGGGGTATCCAGCTACCCATAATAATGAGCTAAACTAAATTTTCTCTTGTCAGGCTGAAAAGTTAATAGAAAAAAAAGACTTGATAGTGCCGAGACTTAAAGATGCTGAAGCGCTCTTTTAAACTGAGTGGTTTTGTTCTGAAGCACCAATAAATGAATGTATTCTCGAATACACCGGCTGAACATTAGACCTCTGCTACGGCCCAGGGTCCCCTAGAAACGTCATCACCTTTCGCCCCGCAAGCGATGGCTCTGCAGTCCTAAGAGATATTTATGATTATTTCCATTATTTAAGTGTATTAATTTAGCACATGCCTTTGTTCAAGGTGACTTAAAGTATTAGTTCACTTTTAAATGAAAATGACCCCAAGCTTTACTCACCCTCAAGCCACCAAACGACTTTCTATTTTCTGATGAACACAATCGTAGTTATATTAACCCTTTCACACATAAGTTTAAAATATTCTGACTGAGCCCCCAGCCTGAGTTTTTCAAGGTGAACATTATTTAGAATGTATCACTTTATTGTTTCCATGGTGACGCGTCATTGCTTGTCAAGTGACACACCGCAGCCACAATAACACAGTATGACTCATAGACATATACACTAGACGTCGCCTGGCTATGAAATTTCATTGGAACGAATGCGTCAATAGCGCCGCCATCTTGGAACAGGGGACTCCTCCTCTTTAATGCATCAGCGTCAATGTAGGGAAAGGTCTAACAGAAATAAAATCACCATAAATCATCATGAATGTGATTTTCTAGGGGGCTTTTTTGGTTCGTTCCATCGGTCAGACATGTATTTATCATTGAGTCCAGAGAAATGTAAGATTTTGATTATTAAGATTATCTACTTTTTAAAAATATAATACATAGTGCTAGTAGCCCTAAGTTTATTAGTCACATTCTTCCACTTGAGTAAACTTCAAATGAACTATCGCTACTTACCTTAACCTACTGCATGCAAAATTGCTACAATGGTGTGACTATACATGTTAAATGAAACATTCAAATTGTATTGGTTTATTAAATATGATACACAAAGCAATTTGCGGGTGGAAGCAAATCACAAATTTGAGAGGAACGTTTATCATAGACGTCTCTGTTTATCACTTGGAAATCTACAAACCAATTAGTAGTATTTTATTTAATTATTATCAGTATTATTAGTATTAAATTACAAAAACACAAATATCATATAAATACAATAAAAACAAAACAAATAAACAGCAAGTCATATTATTATTTTTTTTTAAATGATAAAAAAAATCCAAAACCTTTTCAGGCATAATCTCATTAAATATGTCCCTCAGTGAAGTAACTTCATAAAAGAGCATCTGCTTGTGTTCAGTCCACGACAATCTTATAAAATATGTTTGACAGATAAGGGAATCTTACGAAACATACACATATTGGGTCTTTTAAGTAAAAACGCATGGGTCAATTTTTAATGTCCTAATTAAGAACTTCGGAATCTACAAACAAAACAAATCCATAAGTCCAGAGTATTTAGTGTACTTCCAGGGACACGGAACAGAGCAAAGGCTGGCTGAAAAGGTTTGTAAACAGTTTCTGTTTTTCCCCATCACATCGTATCTCATCAGATACAATCGGAGTAAACAGACAGAACTAGTGTGTTTGGTTAAACTTGTTTATTTGTTTTAACTTAAGACTCATCTCCGTTAGCCCAGAATGCTGTCTGGAAATAGACGGAGACTGAACTCGGACACACAGCGCCAGTCGGAGAAACTATTGAATAGAGACCAAATCAGCTGTCCACATTTCCAACATCTTACGATCACATTACATTGATGTAAGTACGTTCTGTTCATTGACGGTTTTCCTAACTGTCAAAACTAATGGGTAACTAGCATGGATTAGCTGCGGTAACCAGAAATATAATTTCGTAACATTCAATATCATCAAACACATTCTCATTTGTGAAATGTAATCCCTTGCTGTCTGGTTTTAAGATTTCTTTCGTTTGAACACCCATACGCAGCACAAAAGTCCGGTATCGTCCATGAATTCAAAAGTACAGGCGGAGATAGCAGCGTTACCGAGCCACTTCCTATGACAAGAGCCCTGTTCCAAGATGGCGGTGCTTTTGACGCATGCTGAGAACCCCCAGGCGACATCTAGTGTATATGTCTATGGTATGACCGATGATCTGCTTTTATTTTATTGATCCGTTTTTATTCATAACCCAGACAGCACATTCGGTCTTACCAATGTTGGCAATTGGAGGGCACCAGCGGCAAAGTATCAGTGGGTTTTTTTCCCCTGCACACCAAAAAACTTAGGTGGGTAAACCATCGGCGGGATGAGTCTACAGCCACTCCAATTCATGCACACTCCGGAGATCGGCGGAGGAACCGTGAGGACCCATTTTGCCGATCCCGTTTTTTTTTTCTCCCACAAATGCTGCTGCCTAGATCTATGCAACCGTTGGTCGGTTCACATAAGCTTTTGTAAAATCCGTATGCCACAATTTATATGATGATAATACATAATAGTCCCAGCCCACACACCCATGTGTCAGCATCCTGCCTCCTGTAGTGTGTCTCCGTGCCTCTAGAGGTCCCCTGTGTTCTCATCTGCCTTAGTTCTTCCTCATGTTACCTTGTTAGCGTCATCCTGCTCACCTGTCAATCAATCAATCAAATTTTATTTGTATAGCGCCTTACAACAGCCAAAAGGTGCACAAGGCGCTTTCCAGTAAAAGCATCAATAGACAACAGAAAATAAAACAGAAATATCAATTAAAGTCCGAGGTTTAGGTGTTAAAAGCTTGTCTGAACAGATGTGTTTTCAACTGCGATTTAAAAACACTCAACACGGTGATGCTTCGCAGAAATGTCGGTAAAGCGTTCCACAGATAAGGGCCCTGGACAGCAAATGACCGGCCTCCAAACTTTTTATATTTGAATTTTGGAGTGACCAGAGAGGTATGTTCAGAGGAGCGGAGAGTTCTGGGTGGTTGATAGACTGTTACTAAATCGGCAAGATAGACCGGGGCCAGACCATTGATGGCCTTGAACGTGAATAGCAGGATCTTATACACCACCCTAAACCGCACCGGGAGCCAATGGAGTGAGCGGAGGACTGGGGTGATATGAGTGCGTTTGGAGGTGTTGGTGAGGAGACGTGCTGCCGCGTTTTGAACCAGTTGAAGCCGATTGAGAAGTGATTGATTAAGTCCAGTGTAGAGGGCATTGCAGTAGTCTATCCTCGAGCTGATAAATGCATGAATGGCTTTTTCAAGGTCAGCTCGGGACAAGAATGGTTTGACCTTACTGAGAAGCCTTAGCTGGTAAAAGCTCGCCTTGACAACTGCACTAATCTGTTTGTCATACTGCAAATTTTTGTCAAAAATAACACCTAAGTTACGCACAGTGGGAGCAAACTGAGGTGTTAGAGGACCAAGACTGAAAGAACTGTTGGATGAGTCAGGGCTGAAGAGGATGAACTCCGTCTTACCTTCATTCAAATGAAGGAAATTCTGAGAAAGCCACTGTTTAATGTCCTTAAGGCAGTTATAAAGGGGGTCCAGCGCAGAACGATTGTTCAGAATCACAGGAAGGTAGATCTGGAGGTCGTCTGCATAGAAATGAAAATGAACATTATGGTTGGAGATGAGTTGTCCAAGTGGCAGCATATATAGAGAGAACAGAACAGGACCGAGAATGGATCCTTGAGGCACCCCGGATGTCAGAGGAGCAGATGTGGAGGAAAAGTCATCGAGCATTACTGAAAAAGTTCTATTAGTGAGATATGAGGAAAACCAATTGAGCACTGCGCCCTGCAAACCAACAAAATGGTGAAGACGGGAGATGAGGATGGCATGATCCACGGTGTCAAATGCAGCGGTAAGGTCCAGTAGTACCAAAACCACAGAGCTTTTACTATCCAGAGCTCCAAGAATGTCATCATGGACCCTCAGTAGCGCTGATTCAGTGCTATGTCTAGACCTGAAACCGGACTGAAATTTATCACTAATGACGTGCAGTTGTAGGTGAGCCTGAAGCTGGGAGAAAACAAGCTTCTCCAACAACTTAGACAGAAGTGACAGGTGAGAAATTGGTCGAAAATTGGACAGTATGGTGGGATCTAGGTTCGGTTTCTTGAGCAACGGTCTAACAACGGCGTGTTTGAGAGCAGTCGGAACAGTCCCCAAGCTAAGACAGCTGTTAATGAAGGTGACAAGAAAAGGACCTACAAAGTCAATAGCCTCTTTCAAAATCCTGGCAGGAACAGCGTCTAGAGGGCAGGTGGTGGGCTTCAGCTCATGGACAGCTTTTTTGAGGTCCTCCAGAGTAACTGTGTCAAAGTTCTCCAGAACGCATTGCGTCACTCGGGAGGATAAGGCAACAACAGGAGTTTGTGCGATAGTTTGCCTAACAGACGAAACCTTGTCCAAGAAGTATTGTTTAAATGCATTGCATGTATTTTCTGATACATCATTCAATACAACAGGCACCGGATTTATGACAGAATTAATAGTGCTGAACAGGATTCCAGGGCGGTGGCTATTGCTATTGATGAGATTAGAAAGGTACCTTCCTTTAGCTTCCTTCACTGCTCTCTGATAGGTGGCAAGACTGTCTCTAAACATCTCCAGTGACACCTCCAGCCTATCCTTCTTCCATTTTCGCTCAGCCTGTCTACACTGGCGCCTGAGGGCCCGAGTTGAATCATTGAGCCAGGGGTCCAATGGGGCTTTGGTCGTCTTTACCTTATAGGGCGCAACAGAGTCCATAATCTGGGAGCAGATGGTGTTGAAGGAGGAGAGGAGAAGGTCAGGACATAGAGGCGATGCCAGTTCAGCAGTGTAGGCGATGTCAGAAACAGAGAAGGCAGCAACAAAATTATCGACTGTAGATGGAGTAATAATGCGACGACGATGAGTGGCAATGGATAAAGGAGCGGGAGGGACTGCACAGATATCAAAACGTATGAGAGAGTGGTCAGAAATGGGAAAATCCAGGACCTCACAGGTTGATACTATCACCCCACGAGAGATAATAAGGTCAAGGGTGTGACCTAATCTATGCGTGGGACAGGAAATGGACTGGGTAAGGTCTAATGAATCTAAAAGTGCCTTAAAATCATTGGCAGGTTTATCAGAGGGGCAGCAAACGTGAATGTTAAAATCCCCACAGATTAAAATATTATCAAACTTTGCGAGAAACTCTGTCAAAAACTCTGAAAACTCATTTGTAAAATCCTTATTTAGCTTTGGTGGCCGGTAGATTACTGCACATAAGATAGGACAGGGTAATGTAAGCACAAATGCTTGTAACTCAAAGCTGGAGTACCCTCTAGTGGACAGCTGGCGGCATATCAATGACTGTTTGTGAGTAGTAGCTATCCCCCCGCCCCTACCCGTTTCCCGCGGGGTATTTAGGTAAAGATAGCCAGAGGGGAGGAGTTCTGAAAAGGCACTGACGTCACCCGGGGAAAGCCAGGTTTCGGTGAGGAAAAACAAATCCAAATTGTAAGAGGAGATGACATCATTGAGGACAAATGATTTATTATTAAGTGATCTGGTGTTACATAATGCCATGCGAAACGTGGTAGAGTTGATAGGCGGCGATGTCACACGAGGAATTGGACGGAGGTTTCCTTGGACGCAACCCCGGGTAGATGTTCTGACGCGGCGAGGACACGGAACTGGAACGCCAGTGTTGGAATTTACCGGCCGAAGCCATCGGTAGCATTCCCACAATCTTCTAGAACTGCCAGGTCCTGATTGATTTCCAGTCCTCGGCGATAGAGAATCCAGGTGAGTCCTCAGCCTGACATGTAACCCACTTCTCCGACCACGTCTTCTGCGACGCTTACTGCCTGGTAGCAGGCAGACAGGGCGTCTCAGATAAAAAGGAATTAATGTCAACAGTGGCGGTGGTGGTTTGAAGGACTGGGCATTTAGAAGGCGATTAGTTGTGAAACGCAATTCCAACAGCGTAGTGCGACCATAAACAAGCGGCGGGACGGTAGCAAAAACAAACATGAAAAAACAGAGAAGCAAGTGGCAAGCCAAACATAGCGGCGCCATCTTGTGCCCCATTTCCCCCAGTGTATTTAAGTTGTGGTTTTTCCCTTTGTCCCTCACTCGGTTTTTGAGTCTATGCCCTGTGTTCCTGTCCTGGTAGACTGTGATCTCTCTTGAGAAGGTATTGGTAGTTCTACGCTTTGTTTTGTTACTGTTCTCTGGCTTTGTTTTCTCCCCTCGTGGAGTGTTTATTTTCTTTTGATTTTGTGTTCTAGTTACGTATTCCTCAAACTGAGAAGAACTTTTGTTATATTATTCTTGCAAGATCTTTTGTGTTAATAAATCTACGTTCCCTGGAAGACTGCTTGAGTGTTATCGTTTGGGTCCAACCTCATCACTCCCGTGGCTCTGTGGTAGAGTTCCCAGCTTTCAACCCAGAGACCCGAGTTCGAGCCCAGCTCGTGACAGAAAAACCGAGTCATCATGGACCCAGAGACACTCACCTCCAAAGACCTGTTGGCAGTGATTGCCCAACATGAGTCATCATATCGACGCCATGAAGCTGTACTTAGCCATCAGGAGGAGCTAATGGCCAAACATTCTCAACTCCTGGCTGATGTGATGGGTTCTGTCCACCAGCTTTTTGAACGCCTCTCGGGCCCTTCATCTTCCCCTGCTTCATCCATGGGTGGCAACAGGTCCACTCCAGAGCCTCGACTACCACCTCCCAAGCCCTTTGCTGGGGATCCCAATTCCTGCCAGGGTTTTCTCACCCAGTGCTCCCTGACCTTCGAGCTCCAGCCCTCAAGCTTCCCTACAGACCGTTCCAAGATCGCATACATTATCACTCTTCTCTCAGACAAGGCGCTCTCCTGGGCCTCTGCGGTGTGGGAATCAGAGGATGCCTGTTGTAAGTCCTATGCGGCCTTTGAAGAGGAGTTCAAGAGAGTGTTTGATCACCCAGTTAGTGGACGGGAAGCTTCCAAGCGCCTGCTTAGGCTGTCTCAAGGCCTCCGTAGCGCCGCAGACTTTGCCATCGAATTTCGAACCCTCGCAGCGGGAAGTGGATGGAACGATGAGGCCTTGATGGTCTGCTTTCAGGCAGGGTTGTCCGAGTCCCTTCAAGATGAGTTAGCCACCCGTGAACCAGCTGATGATCTTGAATCCCTCATTGCGATGGCCATCCGCCTGGACAATCGTCTGAGGGAGCGGAGAGTGGCGCGCCGCAAGGCGTCCCCGTCCCAAGTTCCCGTGAGCAGGTCTGGTTCCCCTATTCGTGTTCCTGGATCTAAGGCTTCCCCAGACCCTGAACAGCACAGTGATCCCCTGGAGGACATGCAGTTGGGTCGTTCTAGGCTCTCTCCCAGCGAGAGGGAACGTCGCATGAGGGAGAGACGTTGCCTCTACTGCGGTGCTTCCGGCCACTTTCGCTCCACTTGTCCTGAGCTCTCGGGAAACGGCTATCCCCGCCCAGCTACAGGAGGGCTGTGATGGGGAAAATCAGAGCTCCTCCTACTAATGCTGTTCTGGCTGTTCCAGCCACTCTATCCTGGGAGGGCCACCAGCATCCGGTCCAGGCCATGATCGATTCTGGCGCCGCAGGTGATTTCCTGGATCTTTCCTTGGCTAAGGAACTAGGGATCCCTACCCATCGTCTTCCACATCCCCAGGCAGTTACAGCATTGGATGGCAGACCCCTGGAACCGGGCCGAGTGACAGAGGCCACTCAGGCCCTACGACTTACCATTGATCAACATCAGCAGGAGGAGACCTTTTATCTTATTGACTCTCCCGAGTATCCAGTTATCCTGGGCCACCCCTGGCTGCGCAAACATAATCCCTGCATCGACTGGTTCGCTGGCACCATTCGGAGCTGGGGTTCCACTTGCCATCTCACCTGCCTGAACGCCTCCGTCCCTGGTTCCGAGTTCCAAGAGTCTGTCAACCTGTCTCAAGTCCCTAGTTCCTACCATCAGTTCAAGGCAGTGTTCAGCAAGTCCCGGGCCATCTCCTTACCGCCTCACCGCCCCTATGACTGCTCCATCGAGCTTCTCCCTGGCTCCTGTCCTCCTAGGGGTCGGATCTTCTCCCTGTCTGCTCCCGAGCGCAAGGCTATGGATGCCTACATAAAAGAGTCCTTAGCAGCCGGCATCATCCGAGCCTCTACTTCCCCGGCTGGGGCGGGCTTCTTTTTTGTGGGGAAGAAGGACGGGGGTCTGAGACCTTGTATCGATTACCGGGGCCTTAACAAGATCACCGTTCGGAATCGATATCCCCTGCCCCTCATGGCTACGGCTTTTGAGTTACTCCAAGGAGCTTCCATCTTTACCAAACTGGATCTACGCAATGCCTACCATCTTGTGCGAATCCGACAGGGGGATGAATGGAAGACGGCCTTCAACACCCCCACAGGTCACTATGAGTACTTGGTGATGCCGTTCGGGCTTACCAATGCCCCCGCCGTCTTCCAGGCCCTGATTAATGACGTGCTCCGGGACATGCTCAATCAGTTCGTCTTTGTCTACCTGGATGACATTCTCATCTTCTCTGGGTCAGTGGAGGAGCATGAGAGGCACGTCGGCCGGGTCCTCCAGAGACTTCTTGAGAACCATCTCTACGTGAAGCCAGAGAAATGCGAGTTTCATGTCACTCAGGCTCAGTTTCTCGGGTTCATCATCTCTCCTGGTCATGTGGAGATGGACCCTAAGAAGGTGGAGGCTGTGCTCAACTGGCCTGTTCCTACCACAGTTAAGGAGGTACAACGCTTCATCGGCTTTGCTAACTTCTATAGGAGGTTCATTACTAACTTCAGTACTGTGGTGAGCCCTTTGACTGCACTGACCAAGGGGGGAGGTGTCAAGGTCCATTGGGGTTCGGAGGCAGCGGGGGCCTTTAAGGAGCTCAAGCGCCGCTTCACTTCCGCTCCTATTCTCTCGATCCCCGACCCAGAAAGACCTTTTGTGGTGGAGGTAGACGCCTCTGAGGTAGGCGTAGGGGCCATATTGTCACAGAGAAGTGAGGATGGAAAGCTACACCCTTGCGCCTTCATGTCTCGCCGCCTTTCAGAGGCGGAACGCAACTACCATGTAGGGGATCGAGAGCTACTTGCCGTGAAGCTCGCCTTGGAGGAGTGGCGCCATTGGCTTGAGGGGGCTCAGCATCCTTTCCAGGTTCTCACAGACCACAAGAACCTAGAGTATCTCCAGCAGGCTAAACGGCTGAATCCTCGGCAGGCCCGATGGTCCTTGTTTTTTAACCGGTTCCAATTCCTCCTGTCTTACAGACCCGGGACCAAGAACGTCAAGCCGGATGCCCTGTCCCGAGCCTACTCTCCCGAGACACAAGAAAAGCCAGTGGCACCAGTTATTCCACAGTCCAAGATTGTTGCACCCCTCCAGTGGGAACTGGAGAGGAGGGTAAGAGAGGCCCAAGCCCAAGAGCCTGACCCAGGAGGTGGTCCCACGGGAAGCTTGTACGTCCCTCAATCTGCCCGGGCCCGAGTCTTGCAGTGGGGTCATGAGTCTCCCTTAACGTGCCATCCGGGAACTGCTCGAACTCTTGACTTCCTCCAGCGGCGGTTTTGGTGGCCGTCCATCAAGGAGGACGTGAAAGGTTATGTAGAGGCCTGTCCTGTGTGCAGCCGAGGAAAGTCTACCCGTCAGCGACCTCAGGGGCAGCTCCATCCCTTACCTGTTCCCCATAGGCCTTGGTCACACCTTTCTCTTGACTTTGTCACGGGACTCCCACCATCCCAGGGCAACACTGTCATCCTGGTGGTTGTGGACCGGTTCTCTAAGGCTGCACGGTTCATTCCCCTGCCCAAATTACCTTCGGCCAAAGAAACAGCAGAGCTTCTCATGAACCATGTCTTCCGGGTGTTTGGTATTCCTCTGGATATTGTCTCCGACCGAGGTCCCCAGTTCTCATCCCGGTTCTGGGGGGCCTTCTGCAGGCTGGTTGGGGCCACAGCCAGTCTGTCGTCTGGGTTCCACCCAGAATCCAATGGCCAGACGGAACGTATTAACCAGGATCTGGAGACTACTCTGCGGTGTATGGCTGCCAATAATCCTACATCCTGGGCTACCTACATCATGTGGGCTGAATATGCCCACAACACCCTCAAGTCCTCGGCCACTGGTCTATCCCCCTTTGAGTGCCAGTTCGGGTATGTCCCCCCATTGTTCCCTGAGGAAGAGTCACAGGTTGGCGTTCCTTCGGCCCGGCGCTTTGTCCAACGCTGTCGGCAGACCTGGAGGAGGGCGAGGCGTACCCTTCTTCAGACCTCCCTGAGGTACCAACGTCAGGCCAATCGCCACCGTCGGACGGCCCCTAACTTCCGGGCTGGGCAAAAGGTCTGGTTAGCCACTAAGAACCTGCCTCTCCGGGTCGAATCAAGGAAACTTTCCCAGAAGTTCATTGGTCCTTTTCGGATAGCAAGGAAAGTTAACCCTGTTTCCTATCGTTTGTTTCTTCCCCGCTCACTTAGAATTAACCCCACGTTTCATGTCTCATTACTAAAACCTGTCTTGTCTTCTCCATTTGCCCCCCCACGCAGACCCCCTCCGCCTCCCAGGATGATTGATGGCCAGCCGGCCTACACAGTCCGCCGGATACTGGGTTCCCGGAGGGTCCAGAAGTCTCTGCAGTATCTGGTGGACTGGGAGGGCTACGGGCCAGAGGAGCGCTCCTGGGTTCCAGCCAAAGACATCCTGGACCCAAGTTTGATCCGGGAGTTTCGCACCCGGAAGCCGGGGTGTTCTGGATGGAACGTCAGGAGCCGTTCCTAGAGGAGGGGGTCCTGTCAGCATCCTGCCTCCTGTAGTGTGTCTCCGTGCCTCTAGAGGTCCCCTGTGTTCTCATCTGCCTTAGTTCTTCCTCATGTTACCTTGTTAGCGTCATCCTGCTCACCTGTGCCCCATTTCCCCCAGTGTATTTAAGTTGTGGTTTTTCCCTTTGTCCCTCACTCGGTTTTTGAGTCTATGCCCTGTGTTCCTGTCCTGGTAGACTGTGATCTCTCTTGAGAAGGTATTGGTAGTTCTACGCTTTGTTTTGTTACTGTTCTCTGGCTTTGTTTTCTCCCCTCGTGGAGTGTTTATTTTCTTTTGATTTTGTGTTCTAGTTACGTATTCCTCAAACTGAGAAGAACTTTTGTTATATTATTCTTGCAAGATCTTTTGTGTTAATAAATCTACGTTCCCTGGAAGACTGCTTGAGTGTTATCGTTTGGGTCCAACCTCATCACTCCCGTGGCTCTGTGGTAGAGTTCCCAGCTTTCAACCCAGAGACCCGAGTTCGAGCCCAGCTCGTGACACATGTGGGACCCAGGTGGGTCTGATGTGGGTTGCCTAAGTGGGGCCCAGACAGTTTTGTCCTCGGTTTCCATGTAGGCCCCACATGGGTTAGCCCCGATGAAATGAACACTGCGCAGTGTGCACACTACAGGCTGTTAAATGTAACCCTAAATCAGTGTTGGAGTTCATGAGATAATGAAGTGATTGAGTGATGACTGAACATTAATGATGAACACCTGCTGTTAACAAGCCGAATCAATGAAGAAAAGATGAACAAGAACAGAAA
The DNA here is from genome assembly GCA_037194245.1 of Opsariichthys bidens. NCBI lineage: Eukaryota > Metazoa > Chordata > Actinopteri > Cypriniformes > Xenocyprididae > Opsariichthys > Opsariichthys bidens. The sequence continues at coordinate 110,921 of CM074314.1, forward strand.
CTACAGCTTCAGCCAGTCTTAGATGAAATCAACTGAAGATAAATGACATTCAATCTCTGAAGATCTGATTAATCAACTCCACAAACAGCATTACCAGCTTCACTTATTACTGACTTTATTTTCACATGTCTACAGAAGCTCTAATTGAGAATTAATAGAGATTTAGATGTTTGCCTTTGTACATCTTTGCCTTTGTACAGTAAGTATGTGTTTTAATTAACCTCAAAGACAACTAAAGACTTCTTTTAATGATGCAAATCCCAATTGTCGACTTATGAGCGCTAAATCGGACATTTTTCAATCGTTATTGATAAAGATGCAGGGCCTGAATTTCGTTTTTTAAACTGGGGGGGATTCCCCCCTTACATGGGTCACATGGGGGGGGAATAACTTTTGATGCATCGGTCTAATTTAATCATGTTGGAGTAATTGAGTCACAATTACTTTTAGTTTTAGCAAAGTTAGCTTGCCACTTCGCTGGCCATAGCAGGGAGAGTCATAGCAGAGGTGACGGCTGGTTTTCTTTTGAATCTGAGGGACCAGTGGTTACATATTAGATCACAACCTGGTCTAATACATATTGAGATTGGAGGCTCTCTAATATGATTATCTGTTCTACAGGCAATGTTTGGCCCCACTCATATTACAGATCCTGTCCAGTTTTCAGCTCCAACACAGGTACACAGTGACCATCATCACCCTAACATTTAATCTATAATTTGGTTCTTAGCTGAAGTTCACTTTGATCTGCGTCATGTGAATTTTGTCATCAGGAACACAATATATGAGCAGATGGATCTAACTAGCCTACTACTCAAACATTACCTCACATACTAAAATCCACTGCTTTATCAATCCCTTATTTAATCAATGTATATCCCTGTTTGTTCCCTACATGACACCTCAGCTGTGCTGTTGCTGTTTTCGTTGCTGTGCTGCTCAATAATGGAATAATAACCATCATTTAGGTCAAACCTGCTTGGGAGTCATGAGGCGTCTAGTTTACCTCTGGCTTAAGGGTCCATTGTCATGTAGGCTCTCAAGTGGACAGGTGAATATGCTCTCTGAACAATTAGAGAACGTAAGGAGATACACACCAGTAGAATTTAACCGGCGGCCAAGAACACTGAAAGAGATAGACAGGTGGAAGGCGTCCGAGTTCCGGCAGCTCCTGCTTTACACTGGGCCTGTGCTCCTGAAGTCCTTTCTGCATGCAGCAGCTTACAAGCACTTCCTACTTTTGTTTGTGGGAATATTGATCCTCTCTAGCAAAAAGCTGTTTGCCACCTACACAGACTATGCAAACAATGCCCTTGTTCTCTCTGTGCAGCACTTCAGGAAGATGTATGGTGATACCTAGATTTCTTACAATGTACACAGTCTTGTGCACCTTGCCCAAGATGCCAAGGTGCATGGTACGCTGGATTGTTTCAGTGCGTTTAAGTTTGAGAATTTCATGAAGACTCTAAAGAAAATGGTTCGAAAGCCACAACCTCCCTGCTCCCAGGTAGTGAAGTGGATCCTCGAGAGGGGTACCACCCCAGTGCCACGTGTGGTAGGCTTGGGCCTGAGAAGGGAACATGTAAATGGACCACTGCCAGCCATGTTTCCTGATACTGTTCAGTACTCGGTGTACTGAAATTAGACAGGGCGAACTGCTATGTCAGTATAGAGGGTAAAGTGGCCAAAATTAGGAATATCATTTCACACAACGAGGACATTTACCTACTCTACTCAACCTTTGCGCAGCAATCAAGTTTTTTTGAGTACCCTGAACCCTCAACAGTGTTTGGTGTGTATTTAATGGACAGTCTGTCAAACTCGACACAGCTGTGTAATCTTGGATAAGTAGAGGAGAAGCTTTATGTAATTCCTCATGGACAACAGTTTGTTGCTATGCCCCTGCTACATGTGCACTGAGTCCAGTTTAAATCATTTCAACATGTTGCCATGGGTCAGCAGGTTGTCTTTCACAACTGTTGACCCAACTGTTTCTGTTGTAATCAGTGGCGTTCCTAGCCTTGATTGCACTTATGGAAGAGCTCCCCTTTGCTGTATGTGGATGTATATGAGTCAAATACACCCCCCTCCTCTCCCTCTATTTCTCTCAAATAGAGGGAGACTATAGTTACAGCTTTTCTTCTTAGGCCTACTGTTGTCTTTAGCTGTGTTGTTGTTGTTGTGCTAGTCATAGATTTGTTATGTATTGTTGTCTCTCAGCAGTTCTGAGTACTTTGTGGTGCACTTATCTATTTCATGCACTTGTTTTACTGCTTTGTATGTTCAAGAAGTGCAGACACACATATTTTCAAGTTTCATGTTTATTGTCATATACTCATACATGAGAAGACTGAACTTTTGATTTTTGTTCAGCCCATCAGTAAAAATATCTTCCAAAAAAAAAAACTGGTGGGAAGTTGCCTTTGTCCTTTAGGCAGGGTTTAAAATGAACGATTAGCTGTAGATCGTTTCCAAGTTATGGTAATATTATACTAGCGTGAACATTGCGGTTTTCATCACGTTAGCACACTCTGATCACAGTCGTAATGTCTCGTCAAAATTCACTGATGAAGGAAGGTTCGTTTTATCCCAGAAAACCACACTCGTTTCACTGAGGCTATAAGCCTAGACTAAAACTGAAGAGATGGCGGTGCCCATCGCACATACAGGTGTTTAAACAACAAAACACTTCCACTTATATAAACAGAAAATCAGCAGTGGTTCTCAAACCTTTCACACCAAGTACCACCTCATAACAAATTTGGCTCTCCAAGTACCACCATAGTAACCGATATGAAAATAAAGTAGCGTAGTAGGCCTAACTATTCAGCTACAATTATGCACAGCTAAAAATTAGGCAGTTATATTATATACAATATTGCTGAATGACTGGTGATCTGTTTTTTTTTTCTGTTTTTTTTTTTTCAAAATATTCACAAATTTGTTAGCTATTGTATGAAATATCTGATATTCCGATTGTGAAATGTGTGTTAGTGTAAGTGTTGTTTAAACACCTTTTATAATGATCACGTTAGTTGAGCTTTATGCGCCGCCTTGTTAGTTTGTGCCACTGCTCAGAGAATCGGATCTGTTCGATTTACAACACGTGAATTCATCGACTTCTCCTGAAATACAATGAAAGTAAGTGGCCGGTAAACTGGGAGAAGAATAGAGTAAACTTTAAAGTTACTTACACAATGTGTATCTGATGTGAATAAAATGTGTCTTCTATTTATAATGGAAATTATTATTATTGCATAGTTTGCTTATTATTACATCAGTGTGTATTTTACAAATTCTAAATGTATTGTTTTTTTAGTACTTATGTGAAGTTAAATGTCTGACACCTAAAATAAACATGTGGTTGGAAACACTGAGTAATTGTGATATGATAGCACTGAGCACGTCACTCTCTGGCTCACGCCAGCCAAAGCGCGAAAGCACATTTGAATTTAGCAGTTGATGACGTGATGCACTGAACGTTCTACTCACCCCGATGTAATCACCTGTGAACTCTGCTCCGCCTCGTGCCTAACTACGCCCCTTAGCTGTTCTAAATCCATTGTAAAACACGGCTTTGCGGGGCTTATTGCTTTACACTCCAGGGACCAGCCAAGACTGATCACACCTGATCGTACTTGCGAAATTCAGTGATTCCTCTGCGTACCACACTTTGAGAACCTCTGAGCTATTTCATGCCATATCAAAAATATATGTGAAACAAGCAATGACGCGTCGCCATGGAAACCATAAAGTGACACATTCTAAATAACGGTTGCCTTGAAATTTGCTGTACATTTCACGCGACGGGAGGGGTTGTTGAGGTGGGGAGGTCCAGGGTTGCGGGGTGTTTATTATGTAGAATGGAAAAAAAGTCTGGGACAATACCAAGTAGAATTTGGGACAGCTGCAGGACACTGAGGAAAATTTTTCGAGCCCTGCCTTTAGGAAGACATACTGTACAACTGTGAAAATATTTAGGTTTGATCAGTACAGAAAGTTTTTTGATTTTGACCTTTACTGTACTATTAATTTTGCATCAGGAAAGCCTATACCTTATAGTGGCCTTCGATGAAGGAGCAAGTGGACCGGTTGCAAGGGAATGGTTTACAGGTAGGCCAAGGCAATGTAGTGGAAGTATTTATCTTTGACCTAGATAAGACTACAGGAGAACTCCATTGTCAACATCAGGTTAATGCTGAATGCTGTAACGTTGCACATTTTATGTGTCAACTGTCTATCACTGTCAATAAAAGGTATTTTTATCACTCAGGCAAATATGATGGAGGCATGGCTTGGTGGCCTCCATATAAAGACTCGTACAAAATACTCCAAAGTGTTTTAAAGAGGACATCACCTGACCCATCTAAAGGATGGAAACAGTACTCTTGTCGAATACTACATGAGACAAAGAAAAAAGAAGGGGGGGGGGGGGGGGGGGGGTTAAGTTACTCATTGTACTTTCTATGTTGATGTTGTGATATAGAATTAATTGGTAACATACAGTACTAAACATTGCCTACAGACTGCTTTGAAAGTCTCAGTAAGAGGTGGGGCCTGTCCTGCCAAACCTCTGATCTGAATACAGACAAAGAGGAGCTGCCAGTAGTTCGCCAGCGGAGAAAGTGAGCATCATATGTTTGACTTTTTGATCATCCTCTTTGTAATCACAAATAGAGTATGTCACCCATGTCATATTTCTCTCTGTTCGATGTGATCAATATGAAAACTAATCTTTGTAAAAACGTTTCATTTACAGACCATCGCGACTTAGATCACCACCATCATCCCCCGCATCGTGCCCTTCATCAGACACCCAGAATGCACCACAAACATCACAGGCAAAGAAGAAGAAAACGCACAACAAACCTTCCAAAAAAATCCCTCCTCCCCCTCCCCTCCTACCTATGGCTGGAAACAACATCAGAACTGGCAAGTGGGATAACTAATTTGACCTCAAGTTTCCATATGTCCATTAGAAAATTAATTACACGCTCATACTTGTAATTGTGCCTGATAAGAATTTGTAATCTTTAAACATTTTTTAAATTTTAATCCTTGTTTTTTAAATGGCCTTGACAGTGACAAACAGGGAGCAGCCTTCTCTAGCCCACCCAAGTTTCCATCAAAGGAGCAAGCCTTGTAAGATATTTCATGTGTATAATGCTGAACTTCTCATACAGCGAATATCAGATGTAGATATCTAAGGTGCAAATCTTACGGTTGATGTGCCTTTTGATCTTTCTGTTTTAACCTTTTTTAATCTTCTTGAAGTGTCAGTAAGAAGAAAGCTGGCCAACCCTCCCACCCCTCGTTTAACTCCTCCAGCCCATCCCACATCATCCTATAGTGAAGGTAAGTGTCCCCTCTATAGTAAAATGCATCAGGTCCCAAACTCAAGCAGACACAGTGTACTGCACAGGTCCACAGCGCATACCATAGTTTGATGTTCCAGATATGATTTTTGAGTTTATATTAGTAGTGTGATCAGTAAGCTAAGGTTTCCGGTCTTTCCAAGAGACCGCAGTTAATACTCGAGAAGAGGTGCCGGGACTGGAGGACTGGCGGACTGAAGGCTTTCCTGACTAAGCTATTTAAGACGCAGACCAAGAACACACTGACACACACACTCGCAAACTCACACACAAAGACACAGAGAGTACAGCACAGTTCTATGCAAAGTGGTGAATGACAGAAAAAGTTTGAGAACCACTGATGTGGAGTGACACTGGGTTAGCTCTGTTATTTTGACCTGGGTTAAGATGAGTTGCTGCTGATAGAAATGTGTGGCAATTACTTATTAGTTTAACTAATTGTGATAAACTTGACTTACGGTTCACTCCAATAATTTAGTTTTTCTGTATTTTCTAGTGACACCGGATAATAACGAAGGCCTGTGTGCTGTGCAGCAGCCTCCACGCCACCCTCTTCCAGGACTCCTTCAGAGGACTAACGATAGTAAGATATTTTACATTTAATGTATGATATTGCACTTCTTACTCAGAACATCAGACTGAGGTAGTAAAAGTATAAATTTCAGAGTAATTCAATTGCAAATGAATTAGGGACAGATTTTAAAATCAAGCTGGATCTGGGCCATTTGAGGCCAGTCAGCAGGAGGAAACCTACACCAATATGCAAGGAAAGCAGAAACTGAACTGTGTGTAAGCAGCATTAATGTGTTTTTCCATTTAAGTGATTACATCAGTGAATGAGAACCTTCTTACTGAATGTAAGTTTCCGTTAAATATGTGATGCATTGGGTCTTTAAACTTGTGGCTGTAAGCGCACTTGAAAAGTTTGAGAGCAAAAAGCCTACTTCCTATTTGGCAGTTACACCATCTCATTTTATCATTTCATAGTGACAACCGTTAATTGGCAGCAGGAAGCCGAAAATGAAGGGCTGGGCTCTCTTGAACGTAAGCTATTTAGCATGCAGATGGAGAACACACTGAGACACGCACACACACAAAATACACAGCACAGTCCTATACAAAATGGGGAATGACAAAAAAAGTTTGAGAACCACTGCTGTGGGGTCACTTGTTTAGCTCTGTTAGTTTGACCTGGGTGATGTTCTTTGTGTAACAGGCCTTTTTCTGTATTTCCTAGTGCCACAAGATGATTGGCAGCAAGACACAGCCAGTGATGAAGGGATGTCTGACTCTATCTCTGTCTGTCTCTCTCTGTCTATGTCTGTCTGTCTCTCTCTGTCTATGTCTGTCTGTCTCTATCTCTGTCTGTCTCTCTCTTTGTCTGTCTATGTCTGTCTGTCTGTCTGTCTCTCTCTCTCTCTGTCTGTCTCTCTGTCTATATCTGTCTGTCTCTATCAATTCAATTCAATTCAAATGAGCTTTATTGGCATGACAATGGTAGCAATGTATTGCCAAAGCATTTTACAGTAAATCATCATTCATGTATATACATATCTTTAGAACAAAACAAACAAGTAGAACAGTTTATGAACATTTAAAAATTCTGTGAACAATTTATGATCAGTGTGTGTATTGTGTAAGTGTTTGTGTATTTGTTTGTGTACGAGCGTGTGTGTGTGTGTGTGTGGGCGCATCACTGATTAGTCGTCAACTCTCTCTTTTTGTGACAAGCATCAATGTATCTTGCCGCTAGTGTGATACAGTCTCTTTTTTCACCTAATAAATGTTGAAGTTGTATTTTATTGTTTAGTTGTATGAAGTTGGGGGAAGATTGTGACGAGCAGGGCGGGCGAGAGCCGTGAGGGAACGGCGCGAGGCCAGTGACGCGAGAGTTAACGAGCTTCAGGTGCTCGGCGCACCGGTCTCGAGTTCCCCACGGAGGAGCTCCGGAAGCATAAAGGAGGAGCGACGACAGTGAAGGACGAGAGAGGACCAGGCCTGGATTTTATGTTGTGTTTTATTTGGTTTGTGTGGGCGGCAGTCGCCGTGAGGAACTGCCGCCCTTATACTTTCGTTTTATTGTTGGTTTTATTTGATTATTAAATATGTTAAATGTTCGCCGGTTCCCGCCTCCTTCTTCCCATATTTACGAACTTTGTTACAAAGATATTTCAAATTTTGCATAGAAAGTCCCTCTAATGTCCTCATAGTTGGGACAGCTGGTGAGGAAGTGTTGCTCTGTCTCCACTTCTCCCTGGTCACAGTGCTGGCAGATGCGTCTCTCTGGGCAGCCAGTGCTGTCTGTATCTGCCCGTCTCTACAGTGAGAGAGTGATTGCTCAGTCTGTACCTCGTCATTATTCGTCTTAGTTTGCAGTGTGTCACCCCAGCCAACATTGCAGGGTGGGGCCCATGTGGGCCCTACGTGGGCTTTAAACATGGGCCCTATATGGGTTTGTCCACGGGTTCCACTATGGCCCCACCATGATTAGCCCATATGGATCTCATATAGGATCTGAATGGGGCTTACGTGGGGCCCAGCTGGGCAACACACATAAGACCCATACTGCCCCCACCTTATGAAGCCCACATGTGATCTAGCAGGGCACAGTATGGGTTTTTCATCGGGTCCTGGGCTGGCCCCTCATAATGTATGTGTATGTATTTATTCCACTGTAGAGGTCCAGTATGTCAAAATACTTTATTATGTAATACTTCATTTTCAAACAATTTCATGAAAAACATTTTTTTTTAAATAAAATCATCAACAACATTGACATTTTAACAAAACAGGCCAATAACATTATAAAACTGGTAATGCAGGGGACTACAAATGAACATTTCAAAGTAACGAAAATAGTAAAAATCAATAGTAATCAAAAGTTAAAGTTGATGATCAGAAACCTCCATGGTCTTCTAAAGGAAGCACAATGTACAAGAAATTCTTAAACAGCATGTGAAACAATGAAAGTAGTAAAAAAACAAAAACACAACAGTAATCAAGTTTAACAGTTTGCACCCTGACACAATGTAAAAAAATGCAAAAAAAATGTAATAAGTACATAGTGTTATAAATGTAATCATTAACATAGTATTTTAAAGGGTTAGTTCACTCAATAATGAAAATTCTGACATTAATTCCTCACGCTCATGTTGTTCGACACCCGTAAAACCTTTGGTCATCTTCAGAACACAAGGTCCCCCTATTGATAGTCTATAGACAATCTGCTGACTATTAGTTACTTTACAAGTTCATTTCTACTTACTCTCATCAGATTAGAATCTGTAGATGGTCTATTAAATGCTTTATAGCAATCATTAAACTATAAGCTATAAGTAAACAGCTATTAAAGATTATATCAAGAAAATGTTACCAATGTGTTCATCGTTTAGGTTGTAGATGTTCAACAGCATATTAGCAGACGTACAACAAATCTTCAATAAGGTACGGTACTTTAAAATACAGCAAAATAAGAGCTTTTAAGTGGTCAGTTTGTAGCTATTAAACAATGTCTCAACAGACTTTCAGTAAACGTTCAGTTGTCTATAAGAAGCAACACTACATCATTTCAAATGAACTTTAAGAATATATCATGTTACTTACCCTTCATCGACTGCTTTCGTAAAGATTTTCAGGAGTACTCTACTGACTGTTTGTTGTAAATAAATTACCTTTCAGTAGACTATCAGTTTACTTTAAGGTCAATTCATATATTCATTTGTTGACACATTAGGCCCATCAAAATGAAGTGAAAAACAAAGAAATGCTGTTGAATGACTCTTACAGGTCAACATCATAGGGACTGGTCAGTAGATTTTCAGCAGACAGTCAATAGATACAATAGATATTACCGGTATAACATAACAGTACATTAATTTACACACCACTGAAAACATAGTTACAGTTGTGTTCAAAATTATTCAACCCCCCAATGCTGTAAATGGTTTTAGAGAATTTAGAGTACATTTGTAATTGAATTCAGAATGAAATCCTACAAGGACTTCTTAAAGAAGCATATGCAACTAAAATGACATCAATTGGTTTTGTAATACAGTAGTAAATGTTTCTTTTGTGAATTCTTCATTGACACAATTATTCAACCCCTTAAAGACTACCACTCTGAAGAACAGAGGTCCATTGAAGTGTTTTCAATCAGGTATTGAAAGCACCTGTGGATGTCAGGGAGCAGCAATAAAGCCTAATAAGCACCAATTAGGCAGCTTTAAAATGACTGTGATACTCAGCTCCTTCTAGACATTTACTGGTGTGGTTACAAACATGGTGAAGTCAAGAGAATGGTCCAGGAAGACAAGAGAAGAGGTGATTACTCTTCACAGGAAGGGCAATGGCTATAAGAAGATTGCAAAGATGTTAAACATACCAAGAGACACCATAGGAAGCATCATTCGCAAATTCAAGTCAAAGGGCACTGTTGAAACACTACCTGGTCGTGGCAGAAAGAAGATGCTGACTTCGACTGCTGTGCGCTACCTGAAGCGTAGAGTGGAGAAAAGTCCCCGTGTGACTGCTGAGGAACTGAGAAAAGATTTGTCAGATGTAGGTACTGAAGTTTCTGCTCAGACAATACGGCGCACCCTGCGTAATGAAGGCCTCCATGCCAGAACTCCCAGGCGCACCCCCTTGCTGTCTCCAAAGAATAAGAAGAGTCGACTGCAGTATGCCAAAAGTCATGTGGACAAACCACAGAAGTTTTGGGATAGTGTTCTGTGGACTGATGAAACAAAATTAGAACTGTTTGGGCCCATGGATCAACGCTATGTTTGGAGGAGGAAGAACAAGGCCTATGAAGAAAAGAACACCTTGCCTACTGTGAAGCATGGCGGGGGGTCAATCATGCTTTGGGGCTGTTTTGCTTCTGCAGGTACTGGGAAGCTTCAGCGTGTGCAAGGTACCATGAATTCTCTTCAGTACCAGGAGATATTGGAGGACAATGTGATGCAGTCCGTCACAAACCTGAGGCTTGGGAGACGTTGGACCTTTCAACAGGACAATGATCCCAAGCATACCTCCAAGTCCACTAGAGCATGGTTGCAGATTAAAGGCTGGAACATTTTGAAATGGCCATCGCAGTCACCAGACTTAAATCCGATTGAGAACCTCTGGTGGGACTTAAAGAAAGCAGTTGCAGTGCGCAAGCCTAAGAATGTGACTGAACTGGAGGCTTTTGCCCATGATGAATGGGCGAAGATACCCGTAGCTCGCTGCAAGACACTTGTGTCAAGCTATGCTTCACGTTTAAAAGCTGTTATAACTGTAAAAGGATGTTGTACTAAGTATTAAGATTGAATGTCACTTGGGGGTTGAATAAAACTGATAATGATGTGAGCAGAGAAAAGACATTTGTGGTTATTTCATTATAAATGTTATGTTATATTTGCAAATGAGAAGTATTCATCATATGAAATACATTACTGTTGGCACAGCCTGAAACATACAACAACAACCAGTGATCTGGCTTAGTACTTAAAAAAGGGGATATTTTAATCTTTTCCTTTAATAAAACAATATTTTATTCTATTTTCAATAGAGTACCTACCTTTTATCTTCTATTTTCAACACATTTATACATTATTTTGGGGAGATTCTTTCATAACAATTTTCCACCCAAACGTGATTTCTGATAGTTACAGTGTTACTATAAGAGGGTGAAACTTTGTAAAAATAGCAAAGCAAAAAGATTTGTTAAAGTCTAATTCAGTATATAATTTGTATGGTATAATATTGTTCATTGATGCTTATGAGAACGGAAACCTTTATTTTATTTTCCCCTTGTCATAATCCTATATAAACATTACTTATATTGATGTTATTTTCCCCACTTGTTAAACTTGCCTGATATTTCCATAAATAAATAATAAAATAAATCAGATACTTACCAGATGTAACCATCTTTACAAGAAGAGGTCACCATTTTCATGCGTTTCTTGCATCGCCTGCTTTTACCTTGGAGTAATCTTTTTCTTTGCATCCACTTTATTAATTTCAGACGTGACTTGTTTGTTTCACTAACATACACTTTTTCAATGAGTGCTCTTAATAAAGTGCTCATAGTTGATTAAATGTATATCTATTATTTTTACTTCTTTTGCTTTCTAAGTTTGATTTCTTCCCTCTTCCCTACCTTCATTACATGAATTGCTTTAAAAATATTCTGAGTTCTGATGGCGCGCAATTTCGCGAACAGACAAATCCGGAAATGGGCGGGACTTGAAGGCCCAGTTGTTTTGGGAACAAATACTATTTTAAATAAAATAATATTTTATGCTATTTGTTTTTATAATATTTAATTACCATTACATTTTAATAATATTATTTTGTGTTATTATTTAGTAGTCTTGCTGTTCTGGCGAGTTGTCACATGGTATCTGATGCATTTCTCAGCACTGTCATCATCACCATGGTCATCACGCAGTCATTTCCGATTACTAAAACACAATTAATTTAATTATTTTTTAAATATTACAAGGGTAGATTTTCGTTTGTATGTCAGATAAATTGAAATAATACATTATGCGTTTTATAAAAGATTATACGTTTTATTGTGAGCAGCCGAGCGCCCTCTTGAGGAAGACAACTTAAAAGCTACCTAGTGTTTTGCCGCCTAATGGGTCTTCCTTAACGGTAGAAAAGCCATTTTTGAGCTCCCGTACAGGCGTCTTTACAACTGTGGAAAAAGGTATTGTATTTAGTTTTTGACTTACTATCTAATTTGACTCAATTCAAAGTCCTGTTTCGAGTACTGAAAAGTGATCGGCTTTATTTGTTTCTGTGTTATAGTTTGATCCAATTCAACTTATATTGTCAGTTATAGCACTTGTAGCTAAAAGCATAATTATTGTAATAATGAAATACTTATTTTTTTTGTATACAAGTATACCAGAAATATAACTGACAAAGTGGAAAAATGTAACTTTGTCACTTAGTCAATAGTCAGGAAGACTGTTGAATAATTGCTTATAGTATAACAAGTTAATCATCTATTTTTTAAAACTTAATTTTAAGTCACTTGAATTAAAAACTTTGGTGAAATCTTAGACCAAAAAGACAAAATAAGACTGATTATTTCCATTATTGCCCATATTATCAAGACTTGGCTAACTGCTAGCTGGTCAGTGTGAAAGTGTTCAGAGAGTGTTTATGCTACTGGCCCATGGTCTTACCTTGAACATTTTGCTAACCTCTGAAATGATTGGTACATTGACTGGATGCATGCTACTGTATGTGACATGATTTATTCATTTATTTATGTTTTTATTATTATTATTAGATGTCACAATACAACACCCGCAAAAAACGCAACATAGAACGTGTAGAAGATGAATGTGAAGGTAAGCCACTGGACAAATAGTAATCATTTAGCAGATAGAGCAGTTTCCTTACACTTACTAGACACTGGTTTATTTTGTTTATTTGTGCCCTTCAATGTATAGGAGATCTGTTATCTCTTAAAATACATTTATATAATATGTTACTTCTGTATATAATAGTGCTGCTAACTCTGCATATAACTACATAAATGTGTTATCACTGTCACTGTGTTTTTGTTGTTGTTTAGCTCCAGTGAATATGAAGCCAATAAAGCAAGAAATATTGATGTGGCAGAACAAGGCAGAAGTATTACAAAATAAAGTGAATGAGTTGGAAGCCCTGAACAGTGAACTTCGGCAGCAAGTAGTGGAGCTTACAGCACAGCAAAGTAACAGCTCAATATATTCATCTATACATTAACATTGTATATATTTGATTGTATAGTTTTTTTGGTTTCCATATTTTTATTCTTAAAATTTATTTTGAACACTGTTTTGGACACTACACCTCAATGTCATTGTATGCAATGACAATAAAAGAAAATCTAAATTGTACTTGCATTTGTATTGATTTTGATGCAATATTTGTTATATTTCTTCATTTAGATGATCTGATTCCTAGTACATCAGTGGCACATGAAGAAACTGGCGCTGTTGACCTATCTAGTGATGGGAACTCATCAACTGATGTAGAGTCATCAGTTACAGAAGAATCATGTGATGACTCATCAAAGAAGAAAAACAAAGAAAAGCAAGAAAAACAAGAGCAAGAAACATAAGAAGAACAAGAAGAAGGACAAGAAAGAATATGACAAAATAAAACGAGGTAAACACAGTTCACACAATGTTTTTACAGTGGTTTCACTTACAGAAACAGTTCACAGACAAAAATGTGTAAATGTAGCGGAAGGAAGGGCTTCAGAGTCTCTGCACGATCTATAGGGTAAGAATAGGGTCTTATCTAGCCAAACCATCGGCCATTTTCAAGACAAAAAAGAAAGAAATATATACTTTTTAACTACAAATGCTCGACTTCGGTGTTCGGCTTCTTCACGACATATGACGTTATCACGAAGACATTGTTAAAATAGTCATGTGAGTGCAGGCACAGGATGTAGACTCCATCGTCAGTCAGACGTTGGATTTGGATTGAAAACGAAAATTGTTTTTGACGTCTAAATCCAATGTTGTTTGACATCAAGCTCCAACGTTGAGCAGACGTTGAATTTTGTTTGGAATAAAAACTGCAGGAGAAATTGTGTTCAAACAATGACAGCTATTTGATGATGATAGAGATATGATCATCATGTAGTGTTTGATTCACTGATCATATTCAGAGTCTATTATATGTTTAGATATGTGTGTTCTAATCTGAGGGACTGTACACCAAAAAGCTTTAAAGATACACACAGACACTAAAGAATCAGTGTATGAATCTCAATGACGGTGACATGCTTCATGCCGCAATGCATTCTGGGTGCATCATACAAAACTAGTCTGTGGCTCCCAGAATACGTTGTGGCATTAAGCACGTCACAATTGTTGAGATTCACACACTGATTATTGATGCCTGAGTGAGTCTAATAGATGCTGGAGATCAAAATGTTTAGTGGACAATGTAGAACTACAGACTTGTTATAATTAATAATACAAAATGATCATGTATCAAAATGTTAGATTCTAGATGACATCAGTGAAATAGACCACTATATGATAATCTTATCTTTATCATCAAGTAAGAGAATATCATCTGAGCACATTTTCTCTTGCCATAACAAACACAGTTACAGCAGCCAGAGTCACACACAAAAAAACTCTTCACTCTCTACTACACACTCAAAAGTATGTACTTTTTCTTCACAAAAAGAGTACATACTTTTAGGTCGTAGTATAAAGTTGGCGAATTGGGACGCAGCATGAATGTGCATTTTCATTCAGCACGTCTCCATGCGCTTCTCATGCTTGTTGGACTTGTTTACATCAGAGTGTGCGTGCCTTTTTGGCGCAGCATACAGCATTTTTTTTTTTTTTTAACCAGATGATTTAAAATACATTCTAAAAAGCACCACTTCAAGTTGAACACACCTACTGTGATGCTTAGAGATGCACAACAGTTCAGCTGTTTTGTTGGCAAAATCAGGAAAAACAGGCAATATTGTGTCAAAAAAGCCCACCACAGTTTTAACTTCTTATTTATCAAACTGTTATAAAAAATCAATATCAAATTGGGCAAAAATAACACTCGTGTGACATTGCACTCATTACACCTGTGATATTGCTAAACTATATTCTGTGATATTAATATGAGAAAAACTCATAAGGGGTATTTTTGGGGGCATTCTAACTGCATTCTATAGGCTTCATTATGCACTGATCAACTGTATAAAATGTAAGATGACCTATATGTAATGTACACGTTAAATCAACAGCTCTAATATACAAAGTCAGAAATGACTTATATGATATGTTGTTCTTTCTTGGGGACAGTTTGGTTTTAGGTATTAAGAACCCTCTTCATATTAAATGTCTTTAACTACTATGTAATAACATATACATTAATCTTTTGAGACAGTGCACTTATTGTGCACATACATGTTTTTATGTATTTATAATAATCAATAATGAAAATCATTGACAACGAATTAATGATTAGTCGTGTCTACAGATCATATACAGAAAACTTTCCTTTAAATTACAGCACTGAGTAACGCATTTCTATGGACAAAATGCATACCAATGCATCTAAAAAGAAAAAGAATGAGCTATTGCTGCATTGGTGCATGATCCAAACTGCCCAAAACATGAGAATTCATAGATAAAGCATATAGATCTCTATATTATATATTTTTTCATTGCATTCAATTGGCACGTTTGTTTGAAGGGCAGCATTGGGCAGGATGTGGAACAGTGTGTTTTGTCAATAAAATTATTTTTATTATTTTAATCAGATTAATCATTTAATCGAAGAAATAATATGCCAACTAAATGATTATCAAAACAATCGTTAGTTGCATTTCTGAAGTAATTACACTGTTGACCCTATACTTACCCCTTTACTCGCCCTTAAAACTAAACATACCACCAAGCCTGTCCCTAACCTTACCATATCCCACAGCAATAGTAGCAAAAGTAAGTAAATTAAGTAAATGTTGTAAGTAAATTTTATTTATATAGCACATTTAAACTTAGCAGAACTAAAGTGCTTATCAGAGTAAAGAGAAATAAAATAAAGAGATAAAAACAAGAATAAAATAGATTAGAGACCACGTGAAACCAGACAAAACAAACAGTCAAACAGAAGTATAATAATAATAAAATGCCAGGAAATCTAGATATGTTTTCACTTAAAAATAGTAATGGGAGGTGCAAGGTGGATGTCCAGGGGCAATTCCCTTTGTTCCCTTAGTTTGTAGACGAGAGTGAGGGATGGATAAACGTGTTTTATAATGCAACATAAACACAATAAGTATATTGTACCTAACAATTAATCTTTTTGACATAAGTACATACACGGTCCAAAAAAAAAAAAAGAGCACAAAATTGTTCCTTTAATGGTACAAGTGGCCGTCACTGGCGTGGTACCCTTAAGAGTACTTTTTTGTACCTCTAAGTCAGGGGTAGGCTGGTCCAGTCCTAGAGAGCTGATGAGTTTAGCTCCAACCCTACTAAGCCACCACAGAATAAAACTCTTGGCTCCCAGCATGCATTGCAGCATTATGTCACCATTGATTCATATGCTGACTCTTGATATCTGTGTGTATCTAAACATTTTTCCCCTGAAATGTATTTAAAAATCAAAAACCAGAATGACTGAGATGTGGCAAGAAAGTATTGTTGGTAGATATTATTTATTAACATTTTTAGTCAGTGATGAGTTTAGTCAAACATTTTTCTTCATGACAATTTTTTGATGGCTTTTTTGATTTGAACAGATTGTGTGTTTTGTTAACACTGTGACAAAAACCACAAACTGACATAAAAAGCCAAGAGTCAAACTGCCTAACTAAAAGGAAACACTGATCACCATAATGGTGACCAAATATTTTCAATAAAACATTAACATCTAAACCTCTGTTAATTCTCAATAATGGCTTCTATAGATGTGTTTCAGGGTTGGAGCCAAACTCTGCAGGACAGCGGGTCTCTAGGACTGAACTTGCCTACCCCTGCTCTAAATAGAGGAACAATGGTATAACTGTACCCTAATGACCAATTGTGTACCTTTAAAGGTACAGTTATATGTTTTGTTCCCCAAGGAACAAAATTGTACCACCACTAAACCTTTTTTTCTGAGAGTGTAGTAGTAGTGCTAGTCAAGATTGGATGAAGGCTACAGGTTGTCCTGTCAGAACAACCTCACACTCCAAAAGCAATCTTTTAAAACAGTTTCTAGACTGAGGAAATTTAACTTATATTTTGGTTTATATATATAAACCCAAACAAAATGATAAAATTAAAAAAGAAATATCCATGTCAAATTATTTGAAGGCTAATCTGAATTTTAAAAATCACAATTTAAAACTTAAAAACCTTTAATATAACCAAAGAAACATATGGTGATTTATTAATTTTTGTTTGTTTTGATTATTTTTCAGCCAACAATGTTCGTGATGTGATATGGCGATACAAAAGGCTTCTGAAGCTAACAAAACGTGGAGCAACTATGACAAAAGCTTTCAGAAAAGAGGGTGTCTCTCGGAATGCAGTGGCCCAGCTCGCCCCCATCGCAGAGCTGTACTTTGCGGACAGGGTCCAATTCAATAGCATCAGTTTCACCCCGGGGAAGCTATCTGAGTTTGCAGACAAGTGCAAAGAACACATTGTGGGGGAGGTAAAAAAAAAGTGCTATCAATGAAAGTGAAAGGTTCACTTTTGCCTTTTTGTCTAAATAAGTGAGTTAAGAAATAATAATTTTTGGTTTGTTGTGTTGGCTTAGAGTTTATTTTCTATGTAAATATGGCCTTGTTAATTGATATTTGTAACAGTGTTTGAACTGAAGGGAACAAAAACTTCTTTTTTTTTCATTTTAAGCTAAGCAGTTCTCTTTAAAAAATCTGTTTTTATTTCCATGCTTAGTCCTGCTCTTTGTGTTGAAATTGAGCGCTGTGCACTTTTTTATACAGCAGTTCATTAAAAGCAGTTGGTTGGACAAACAAATGACTCTGGTGTTTATTTGGCAGTTGGCAGAAATGTACTTGTACTGTGTTACTGTTATTTTCTTAAAGGTGCAGTGTGTAGTATTTATGAGGATCTATTGATAGACATGCAATATAATATACATAACTATGTTTTCAGTGGTGTGTAAATTAATGTACTGTTATGTTATACCGGTAATATCTATTGTATCTATTGACTGTCTGCTGAAAATCTACTGACCAGTCCCTATGATGTTGACCTGTAAGAGTCATTCAACAGCATTTCTTTGTTTTTCACTTCATTTTGATGGGCCTAATGTGTCAACAAATGAATATATGAATTGACCTTAAAGTAAACTGATAGTCTACTGAAAGGTAATTTATTTACAACAAACAGTCAGTAGAGTACTCCTGAAAATCTTTACGAAAGCAGTCGATGAAGGGTAAGTAACATGATATATTCTTAAAGTTCATTTGAAATGATGTAGTGTTGCTTCTTATTGACAACTGAACGTTTACTGAAAGTCTGTTGAGACATTGTTTAATAGCTACAAACTGACCGCTTAAAAGCTCTTATTTTGCTGTACTTTAAAGTACCGTACCTTATTGAAGATTTGTTGTACGTCTGCTAATATGCTGTTGAACATCTACAACCTAAACGATGAACACATTGGTAACATTTTCTTGATAAAATCTTTAATAGCTGTTTACTTATAGCTTATAGTTTAATGATTGCTATAAAACATTTAATAGACCATCTACAGATTCTAATCTGATGAGAGTAAGTAGAAATGAACTTGTAAAGTAACTAATAGTCAGCAGATTGTCTATAGACTATCTGTAGGGGGACCATCAAAATAAAGTGTTACCACACAAAGATCTATCAGGAAGTGACTTGCTTTCCTTTTCCAAACACAACCAATCAAAATGCTACACTTATTCACCAGGTCACGCAGACACTCCTCACATGTGCAAACACTAATTGCTTAACTGATCACTAACCAATCAATGCTTTACTTTACAGTAGTATAAGCCTATAAATAGGTTAAAGGTTAGATTACCTGTTGTAAACAATGTATGCTAACAATGAACAGAGAGCAAGAGGAGAAGGAGGGAGAGGCAGCGGACAACGAGGACAAATACCAAGAGGAGGAGGAGGAAGGGGAAGAGGAAGGGGAAGGGGAAGGGGAAGGAGAAGAGGAAGAGGAAGAGGAAGAAGAGGACGAGGGCAAATAAGAGAAGGAAGGAGAATCATCTCTGATGAGATTAGGGCAACACTTGTTGATCATGTAATCAACCACGGTTTGACCATGAGAGAGGCTGGACTGAGAGTCCAGCCCAACTTGAGTCGATTTACTGTGGCGTCCATAATTCGAACCTTCAGAAATGAGAACAGGAATGCAACTATCTAATGACTATTTTAGCATTATAGTAATGTACTGTAAAATACGTATGACTGCATAGTATTGCATAAACATTTGTAACTCGAAGCCATCCGTTCACTGCACTCCATTGAATGAATGAGGTTGGTTATCATGCTGTACTACATTTTTTTGTAAATGGTTTACAGTTCCTATGCTGAATATATACTGTGTTTGAATTCTGTACAGAGTGGAAAGGCAAAGACATCATCGAGGACGAGGTTGCTTGCTTACAGATGTACAAGAGACTGCAATTATAAATATGGTTTTGGCCAACAATGCAATTAGGATTTGAGAGATAAGAGAGCATATCTTGAATAATGACACCAAATTCAAAAACATCAATTCTGTAAGCCTGTCGACCATACAACGGCACCAAGTGACGATGAAACAACTTTACAAGGTGCCATTTGAGAGAAACTCTGACAGAGTCAAGAATCTGCGACATGACTTTTTAGAGGTATGCATGCAACACTACTTCCAGTACTTCAGACATACCATATGTACTCATCTGTATACAATTTTGTCTGTTACAGAAAGTATTGGAGATGGATGCCTATGTAATTTGCCACGAATGTATTTATGTGGATGAGGTTGGCTTCAACCTCACCAAAACCAGGTGGCGTAGACGAAATGTAATAGGACAGAGGGCAATTACCAATGTCCCTGGACAGCGTGGGGGTAATATAACCATGTTTGCTGTCATCACTCAAAACGGGGTCCTCCATCACAATGCCACACTGGGTCCATACAACACCGGCCATATACTCACTTTTCTGGATTCAATTCACACAATGCTTGTCCCTGATCCAGATCAGGCGCCTGCTAGATTTGTGGTTATATGGGACAATGTAGTTTTCACTGGGCTTTTCTGGTCCAAAACCGGTTTGCCACCCATCCACAATTTGTAGTTTTGTACCTACCCCCATATTCACCTTTTCTATATCCCATAGAGGAATTCTTCTCAGCCTGGCGCTGGAAAGTGTATGATCGCCAACCCTTTGCCCGCATGCTGCTTTTCCAGGCAATGGAGGACGCATGTGGGACATAGAGGTTGCCTCTGTTCAAGGTTGGATACGCCATGCTAGGAGATAATTCCCTCAATGTTTGGCAAGAGAAAACGTATCTTGTGATGTGGACGAAGTATTGTGGCCAGACCAAGCTCGGAGAAGAGATGAAGCTTAGCACTGGGGACTGCACCCCCCCCCCCCCAATTCTGGACCGGGACCCCACACACAATTTACTGTATTCTACTGTAAAGAATATACTTTTGGTTTACATGTTTATAGTTTTGTTGTACGCTAATGTATACAACAGTAATGTTTGGCCTAATAAATATTTTCTGTTTCTACTTTGCATTGGCGTTTCCGGTGTACTTGTTACCCCTCTCAGCAGATTACTTTCACTGTAGAAAATTGTATTGAAATGTAGATATAAGCCTATGAAAAAACAAAGAGCTTTAGATTTAGAACAGTAGTGCTATATCCAAAAATGTGTTATTATGAAAGAAGTGTTTGCCATTTGATGCAAATGCTTCATTCTGACATGTGTTTATGGCATTTTGAATGCACTGTTGCATTTTGAAGGAGAAGTGTCACCCATACTATTTAAGAGACATTGAGCCTCACATACGTCGCAAAGTCTTGATTTGCTTTTAGTGGTCAATTCTGAGCGTTCATTTCCCGTGTTTGTTTTCCCTGTTTTTGATTCTGCCTGTTTCCCTGTTGTTTGATTCTTGCTACCTGACTCAACATTTCTGCCTGAT
This sequence comes from Opsariichthys bidens, assembly GCA_037194245.1. Lineage (NCBI taxonomy): Eukaryota > Metazoa > Chordata > Actinopteri > Cypriniformes > Xenocyprididae > Opsariichthys > Opsariichthys bidens. The sequence continues at coordinate 131,945 of CM074314.1, forward strand.
TATTGGCCACGATTCTGTTTATCCCATGCCATACCTGTTTGCTGTTATTTGATCATTGCCTGTGTGACTATGTCTGTTAAATAAAGCCTGCATTTGGATCCCACTCTGTTGCCCGTTCATTACAGAAAACTTCGCAACACCACAATCCGGCGGCTTTCAACAGCATTCTCCGTCATGCTATGGATCACTTCGACCAGTTACAGTTTTTCTCAATTTCTAAAACACTAAACCCTATTGTCTGAACCAAATGCTCAGTTGCCTGAGGTTTATATTGGCTCTAGTTCTCTCCCCGTGACCGTATTTACGGATCATAACCCGCTAGTTTTTCTATTCAGCATGAAAAATTCGAATCAGCGCATCATGCGCTGGTCCTTATTTGTTCAGGATTTTAATATTGAAATTTGTTATAAGAAGGGTAAAGACAACATACTAGCTGACGCATTATCTCGATCATTCGATCTGGCATAATCTATTTATTGTAGATTATTTTTGTGTGTGGGAGTGTTATGACTGTTTCTTTTGATTAAAAGTTTGTATTGTTCTGTTCTCTTTTTCTGTTGCTTTGGTCTGCTCTCCCTCATAGATTGCATGTCTGCGTCTGATTGGTCGCTCTATTAAGGTGGAGTCCCATAAGAAGCCAAGCTACCAGCAGTCTGCGAGCTCATTGTTGGTGCGAACACGAACGGGTTCGGAGCTCCTGGATTCCCTCTCCGGCCGGCGACCAAACTATTATTACCATCTGTTAGATTCAATATGCTTGTCTTGTGAAACTGAGCGTAGGGGTGTCCTGCCTATTTTCTTTGAACTTGTTTGACTATGTTTTTAGTAGGAAGTTAGGTAAGCCATTTGTATTTTATTTCAACAAACTGATTAGGTTATTTATTTACTCTTTTTCTTTATTAGCACTGTTTGTTTGTTATTTTGGCCTGTGGTCACCTTGAAGAGATGCTCTCTATGTTTCATCTAAATATATACAAATAAACTTAACAGTTTACTGTTTATGTGAGTAGAGTGCTTGTTTGGTCCCCGACCGGAGTGAACGTCTCTAATTTATTTTTGGAATCCACGACCAACAGTACATTCTTGTTATGCCCCTTTTGTTGCCTAGACTCGGGGCGTAATACACACACACACACAATATCTGCCCCCCCCCCCAATACTAGTTGTTTATTTTTGTTTTGTTGCTAAATTTGATTATTTGTGATATTTTTCTAGATTTGTAACGATAGGCAAGTCAGCGGAATGGGATCCAATAGCAGGCTTTATTAAAACGCAGAATGGTAATAACAGGCTGGGTCAAACAGTGGCAAACCGGAATATCAGAGATAAGGCAGAGTCGTAAACAGTAAACAGGTGGGTAGGTCGAGGCAGTCAGCAGACAAACAACAATCCAGTGATCAGAGCAGAAAATCATGGCAGGAACTTCGGTTGGTAATCCTAACAATATTTCTTTAAGAATGTTTGTTTTTTGTAAAAGCTCTTGTTTGATTACTGCATAAAATCAATTTTTGAGTTTTACAGAAGAATGAGTCTGAGAAAATGACAATAAGAATAGAAACACAAAGACTGTAGTGTTTTATATAAAGCCCATCAATGTGTTGCTGCTGATATGAAAGAGCAATTCAAATGGCGCTTGTATGTATGGTTTTGTTGCAAGAATTTCATTTTTAGAAAGGAGTGTTAAGTTTTGATTGCAATGTTTCATTTTGGCATAGATGTGAGTTGTTAATCTCCAAGTGCTCTGTGTGATTGTCTTGTGTGTAGAGTTTTGACATAATGAACCAAATTCTGCAAAATGTGTGTAAGCAAAAGGCAAAAACTGTAATAAAAATGTAAGCATTGTGGAATTGTGTTCTCTGACTACATATTGTGTGAAAACGACATGAAATGAGTGAATGGTATGGCCACAAAAGACCAATGATAATTGTTTTTAGAGTTTTGAAAATGTGACAACTGGTTTGACAAACGCTTGTTAGTGACTGAAAAAAACAGTAAATGCATTATTATATTAATCGCAAACACAGGAGAAGAATTCTCCACATAAAGAACCACGACTGGCAGATCAATGTGCTACTTTCTGAAACAGTAGGAAATTAAATTAAATTGAATGTGGAAGATTTTAAATGTGACAGGATGCATGTAGTCTAACTTAAACTGTCGTTTAAATACGCAACTATGACAAAGAAGGCAGGCTATCCTAAACTTGCCTTCTCTTACACTCAAAAGTATGTACTTTTTATTCACAAAAAGATGCTTTTAGGGCGTAGTATAAGAAGGGGATGTAGAATGTGATGCAGCAAGAGTCTTGCATGCAGAAGTCCTGTTTGCATTTAGGAGGTAACCATAGAAACAGGCTGCTTCTCAACCATAGCAACAAAAACAATCTTTTTTTTCACTGTCAGGAATCACAATCTATATCATGGGGTACAATGACGAAATATAGTGTCAATATTTATCAGTTTATTTTAGATTTACATATCACAAGTATATTACAAATCAAAACTTGAGGGGTTTTTTTTGTTTAAAAAGTGTTTAAGAGTTGATATATGACTATTCTGGGGTTTGTAGAAACCTTAACATACCACACAACAAAAATTTGCTATAGAGATTCCTGTTAAAAAACACTGTAAAATCCAATAGTGATTTTAACTCATACTTTTTAGTTAACTTTACTTAATGTCTTAACTTAATTGTAAAACTCTAGTAATCTGTACTATTTATATACTATGTCTTTTTTTTACTCATAAACCCCAAGTAATGATTAATTGATTGGTTTGAGTACCACTTTGTCAAGCCTAAAAAAAAAAAAGTTTTGAGGTGGGGCTATTTTTAATGGACTTTTCCCTCATTTCCTCCACTTCTGCAATTATCTGTCTCTGTTTGCATTCACTGATTTGCCAAAGTCATCTTAAATGTTTAATTGTCAATTCAAATTTGAGAGAGCGTCACATAAGCTGACTTCATGAATTGACAATGATTTTCCTAAAATGTTTTATTTTGGACTAACCATTATGGTGGATGGTGTTTCCTTTGCTTGGGCACTTCATTTATATGCTTGTAAGTCCGATTTGAAGCAGCGATGCAACAAGAAATCACAGTTCATAAAGTCATATGTGATTGAAATTCACAATCCATATATATATAATAATATATATATATAAATATTTAATGTATTCATATATTATTAATATAAGAATTATAAATATACGTTGGTGAAACTTTTCTTCTAAATTTGTGACTTCAGACTTCAATATTCAGCATGCTAAACACAACAATGGTAACAATTAAATTTTATTTTAAGTAAATTATCAAGCACTCTACAGTTCTTTTTTAGTCACTAGAACTCATGTGTAAGTCAACTATACTTACTAAGTTTTTGTCAGTACAACATACTATTCCTATTTCACTTTACTTAGTTTTTTTAAGGCAATCAAACCGATTGCCTAATATTTTCCTAGCAATGTGAACACTAATAGAAAGTTAACGCAAACAATGATTTTAAGTCAACAGTATTTAACTATACTTGATTAACAAGTTGTCTCTACAAATTGTGTTAAGTTACACCAACTAATCATTAATACTCTACTTTACTTGGCCATTTTAAGGCAATCGGTTTCCTGACCTTTTCTAAGAAACTATTAATTTTATGGATTTATACAATAACTTTGAAGGATACTTTAAATATACTGAGTAACTGATTTATTAATTGACCATACATTGTTTTATGAGTAGCTAAATTGTATTTCCTTTTAAACTCAATTCTCATGTTTCTTCTACTTTTAGTCCTTTTTCCGGCTGTTCTTTGGACTCCTCCACTTGTGTTTGTGCATTCTGCCTTCCTCTCAAGTAAGCATTCAAACTCTCCAGTAAATCAATGGTGTGATTGATCAGAAGAGCAAGCCAAGCCAGGCCAAAGAATATCCAGGCTGCCATGAGACAACTGTACCACTCTGGGTAGTTTTTTGCTGGGTTGTGATCTGGCAGGAAAAACAAAGTTGTAAAGATGTTATCAGGTTTGGGAAAAATGCTGAATTTAACAATTAAAATTTAAATCAAACTGAATTTTGGAATGGAAATTGAATTGTAATGACAGGATTACAGGATGATGTTACTGAATAGCTATTCAAAAGAATGCAATATATTCACATTACAGAAGGGCTTAAATGGTCACGTTTTGCAGGAAAACAAAACAAATAGAGAAATATTTATTTGGTTCAGGAAAAAACTGTACTCTACATATCAGGGTATAATGATCATTTTAAAATGAAAAATTATGTTAAATTATTAAATATAATGTATCAAATTACAACATTAACATGCATTTCCTTCCATTGTCTTAAATACATATATTTTACATTTGAATTACAATTCTGCATCTTATTTGGTGCCTCAATTCAAAATTCAAATTCAGGAAAATTCAAAATCAATTTTGAATGACACAGCCAAAGCTGTGATGTCACTTCCTGAATATAGGGCAACAAGAATAATTACAAAATATAAATACATTTTAGGTGGTTTACAGTCAAACAAAGAAGGCTTTATGCAATATTAGAAAAACAACTGTCATTATGTGGATATAAAGTCTTAATAAACAACTAATAGCAATGATGTGAGCACATGAGCATCTCAAAGTATTTGTTATAAAGTTCAGATACATTTTGACATTTAAAAATCTTATAGATCTCAAGTTAAAGTGATAAATGGAGTGTAAATACTAAGTGCTGTTTTTTTCTTTGCTTTTTTCATTTTTGTATGTGTGATCTCCTACCTGCAACATAATCTCCAAATCCAATAGTGCTAAGCGTTATAAAGCAGTAGTAAATAGCTTCAGCGTAACTCCATCCCTCGTACTCTTTAAACAGCAACATAGGAACCACAAAGTACAGGAATGCTGAACTTACGAAGGATATACTGTGTATGGATATCCGTACACATTTCTGTGGGAAAGAACAGACTCATTTGTGCACAGTGTGTGTGTGTGCACATAAACGTCAAGCATGTTAATTTTGATTTTCATTCCTTATTACAAAAAAATATCTATGCAATCATTTTTATTTATTTTACAACCCACCAATCCATCTTTAATGCTGACTGCTAAAGAAGGAGTTAAAGTCTCACCCCTCTATCAATCTTTTTCTCCAGGAAATTGCAAAAATTCCTCTCAATGGCCAACATGTATTTTCCAACTCTATTTAAGATCACTACGTTCAGGGGAATGCCAAAAAGAGCAAACATCACACAGAAGATCTGACCAGCCGTTGTCAGTGGAATTATATTTCCATAGCCTGCAGAAAAAAAAGTGTAATTTGTACCCAATTGAATGGATGCCACACAAAAAAACCACATTCAACTGGATTGACAAATTCAAGGTGTTTAGTTTCCCATTCCTCACCAATAGTTGTGACCACTGTTGCGGCAAACACAGATGAGCTGGTAAATTTCCAGAAGCCATCTGCGGTGTCATTGCTGTCTGGACTCAAGCCACTTAGGGAAGCAGCTTTTATCATCTTTGAGACAGAGATGACAAGCAATGAGTACACAAATGTAATACATGAAATGATAATAAAATCAGTAACTGAGTGTCATACAAAAAAGCAAAAACCAATAATAAGTCTCTGAAAACATTTCCATTCATTTATACATTCAGTTCTAAACTGGACATGTATTAAAAACACAAATCGGCACTAACTATTTGACTAAAGTATTGACTAGTATGACTTAAAGTTTGAATTCAGATTTTTGTACTGAAACATTTTTTATGAATGACTCATTGAAGCCACACATCCATTAAAATAGGTGTGGAAAGTTTTCCAGGCACTTCCTCACTGTATCAACCCATTGTTATTGCTGTTGTGGGGTAAGACAAACACTTTTACAAAAAGCCCTGTATAGTTAAGGAAAATCTTGTCTTAATATCCAGTCATACCTCTGCTAGTTCTCTGAGGCCATTCTGACCCACACAAGGGTACTTCTCGAGTAGTTTCATTCTTTTCTCCTTCAGAAGATCAATCTGCTGCAAAACATACCATCCTTCCAGCTTCCAGAAGACCAACCCTCCAACAAGGACATAGGCTACATAAAAAATTCCAAGGAACAGGATAGAAGGTAACCGAGTTAAGCTAAGAAACTGACATAACTTTCCTGAAAACATGGGGAGCATGGTGCCTTTGGTCGCCTGGCTCACCTGTCTGCCAGTGCAGCTGCAGGATGGAACTACTGGGTGTGGATTTACTCTGTTTATGTGACAGGCAAATCACCCCCTGTGTAATGAATGCCAGAATCAGACCTTATGACCTGGCATGCAAATATTGATTGAAGGAGAGCAGAAGACAGGGAGTGAGGAGTTAAAGAGGGAGGTTGAAGTGGTTAGAAGCTACAATCAGTACTGCCAATGGGATTTTCATCCAAGTATCAGGTTCACGTATCAAAACTTATTCAGCTTCTCCAGTTTTTTTTTCATTAATCAATTACTCCACAGACTCCAGCGCCAACTCACAAAAGGCAGATTCTTGCAATGAAATCTAATTGGGTTTGTTCAACTTAATTTGATCAAATAAAGTTTAAATGAAATGGATACATTTAAAAAAGTGACCTTTTTATACTTGTCCAACTGAAACTAAAATATTTTATTGGGAAATAAAGAAAAACTACTTCCAGTTTTGTTCCTTCCTATATAGAGACGATAGAGACAAAACTTGGTTGTTTTTATTTAAAAGTCATAAAAACAGGTATCAGACCGCAATTTAATGTAAAGCAAACACAATATTAGAAAAATGGGAAAAAAACAATGTCAAAATCGCAATAAATTAATATCTATTTGTTAACGAATTACTGAAAACTTACTTAACCAAACAAACAAAAAAGGAAGTGATTCATCTTAAGGAGGCAATAAACAAAGTGCTAAAAATGCAAAGATTCAAACATTGTTCAGAATAGTACAAGGTCGATTTAATAGTGAGTTCAATAGTAGAGTTCATTTATTTATTTATTAAAGAGTCAGCAGGATACCACAGGATATTTCTTGAATACTGTCAGGAATTCAGTTGTCTGGATAGGGTTAGTGAGATGTGCATGTTGGAAATCCAGTGACAAGAATATTGTCTGTCCAGTCTAGAAATGACAAGGGCCTGGAAAAGAAGTTGTGTTGCATGTTCCATTAGGAAGCGCCTGATCTTCCTGGTCCCATGGTGCAGTGCATGACCGTGCTGTCTTTGTGGTTCTCTGAATGTCAGCTGGTAATCAAAGATTACTTCATGATTTTTGGAGGATCAGGATGGAATTATTGTTGATGAGCCTAGTTTTTGAAATTATGCTGAATTGGTGGCTGAAAAAACAAGAAGTTCTGTCTTTGCTTGATTGAGTTGAAGGTGATGGACTATCAGGAACGTCTCGTCTACTCAGTCCATCAGGCAGTCCAAGATCTAAAGAGGTACCCTTACAAAAAAGAACTGCAGTATATTGAAGTAGAACTGCAATAAAACTGCAGTACCAAGTAGTTTAACTGCAGTTTAATTCAAATTTGCAGTATAATGACATATAGTCACAGTACAACTGCAGTTCATTGAAGTTCAACAGCAGTAAAACTGCAGTACCAAGTAGTTTAACTGCAGTTTAATTCCAATTTGCAGTATAATGAAGTATAGTCACAGTACAACTGCAGTACATTGAAGTTCAACAGCAGTAAAACTGTAGTATAAGTACAGCTGCAGTAAAATGAAGTACAACTGAAAGTTGCATGAAGTATAAAAGCAGTATAACTGCAATTGTATTGCACACTCAAAAAAAAAAGATTTTTCGATGCTGTTCACTTTATTTAAACAACTTATTTTGATTCAACACCATTATATTGGTTTTAGGTTCAAACGTGATTGCTTCATGTTAAATTGACTTGAAATGATTACTTTTTGACTTAACGTAATGTTTTCATTTTAAAATAACATGTTTCACTCAAGTAAACTCAACCAGGACTCAATCAAACAGGACTTTCACTTCCCATCATGCTTTGCAAAGCGGCTGAACTGGGAGAGTAAATGTTGAAATAAAGTGTTATTTTAAACCGTTTTTAGCAAGATGAGAAAATTGAGAGATGTTTTTAATGTTTACTGTTCTATTATGTTGATATTTAAAAGTTTCTGTTATGTTAATAGTTTTGGGGTTACCATTGTGGTGAAGTGTTGAGCTTGTGCTTAGGTTGAGGGCATGCCAGCTGCTATTCTAATCACACTAATAATTGAGTGATCCCTGTGGTAGTGTTCTGGATGAAACCAGTATGACTTCTGGACTGTAAACAAAGAGCATCCCAAAAGATATACAAAACCAAACAAGTAGCATTAATTATAGGGTTAATAAAAAAAATCATATTAAATTCCCTTACAAAAGAGAGCTGCAGTATATTGAAGTAGAACTGCATTAATACTGCAGTACCATGTAGTTTCACTGCAGTTTAATTAAGCACAACCATAGATTTGCAGTATAATGAAGTATAGTCACAACTATTACAACTGCAGTACATTGAATTTCAACAGCAGTAAAACTGTAGTATAAGTACAGCTGCAGTAAAATGAAGTCAACTGAAAGTTGCATGAAGTATAAAAACAGTATAACTGCAGTTGTATTGCAGTTTTCTTTTACTAGTACTTCAGATGTATTGCAGTAGTTGTACTCCAGTAAAACTACAGAAATTTGAGGTTATACTGCAATACTGCAGTTTATTCGTGTCCAAAAAACTGCATTTTTCTATATGTAACAAAAACTGCAGTATTACTTCTAAAAACTGCAGTAATTTTTTGTAAGGGTACAGTCAGATCGTCTGCCTGAAATGAAAAGTAAAGCTGTGTGTCATCAGCATAGCAATGGTAGGATAATCCATGTGGCTGTACATTAGGTCCCAGTAATGTAAATGTATGTATATAGGTTACATACCGAAAAATTTTAAGCAGGCTATTATCAAACCTCTTATTAAAAAAACACAACTTGATCCTAGAGAATTAGTCAATTACAAACCGATCTCCACAAGGCTCAGTTCTAAGACCGTTGCTTTTCACTCTGTACATGCTACCCTTGGGAGATGTCATTAGGAAGCATGGCATTTGTTTTCGCTGATGATACTCAGCTCTATATTTCCTCGCACCCTGACGAAACCTACCAATCCTCAAAAATAACAGAATGCATAGCTTATAATTCAGAAAAAATTCAGAAAAAACAGAGATTCTAATTATTGGACCAAAAACTTCAGCACATAATAACCTAGAATTCTGTCTAACACTTGATGGCTGCTCTGTTAAGTCGTCTTCGTGAGATAGGAACCTGGGTGTGCTCTTTGATACCAATCTTTCATTTAAAAGACACATTTCTAGCATACATAAAACCGCATTCTTCCATCTTAAAAATATATCTAAATTACGACATATGCTCTCAATGACAAATGCGGAACAGCTAATTCATGCGTTTATGACCTCGAGACTAGATTACTGTAACGCTCTACTGGGTGGTTGCCCTGCCTGCGTGATAAACAAATTACAGCTGGTCCAAAACGCAGCTGCTAGAGTCCTTACTAGAACCAGGAAGTATGAACATATTAGTTCTGTCAAAACTGCACAAGCTCCCTATTAAACATTGTATAGATTTTAAAATATTGCTAATTACTTACAAAGCACTAAATGGCTTAGCTCCCCAGTACCTGAGTGAGCTCTTAATGCATTATAGTCTTTAGTCCTATTACAATCTCAGAATTCTGGCCAGTAGTTAATACCTAGAATATCAAAATCAACTGCAGGCGGTAGATCCTTTTCCTAATTGGCACCTAAAATCTGGAATGATCTTCCTAGTATTGTTCTGGAAGACACTGTCAGTTTAAATCTAGAATAAAAATGCATCTATTTAACCTGGCATACACATGATGGATTATCAATTTTTGTCTTCATATCTGTTAAAGGATTGTTAGGCTGCATAGATCAGGTCAGCCGGAACCGGGAACACTTCCTATAAATCCGGATGTACTCGTTACATCAGAAGAAGAATGGTGTCTACGCTAATTTTTTTTCCTGCTTATCCCGAGGTTTACCAATTAACGTGATTGGCTGGATCCAGGCCATGTCCGGGTCGGATGGGGAAACTGTGCCTGTGTGCAGCAGCAACGTGGCCCTGTGGTGTCGACGGAGACGGTGTGAACTAGCTCATCCTTTGTAAAGACCTTACCGACTCATCAGCCAGTGGCACATATCCCCAACAAACCGTCCCATACCGGCGTGATCAAAAAGATCTTAAACTAGATGGAACTGGATAAAATATTTTGACTGTTGCGATTCCAAATCGGTTTAATGACCTGTAACTTTGCCTGAGTATCAGACAAGTGTTCACTGTTGGCCAGAGGAGAACTGGACCCCCGACTAAGCCTGGTTTCTCCCAAGGTTTTTTTCTCCATTTGTTGGAGTTTTGGTTCCTTGCCGCTGTTGCTTTTGGCTTACTTAAGTTGGGGACACTTGCTTGATATTCAGCAGTGTTTTTAGTATGCCTGCATTGGCGCCGTTGTATGCTAACTGAGCTAAGCCAGACGATTATGTCACTGTTTTCTCCAGTGCTGATGTACATAAATTAACTAGACTAATAACTATTGATCTTTGCAACGGAATGAATCAATAATATATAGAATAAGCTGGACAATGACACCATTTTCTTTGGGAACTGCTGTGCAGCTAAAATTATTTGCCAATTTTTAATGTAAAGCTGCTTTGCCACAATTTGCATTGTAAAAAACGCTATATAAATAAAGGTGAGTTGAGTATATAGAATACATTAGGGGTCCAAGCACTGACCCTTCGGGTACTCCCATGACAAGTTGATGTGCTTTGGATTCCTCCCCTTCCAAGCAACCTTGTGAGGTATGATTCTTATTAGCAAAGTGAAGTTCCCGTGATGCCCAGCGATTAAAGGGTGGACAAAACTATCTGGTGGCTAATGGTAACAACCCAGTTGTGCCAGTCTGTGGAAAGCTTATCAATGAATAATACAGTCAAAGTAGCTAAGACATAAACATCACACTTTTTACGTGTGGAGGGGGTGTGTTTGCTACATTCAGAATCCTAAAAAGAATAAAAAAGTAATATTAGATACTATACAGCATTTAACATTTTTTTTAACAAATATGACTTGCTTTCTCAAGGAGGTTGTCACTTTGATGTTTAATGATGCCACAATGATGTTAAACAAACTGTGAAAGAGAAGAAGTTCATTTAAATACTCTTGAAAGCAGTTGTGTTTGTTTACATGGTTCTATTTTCCCCAACCCTATTCAATTAATATTACACACTATACATTTCTAATTTATTTAAGTGTTTTCATACTAATTTCATACAATTCACCTAGATTAACTACTTCAGGTCTTTATTTCAGCAAACATATTTCATTCATTATGATTTCTAGATTATTTGACCATAAGAACAAATTTTAACTACAAACCCCCGCATGTCTTGCACATACGTAGAAGGTGCTAAATTGAGTTTAGCAAATTTAAATAAATCTTATAGATGGCACTATTTAAAATTTTTTCGTTAGGCTCATTTAACATAAATATGTATTACTCCTAATTAGATATGTTTGAATAAAGTTAATATTTACATGTTAGATCTATGAAATCATTTTTTGAGTTAATCAATGTAATATATTATCCTTAGATCTCTGATCTAAGAACATACACTTAAACATACAGTATACACATATACTGTGAAACCTCAATATTTACCATTTTCAAATCTCTGAACCACTACACTTGAGTTCAGTTATGAAGGTATGAATAAACCGAGAAAGAGATATAGTTTGAATTATGGATATTTAAATGTGTATTTGAATAAGCTTTAGGTAATATGCTGTGCGTGCATTATTATTATGCAATTCGATATTTTGATAAAAATTTTACTAAGCATGTTTTACCAATTCCAAATCACATCGATGTTTATTATTTAAACATTTAACTGATATATAACTTTTAACAAAGGCTGAGAGTGAAAAACACCTCATGTTCAGATGTGTTAACTAGCCCATCCTTTGTTAAGACCTTACCGACTCATCAGCCAGTGGCACATATCCCAACAAACCGTCCCATACCGGCGTGATCAAAAAGATCTTAAACTAGATGGAACTAGATTAAATATTTTGACTGTTGCGATTCCAAATCGGTTTAATGACCCGTAACTCTGCCTGAGTATCGGACAAGTGTTCACTGTTGGCCAGAGGAGAACTGGCCCCCCGACTAAGCCTGGTTTCTCCCGAGGTTTTTTTCTCCATTTGTTGGAGTTTTGGTTCCTTGCCGCTGTTGCCTTTGGCTTGCTTAAGTTGGGGACACTTGCTTGATAATCAGCAGTGTTTTTGATATGCCTGCATTGGCGCCGTTGTATGTGAACTGAGCCGAGCCGGACGATTACGTCACTGTTTTCTGCAGTGCTGATATACCTAAATTAACTAGACTAATAACTATTGATATTTGCAACGGAAAGAATCAATAATATATAGAATAAGCTGCACAATGACCCCATTTTCTTATTAATGTAAAGCTGCTTTGCCACAATTTGCATTGTAAAAAGCGCTATATAAATAAAGATGACTTGACTTGACTTGACTTGACTTGCATAATTATTAAGCAGGAATTAAGGTAGAAGAATTACAGTGGGTATGGAAAGTATTCAGACCCCCTTCAATTTTTCACTCTTTGTTATATTGCAGCCATTTGCTAAAATCATTTAAGTTCATTTTTTTCCTCATTAATGTACACACAGCACCCTATACAGAAAAACACAGAATTCTTGACATTTTTGCAGTTATTAAAAAAGAAAAACTGAAATATCACATGGTCCAGTGGCTATGACACTCATATATTTAATTCAGGTGCAGTCCATTTCTTCTGATCATCCTTTAGATGGTTCTACACCTTCATTTGAGTCCAGCTGTGTTTGATTATTCTGATTAGACTTGATTAGGAAAGCCACACACCTGTCTATATAAGACCTTACAGCTCACAGTGCATGTCAGAGCAAGAGCTCTGAGACAGAATTGCAGCAAGGCACAGATCTGGCCAAGGTTACAAAAAATTTCTGCAGCACTTAAGGTTCCTAAGAGCATAGTGGCCTCCATAATCCTTAAATGGAAGACTTTAGGGATGACCAGAACCTTTCCTAGAGCGGGCCGTCCGGCCAAACTGAGCTATTGAAGCAAGAAGAGCCTTGGTGAGAGAGGTAAAGAAGAACCCAAAGATCACTGTGGCTGAGCTCCAGAGATACAGTCGGGAGATGGGAGAAAGTTGTAGAAAGTCAACCAACATTGCAGCCTTCCACCAGTCGGGGCTTAAAGGCAGAGTGGCCTCTCCTCAGTGCATGCCCCATGAAAGCCCGCATGGAGTTTGCTAAAAAAACACCTGAAGGATTCCAAGATGGCGAAAAATAAGATTCTGTGGTCTGATGAGTCCAAGATAGAACTTTTTGGCCTTAATTCTAAGCGGTATGTGTGGAGAAAACCAGGCACAGCTCATTACCTGCCCAATACAGTCCCAACAGTGAAGCATGGTGGTGGCAGCATCATGCTGTGGGGTGTTTTTCAGCTGCAGGAACAGGACGACTGGTTGCAATCAAGGGAAAGATGAATGCGGCCAAGTACAGGGATACCCTGGACGAAAACCTTCTCCAGAGTGCTCAGGACCTCAGACTGGGCTGCAGGTTTACCTTCCAACAAGACAATGACACTAAGCACACAGCTAAAATAACGAAGGAGTGACATCACAACAACTTCGTGACTGTTCTTGAATGGCCCAGCCAGAGCCCCGACTTAATCCCAATTGAGCATCTCTGGAGAGACCTAAAAATGGCTGTCCACCAATGTTTACCATCCAACCTGACAGAACTGGAGAGGATCTGCAAGGAGGAATGGCAGAGGATCCCCAAATCCAGGTGTGAAAAACTTGTTGCATCTTTCCCAAAAAGACTCATGAGACTCAAAAGATCAAAAGGGTGCTTCTACTAAATACTGAGCAAAGGGTCTGAATACTTAGTGATATTTCAGTTTTTCTTCTTTAATAAATCTGCAAAATGTCAAGAATTCTGTGTTTTTTGTCATTATCGGTGTGCTGTGTGTGCATTAATGAGGGAAAAAAATTAACTTAAATGATTTTAGCAAATGGCTGCAATATAACAAAGAGTGAAAAATTTAAGAGGGTCTGAATACTTTCCATACCCACTGTAAATTCTTCAAATACATATTTATAAAGTTTAATGTACTGAATAACATGAGCTGCATTGTATGCTAAACTACATGGCGAGTAACACAATTAAAGTGATTACACATCACCAGTCAAATGACTTGCAGTATAGATATTATCCTCACTGTCCTACTTGCCTACTTGCTTGTTCAGAATCCATTGTGAACAAGACTTCATACATCCACTAAAAATCTCTTTGAGAGTAGTAGAAATTTTCAACTTGGAATTTTGTTATTTACTGCAATGTTATCTAAATACTTTTTGAGCCACTGATTGATCATCAATGGAATAATATGAGCCCGGGACTCTCCATCACACCTGCCATCTACAAAGTGGTTGAAGTGTTTCACCTATAAAGAAAATCACACAAAAACACTCAGGCTCTAAAAAAAGATATTAAACTCAGTTAAAATAATAGAGCAGTTTTGAGTCAGGAAATACTGTTCACTGTTCATCTTAAATATTACTGCTGACCATTAATGTAATTTGAAATATATTTGAGACTTGTGTGACTTATTGTCTATATAGACTGAATTAATTTTATTATTATTATTTACAATCAAGTTATCCTAATATACGAAATGTGAAGCTTGTTAATAAAATTCAGTTTTATTAATTTGTCTAAAACCTGGGAATGACCTGGCCTAATTTTACATTATTATCTTTTTTACCTACACTATATAGTATCTTGACATGATATCTGTATATTGGTAGCATATTCCAGATTACATAAAGGAAACAAAGAAGAGCCACTTTACGTGTGTTCAGTCTGATGAAAAAAGTGCTGCTCCCTTATGTAAATGACTGCTCAGAACCTTATTGTGCAAACAAATCTATTCATAGTCATGCAAACAAGTGCATCATAAAATAAAAATAAACAGATCTTAGTCTTGAGATTTTTAAGCAGACAAATGTCAAATATGGTTGCCAGCAGCAATCGAAGATTACAATATGGAATATCTGTAAAACAGAATAGTGTACTTTGTATTATATATATATATATATATATATATATATATATATATATATATATATATATATATATATGATATATATAGTTACTGTTCCCTCATGAATAAAACAAAAAGAGGTACAGTTCAACAGCAGAAAAACATTTGTCAACACCGAAATGACGAGAAATATCAAACAGCTTTACATTGGAGAAAAAAAATGTAAAACAATAATAACAAAATAACCCCAGTCATATTATTTTACAGAAAAACTTGAATAAGGTAATAAATCAGTGTTGTAAAAACAAACAAACAAAGAATATGATTTGACCACTCTATAAATAAGACTAATCTGGGTTTGACAGGGTGGCAAAGCTCCGATCAGGTAAACATTTAATAATAGTATGACGAGCAGGGCGGGCGAGAGCCGTGAGGGAACGACACACAATCCAGGCCTGGTCCTCTCGTCCTCTCTCGCGCAGCTGACACTCCACCGGCCTCACGCGTTCCCTCGCGGCTCTCGCCCGCCCTGCTCGTCACAAAAAAGCTGGAAAAACACCAGACAAGTGCCTTTACCAGTGATTTTACAATATATTTTAGCTATGCAACTGCATCACCCTTAATTCATGGTCCTCATTTCCAGATAGTTCTCCACTAAAAGGCAACATATTTTATATACAATAGGCAGCCAGGTATTAAATGGAGATACAAAGTGATGTTGTTATATTTGTCAATGTGCACAGCACCTTCTGAGCCACATGAGAGTTTCCACATGTTTAAGAGTCATTCAAATGTCCTTTAGGGGTTATCTGGCCCAGAGGTGTGCAAAATGTGTGATTGTTCTTTGCTTGCATTCCTCCATGGATAAATGTTCTTATTTAGCCACTCCTGAAACAAAAAGATACAAAGAGATAATGATAATCAATCTACACGTAAAAGTATTTAGTCAGCCACCAATTGTGCAAGTTCTACCACTTGAAAAGATGAGAGAAGGCCTGTAATTTTCATCATAGGTACACTTTAACTATGAGAGACAGAATGAGAAAAAAAATCCAGAAAATTACATTGTCTAATTTTTAAAGAATTTATTTGCAAATTATGGTGGAAAATAAGTATTAACTTTTCCTCAATACCAAAACTAAGTTAATTGGACACAAAATATTGTTTTGAGTAGAAACATGTTAATATCTCACTTGTAATTAATGACGCTTCCATGAGGAAAAGTTTGCAGCAAGTGGCTTTGAGCCAAGACGAATAAACAAATTCAAACAAGAATATTAAAGGCCCACTGAAGTGCGTTCAATGTGTTGACATAATTTCCACTGAAACAGGAATCCGGGACGGGACATACTCAATAGCTCCTCCCCTTTTCTGAAATAGCCAATAGTGTTTTGTTTATATCACAGCTTCATATTCCTTTAAAATATAGCATTCTGTGCAAAATTAACATGTGTCTGATATGTTTTGGGGTCTGCGCAGACTTGCGCATGCCATCTGCTTTGGGTATTGTGTCTCTAGACCAGAGCAGGCTGTGGGCGCACTGCAGCTTGCCTGATACTAGTCGTTAAAGCAGCTTGCATGATGCTAAGGTGAAACTAGACTTCATTCGTCTCAATGGAAAGCACAGTCACACTGTATTACATCATTCTCTGTCCCCTATTTAGTGCACTATGTGCCATTCACCATTTAGGAAATGGTAAATGTGTGAATTATTATTATTATTATTTTTTTTGCTATTCCTTTACATATAGTAATTTACTTGAAAAAAATGAAAAGTTGAAATAAAAACAAAACAAATTCCTGAATGAGAAACAAACAAACAAACAGGAAAACATCAACAACATGTATTGTAATGACATGTGCCAGGAGTCTTTCTGTGTGGAGTTTGTATGTTCTCTCCGTGTTGACGTTAGTTTCCCCTGAGTGGGGGAAGACTGGAGTCAACTGGAGCCAGATTCCCCCACAATCCAAACACATACAGGACAAGTGAATTGGAGAGTGTACGTTTGCCCGTAAGTGTGAGAGTGAACATGAATTTGTGCGTTTGCTCCATCCCAGTGATGGACTGTCCCATCTGTTCAGGGAGCTTTCCTGCAAACGTTTGGTCGACATAAAATTTTGTTTTGCTGAATGTATGAAGAGTTTTGAAAATGTGGGTTCAATTTTGAACAATGCTTGTTAGCAATGGAAAAAAAAAAACATACTACATTCACTTTCTTTCTCCTTAACATTTAAAATGTTTCCTTAGGTCAGTGTGGGTGTGCGTGTGTGTTAGTGCATGTACTTGTACAACTATTGTTTTGAGTTTTAGACCAGTGGATTGAGAACAAAGGAAGTAAAGTGAGCACTTTTTGGCCAGTCCTCACTTTATGATATCTCTTTATAGGCCTGTTTGAGGCTCATGAGTTGGTTTTAGTGATAAGGTCATAGTTAGGTTAAGGGTGTAATGATCGTCAGTTGAAGTGCCCGCTACACTAGGTGCACTTCACCATGTACTCACTCACTCACTCACTCACCCACTCACCCACTAAGGCAGACTACATTTCCCAGAAGCCGCGTACCTATCTCTGACCACTTCACCAGCTGCAGTGCATTACCCAATCACTGATTACATCAACCAGCTAATACATATTATCCCGACTATTTAAGCACCACAGACACACGCACACGCACTCACACTCACACAAACTCTACGAGGTCTTGATATTCTCTTATGTTGTCATTTCTGACTGTTATTCCCTGTCTTGTTTTCCTGGTTTTGATTCTGCCTGGTTTCTGATCGTTCCCTGCCTGCCTATTGGATTTATTGCCTTGGATTATTGGACTGTTGATTGCTTGCTGCCTACTTTATCTGTTTAACATTTACGACTCTGCCTACCCTCTGACATTCCTGTTTGCTGTTGATTTGACCATTGCCTGTTTGACCACATTGCTTAATAAAGCCTGCAATTGGATCTCACTCCGTTGACTCTTCATTACAAAGGATAGGTTTAGGGTAAGGGTGCAGGTTAGCCATTTAGTTGTGATGGATAAGGTTAGGGTAAGGAGCAACAGACTGCATTGTGTCAATGAATGTCCTAACAAAGATAGAAGTATGTGTGTCTGTTTGTTTGTGTGTCTGTGTATTTGTTTTGACTATACTTGTGAGGACCAAATGTCCTCACTTATATTTTGAAATACTTTCACAACCCACTGAGGACATTTGACCAATCCTCAATAGATAAAAAGGCTTTTAAATCAGCCAAAATAAGTTTTTATTTAAATCTATTGTTTTCCACATGTTTCTGTGATAGGTAGGTTTAGGAGTAGGAGTTCAGTTAGGTGACAAAAAATATTATTGACCTGATATAAAATCAATGAAAGTTTATGCAATGTCCTCACTAAGATAGCAAAACAAACGTGTGTTTGTGTGAAAAATACCTGTGTTGTTGAGCAGTTTGTGTCTGGCTCTGATGAAAGCCTGTATATCGGCATCAGTCTGTTTATCTCCAGTTATAGAAATAGAGGTAAATGAGAGGTCAGTTGATGGCAAAGCTCTGTAAAACAATAAATAAACCAAGTTATCATTAGGATCGGTTACATAGTCTCTCCATTACTTCAGACTAGTGGAAAGAATGCATCTTCCTGTGCTCACGGACTACTTTTCCCAGAAAGTGGCTCCTTCCCTTCTTTTCTATTGTTCTCTTTATCTCAAGCTGAAATGAAAAACAAAAGTTACAGGACCAAGTGAACGAGAGTAAGTGAGCTCTTGCCGGTCCGTGTGTCTCACTCTTCCTGCAGCGGGGATTTCCTGGTGCTGTATACGCTGTTAAGGCGAGTACCACACTGACAGTGCTCAGATGAATGCAGGGCCCATAGCTCTATGACATGACATTCTCCACTGTAACTATAAGGTGAGACTCATGGAATATATTTCTTCTGAAATAACATTTTCACTGGTGTTTGTGGTAAAATGCTGAATTTCAGAGAGCATCACATGCCAGCCACATCCCCGCAAGCTGCCTCCATTGAAGATGGACACTCACCACAAGAGTGTGAATCTCACCTCGCTGCATTCACAGAGTTCACGGAGCGTGGAGCAGAACAACATCACTCTAAAGAGAGCTCTTCCCCTTATGCTCCACTGTTCTTTTTATCTCTGGCATGAGACAAAGGAACAATGCAATCGCTGACTGAATGGGGCTAGGTGAGGTCATGCCGTTCTATCCCCGTGTCTCTTATCCTCCCAGCAGCAAGGGGATTCCCCAGCTCTAGGTGCGCTGCAAGAGTGAGCACAGTACTGACAGCGCTCAGCTGAATGCAGAGCTAACAGCTCATTAATGTATGACGTTCTCCCTTATGACTATCAATGGAGACTCATATAAATATTCTCTCTAAAAGAGCATTCTTCACAGCTATTTAGTTCACTTCTGGGTACTTTTCTGGGCGGCAGTGGTTCAGTGGTTCATGTAAGTTGTCTACAAACCGGAAGGTTGGTGGTTCAGTCCCCAGTTCCACCTGACCAAGTGTTGAGGTGTCCATGAGCAAGACACCAGCTGCTCCCAATGAACTGGATGGCGCCTTGCACGGCTGACACGGCCATTGGTGTATGAATGAATGAGTGAATGGGTGAACGTGAGGCAAATAAAGCGCTTTTGGTGGCCATAGGTCTGTGAAAGTGCTATATAAATCCAGTCCATTTACCATTTACTGTGTTTGTAAGCTGTGAGACAAAGTTCCCGCACCCATGCAACTATTCGCTGTTATAGCATATATCGGGTTCCCTCACAGCGACCCACTTATTGAGCCAAATCAACCCCTTGCCCTGGCAGGCCATCCCCAGAATTTCAAAATGGGTCATGGGAATGACAGAACGAGATTATGTACTCCAATTCAGAGACCCCCACTATTCAACGGCATGGTCCCCACCTCCGAAAAAGCTTCTATAGCTGTTACTTCCTCGTCCCAAAGAAGGATGGTGGTCTCAGACCCATCCTCAACCTTCTAAACCACGATATAATAAAGCTCTCATTCAGAATGACTACTTTGAAACAGACCCTGTTGCAAATACACCCAGGGGACTGGTTCTTTTCTCTGGATCTGAAGGATGCTTACGTTCACGACTGGCTTGTCTTGACCCAGTAGGAGGCCAAGTTCCCTCCTCCTCAGCCTCCTAGAGTGGTTGGGGCTCAGGGTCAATTTTGCCAAGAGCTCATTGCTTCTCAGCCAACGGATTTCGTTCCTGGAAATAATTTTCAACTCAACCCAAATGGCACCTGGTCAAGCGAGGAAAGTGGGCTACACATCGACTGCCTGGAAATACTGGCAGTCTGTCAAGACCTTCAGACCTTCCTGCTGCCCTGGCGGGACACCACGTCTTAATCCGCTCGAACATTATGACGGTCATGTCCTACATAAATCACTACATCAGGCTCTCCTCGAAATATTGAACAAAGACATGCTGTCACAGAACAATGTCTCCTCAGAGGACTGGATGTACCACCCCCAAACAGTTTCAAAAATTCAGGAAACCTTCAGGAGGGCAGAGGTCGACCTCTTTGCCTCCAAAGACAATTGTCACTGCTCAACCTATTTTTCGAGAGACAGGGATGTGCTGGCCCACGATTGGCCCAGCCTTCTCCTTTATACCTTTTCCCCAATCGCTCCGATCCCCCAGGTCATCAGGTGAGTCAGGAAACACAGACTTAAGGTCCTCCAAGTGGCCCCACTCTGGAGGAACCAACATTGGCTCTTGGACCTTTCTCATCTGTTCATAATGGCACAATGGCCAATCCCCCTGAGATGGGACCTCCTTTCTCAGGCAAGTGGTAATATTTGGCACACCCAGCCTGAGCTGTAGGTCCGGCTTCTATGGCCTCTCAATGGAGCCTGTAAACCTCCATGAGAATGTCTTTTACACAATGTCACAGGCTTGAGCCCCATTTACAAGACGGCTCTATTCTCTGCTTGGTGCACAGCCCGCAATGAAGACCCGTCTACATGTGACATATCTTTGATATTGTCCTTCCTTAAAGAGTTTTTGGATAAGGGTCGTACACCCTCCACTCTTAACCTGACAATACCACCTCACTTTTTTTCTTATCAGTGTGAAAGAGACTCTAAATACTCTGTCAATTTTGGTAATACAATTAAGAGTTATACACCATTCTAATCTATAAAATGTCTTCTTTTATTTGTATACACTCAGAGTAAAAACAAAATGTTGTGCTTTTCACAAAATAAAGAAATCTAACATGATGCGTGAGCTGCGGTCTCTCTCTGAATGAAGTCCATTCTGATAGTCTGTACTGTAACTTACTGAATACTAATCACACAAATAAGAATATTCTCTGTTTATGTAATCTGTTTGAAAAGAGAAAGATGTCAGTCGTTTGCAAGTCAGCTCATTATCTGCTAATGCGGCCACGGTGTGAATTAAGGGGTCACAATACGGTTTCGTACACATAACTTTCATTAGTAAATTGCCATATTGGCTATTCCCAAACTATTCTGAGATGACTAAAATATGTAATAAATTCTAATAAAAAATAAAATGTGTTAGCAACATATTAAACTGCACATTTACATTTAGGCTCTATAATATAACAAGTATAATACATTAAATGTCATAGAGGTGATATGAATGTTTAGATGATTTATTTGGCCTGTTTTGAACAGTTTGTGAAGTGTTTACTGTGAAATAGTCGCGTGCCATATCATATGTTTTTTTTCTGTATTTTTGATCAAATAAATGCAGGTCTGATGAGCATGAGACTTATTTCAAAAATTAGAAAAATTCAAATGACTGGTACTGTAATTTACCGGTACTGGTACTCTCCATGAGCCCCTCCTGCCTTGAAATCGATCCCAATGACTCTGAGATCATCCTGAAGCCAAGGCATGGTTATGTTTCCAAAGTTCTCTCCACTCCATCAGAGCACAAGTGATAACTCTCTCTGTGCTTCTTCCTTCTCAGGAAGATCAGGAGCTGAACTTACACGGTCCAGTTAGAGCTTTAAGAACTTACATAGACCGTTCTGCCTCATTCAGACAGTCGGAACAGTGCTTTGTATGGCACACCAAAGGGCATCCGGTCACGAAGATAAGGCTTTCCCGATGGATAGTTTATGCAATAGCGCTTGCTTACTCCTCCTTGGGACTGGAATGTTCCAAGTCGTCGTCCACTTTCGCCAGGTTCTATAACCTGGATATTCCTGCTCTACAGATGCAGGTTCTTTCTGCATAATCACCTCTCAGAGCTCGATTCGCTGGGATACTCGTTCCTGCCTTATGGCAGGTCTTGTTCTTAGTTGAGTTTGACCATAGCTTGAACTCGCTAGAATTTTACATGACTCTGAATACGTTTGGGTCGTCGATTTTGGGCATTGCCGTATCCCCAGCACGCTCTTGGAGTAGCTTGGCTGTGCGACGTTTATAGAATGATTGTTCTGGCCGTTTAGAAGAACCCTGTCGTAGATCTGGGTCACTAGCTTGGCCTTACTTCTGTAATTGGTTCTTAAGTGCTTAAGATTAGGTTACTTATCCGTTGTTCCTCTACCATAGCATGGGGTGATTGTACTGGTTCCCGTAGCATCTAGCTATACATAGACGCAGTACGAGTGTAGTATCGAAAGGGAACGTACTCTGTTAATAAGGTAACTTCTGTTCCCTTACATATAGAACAAGTACTGCATTCCTGACCGTGCTATTTCACTGCATGACTCTGTCGTCGCTTCAGTTCAACCTGACTTTATCCAACGTTCAGATTTATGTTCTATAAATGTATGCAAATTAGTATATATTTAATTAGATAATGCCTTATTTACATATTTAAAAATAACAGTTCAGAAAACTTGTAAGACCAAAAATGTTTACAATTGTTAATAAAAGTAATCAACTGGGAAATAGAGTGATATCTATTAGTTTTTTTTACCCTGTTCACCTGGAGTGTCTTGCCTTAGTTATGTTTTTGTCAACTTTGTACTTTGAGTATCAAAGATATTAGCAACTTTTACTCTCTACTTGACTACATTTCTGAATAAGTGTATGTACTCTAAGCAGTTTATTTCTGACACAAAATAAGTTATATTGCCATCTACAGGGCATTGAAGGTACCATACACTGTGTGTTTAACCTCAATCACTCAAACTTGTCAACAAGGCTACTTTACGTGAATGTGAGGGCATTAGGCAGGTAGTTGCTGAATCACAAGTGTGTCATATATGAGATGAGGACATGACTGCAGGTCATGATAAGGCCGAAACCAGTGCTCAGTGCAAGTAGGCTTTTAGATTTTAATCAAAATCGAGTAAACAGACAGACCATGGCATAACAAACAATACTGGCTTTCCATTAATGCTTTAAAATCTTGCATGTTAGGCTTTTATTAAAAGTTTACAAATGTAAACACATTTTCTGCCTCTTTTTACAAACTGATGAATGAGTCAAAATATCTATCTATCTATTCTAATCTATTCTTTCAACTTGTATTTGTCCTCAATTGGTCTTTTCAGCAAAATATATTTTATACTTTCAATGTCTATGTAAAACTCTAAGGAAGAGTTAAAAGCAGATTTTTTTTTCTTGGAATGAATTTAGTAAAACGTTTTTAGTTTTCGTAAAAAAATAATACTTAAATAACAAAAGTACAATCATTCAAGTACTTTACATGCTCAAATCTTAACTTTGATTTATTATGTGGAATAATATCTCATATCTCTTACCTTTGATCTCTGGAAGAGAAAGATGTTTGTTCCCCTTGTCTTCTCTCCTGAGAATCAGTGTCATCAACTTTTGGATTATTTTTCCTGAATAAAAAGGACCCTTGGTAAATGTAAAAACATTACTATTTTTGCAAAAACATTACTAGGCACAATAATAATGAAAAGACACACACACACACACACACACGAACACACACATTATGAATTTTTATATTTTTAATAAAACCTTGTTTAGTATGTTTTTAAAGCTGTTTGAAATGTGGGGACATATGAAATGTCCTCATATTTCACGTTGAAGTTGTAATACCAGTGTGACACCCATGTCATTTAACATATCAGGACATTTGTGTCCTGATATGTCACAAAAACGCGCACACGCATACACGCATACACACATACACACATATTGTATGTTTAAAAACAAAGCTTCTTGTTCAAATTGCTTTGTGAAAATATCTGAAGCAACATTACTTTTGTACATTGTGTAAAAATCAGTTTAATTGGCATGGTGGGTACATAGTGTGGTCAAGAACGTTCAAGCCCCAGCTGAGCCAGGAGTCCTTTCTGTGTGGATTATATATATACAGTGGGGAGAAAAAGTATTTGATACACTGCCGATTTTGTAGGTTTGTAGGTATTTTGTAGGCCCACTTACAAAGCATGTAGAAGTCTGTGATTTTTTATCATCGGTACTCTTCAACCTGTGAGTGACGGAATCTAAAACAAAAATCTATAAAATCACATTATATGATTTTGATTTTTTTTAAGTAATTAATTTGCATTTTATTGCATGACATAAGTATTTGATACATCAGAAAAGCAGAACTTAATATTTGGTACAGAACCCTTTGTTTGCAATTACAGAGATCATACATTTCCTGTAGTTCTTGACCTGGTTTGCACACACTGCAAGGCCGGCTAGGCCACTCCAGTACCTTGAGATCCTTGTTACGGAGCCACTCCTTAGTTGCCCTGGCTGTGTGTTTCAAGTCGTTGTCATGCTGGAAGACCCAGCCACGACCCATCTTCAGTGCTCTTACTGAGTGAAGTAGATTGTTGGCCAAGATCATGCATGGCCCCATCCATCCTCCCCTCAATACGGTGCAGCTGTCCAGTCCCCTTTGCAGAACAGCATCCCCAAAGAATGATGTTTCCATCTCCATGCTTCACGGTTGGGATGGTGTTTTTGGGGTTGAACTCATCCTTCTTCTTCCTCCAAACATGGCGAGTGGAGTTTATACCAAAAAGTTCTATTTTTGTCTCATGAGACCACATGACCTTCTACCATTCCTCCTCTGGATCATCCAGATTTTCATTGGCAAACTTCAGATGGACCTGGACATGCGCTGACTTGAACAGGGGGACCTTCCGTGCGCTGCAGGATTTTAATTCATGACGGTGTAGTGTGTTACTAATGGTTTTCTTTGAGACTGTGGTCCCAGCTCTCTTCAGGTCATTGACCAGGTCCTGCCGTGTAGTTCATTGATGCCCCAAGAGGTGAGATCTTCCACGGTGCCCTAGACAGAGGGAGATTGACAGTCATCTTGAACTTCTTTCATGTTCTAATAATTGCGCCAACAGTTGTTGCCTTCTCACCAAGCTGCTTCCTATTGTCCTGTAGCCTATCCCAGCCTTGTGCAGGTATACATTTTTATCCCTGATGTCTTTACACAGCTCTCTGGTCTTGGCCATTGTGGAGAGGTTGGAGTCTGTTTGAGTGTATGGGCAGGTGTCTTTTACACAGGTAATGAGTTCAAACAGGTGCAGTTAATACAGGTAATGAGTGGAGAACAGGAGGGCTTCTTAAAGAAAAACTAACAGGTCTGTGCAAGCCAGATTTCTTACTGGTTGGTAGATGATCAAATACTTTTGTCATGCAATAGAATGCAAATTAATTATTTAAAAATCATACAAAGTGATTTGCTGGATTGTTTTACCTATGAGAAAAATTACAGACTTCTACATGCTTTGTAAGTGGGAAAACCTGCAAAATCGGCAGTGTATCAAATACTTGTTCATCCCACTATATATATATATATATATATATATATATATATATATATATATATATATATATATATATATATATATATTAGTGGGATGAACAAGTATTTGAATATAACTCCACACACACACACATTCACACACATACATATAATATATATATATATATATATATATATATATATATATATATATATATTAGTGGGATGAACAAGTATTTGAATATAATTCCACACACACACACACATTCACACACATACATATAATATTATATATATATATATATATATATGCACACAACATTGTCACCTGGTAAACATGAAGTTGAGAGGGCTGACGTGACTTTGACTGCTTCCTGTATTCTCTGCACTATGAACCTGATGAAGAATACAAATATATACGTAAAAAATAGTAAAGTAAAGAACAAATTAAAAAATGAAAAAAAAAAAAATGAAAAGAACATGTTAAAAATACAAAAATATCAAGTTTATATTTTTAACAAAAACAAAATGCAAAAAAAGTGAACAGAAAACTTCAGAATAATCAAATCAATCAAACTTGTGCTTCACAACCACCCCACCTCACAGCATCAATTCTACACAGTTTTCCTTTTACTTGACAGTTGTTTTTTTTCGGGAGGTCACTCAGGTATCTTTGCCCACAAAACCACTTGAGAACTTGGATTTAGGTTTCTGTGCTCTTTAGGCAGCCTCAGTTGCTTCTCTCTCTTCATGTAATGATGTTGACATCACGGGGATGGGTTTCATACCCTCACTTACTCCTTGTTCTTCTTCTCCTGGTCTTTGTTCTTCTGAAACTTTCGACTGTTTGGGGGTCGTTTATGGTATGCAGAATGGATGTTGGGGCCAGATTAATGGGGGGGCTCAAAATGATGGGCCCTGAGATGATTGCATGATGGAAAGTATACCATGAATTCTAAAAATCTTCCAATCCCCCATTAATTCTGACCAACCCCAACTCCTCCACCAAAAACTGCAGCCCCAAACTGCTTCACTGTTGCCTGCAGCTGCTCTTTGCCTGCCTTCACTCTCTCCTGCAAAAAACTGCTCTGCATTTTCGGCGAACACACCAACTTGAATCAAAACTCATCATTCATTGCCATTTTATTTCAGTTTTGTTGCTGCCTGCCTTTTTTTTTTTTCAGTTCCTGTTGTTTTTTTTTGTCCGAAGTTCTTTCTGCTTGGCTTGGTTTTTCGGAGGTATGGCTTTTTCCGGCAAGTCTTTTTGAAGGCCACTTCTCACTTCACTTTTCTCCGGTACATGCCATGGTTTGTACCAGGTGTTTTCTTTTTTTTTCTGCCAATTGTGAGCTAATGGCACTTCGACACATCTTGATGTAAGAATGATGTGTCTTTGATGTGATTTTCATCTGCATCAGCTGCGTTTTCCTTCCCGACTGGCCCACCACTCTTTGTGCTTTTTCAAAAGAGCTTTTCAAAAGAGCTTGACAAAAAACAAAGAGCTTGGAAATTTGCCTGGAAACCCCTGCCTTTCTGAGAGACTGCTGATGAGAGACCTTGCTGATGCAGTATAACTGTTTTGTCTTGTTGTCTTGCTCAGTTGTCAGTTTTTTGGAACTTTTGACAGTACAGCAACCTCACCTTTGTTTAGCTGAGTTTGGCTGTTGTTGTTTGGTCCTTCCCATCCAGTTTTATTCTGTTTACACATTCTGTTGTTTTTGTGTTAATGATGTTTTATTGAATTATTGAATCATGAGATTGAGCATGTTATAATGTATTTTATATAATTGTTTAATCTACAACCTAACTACAACCCTACAAAACTGTGTGCAACCTTGAAGAATTTTGAAGAATTTTGAAGGTTAGAAGGGTAAGGGTGGGTCACACAAATAATGATTTTTTTTAGATTTTTCTTCTGTTCACTCACTTTGCATTTTGTTAATTGATAATATAAATCTATTACCATGTTTATTTTTGAAAGCATCTCTTACTTTACAGCATTTTTCACACCTGCCTAAAACTTTTTGCACAGTACTGTACCTTATGTCAGTGTTACAATTCTAGCTTCCCATAAGTTTCATACAGTTCTGAATTTTGAATATTATAGCACCACCTAGCTACAACTAGTTTTTTGACAGCCAAATGGTACATGGTGTCATCATTTCGATGTGACAATACTGTCACAGTCACGTTTAGGTCTGTTTTGTCTTGTTAGTCTAGTCTTGTTATTCTTAGTTTATTCAGTCATTATCTGCACCTCTCATCATTAATCAGTTCAATCTCCTTCACCTGTTTATCATTTCATCAGTGTATTTAAGTTCCTGTCTGTTCTTCATTCATTGTCTGTCGATGTTTGTGCGTAGCACACTGTTTCGTGTTCCTCTCATTATTAAACCTGTTTATTGTTGTATTCAACCATTGTCTCCTGTTCCTGTCTTCGGCACCGGCGTTACAGATAAAACATATTTAGTGTCATTAAAGCTTTTCCAAAAATATTCTGACAGACTTCCTGATTTGCATCTTCACAATCCAATTTGTTTGAAACACAAGAAAACAAAAGTGTCGTTGTTGAGGCTTGTTCTGAAAATGGTCTGAGAGGCTAATTTTGGTTAAGAATGGACACACTTTCATAGGTAAAAAGTAAAAAAATAAATGGGTGCAAATCTGTTCAGTCAAGTATCAAACCATATAGCAATAATGTTCTACAAGCTTTCTGAATATCTAAAGACTTGATTAAAAAAAAAATACAGTGGCATTTGTAGCCTCTGAACCTGCAGTATAGCATCAATTATTAAACAATCTCCATAAACATACAAAAGATGGAGCAGAGAACACATGTCCTTTTGCTCAGTACTGTATTCACATTTATGCATATATTGGCTGATTCTGTGGCGTGCCTGTGGTTAGAAAGGACTAATAATGAACTGCACTTATACAACATTTATTAATCTTTGTTGTTAATTTCAACATTTATTAATACATTATTAAAATCTTGTTAACATTAGTTAATGCACTGTGAACTAACATGAACAAACAATGAACAACTGTATTTTCATTAACTAACATTAATGAAGATTAACAAATACTGTAACAAATGTATTGCTCATGGTTAGTTCATGTTAGTTAATACATTAAGTAAGACTTGTTCAGCAAACATAGATTTTTCACTTCAACTTGATAGATAGACACCACTCAATTAAACACACAAGTCAAGGGCTGTATAGTTTAGACCAGTGGATAGTCAAAGTAAAGAATTATACCAAACTGTCGCATGCAATCACCCAGTAACTGAGCTATTGACTATTGTTAATCATGGCACTTCAGAGAAATCTGGACTGAACTGTAACTAGCAAAATATCTATTGTGATATATTGTGAACAATAAAACCTGTAGTCTGGTGCCCTCCTGAGTCCACCAATTCTCAAAGTCCCTATGGAGTTTCACTTTTGCTTTTTCACGCAACAGCTGTAGATGTTCAATCTCTGTCCTCAATGCTTTTAAATATCCAGATGTGACCTTGTAACTATGAAGAAAAAAATCAATGTGAGTAATGCATACAAGACATAGTCTATAAAGATCATAACACTCCGTAAAGCATAAAACTGTTTTAGCTGAGCTTTGTGGGTAATATCTAAGAATGTAAAATAAGTTAGCATAGTGAATTACAAATATTTTTGTAGTAAAATGAGACACACTTTTTCTTCTCCTCTTGTATCTGGTTAAGGATTCTCTCCTGAACACAGTCTGACTCTGATTCTGTTTGGTTTCCTGTTAAAACTAAAGAGAAGAGAATAAAAGTATACAATAAGAAACTGGTGCCATAACATAATGTGACATTATCCAGAACTCTTTAAAGTTTGAAGTTTCCAGAAGTCAGAAGGCCTGCATGAAAACAGCACGTTTTTCCCTCTATTATTGGAAATTTTGTAATAATCTTCTAATAGATTTAGAAACTATCGACAGCTTGAATGGTTTTCAGCCAGATTTTCAATCTTTGTTATTTGTTATACACAAAATCTATTATCTAATTGTTTGGTCGCATCCTGGTTGCAGGGGATTTTATTAAACACACAATGATAAATAGCAATAACAGTGTGGAAGTCACCATAACAATAGTTTATCAGACAGGGTCAAACACAGATAATCAGTCCCAAGGAGAAAATCCAAATCTGGTTGAACAGACCGGGTCAAAAACATGAATAATCAGTCCAAAGAAACTAGGCATCCAAAGCAAAGTAGTGAGACAAAAATCCAGAAGGGTAGACTAGTAAGATCATACACAAAAGGGAAAATACAAAGAGGAAAACCACTCAGATAGCAAACATAACTTCACACTGAACACCAGACACTGCGTGCTTAAATAGTCTGAGATGATTGGCAGTTAGAAAATAGGTGTGACTAATTTTCAAGAGAGAGTCCTGTGGTGGCGCTCGTGGTTATTATTTCGCGATCAGTGTAACACCCCTGTTTCACACAGCACAACAAAGCAGAATATACAGGTGCTGGTCATATAATTAGAATATCATCAAAAAGTTGATTTATTTCACTAATTCCATTCAAGAAGTGAAACTTGTATATTATATTCATTCATTACACACACTGATATATTTCAAATGTTTATTTCTTTTAATTATGATGATTATAACTGACAACTAAGTAAAATCCTAAATCCAGTATCTCAGAAAATTAGAATATTGTGAAAAGGTTCAATATTGAAGTCACCTGGTGCCACACTCACCTGCAAAGTCATTTAAAGGCTCTAGTTCTGTACAGAGGTGTAATGTAACCAAGTAATAATACTTTGTTACCGTACTTGAGTATTTTTGGGAAAATCTGTACTTACTTGAGTATTCATATTTCTGTCAACTTTTACTTTTACTCCACTACATTTCTTAAATAAAATGTATACTTTTACTCTGATACATTTCCCCAAAGCATTTTCGTTACTTACTACAAAACAAAAAAAGGAAGAACAGACTGTAAGCAAGCATGTGCAAACAAGTGCTCGCACAACCGCGCTTGATTTCATTTTCCGGGTTGCGTCTGTTGCTGGAGCGGCTGAGGAGAGTGCGGCACAAGAGCGGCCTCTAGAGGCGCTCTCTGATTAAACTATCACTGACGCCTCGTACAGTTGAACACGTGACGCGAGACTGCGCGGGGACACTTCAAAAATGGATTTAAAACAGACAACAAAGCGGTATGTTATACAGTACACTACAGTATATGTTTTCATATCACTAAAGTCATGAGTGTGTTGACTAGACGCTGCATTAGTGTGTTTGCCGTCGAGGCTGAGAGGATGCTGACGTTAGTAGTAACGTTACCTCAATCGGTTCAATGTGACAAAAACACCAACTGTTTAATGTCACGATTGTTACCCTCTATTTGCATTAGTTTATATCCATTTGTTCGATTTTATGCATTCTTTATCCAGCGAAGATGCATATTTAAATTGTATCCTAATCCTACAGTCGACAGAAACATACATCAGAAATGTGTTGGATTTCAGTTTTTTTTTATCGCACTTTAACACATATTTCATCAAGTGTTCTGAAATAGAAGCCAATAACGAGTGAAAGTATACATATAATATGCCTTTGTGCGTAAATATGGCCATTTTTAAGCATGATTGTTTGGATTTATGTGAAATGGAAAAACTTAGAATAGAGTTCATTTGTGACATTAAAGGTTAATGAAAGCGTTGTTCATTGTTAATTTCAATATTTACATTTTAACATTTTAAAGTTGCCTCTTACATTAATTATAATGCACTCTGAATTAACGTGAATGATCAAGGTATAATTAATGTATTAGTATTTTTTATATTTAAAACTTACAATAAACATTTTGCCATTTTTTAAAATTCAAAGCAAACAAAACAAGAAAGAGTACAATCTTGCTGCTCAAACTGTGTATAGAACAATTTTTACTAATATTTTATGCTTCTTTTGTATTTTGAATTTACTTGTACTTTTACTTTAAATACTTGTATGTTTAATATAAAAAAAATACTTTTCATACTTAAGTACAAAAAATATCACTTACTTTAAAACTTTTACTCAAGTAATATTCTAAACAGTGACTTCTACTTTTACTAGGGGTGTGACGAGACCACTATCCCACGAGACGAGACACGAGATTGGGTTCACGAGACGAGATTTTTATAGTTTTTTTTAAGAAATCCTCAATAATGAAACGTATGAAGGGAAAATAGTCTTTTATTCAACTGAAAATCATAAAATGCAAAAATGTTGGTGCATTTGGAAATCAACTTGTAATGCATATCATTTTACTTCTATTTTAATGAATTATTTGCAGTAAAACAACACGCAAACACTGCTAAATGTTTTGCCACAAAATCAACCAGTTGTTTTCTGCCCTGTATAATTTCACATGAGAAATCTCACTGAACTTCTTTCTATAGATTGAACATAAAATAAACAATATAAATAAAATAAACATAAAAATAAAAAATTCAAATTACACTTTAAGTGTCACTTTAACTGCAGTACAAAGTTGACCATTTCCCAGTCACTATTGATTGTGTGGCTGTAACTGTTATATAGTTAGTATGTACACCGAGAAGTCCAGCCGTCAGCAGTGATAGCGATGCTTTCTGCCTCTTTAGGGGTCGTTCACATATCGCGCCTAAAAAAGCGTGTAAAGCGCGGCCGCGTCGCTTCCTCCTTTTGCAAGCGTTCGGGAGCTCGCGCTGTCTGTCGTTGCTATGCAACCATAAACTGTGCTCTCCACGACCATCGCTTGGTTCTTGTCACATGACAAGACATTCTGAAATGTTGAGATGTTTTCATCTCGCCGCGGCACAGGCGCGCCAGGAAAAAAACGAGCGCGCCGTACCATATGCGCGTCGCGACCGCGTCGCTTCCATTTTGCGAATGAAAATACGTGCGATATGTGGACGGCCCCTAAGAGTCTGTACAACCTTGGCCGAGGTGTACGGCATAGTTTTCTTACAATGTTTACACATTGTTTGTGTCTTGTGTGTTATTCTTGCGCCAAAAACCAAAATGTTTCCACACAAACGATTTGAAAGTGGCGGGGGCATCTTGAATAATAATTTCACTCTCACACTGATAGCACGACGAGACAACTTTTCAACTCGACGAGAAATCTCGTCACATTTTAGTCTCGCGAGATCTCGTCACACCCCTAACTTTTACCAAAGTCATTTTCTGGTAAGATATCTATACTTTTACTCAACTATGGCTTTCAAGTACTTTATACACCACTGGTTCTGTAGTCTACACAATCATGGAGAAGACTGCTGACTTGACAGTTGTCCAAAAGATGACCATTGACACTTTGCACAAGGAGGGCAAGACACAAAAGGTCATTGCAAAAGAGGCTGTTGACAGAGCTCTGTGTCCAAGCACATTAATAGAGAGGCGAAGGGAAGGAAAAGAAGTGTTAGAAAAAAAGTGCACAAGCAATAGGGATAACTGCACCCTGGAAAGGATTGTGAAACAAAACCCATTCAAAAATGTGGGGGAAATCCATGTAGGATTGAAAATATCCAATGATATTTTAAAAATGAACAAAGACATTTGCTTTGCTGTTTCAACCCCCTCTCTCGTGCTGCAAGGGCACTTTGGAAGACATGGGTGCTGATAGTGATCAAGGCCTGTAGGTCAAGATGCCTGTGCATCGGGGGTCTATGAATTGTAACACCTTGAGTACAGTGGGGGAAGTTTTACCTCTGATTGGTCAGTTTGAATGTCTCACATTTGGGTTACAGTCACATGGTCAAGGAAGGGATAAAAGAAGATTGTTACTATTGCTCTGGTCTCTTCTCTTTACTCTCTGCTTTCTTGCTGTCTCTTTTGACTCTGCTCTCTTGCGCTTCTCTTTGACTCTCTGCTCTTTTACTTGAGCACGCTCTGTCTCTCTCTCTCTTTGACTTTCTCTTTCACTCTCTCTATCTCTCAGGTAACTTATTACATTCATGCTGGGAACGATTAAGGGTATAAGTTTTTATCATCTCATGCAGATTTCATTTTTCAACAGGACTTGGCACCTGCACACAGTGCCAAAGCAACCAGTACCTGGTTTAAGGACCATGGTATCCCTGTTCTTAATTGGCTAGCAAACTCGCCGGACCTTAACCCCATAGAAAATCTATGGGGTATTGTGAGCAGGAAGATGTGATATGCCAGACCCAACAATGCAGAAGAGCTGAAGGCCACTATCAGAACAACCTGGGCTCTCATAACACCCGAGCAGTGCCACAAACTGATCGACTCCATGCCACGCCACATTGCTGCAGTAATTCAGGCAAAAGGCACCCCAACTAAGTATTGAGTGCAGTACATGCTCATATTTTTAATGTTCATAATTTTCAGTTAGCCAAGATTTCTAAAAACCCTTTCTTTGAATTGGTCTTAAGAGATATTCTAATTTTCTGAGATACTGAATTCAGGATTTTCCTTAGTTGTCAGTTATGCAAGGGAAATATTATTTTCTTATGTGTGTTCAATCAATGCTATGGCTCATACATGATTAATTTTGTTAATGTTATATGAGTTATACGGATTTCCATATATGATCTTTTCATGAAATTTGATTGTTGATATATAGATATGTGTGCAAATATTGCACATATAGAAAACAGATTTTTGTTTTTTGTTGTTTATGATGTTTTCAAAAGAGTGTTGATGGTTTGAGAATGTGAGGAGATGAATTGAAGGTTAAAGAAAGTTTGCTGAAGATTTTTACCCAGTGGAGGTTAACCCACATATGTAGGGGTCAGATCCTGATCGGTGAGCACGAAGGGATGTGTTATCTGTTAGCTTTATGGCTAAGTAAATGGGTTACCATTTACCTTATATGTTGCAAGGTTAGCAAATAGTTTCTCCAAGCAATGACTTAAGGATAATGACTTTTCTGCCTTGAAGGTCAGTTAGCTGGGAAGAAGTTAGGGGTTTTAGGTGCCTTTAACTAATGATTATTTACCTACGTTAAGCAGATAACTATTATGGAATGTCGATGGATTGGAATTTGTACTTATATGGTAAAAGGAAGTAGGATGGTTTTATGATAATTTACTTATTTGGTTATCCAATCAAATTTGAGGGTCTTTGTTAGAAAAAGAATTAATATGTATGGTTTGACTAAATAAATATTCTGTTTTGTCTGGAGTTAACTTTGTAGCTCTCTGAGGTGTGTTTTGGTTGTAAGAGAAACTACCCTGAATTTTCGATTTTCAGTAAAGTTGGTTTTATAATTTTACTATGGAGTGGCCTGACTTTAATCACATGGGTGAATTTCCACCACAGTTATAATCATCAAAATTAAAAGAAATAAACATTTGAAATATATCAGTCTGTGTGTAATGAATGAATATAATATACAAGTTTCACTTTTTGTATGGAATTAGTGAAATAAATAAACTTTTTGATGATATTCTAATTACATGACCAGCACCTGTCAGTCAAGTTAAGTTCAAATGAATCCCTTACAGAACCTCAATTTGCTGTATATTTCAATTCAAAAAATGGTTGAGTATTTCCATTATTTTGTGCTGCTTTATTAGTTGTTTTTTTGTTCTTGTTGTTGCTTTTTTCAATTGTAAGGACACATTTCCCAGTATTACTCAGGTCAATAAGTAATGCTGAGAAAAGTAACTTAGGTCAGTTTTACAAAACTCTTTACAGTAAATTTCATTACCAAAATGCACTAAAAATAACAAAACACTTCATACATGTCTCAAATAATGTCATTCTTCTATAACACTAGCAAATCTTGTCACCTCACAAACACATTTTGTCACTCATAGAATAATGACCTAAAGAAACACATTAACATTAATTGTAACATTTCTTTAAATCTCTTCTAATTAAAACAATCTTTATAGTGATGCAGATATGGCATCACTTTGTAGGCCAAAATATTTTTCAAATAGCTGAAATAAGGTCTGTGGTGAACACAAGCTCAAGACACTTTCACGTTTTATTCTACAACATAAAATGCATCAAGATTAATTTTTTAAGCTGTCACGTGTCTTGAAAAAGGCGGTTGCAAACAAGTGGCTAAATGGGAGAGGCTGTTGGGGAGATTAAAAGTCATCACGTCAAACTCAGTCCACTTTTACACTCTCATTATGCTTATAATTGTATTAAATAAAATATCCTAACTCAAACTTTCTGGGAAAATGTTTTTGGTAACTGTCACATTCATGTCTGTCTGTTTAACTGTGTTTATCTGTTTACTCAGTTCCCCTGTCCTGTCGGTATCACATGTTCCTTGTTTTCAGTTAGATCTGTCATCTGTCAGTTGTCACGTGTTCTTTTGTTATTGTCCTGTCAGTTTTGCCATGTGGTTCTGTTTGCATTCATCGTCATTATTAGTTCATTGTCTTCACCTGTGCTCGTCAATCAGTGTTGTCTTCACCTGTTTCCCATCGATTATCCTCATGTGCGATCTGTATAAATTTCCTCTGTTTCAGTCCTGTCTTCGTCGAGCGTTAACGTTGCATGTCAAGCTGTATCTGTCCTGTAAACCTGTTTCGTTTAAATAAATCGTGTATCCTGATCTGCCCTGCTTTCCCGTGCTTCTGTGAACTCTCCGCAGCGAGGCTAGCTAAACAACGACAACATCTCTTTCTGCGATGTGGTCAACTGAGGCAGAAAATCAGCTGTGGAGCATCCGGCAGCGGGGACGCCCGCTGGAGAGGTATGTGGGGGAATTCGTGGAATCCTCCCATCCAGTGCTCGCCGCCCGTGAGCCGTCTCCAGTGCTCGCCGCCCGTGAGCCGTCTCCCGTGCTCGCCGCCCTTGAGCCGTCTCCCGTGCTCGCCGCCCGTGAGCCGTCTCCAGTGCTCGCCGCCCGTGAGCCGTCTCCCGTGCTCGCCGCCCGTGAGCCGTCTCCCGTGCTCGCCGCCCGTGAGCCGTCTCCCGTGCTCGCCGCCCGTGAGCCGTCTCCCGTGCTCGCCGCCCGTGAGCCGTCTCCAGTGCTCGCCGCCCGTGAGCCGTCTCCAGTGCTCGCCGCCCGTGAGCCGTCTCCAGTGCTCGCCGCCCGTGAGCCGTCTCCAGTGCTCGCCGCCCGTGAGCCGTCTCCAGTGCTCGCCGCCCGTGAGCCGTCTCCAGTGCTCGCCGCCCGTGAGCCGTCTCCAGTGCTCGCCGCCCGTGAGCCGTCTCCAGTGCTCGCCGCCCGTGAGCCGTCTCCAGTGCTCGCCGCCCGTGAGCCGTCTCCAGTGCTCGCCGCCCTTGAGCCGTCTCCCGTGCTCGCTATCCCCGAGCTCCCAGACTGGCCAGAGCTCCCAGACTGGCCAGAGCTCCCAGACTGGCCCGAGCCTCCTGAACTCCCAGACCTTCCTCCTCCTGACCTGCCACCGCCAGAGCCGGCGCCTGACCTGCCACCGCCAGAGCCGGCGCCATCCAGCCCACTGAAACGGGGGACTCCTCCCCTGAAAATTTTGGGGGGGTTCCCAGTGTCCCTGCCCACGGCAGCCAGAGGGAGGGAGGCCACGCCCTGGACTCCACCTTGGCCACCTGACCTCCTGGCACCTGCTGGGACTCTGCCGTGGACTCCTCCCTGGCCACCTGACCCCCTGGCCCTCGCTGGGACTCTGCCGTGGACTCCTCCGTGGCCGCCTGACCTCCTGGCACCCGCCAGGACCCTGCCCCGGACTCCTCCCTGGCCGCCTGACCTCCTGGCACCCGCCAGGACCCTGCCCCGGACTCCTCCATGGCCGCCTGACCCCCCGGGAGGTCCAGGAGACACCCTGGAGGCCACCCGAACTGCCTAAAACCTGACCACGGCCTCCAGGGTGCCCACCCCCCTCCCGGATCTGCTCCTTCACAGCGCGAGGTCGCG
Organism: Opsariichthys bidens; assembly: GCA_037194245.1. NCBI lineage: Eukaryota > Metazoa > Chordata > Actinopteri > Cypriniformes > Xenocyprididae > Opsariichthys > Opsariichthys bidens. Next base: position 169,656 of record CM074314.1, read on the forward strand.
CCTTCCGGGAGGGGGGAGTAATGTCACATTCATGTCTGTCTGATTAACTGTGTTTATCTGTTTACTCAGTTCCCCTGTCCTGTCGGTATCGCATGTTCCTTGTTTTCAGTTAGATCTGTCATCTGTCAGTTGTCACGTGTTCTTTTGTTATTGTCCTGTCAGTTTTGCCATGTGGTTCTGTTTGCATTCATCGTCATTATTAGTTCATTGTCTTCACCTGTGCTCGTCAATCAGTGTTGTCTTCACCTGTTTCCCATCGATTATCCTCATGTGCGATCTGTATAAATTCCCTCTGTTTCAGTCCTGTCTTCGTCGAGCGTTAACGTTGCATGTCAAGCTGTATCTGTCCTGTAAACCTGTTTCGTTTAAATAAATCGTGTATCCTGATCTGCCCTGCTTTCCCGTGCTTCTGTGAACTCTCCGCAGCGAGGCTAGCGTGACAGTAACACTTTACAATAAGGTTCATTAGTTAAACACTAATTAAGGTATTAACTAACATGAACTAACCATGAGCAATACATTTGTTACTGTATTTACTAACCTTCATTAACGTGAGTTCATGAAAATTCAGTTGTTCATTGTTTGTTCATGTTAGTTCACAGTGCATTAACAAATGTTAACAGGATTTTAATCATTTATTAGCAAATGTTGAAATTAACACTAACAAAGATTAATAAACGCTGTATAAGTGTTTTATATTAGTTAATGTTAAAACTAAGAGAGATGTTGGAACCTTAGTGAGTGGGACTGTGGTGTAGTTTGTTTGTAGCCTACCATTAGCTTTTTACATCTGTTGGCTACATTTAGGCTTCAAAATTCATTGCAGTTTTGTGTTCATCAGTGAAAATTATCTTGATGGACAAAATGTGTAATTACCATAAAATTTTGTTGATCACAGCTTGTTTTTTGTGATAATCCAAAAGCCTATGGAAAAAATCTTATTGTTTTTTTTTTTTTTTTTTTGAGGGTACCAGTGTGATGCTTACTGCCAGTTGGCATACAAAGTGACGTCATACCTGCACCCTTCATTATTATTATTTTTCATTTCTAGAGGAACTTTGTATCAGGACAATGTGTCCACATCTTCAAATAAGAGGTCTCAATATAGCCTATAAAATAGCTGATTAGAGAAATACAAATCTGAACCAATTATAAAGAATGCTGTTATGTCTATGATGTAGTATGATACTTTGGTCTGGTTGTCTTCCTGGTGTCTCCTCACTTGTTCCGGTCTCAACTTCGGTTATGGACTCTTTACCTGTTAATGACTTACCTTGTTATGTTCCAGCTCCCACGTCTTCATAGTTACCCTGTCTTCCTGTTCCATCGCCGTCTGCCTGTGTCTCCACTCATCTTCTCTCCAAGGACACTCTCTTCACTGTACCTCGCCATCATCCACTCATCCATTCCTCGTATAAAAGGAAAGACTGTCTGTATATTGTTCCTTCTCATCATTGTCCATTACCGTTCAACTTACCTGTGTTTGTGGATCCCGTTGTCCCGTTAGTCCCTGAGCCCTCTCCAGTGCTCTTAGTCCCAGAGCCGTCTCCAGGGCTCGCTACCCCAGAGCCGTCTCCAGTGCTCGCAACCCCAGAGCCGTCTCCAGTGCTCGCAACCCCAGAGCCATCTCCTATGCTTGCAGACCCTCCAGAGCCTGCGCTCCCAGACCTCCCAGAGCCTGCGCTATCAGGCCTTCCACTGCCTGAACCTGGACCTGATCATCCTCTGCCTGAGCCAGCGCCTGATCTTCCTCAGCCGGAGCCCGCTCCGGACCTTCCTCTGCCTGAGCCAAGACCTGGGGTGAGATAAAAATTTGGGGGGGTGGGGGGGGCTATATACCCATTTGCGGAATGGGGACAGGGGCAACGGGGGTCAAACTACCTTTGACTCTGCCCTGGCTGCCCCCCTGGACTCCGCCCTGGTCATCACCCTGGTCATCACCCTGGACTCCACCCTGGAGGCCACCTGACTTACTCCTGCACATGGCCTCCAGGGTGCCCGCCCCCCTCCCAGTTTATACTTCTTTAGGCGCGAGGACGCGCCTTCCGGGAGCTGGCGGTACTGTTAGAGATCGGTCAGGCTCTGCAGTCAACCAACCACAACGATCATCATCTCCGGAGTACTAATCATCCACACCTGATACTCATCACCTCATCAACAGCTCTAGTTATAAGCACACACCTCACCTCTGCACTTTACACTCACCTCTGACCGGTTACGGACTCTTTACCTGTTAATGACTTACCTTGTTATGTTCCAGCTCCTGCGTCTTCATAGTTACCCTGTCTTCCTGTTCCATCGTCGTCTGCCTGTGTCTCCACTCATCTTCTCTCCAAGGACACTCTCTTCACTTCCACCCCGGACACAAAGTGTGTGCCCTGTACCTCGCCATCATTCGCTCATCCATTCCTCGGATAAAAGGAAAGACTGTCAGTATATCGTTCCTTCTCATCATTGTCCATTACCGTTCAACTTACCTGTGTTTGTGGATCCCATTGTGCTTAATAAAACCCTTTCATTTATATACTTCTCTGTGAGTCTGTGTTCCATTACAATGTTGTTATACATTGTGATTTATGCTTTAACAAAGTGCTGTTAGCCTTTGATTGTGAGAGCCTTATTGCTCTAGCAATAACTGTTCTAACTTCAATGTTCTGCTGACCATGTTTGTAACTTCTTAACTTTGGGGAAGCCAAAGTGAGTGCCTTGTTTGTTTTTGTAGGCCAATAAGAAACTAATCTTCCCCTGTTTTTGGGTAGACAAGGAGTTAGGGTATGTTAATGTATGTTTTGTTTCTTTAATTTTCAATTCATAGAGAAGTTAGTTTTGTTTGTGAGGAAGTTAGTTTTCTGTTTGTTTGTTGTTTTGGCATAAACTCAACCATGATGATTTTGCTTCGGAGTTCTTGTTTCTTTCTTTCTTTATGAAATTGTTTTATATTCACCAACAAGAAAATCGAAAAAAAAAATAAATAAAAATAAATAACAATAGAACCATTAATAAAATCGTAATTAAGAAGTACCTATTGTGTCATTTATGTTCTGCCCTGTCTTAGACCAGGGATGGTAACAATACATAAATACTTGTAACTAAAGAGTGAGACAGAGAACAATATGTCATAGGCTACAAAGTTTAAAAAAAAACTGATAAACATTTAAAGTCATTGAAAATATGTATTAATTCATGTATAATATCATACAAGGTTTAAACATTTATATAGACATATCAAGTAGTAGAACATGCGTACGATGTATTATTTTAGTTGATATCACTCTTGTCACTCTGATTTCTGAGAGACACGCAGAGACAACAATTTGCAAGTTCAAACACATTCGCTTCACACACTCAATATTACTTAGTGATTTTAGAGGTTTATGTATAATATAGTGATCTCCTGGCTCACCTGTTATCCAGCAAACATGAGGAGTGAATGGGACTGCTGAATATTTTTCCTATTATTTGGTAGAATTTATTTTTTGTTTTTAATCCATTATCAATGCCTTTCTGAATAAAGTATTCAGCTTCGGGCAAATCCCTAAATCGTACAATGTCTCTTTTGTAAAAATCTCTTTTAAAAGACAGGCCATCTGCATTTATGTAAAAGTTTATAAACTTGGAACAGTTCTCTTGTTCTCTTACATGACACAAACTGACCTATCTTTGACTGAAGAGAAGGAGGATGTGGTTAAAAAAAAGGAATGTAATAATGAATGACTTAATTATTTTGAAAGGCACAAACCTTGGGCTGCCATTTGCTTTCGTCTAATTTTCAGCTGGGTCTTCAGCTCATCTGGAAGTGAGGGAAATATGTGAGGAGATAAAGAAAAACAAATGCGAAAAGAATACACACCATATACTGTCAAAGTTATTTTGAAGCATGATGAAGATCCTTTGACAGATCATCTTGCACCAGTGCATGAATGTGCATTATGCTTCCCCTTTCTAGTCAGCAGCAGACATTGATAAAGGTAACACATATTCAGGTATCACAATCTCATTCCACAGTCCACACTACTTGGAGGGAAATCATGCATGTAGAGATGGATGGGTTTTGAACCCTTGTCAAAACAGATGATTTATACCACTGGACCACTATACACCAACACATAACAGCTAAGGTTTTTTTAAAAAAAAATTTTTTATTGATCATGTATTTTATTATATGTTATTTAAATAGATTGATAGATGATGCTATCTTTATCTTCATTAAGGAAAACCAGATGGATTCAAGTTACAAGGACTAGCTCATGTTTATACTGTATATCATTCCTTTGAGAAAATCATGGTCACTTTAGGAAGCTGGCTAGGAGGATGCAGTTTTTAGGTGTCTGGATTGTTGCAGGTTTGTTTTGTGTGTCATGTTGTCTGACCTGCTGGACAGTATTGCGGCACTAATGAGCAATCAGCCACCACACCTGTTGCTTGTTACCTTGCATATTTATACCCTGGGTGCTTCTCAATGAAAGCTCTAGCGCAAGTTCTGTCAGGAAGACTCAAATGTTACATCACTACTAATTTAGATCTAACCAATCATTATCCAACACATGTAGTATATAAGATCGGTACTCATCACACTTGTCTGAGTTCGCAGATGCTGACGCGAAACCTAATTGTTAGCATTCAGTTGCAAACCCAACCTCGTCCCTGAATAATCTCGCTGCTTGTGATTATTCAGATCCCGACGAAAATATTGTCCTGCATCTCCTCTTCCGTGTGTTTGCAGTACACGCATTCAGTGCCGCTGCTGCTTGGATATCTGAACCGGAGGATGTAAATTCACAGCTCATCAAAGTTGTTCAATGGCTTTCAGAGCCAGCTAACCCTTTCGCACGTAAGTTTAAAATATTCAGGCTGAATGCTCAGCGCGAGTTTTTTCAAAGCGACCGTCTTTCAGAATGTGTTACTTTATTGTTTTACGGTGCTCGTTATGTGACACACGGCAGCACAACAGCGCCGTATGACTAATGATCTGATTATTCATTTTCTATTAAATATTAACAAATTGAGGTCTATAGCTGGACATATATGTCATTCTGATCGTCAAATACGCGCAAGTGGACGTGTTTCGCTGTTTAATCACTTATAATGATCGCGTTAGATAAGCTCCACACGCCGCCATGCTAGTTCGCGCACAGCTCAGAGAATCGCACCGTTGGAGTTTTAGTATTCATTCTTCCTAAATTGCATTAAACAAAAAGATTTTCCCTACTCCTCTCGGATCAAGCAATCAACAGCGTGTGGCTTCGACCTCATCTACCCCTCTAAATTCTCATCACACAATCCAGACGCCATTCCTAGACGTCCTGCTACAACTGCAACGTCAAATCTTAGTCACTCCACTGCCGCATCAGTTCAAGAGTTCGGTAGGTGCTTTGTCCCACCTGCTGCAGTTACGATGTCACCCCAACTCAGCTCTTTTATCCTAGGTAAGGTGCCTAGGATAAAAAAAAAAAAAAAAAAAAAAAACCTTTCTCATTTCATACCTGCATCTGGATATCCAATTTGTGGTGATCCCATGAAGTATCAAAAGTTGGAGCATTTGGAATCAAGGTGGCCTTTTTTGTTTAGCCTCGTCTCCCCCTAGCGGGTATTTTTAAAATCGCACTTTCACGCGGAGTAGCACGTGATCCACACGTGGGAATCCGTTGATCTTGGCGTCATTTCAATCGGGAGCATCAACTGTAAGTAATGATGTGCTATTTTCACAATCTATGCCTGTTTCATGAAGTTTTATGCTGAAATGCCACTTGATGACTACATTTAGTTTTAGCTATAGCAGCTGTGCGCCGTGGGGGTTTACGTGTCGTAATTGCGTGATCGATATCGTGATCGCTTCATTGGATTATGACGATGTTGGACTAATTTTAATCATGAGAATCAGAATAACGATGCCCATTTTACCACAATCGGTGCATGTTTCATGATGTTAAGAGCCAAAACGGGACATAATGCTGCATTAGTTTATTTCTTACATTTGGGTCTTGTGGAGTTTCAAAAAAAAAAAAAAAAAAAATTAATTAATTTACTTTTCAGTAAATAACTTTGCAGTACTCGGATTATTCAAAGTGCTTACATTCATTGTAAAATGCAGACTCTAGCTTCAATGACACCTATTTTGTGACGAAGAAGGCGGAGTTTTGAAAACTTGATTATTAATATTTTTACAGGTACGATTCGCCCGCGGGCGGTACACTCCGTCTTAGAGGTTAACTCAGCACTCATTAAGAGTTGAAAGCAATGACTGGTCGCATTAAAAAGTTGAGTTCTAAGCTTTAAAATGATACCTCTTTCGTGTCATTCCTCCTAGTGGTTGCTTAGTAATATGATTATGAATTATGGGGGGGGGGGCTAACCTGGCTACTTTACTGCTTCCATCGCTTACAGTGACAGACTTATGGTTGACCGCGATGATGAGGCAGTTTTCCTCAACTTCCGATCCCAGTTTGCTACGAACCTCTCATTCGCCGAATTTGTCATCCTTTAGCATTACAGAGACATCTGCGTCAAGCTTTAGATTGGAGGGATGAGTTAGGTCGTACCTATCAAAGATGGCAGACTTTAACCAACGATACAGGGTTTTTACTGAGTTCGCGGTATCCTTAAAATAACAAGTCACTCTGCCCCCTCCTTCCCCTTCTTAACACGAGTATAGTCTGGTCTGTCACTGACGCTGAACTGCTGTCCGTCATTTTGGTAGCCAAAAGATTCAGCCCGTGCAATTCGCAAGACCCGCCTCTGTTGCAATGCCCGACGGCCTGCTCTCTCGCGCCACACATCATGTTCTCACGGGGCGAGAATGCATCGTGGAGCCAAGAGGACACTGAAAAACTTTTTCATATTTAATATACTGTAATTCTTAGCTGTTAAACACTAAATACTCATAGGGGCCCTTTAATTGTCATGACAGATCCGTCAGCGGCTCGTGAACCAATTACCTCTTCATGTCGGTTCATTGTGGCGTCAAGTGAACATTGGAGGGAATGTCGTTCAAACACGGAAAGACATGAGTACACACAATTTATATTAAAAAAAAAAACACACACAACAACTTTCACCCTGATCAGATCTCGTGTTGAATTACATAAAATTCCTAGCCGATTTAAGCAAAAGGTTTGCTCCCTCCACACTCAACGCTTACACCACAGATTATTCCGGTATTATCACTCCGGTATTCCCACCTCGATCACGACCACTGTTCCTTGTCGTTCTAATCATGATAACCGTAATCTTTATATTTCATCCATCCATAGATTGCTAGCAGGAAATATTTTATGCATTGTATTTTAATCCAAAATGCCAAAGTCTTTCATTTCATCTATTCGGCGGCCACCCAAAGGCATAGCCAAATCCTCCTGTAAACCTTCTGTTAACGCCTGCCAATCATTCATCTTCTGCAAAGTATCACTACAATGCTAGAGGTCATGCTTACGGCTTCACGTGTCCCTGGGAATTTACCACAGATTTTAAACATCAGTCTTGCTCGTGGGCGTTCACCTAATTTCTTAACTCTTTTCCTTAAACACTCAGTGTGACTCCAAAGGTCTGGCGTCACTTTAACTTAATAACAAATTCCGTCCCTCCTTCCATGATTAAATATCTAAGTTCACTTAGAACTACTGTCAACTTCTCTCTAATGGAGAACAGTTTGGTAAAGCTTTGTTCAGGACTCAATTAGCTTCTGTTCCAGGATCCCTCAATCTTTTCCCCTTCTACTGGGGAATGGCCTTTCATTCAGAATCGTGGTAGCAACCACCGCAGCCGAGGATTTTTCAACATCAGCCATCAAGCCCCTGGGAAGACTGTCTTCCCCTGCTATCGAATCATACATAAGACCAGATTCCAAAAAGCTCAGCAAGCTCTCTCAAGTTACAATCAAAGTAATTCATGCATATACTGGTGGTGGTGGTACTATCTTACTCATTAATAATCAATTTGACGTCTGTCGCCGTTCAAGGCGTTGTGCCTATGTGGCCTAACGCGGCCTCCATTGCTGTCCAAGGCTCTGAGTACATGTGGGCCCACTGCGGCCTCGTCGCCGTTCAAGGCGAGTCTATGTGGCTCACGTGGCCGAGTCGCCGTTCAAGGCGTCGCGCCTAAGTGGCCTAACGCGGCCTCCATCGCTGTCCAAGGCTTTGCGTATATGTGGCCCACTGCGGCCTCGTCGCCGTTCAAGGCGAGTCTATGTGGCCTCACGTGGGCGAGTCGCCTTTCAAGGCGAGTCTATGTGGCTCACGTGGCCGAGTCGCCGTTCAAGGCGAGTCTTATGTGGCTCACGTGGCTGAGTCGCCGTTCAAGGCGTCGCGCCTAAGTGGCCTAACGCGGCCTCCATCGCTGTCCAAGGCTTTGCGTATATGTGGCCCACTGCGGCCTCGTCGCCGTTCAAGGCGAGTCTTATGTGGCCTAACGTGGCCTTTATTGCCGTCCAAGGCTCCGCATATAAAAAAAAATTTAAAAAAACGTTCAAGGCGAGTCTATGTGGCCTAACGTGGCCTTTATTGCCGTCCAAGGCTCCGCATATAAAAAAAAAAAAATATATATATCGCCGTTCAAGGGTGTCGTGTCCATGCGGCCTAACGTGGCCTGCGTCGCCGTTCAAGGGTGTCGTGCCTGCGGCCTAACGTGGCCTGTGTCGCCGTTCAAGGCGTTATCTATGTGGCCTAACGTGGCCTGTGTCAACCTGTGTTACCTCTTCTCTTTTCTCCTTCCTTCTCTTCGCTTTCTCTCTCACCACTCAGTGGTATTCATCCTTCCCTGCCTCTTGCGCCACGGTTAGCGGCTTCTCCACTGGTAAGTACAAGTCTCTAAGTCAATTCATGTTTTTCTGCCTAGGAACTACAAGAATCAGTACTGGCATATTTCCGTTCCTTTCACAGTTCTTTGGGGGGTAGGCTCCGTCACAGGATAAATTATCCTTCACCATTTTTGGGGGTCGGCTACGCCCCTGCCTTCATCTTCAGGCAGGAAATGCAGAGTCCGCAACCCTCAGGATCTAAGCTACGGACGGGCCTACGCCAAAGAACTTGATCTTACAATGTTTGCTTGCTGATTGTTAATAAATTTCATTGCAAGTTAAATTACCTCCCGAGTCTATCTGGTAGAAATGAAAGCTCTAGCGAAAGTTCTGTCAGGAAGACTCAAATGTTACATCACTACTAATTTAGATCTAACCAATCATTATCCAACACATGTAGTATATAAGATCGGTACTCATCACACTTGTCTGAGTTCGCAGATGCTGACGCGAAACCTAACCTCCATCCTCCCCACCACCACCAGGATGGTCCCTGTCCATACCCCCCCGGGGGTCGGCTACGCCCCTGCCTTCATCTTCAGGCAGGAAATGCAGAGTCCGCAACCCTCAGGATCTAAGCTACGGACGGGGCCTACGCCAAAGAACTTTATCTACAATGTTTGCTTGCTGATTGTTAATAAATTTCATTGCAAGTTAAATTACCTCCCGAGTCTTTCTGGTAGAAATACTCAAATTGATGCTTCCTCATTTACTGTGACTCGGAAACTAAAGTTTGACATCTTGAAGGAAGAGACATGGTTCATGACACTTTAAAGGGAAAATATGACCAACATCAGTGTGCAGCATTGACCTGGATAATGCAGTAGAAGCCAAAGTACATCAAAACAGCCACCACAGATCAGCTTATTGGTGGAGAGTAGGCCGGGTGATGAAATGAATTAGTAGATGCAGGGATAATGAGGAGGCCATGATGGACAAAGTGAAAATCTAGCCAGAATGCCAGGGACACATATGTACTCTTCTCAAATCACATCATGAGAGTAAGGGTCTGGTTGCACCAGCTGAGCTCAAGTTACAACTTAACCTAGTTTTGACGTAAATTTTTGGATTGCACCTTAAACATTAAACATAACTCTATGTTTCTACTAAATATTTACAAAAGCCTCTGTCCATGAATAATGGTTGGACTGAGATGGCAGCCAGATTAGATCACATCGATGAGCTCGTAATTGATTATGAATAACTACAAGTTTGTCCTCGAGACTAAATTACTGTAACGCTCTACTGGGTGGTTGCCCTGCTCGCGTGATAAACAAATTACAGCTCGTCCAAAACGCAGCTGCTAGAGTCCTTACTAGAACCAGGAAGTATGAACATATTAGCCCGGTTCTGTCAAAACTGCACTGGCTCCCTATTAAAAATCGTATAGATTTTAAAATCTTGCTAATTACTTACAAAGCACTAAATGGCTTAGCTCCCCAGTACCTGTACCTGAGTGAGCTCTTAATGCATTATAGTCCAATTACGATCTCAGAATTCTGGACAGTTGATAATACCTAGAAAATCAAAATCAACTGCAGGCGGTAGATCCTTTTCCTATTTGGCACCTAAACTCTGGAACAATCTTCCTAGTATTGTTCGGGAAGCAGACACACTCTGTCAGTTTAAATCTAGACTAAAAACAAGATCTATTTAACCTGGCATACACATGACGCACTATAAAGTTTTGTCTTCATATCCGTTAAAGGATTGTTAGACTGCATAGATCAGGTCAGCCGGAACCGGGAACACTTCCTATAACACCAGATGTACTCGGTACATCAGAAGAAGAATGGCGTCTACGCTAACTTTTTGTCTCTCTGCTTATCCCGAGGTTTACCAATTAACGTGATTGGCTGGATCCAATATGGATATGTGCTGAAGTTTTTGGTCCAATAATTAGAATCTCTGTTTTTTCTGAATTTAGTAGCAGGAAATTACTAGTCATCCAATTTTTTATATCAGCTACGCATTCTGTTAGTTTTGAGAATTGGTAGGTTTCGTCAGGGCGCGAGGAAATATAGAGCTGAGTATCATCAGCGTAACAGTGAAAGCTAATGCCATGCTTCCTAATGACATCTCCCAAGGGTAGCATGTACAGAGTGAAAAGCAACGGTCCTAGAACTGAGCCTTGTGGTACTCCATATTTAACTTGTGATCGAAATGACATCTCTTCGTTTATTACTACAAACTGATAACGGTCAGACAAGTATGATTTGAACCATGCCAATGCAATTCCACTAATTCCAGCATAATTTTTTAGTCTATTCAAAAGAATATTGTGGTCGATAGTGTCAAAAACAGCACTGAGGTCTAGTAACACTAATAGAGAGATACAACCATGATCTAATGATAAGAGCAAATCATTCGTAACTCTAATGAGAGCAGTCTCAGTACTATGGTACGGTCTAAATCCTGACTGGAAATCCTCACAGATACCATTTCTTTCCAGGTAGGAACTAAGTTGAGATGATACTGCCATTTCTAGTATTTTTGACAGAAAAGGTAGATTGGAAATCGGTCTGTAATTGACTAATTCACCAGGATCAAGTTGTGGTTTCAAGTAATAAGTAATAAGTGAATCAGGAAATGCTGTTTGTGGAGTTGATTAATCAGATCTTGAGAGAGTAGGTAATCGTGACCTAGTGGTGAGGGAGTCGGGCTTGTAACCTAAAGGTTGCTGGTTTGATTCCCACGCCGGCAGGAATTGAAAGTGGGGACTGTGAATAAACAGCATCTCTCCACCTTTGATACCATGACTAAAGTGCCCTTGAGCACCTAACCCCTAATTGCTCCTCTTGTAAGTTGCTTTGGATAAAAGTGTCTGCTAAATGATGAAAAATTTAATGGAATTTATCTTCAATTGATTTAATATTTTTTTCTATTCTCGTTTCTCTTTCCATCAGTGATTCTGCTTGTAAATTCTGCTGAATTCACTCTTTTTTTTCATTCACTCTGTCAAGTGGACTAGATTAGTGAACAGGTGTAAGGAATAGTGAATGAGGGTATAGCATGTAATTTGGAACACAGCCACTGAGTGTCAACTTTGAGCACTTTTAATTCACAGTGTGTTGCTGTAGGCTATTTTCTAGAAAACTTCAAATATTACCCATAATGCATTGTTTCTACGCCATGTTACTGTTTTAATGGAAAACAACATGTTGAAATTTGGCTGTTTTTTTACAGCATTTTTTTTTTTACAGTGTATAATGTTACATAAAGCACCATCACTTCGAAAGAATTATATTTGAAAGACTTTTGAGTAATACTGAAGATGTTGCTATAGATTACAGCAACACCTCCCCCTTTTCCTTTCCGACGAGGTTTGTGTCAATAATAGTAACCTTGAGGGATAGACTCATTTAAAGTAATGTAATAGTCTGGTTTTAGCTGGATTTCTGTCAAACACAGCACATCTAGATTATTTACTGTGATAGTATCATTTACAATAAGTGCTTTTGAAGAAATAAATGCTTTTGACTAAGCCTTTACATTCCAGTTTAAGTAAGAACTTACAAATAGCTGGAGCAACTCTACCCAGGACCTTAGTTTAATGTCTCATCTGAAGGACAGTATTTTTTAACATTATAATGTCTCCATCACTATACTAGGACCCACACAGACTACAGGGTGAACACCCCCTGCTGGCCCAATTAACACTCCTTCCAGCAGCAACCTAGTTTTGCCAGGAACACTCTATCATCAAGGTACTGACCAGGTTCAGTCCTGCTTAGCTTCAGTGGGCAATAAGGCAAGAGCTACTGACATAAAAATGTAGTGAACTCCATTTCCTGCTGTGTATTATGGTCTTACTTTAGTTTGAGGAATACATATCCACTATTAACTATGGTTATTAACTCCTAATTTACTGCTCATTAATAGTTATCAAGGTAGTTATTGTAGTGGTTAAATTTAGGTATGGGGTAGAATTAAAGGATGTAGAATATGGTCATACAGAATAAGGCATTAAGATGTGCTTTATAATTACTAATAATCAGCCAATATGCTAGTAATATGCAAGCAACTAGTTAATAGAGAGAATTGGTCCCCAAACTAAAGTGTTTCCTATATTACCAGATATAAGTGTGGTGCTATTTGACACTATGCCATGTGAAGTTGAGAAAATAGCTTTATGTTATTTTTAATGTTTTGAAATATATAATCTTGGATCTTAAAATGTTATTTGAATATATATTGTCCCAAATGCATCACTACCTATAAGTTGAATTGGAAGACATGTATATCCTAAATGTCCAAATTTGGCTACAAAAAGGTGTAGAGTTTACTTACTGACTCTGATCCTGATCTGGTTAACTTGCTCACCAAGTGTCTTAGCTTCAACAAACCTGCAAAATGAAATGATCAATGTAGATATCCTTGTATGTATATAGAACATCAATTAATACTGACCAAGGAGAACTTCAGTGAATACCGATCAACTGTCAAATTGTCAAAAAGTACATTATTTATACTCTACAGACATGAATTTGCATTTCCTTCCATCTGAGGCTAGTTCATTTCACTTCTGGTGTGAAAGGGCCTTTACATTTGCCAAATATAGAACTTTTTTGTGTTGTTATTAAAAACACTTGCACAATGACATTGTCCAGGACTCTATTTATTTCTGCTTTCTCCCTCTACTGGCCATTTTACAAGCTCATGATATGTGACTAATTTTACCAAATACGTGACATATGATTTGAATCTACAATCAGGTGGGATTTGTTTCCTTGCCTGTATAACAGGACATACTGGCTTTTATTCACAGCTCGCTGTGCTGTCTACTTTGCTGCCCAGCTTATGACATGCCGCTGCTGTCACAGAGACGAACACCGTGATTCCCTCCTCCGACCGTCGGAGGGCACCATCGCCCGAATATTGACTTTACCATTCACACACCCACATCATAACATTCACTACATTTCCCAGAAGCCCTTGGCAGTAATTGTTCCACCAGCTGAAAGCACTTTTCCTGCATTATTTAAGAGACTCTCACTTATTCATAAATCGTGAGGTCTTGTTTCCAGTTGGCACATTTCTGAGCGTTTATTCTAGTGTTTGTTTCTCTGTGTACGTCTGCTGCCTGCCCCTTTGCTTTTGTTTGCCTGGACTCTGTTTTGTGAATGTTATCTGCCTGCCCCGATCTGTATCTGTTTATTCACTACGATTCTGCCTCTCCTGTACTGTTCCTGTCTGCCGATCTCTGACCGTTGCCTGTTTGACCTGGCTGAATTATTTATTAAAGCTGCCTATGGATCCCACATCGAGTGACGAGTCGTTACAGCTGCCAAGCTATTACTTCATAGGTTCTGTGCATTTTAATTCATCACCTTCAAGGAGAGTGCTATTTTCAGCACATTATCAAAGGTCAGATTTAGTTCTGATAATAATCTTTTTTAGATTCGTTCATCAATAACTCCACATATAAGCCTGTCTTTCAGCATCTGTTGCACTATATGACAATTACAATCCTGTACGGGTTTGCATATCTCAGCCACAAAGTCTTTTCTCTTAAAGGTCTCATCAGGCCTCCTTGAGCACGAATCAAAATAGAAACACTAAACTATCTTTCTCAGCTTTGGGTTGAAATGGTACTTTAACAAATCCACCAACCGATCATATATGACTTAGGCATATGTAGCAAAATTATCTCAAAGGGGAAATATTAATAATTATTCATAACTCATTATGGTTATTCATTTTGATTGATAATGAATATTTGCAGCAGTTATTCAGATTATCTTGATGTAGCTACATTAACATTACAATTAATCGATCAATTCATCCTGTGAACACCCGGTATTGATTATTAATTCATTCTAAGTAAAGGGTATTTCCCTTTCGAGGGAACTTCAACGCTGCGTCATTTGACGCTTTGGGAACGCCATCTGCATCAACACGTGTGAGTCTGAATGTCAACTAGCCATTGGCAGAAATGAGCGTCACGGGCGGGTGACGTCATGACCAGGAAGGATAAAAGCACATCCGGAACGATCGCTCACTAGCTTTTCTGCCTCAGCAAAGCGCTCTCTGTCAAAACTGTTTGTCTTATTTATTGTTGTCTGTCCCTCGCTTTTTGTCGGGTGGGGATACAGCTTTGGTGGAGACAGAGAGACATTTGTGGCTCAATCTGTCCGAAATCAAAGAGAAGGACAGGGCCTTTCTCCTAGACGCCCGGCTTGCGCCCTGGCGTCTTCGGCGATGCTGTCAATACGGTCGTTGAGAGGTTTCAGGAGTCTAAAAAGCAAGCGGAGGCGTTTAAAAAATATCTTCCACGCCGCCACCAACCCTCTGGGGCTGCTGGGCGTGAGCCGCCCCAGCCGTGTAGCTTCTCATATAATCAGAATCAGAATCAGAATCAGAAAGAGCTTTATTGCCAGGTATGTTTACACATACTAGGAATTTTTTTTAGTGACAGAAGCTCCACAGTGCAACAAGTGACAGTGACAAGACAGATAATAAAAAAGAATAAAGGAATAAAATACAACTATACAATATAGACAATTTTATGTACAGTTTTGATGAGTGCAAATTTGAAATATAAATAAGTGTTATTAAGTGAATGGTGTGTAATAGTTTTGTGTGTCCCATGTTTGTCAATTGTTCATGAGGTGGATTGCATGAGGGAAGAAACTGTTCTTGTGTCTGGTCGTTCTGGTGCTCAGGGCTCTGTAGCGTCGACCAGATGGCAACAGTTCAAAGATGGAGTGTGCTGGGTGTGAGGGGTCCAGAGTGATCTTCTTTGCCCTTTTTCTCACTCTGGATGTGTACAGTTCTTGGAGAGTGGGGAGGGTTGCACCAATGATTCGCTCAGCAGACCGGACCACCCTCTGTAGTCTTCTGAGGTCAGATTTGGTAGCTGAGCTGAACCAGACGGTGATGGAAGTGCAGAGGATGGATTCAATGATGGCGGAGTAAAACTGTTTCAGCAGCTCCTGTGGTAGGTTGAACTTCCTCAGCTGGCGAAGGAAGTACAACCTCTGCTGGGCCTTTTTCACAATGGACTCAATGTGGTTGTCCCACTTCAGGTCCTGGGAGATTGTGGTGCCCAGAAACCTGAATGACTCCACTGCAGCCACAGTGCTGTTCATGATGGTGAGTGGGGGGAGAGCAGGGGGGTTTCTCCTGAAGTCCACGATCATCTCTACTGTCTTGAGCGTGTTGAGCTCCAGGTTGTTAAGACTGCACCAGACAGTCAGCTGTTCAACCTCCAGTCTGTAAGCAGACTCATCACCATCCTGGATGAGTCCGATCAGTGTGGTGTCGTCTGCGAACTTCAGGAGCTTGACAGAGGGGTCTTTAGAGGTGCAGTCGTTGGTGTAGAGGGAGAAGAGCAGTGGGGAGAGAACACAGCCCTGAGGGGCGCCGGTGCTGATGGAGCGGGAGCTGGATGAGAATTTTCCCAGTCTCACTAGCTGCTGTCTGTCTGTCAGGAAGCTGATGATCCACTGACAGACAGAGGTGGGCACAGAGAGCTGAGTTAATTTGGGGTGGAGAAGTGATGGGATGATGGTGTTAAAAGCAGAGCTGAAGTCCACAAACAGGATCCTCACATAAGTCCCTGGTCTGTCCAGATGCTGGAGAACATAATGCAGTCCCATGTTGACTGCATCATCCACAGACCTGTTTGCTCGGTAAGCAAACTGCAGGGGGTCCAGTAAGGGTCCAGTGATGTCCTTCAGATAAGCCAGAACCAGTCTTTCAAATGACTTCATGGCCACAGACGTCAGAGCCACAGGTCTGTAGTCATTGAGTCCAGTGATTTTGGTTTTCTTTGGGATGGGGATGATGGTGGAGCGTTTGAAGCATGAGGGGACTTCGCACAGATCTTCAGCGCGGGTTTTCAAACAGGCTGGTGAGACGCTGTCTGGGCCTGGTGCCTTCCTCCTTTTGTTCTTTCTGAAGACCTGGCGCACGTCATCTTCACTGAACTGAAGTGGAGGGGTGGGGGAGCGGGGGGTTGTCGGAGGTGTTAATGGTGGTCTTTCAAACCTGCAGTAGAACTCATTCAGATCGTCTGCCAGATGTTGATTCACCACAGAGCTGGGGGATGGTGTCCTGAAGTTGGTGATGGCTCTCAGACCTCTCCACACTGAAGCTGTGTCATTAGAAGAGAATTGATTCCGAAGCTTTTCGGAATAATTCCTCTTAGCCACTCTGATCTCCTTTTCCAGTGTGTATTTGGCCTGTTTGTACAAGACTCTGTCCCCATTTCTGCGAGCATCTTCTTTGGCCTGACGGAGCTGGCTGAGTTTTGCAGTGAACCAAGGTTTGTCGTTGTTGTAGGTTAAGTGAGTCTTTGTAGGAATGCACAAATCCTCACAGAAACTGATGTATGATGTCACAGTCTCTGTGAGCTCGTCCAGATCGGTGGCAGCAGCTTCAAAAACACTCCAATCAGTCCATTCGAAACAGGCTTGTAAGGCCCGCTCTGTTTCGGTGGTCCATCTCTTTACAGTCTTTGCTACAGGTTTAGCTGATTTCAGTTTCTGCCTGTAAGTCGGTATGAGATGAACTAAACAGTGATCAGAGAGCCCCAAAGCTGCCCGTGGGACAGAGTGATATGCATCCTTTATTACTGTGTAACAGTGATCCAGTGTATTACTGTCCCTGGTGGGACAAGTAACATGCTGTCTGTATTTTGGAAGTTCACGTGAGAGAATCGCTTTATTAAAGTCCCCGAGAATGATTAGAACAGAGTCCGGGTGTTGTTGCTCGTTCTCTGTGATCATATCAGCGAGTAACTGTAAAGCTGAACTCACGTGCGCTTGCGGTGGAATGTAGACGCTCGCCAGAATGAACGAACAAAACTCCCGCGGCGAATAGAACGGCTTGCAGTTAATGAAGAGTGATTCAAGATCTGGACAGCACATCTTCTTTAACACAGTTACATCTGAACACCACCTTTCGTTGATGTAAAAGCACGTCCCGCCGCCACGCGATTTCCCCGTTGATTCAGCGTCGCGATCTGATCTAAACAGCCGAAAGCCTGGTAGACTTAACACGCTGTCCGGAATGGCGTCATTCAGCCAGGTTTCTGTGAAGCACAGAGCAGCCGAGTTTGAAAAGTCCTTGTTCTTGTATAGAGAGCAGCAAAAAGAGAGTGTCGCTTCTCGAGCCCCACCACAGAGATACGGGGGGCAGAGACGGCACTCTCAGCTCAAGCCTTCTAAACCGAAGACGGATCTGAGGGCCATTCTTCAGGCGAAGAAGGCTGCGGGCAAAAGGTCCTCAGACCTGTGAGGGCAGCCCCACGCGGGGTGGTGTGGTGTACACCTCAGAATATGGTGCCCGCATCATCTCGTTGCCCTCAGGGGGCCATTCTGCCAACCCTGCCACCCTCGGTGCCTCGGGGCGCAGCGGTCTCCAGTGAGGCTGTGTCGCAGTTTTCCCTCTGAGGAGGTTAAAAATACAGTCAGATCGGTTGAATCCTGTCTGTATGCTTCAGGTCGCCGGGACTGCTGTATTAACTTCACCAGAGACCAGCCTCGAGAGATGCTTCTCTCACAGGCCGGGGACCGGTAATGGAAGGCCGTTCAGCTCAAGGTCTCTGGAGGGGTCATCAACTTTTGTGGCACAAAAAATTGCCTGGAGATGATGGCTGTCTTCAATGCTTTGAATTACTTCCTCCCAGACCTGAGGGGCCATCATGTGCTTGTCCGTATAGACAACACATCGGTGGTTGCTTATATAAATCGACAGGGGGGTCTGCGCTCGCGACCACTTTGCAAACTGGCGCACCAGATCCTCCTGTGGTCCCTGGGAAAGATGCTCTCTTTGAGGGCGATCTTTATTCCAGGGGCTTAGAATTTAGGAGCAGACATCCTGTCGAGGCAGGGGCTGAGGCCAGGGGAATAGAGACTTCACCCCGAAGCGGTGAAGTTTATATGGGAGGTTTATGGCCAAGTGGAGCTGGATCTGTTCGCGTCTCAGGATACAACGCACTGTCCACTTTGATTCTCCCTCACACATCCAGCTCCTCTCGGATGCCATGGTGCAGACGTGGCCGAGGCTGCGTCTGTATGCTCTTCCCCCAGTTGTTCTGCTCCCAGGAGTTCTGGAGAAAATTCGCTGGGAAGGGATAAGTCTACTGCTAGTAGTGCCTTACTGGCCGAGATCCCGGTCAGGAGAGATCTTCTGTCTCAGACAGGGGGCATGATTTTTCACCCCCGTCCAGAGATGTGGAGCCTATGGGTTTGGCCTCTGAGGGTGCCCAGCTCATAGGAATTGGTCTTTCAACCGAGGCTGTAGAGACCATACTCCACTCCAGAGCTCCTTCCATGAGGAAACTATATGCACTAAAATGGAGACTGTTTGTCTCATGATGTACCGCGAGATGGCAAGATCCAGTTAACTGCCCGGTCAGCCCAGTACTAGAGTTCTTGCAAGACTGCGTTTCATTTGGGTTAGCCCTGTCCACTCTAAAGGTATACGTGGCAGCTATTGCAGCGTACCAGGCCCCTTTGGATGGTACTTCAGTGGGGAAAAACCCATTGATAACTCGTTTCCTTCGTGGCACTTTGAGGCTGAGGCCAGCAGCATGTACCAGAGTTCCTGCTTGGGATTTAGCTGTGGTTTTGGAAGGCTTATCTTCAGCTCCATTCGAGCCACTTGAGTCTGTCTCGGATAAATTTCTGACGATCAAAACTGCTTTCCTTCTAGCTATTTCATCCCTTAAAAGAGTAGGGGACCTGCAGGCCCTTTCGGTATCTCCCACGTGTCTCGAGTTTGCACCTGGCATGGTAAAAGCGATCCTTTACCCAAAACAGGGATACATCCCAAAGGTTCCGACCCATGTACCACGGCCTGTAGTGTTGCAAGCATTCTGTCCTCATCCGGTTTGTGGATTCAGACCAGGAGAAGCTGGACTTAATATGTCCAGTACAAGCACTGGACACTTACGTCCACAGACCTGGCCTGTGGAGGAAGTCAGATCAGCTGTTTGTTTGCTTTGGGCCACACAATAGGGGTCTCCCAATGTCAAAGCAAACAGTAAGCAAGTGGATAGTAGAGGCCATTTCAGTTGCTTACAAGTCTTCTGGAAAGCCGTCTAATTTGAATGTCAGGGCTCACTCCACGAGGAGTATTGTGGCCTCGAAGGCTTTATTGCCAGGGGTTTCCCTTGGGGAAGTCTGTGATGTGACGGGCTGGTCCTCGCCGCTCACATTTGTGAAATATTTCAGTCTTGACCTGGACTCAGCGCCAGGCTCTTCAGTGCTCTCGTCCTGATGTGCCACAGTTTCACACAGACAGGCACCTGCAAGTATGGCGTTTTGGCATATCGTGATGCTTTACCAAAGCGTCAAATGACGCAGCGTTGAAGTTCCCTCGAAAGGGAACATCTCAGGTTACGACTGTAACCCTAGTTCCCTGAGAGAGGAAATGAGACGCTGCGTCACCCAGCCATACTCCCTGCATACCTGTGATCGATTTGCAGTGGGGAAAGAGGCCTTCCCTCAACGTACATGGTGAGGGCAGGTCGAGGCCTATCGGCCTGGCAGGCCAACAGGTAGCATCCCACAGTTGCAGTGTCAGTTGGAGCAGGCAAGAGTCACACCTCCCAAGGAGGTGACCTGACCAATGAGGAAAGAGGAATTTCTGAGGGGGAACTTCCTCTGTGGGGCAATGTATGGCTCTTGTTTCTGAGCATGATTAAACTGGGGCTTGTGGGTTTGTGTGCATTTTTACTTCAATTAATACAACAAGCACACACTGCATCCAATGAGGAAGTCACATACATGAAAATGTCAGTCGTGAAATGAGCATTAATTTGATAGGAGACACAATATATGTAAGATAGTTTGTTCATAGTTCTTATCATAAAATATGCATTAAACCAAGATAGCATACAAAAGATGCTACACACAACAGTCATAATCATAAACACAATGTCCTGGGATGCATGTTCATTTATAGATCAATTCATCTATAAATTAATGCAGAAAAGTCTGTCTTGATGGCTATGGGTCTCTTTCATGGCCTCTGCTTTGCCACTTGGCCACATAGTTTGGGGTAATAACTAAGCCTAATCGGATGGTGTCCATGGGGGTGGGTTTCACAGACCTCAGAGTAAGTTTTAAAGATTAATTGTTAAATATGACAAACAATTGTGTATGATTTGTCTCAGTCATTACATTCTCCCCTTTCGATCGTTGTTGTCCATCCTACGGGCAACAGTGAGTGACGTTGAAGGTGCAGAAAGATAAGACACCATGGCACCTATGGCACACAAGGCTGGAAGGCCGTGATGGGCTCTGGCTGTTTGTGTCTCTTGAAGTGATGGTCGTTCCATGGCGGATGATGTAGATACCAGACTAGTTCATGCCTCTGAGCTTGTGCTGCAGGTGTCATCCTGAAGTCAGTTAGTTTGGCTAAGGTGTTTGCAGGAAGTGGTTAGGGCATGAGGTCAGCAAGTGGTTGTTGGCCTCGGCTTACGAGAAGTCACAAGAAGTCTGATGGTTGGAGTATTTCTCTGCTTTTGTGACAGTGCTGACTTGAGAGCGTGCTTCACCACTGTCGTATTTTTTGGACTGCCTTTTCGTTTTGAATTTTGATTGTTGGTATTTAATTGTATGGAACTTTATAGGTCTCTTTCAAGGCACCATTTTATTAATGGGCTCAATTAATTTTATTCATTGAGTTATGAGGGTTGTATGTGGTTTGCATGATTTTTGTTAGTATATGCACTGATCAACGAGACTCTATCCTTTGTTGAGAGAAAGAGAGAGAGAGAGATTATATTAGTTTTGCCTATATTAGTTATCTAATCTATACCGGTTGACAAATTTCTACCAGCTAATCGTGGCAACCCCTGCTTATTGTGCTTAATAACATAATCATAATCATAAACACAATGTCTCCCCGGAGGCTGGGAGACGGGAATAGGAAGACACCCATGATAGCTCTCCTGAGTCCTCATTCTGAGTCCTCTTTTTGCGATAATAATTAATAATAATAATTCATTACATTTATATAGCGCTTTTCTGGGTACTCAAAGCGCTTTATATATGGAAGGGGGAATCTCCTCATCCACCACCGACGTGCAGCATCCACCTGGATGATGCGACGGTAGCCATATTGCGCCAGAACGCCCACCACACCAGCTTATTGGTGGAGAGGAGACAGAGTAATGAAGCCAATCAGGATATGGGGATGATTAGGAGGCCATGATGAACAGAGGCCAGTGGGTAAATTTGGCCATGATGTCTGGGTTATACCTCTACTTTTTTCGAAGGACATACTGGGATTTTTAACGACCACAGAGAGTCAGGACCTCGGTTTAACGTCTCATCCGAAGGACAGTGCTTTTTTTTGACAGCATAGTGTCCCCATCACTATACTGGGGCGTTAGGACCCACACAGACCACAGGGTGAGCGCCCCCTGCTGGCCTCACTAACACCTCTTCCAGCAGCAACCTAGTTTTCCCAGGAGGTCTCCCATCCAGGTACTAACCAGGCTCAGCCCTGCTTAGCTTCAGTGGGCAACCAGTCTTGGGCTACAGGGTGACATGGCTGCTGGCAGATTGTTCTATCAAGTGAGGGTTAAGGATGGAAAATACTTAAACACAGATTTGCAATGTGGAAAAAAGAAACAGTCCAGAACAAGCACTTGGCAAACTGGCTAAGCTTGAGTACCACACTGGAACAGGTAAGATTGACAGGAACAGGCAGACACCTAAAAGGGGAAAACCAAAACAACAATCTTGCACAAGAAAGAGCACACAGGGAGGATAAATAGGGAAGGAAATAGGAGGGTAATGGGGAAGAAACAGGTGGGGTAAATTAATTAATAACAAGATAACAAGGAGGCAGGAACAAGACAAGAGACTGACAAATAAGCACATGGAAGACAAAAATAAAGATGTTCTCGGGCACAAAACAAACTCAGACACATTAAACACACACAATTAACCTTCAGATAACAAGACTGTCAAGGTAGCACAGACTGACCTTTGTTGCAACACAGCCCTGTTATCTTCAATTGTTAAACCGTCTTCATGGTCCTTTAGAAAGACTTCAAATGCTGCTTGCTGACCCACAGATAATTCCGGCACTGAAAGATAAGAGAGGTTAAAGTTATGAGACTGTTGAGAGAAAAATGGTTTCTAATAAGTTAATGTGAACATATATAATAAAAAGGTATCCATTTACAAATTTTGGGAAACTAGTCAAGGCAAGTCATCTTTTTTTTTATAGCCATTTATACAATAGAATTTTTTTCACAGCGGCTTCACAATAATAAACAGCAAAGTAACAGAATTATGATGCAAACGTTTTTTAAATAAGAGACAAATTCTGCTGTTAAGCAGCTATAACAGGGTAATAATGTCATTTTTCAGGAGTAGTATTACCCAGGTGCAACTGTGATTTATGACATAACAGGTGTGACTTTTGCCCTTCTGTTTCCAGACTGTGTGTGTTTATGACCAACAAGTGGGACCATTTGCCCTTCTGTTTCTGTTTATGATGCCATGTGTTTTTATGATCAGGAAGTGAAGGGTGTGTGGAAATGTTTATTGGGTGTGGGAATTAATTGGTTAATTGGTCATGGATTTGTTTTCAGAATACTCAGCAACAACCATAATGTCTGTGAATGAAACAGTGCAAATGAATTTAATAAATAAGTACAGATGTTACACAAAAAAGATAAAATAGTGATTATGTGAAATAAGATGAAATGGTTAAAAATAAAGCATATAGTGTTAATATGAAATGCTATTAAATCATATGAAATAATGTTTTATACTCAAAAAAATATTTCAGTCTAAACATCAGTTTTATGTAATTTAATTACATAGCAATTTTCCATCCATTTGGATTACATAGTTTTAACTTAAACAAACTTAATGTCGTTCATATTTGTCAGTCATACGTAAATTAAATAGGTACGTTTTATGTAATCATTCACAGAAAAATGCCCAGGGAAGTGCTGAACGCCTTCACGAAGTGCTGAAATATAACCTTATATGGAATTGTATTGTGACCATTTAACCTAATAATTTTCATCTGTTTTTGATTAGCAATCAAGACAATCAAGCCTATATAAAGCATCTACTTACAGGTGGAGACACTGAAAAAATGGCTGAACAAAAAAAACAAAACAAGAAAAGATACATTTCAAAAGGATGAAATTAATGTCCTAGAGATTTTTACCTGATTTAAACAACACCATACTAATGAAGAAAAACAAAACATCTGGGAGGACATTGCTACCAAACTAACTGCAACCAGGGGTCAGGGAAGGAGGTCCGCAAGAAGTGGCAGGATTTTGCAAGCCTGGCAAAAAGGAAGAGGGCACTGCAGAGGACTGCAATAAAAAAAAAACAGGTGGTGGGACCAATGAGTCCCCCCTTCTCACAGCCGAGGAAGAAAAGGCATTGTCAATACTTGGCACAAATGCTTCAGATGGCATTAGTGGTGGTAATGACATCCATGGAGGAGTAGGGATAACTCAACCTGAGCCTGAGCCTGAACCAGGTCTTTCATGCTCAGAGGAACCATCAGTTTCATCTGCCATCTCCGAGGACCTACCATCTCCTAGTCCTCCAAACAACCCTCCCAGGCATCAGCCTCCATCTTCAGTGGTCCAGACTGCAGCTACAACACCTCAGCAGTTTGAGAATGTCTGTAGCTGTAGTCAGGACCTGGTGCAGCTGGAGAGAAAGAAGCTAGATGTCTTGAAAGACATTAGGCAATGCCTTCAAGAAGCCAATGAGAGAGACAGTAACTTCCAACAGCAGCTCATTGAGCTCAAGAAGGCCAAACTGGCCTTAAAAGAGAGGAGGCTTGCACTAGAGGAGATGAGTTTTGCAAGGCCCTCAATTTCTGTGCCAATTATCTTGCCAGAAGACACAGGTAATGTGATTTGTTTCAGTCATTTATTGTGCAATGTGAAATGTTTTCTAAATGCAGTTATGACTCTCACTGAACAATGTCTTTTGCAGGTCATGGGGAACTGAATAACCAAAATTAATAAAGCTATGCAATGTTTTTTATTAATAAAGCTATATGTAATGTTTTTGATGTTGAACCATGCACACAAGGCCTAAGACCATATGAAATACTATAATAATTGTTATGAGTTCTTCCAAATGTTTCTGAAGTAAATGGCTAATGGTTGGTGATTATTTTCAGACATGAGCATTTAAGTTTCAATATTATTAATATATAAAGTCTATAAAGTATATATTTAGAGTGACAGATAACACAAATATACATACAGTATGTACTTCATCTAGCCAATACATTTCTACAGGTACAGACAAAAAAAAAATTACCAGTACTGTTCTATGTATACATTTTTATAATAAGCACAACTTTTCATCATTATGAACAGAGGATAGATTAAAGGAATATGTAATCTATACAATTTCTAAGCATGCTACACCTTCTCTTTCTTCAGGGTAGTGTAACGAAGGTGACAGCGGGATGAGATCCAAATGCAGCTTTATTTAAGCAGAGGTATGGTCAGACAGGCAATGGTCAGATATCAGCAAACAGGTGTGGCAGAGGATGAACAGAATCATAGTCAGCAAATATCAGGACAGGCAGCAAGAATCAAACACTGGGAAGAACAGGCAGAATCCAAAACGGGGAAACCAAACACAGGAGATAAATGCTCGGAATTCACAGAGTAACCAAAATCAATATTTCGCAGAGAATGGAAGTGTGAGCAGTGCTTATATGGTGTGGGTGATAGTAATTGGTGGCTGTGTGATGAGGTGCAGCTGGTGCGGTAATCAGTGACTGGGTGAGGGGCTTATGGGTGGGGGGGGGGTGCTAAGGGGCAGAATGGGGGACCAGGTCCATGGAGTGGAGGTGAGCGAGGTGAGTGTAGTTGTACAGGTGTCCGGGGGGAGCTGGGCGATCAGACAGCCAGGGCGGAACAACTGAAAGATGAGAGAAAATGGTTAGTAATGACTGTTAGAGTCATAAGAGGACTGACAAGGAGCTTGTGAATGCCCCTCGAGGTTCTCGCTAGAACGTCCTTTCTGGTTGTCTTGAGGCAGGCGGACAGTCCAGGAACCACCTCAGTGGTTCTATTCGGGCAGACAAGGGACTCAAACTCACAAAAGGCCTTTGTGGATATTTCAGGACTATTAGAGACTATCTCCGTGGTCATATTCAAACATAGAAATCTCGTGGGTGACCACTGTGGTCGTATCAGGGTAGACAGGAAGTTCAGGGATGATCATTGAGATCATTTCTGGACAGACAGGAGATTCAGGGTCGAACTCTGTGGTCGTGTCAAGACAGACAGGAGTTTCAGAGATAAATTCTGTGGTTATCTCTGAGCAAACAGAAGGGCAAGAGAAATAGAGGGTGAGCAGAGGGGCTGGCAGGATGCAGCGGAGATGGTGGTAGATGGATGAGTGGAGGTGGGAGAGGGAGGTTGGGTGGGATTTCTGAACAAGCAGATGATTCAGATTATTCAGGACAGGCAGATGATTCAGAACAGGCAGATGATTCAGATGATTCAGGACAGGCAGATGATTCAGGGCAGGCAGATGATTCAGGACAGGCAGATGATTCAGATGATTCTGGACAACTCGAAATTAATAAAGAGTCCTCTGAGGACAGTCCATGCTCACCCTCGGCGGCGGTGCAGTGCAGCCTTCCTCCTGGCCCTCGCTCTCCACCGTAGGCTCCCTCACGAGCGCTGAAGCTGGCTCATGCGCTTGGTCACACTCACTTTTCTGGTCTGACTCCGTGGCGGACCTTGGCTCTGTCGCTCCATTTGGCGATGGCTCGTGTGGGCGTTCCGTACCGCGAGATGGTGGCTGGTCTCGCTCTGGGTCCGGAGTGGGGCTGGCGAGATCCTCTTCTCCCACGTAGACGGTGAATGACAAATTACAACTCGCCAGCACCCACTCCACAAAGGCAGCGAAATCCTCACGCGGATCTTCTCCGGACAACCGCGCTCTGCATGTGGCATTCAAGCTCATTTGGTAGAAGGTGCAGAGGCAGTCGTCCGGGTAGTGTGTCAAATATGCAATGTCCAGGAAGGTCCGCGTGTGGTCCTCCAATGCTTGTTCCCCCTGCTCCAACAACAGGAGATGAAAGCCGGGGAAATCCATGAAATACGGGGAAAACACAACAAACAAAAACGAAACTAACAAAACGGGAAAACTAATGAAGAACACGGTGTTATACACTTCACTATTTGTGGGTCGGTTCTTCTGTAACGCTGTGCGCAGGCAAACAGGATGAGAACACGAAGATCTATATATATATATATATATAGTTTTAATCCAGACGGGCAGGAACATCAGACAGGCAGGAAACACACAGCATACATGGACAAGAACCGACAGTGACTGAAAACACACAAGGAGAATATATAGAGGAGAACGTAATTAGGGAGAACTGAAACAGGTGCGGGTGATTAACTAAACAGGTTACACACATGGAGGGCAAATGAAGAGCGAATGACAGAACTAAACTAAACACAACAGTCCATGGGTGTTACAGTAACATTGTAATTGTCTGTTTGCATAATTAAAAAA
The DNA here is from genome assembly GCA_037194245.1 of Opsariichthys bidens. NCBI lineage: Eukaryota > Metazoa > Chordata > Actinopteri > Cypriniformes > Xenocyprididae > Opsariichthys > Opsariichthys bidens. The sequence goes on from CM074314.1 coordinate 196,953, forward strand.
AATACTACTACAGATATATTTCTTATGTTTGAGGGGCAAATATACGCTGAATGTCGGTTCATTTAGGCCTGTGACATGCACACTGTTTTGTTATTTTTAATATACACAAATGTTAGATATATTTTTTTTTACAGGTTTATGATGCATTAAAGTTATTATAAAGTTATATTTGATCGCACCAGCGGTTCAATGTCCTTGCAGTAAAGCGTGCTAATCCTTTTCTAGTCAACATCACGCAATAATCACAGTGACATCACATGATTCTCATACTGTGATATTCACAGAATAATGCTGCATTCACTCCACCACGTAAATACAACAATCTTGAGATGACACCACTCACAGTGTGAGTAATATGTGTGCTCATTGTGAGTTCAAAATGTTGAGCAGGTTGAGAGGAGGCAATTCTTTTCCATATGCTTCCTTGTTGAGTGAGTTACTAATGTACCACGTTCCATAACAGAAGAACTGACCTAAACTTCAGTATGATACTGGCTGAGGACTACCTGTGGGGCATTCATGGGGGTAGAGTGGACATCCTTTGGAGAGGTATGTGGAGGAGTTTATTGAGCTCTCCCATCGAGTGAACTGGCCGGACGGTATTCTTGCAGAGTTTTTTTAAAATGGGACTGGATTAGGATATTATTCGCTATTGCAAACCTATTTTTCCCTAATCAAATCGATTAATCTGATTCTCTATCTAAACAGTTCAGATTTTGAAGTAGAGAAGTGTATTCCTCGTCCAGCCCCCTCTGAGACACACATGGCCTCACCAGCTCACCCCTCGCCGATTGCCTTCACATACCCCTTCAATATGCCAGTGGCCGTAGTGGCTAAACTGGGGGTCTGGGGCAAGGCCACAAAGATCACACCACTATAGCGCCCCGAACTCTGATCCACCATGGCGTCTCAAACTGCTCCTGCCCAGCTCATGCCCACGGCCCCCATTGCTTACTAAGTCTGTGAGTGCCTTTTACATCTTAGTTTGGTAGATATTTTAAGAGTCTTTCAGCCAGTGCCTGCTCTATTGATTGAGGTCATTTGATCATTCCGATCTTTACTTTCTGGATTGGTAACTGTTGTTCACTAAGGTGTGATCCCTTTCACAGCATAGTTGGGCAGGTAGTTTTTAAGGCAATATATGCCGCTTTTTCAAGTCCTCTGATAGCCATCGTTTCAAATGATATCTCTTTTTGAGAAATCTTCTTGTAGCACTGGGATTCGCTCCATAACCCCAACCAAAGATATGACTGGTTCTGTCCCTGAAGGTGGACTACTTCATGGGTTCTGGCCTTTTTACTGGGATCATTAGACCACTCAGATTGCTAGAACTCTCTCTCATATTTGAATAGTTGGGCTGAATTCATTAGCCAAGTACATATAAATATCACAACCTGTTCTAAAATGCTTAACTCACACCTTGCTGTAATTGTCCATTGTTATATTCCAAAAATCTTCTCCTAGAGGATAATATTTCACCTTCACACAACTGGCTGGTGACATCTGCTGTCCTACCTGAAACACTAATGCTATCATTATTGTTTGTTTTTTGTGCCTCCTCCAAAGTGACTCTCTGACTCTTTGAAACAACTTTCGACCTAATTTAATTCTGCGACGTACCTGGTGTAATAAAGCTGGAACAATTTTATTAAGAAATAGAAAATAACTTTCAGTACCACTGAATTATGACAAACATCAAACATCATGTCTCGGAGTCAGTCACCATGCCCCCCACGACTGCACTACCAGATCCACCCACACGATCTTCATCCCCGTAGTTTTAAGCACCTGCACCTGTGTCTCATCACCTGTTCACCACATAAAAACGCACCTCTCAATGAGCTCAGTGTCTGGCCGATCTAAGATGGCGCCGCGGATGGCAGCCTCAGTGCTTAGCTCTTCAGTGTTTGTACTGTTTTTGTTAGTTTTTCCTGTTTTTTGTTTTTCAAACACAATCAGCTTTTGCACTCATCACAACTGTACATACAATCTGTCTATGTCTTAACTGTACATACAATTGTCTATTTTGTATATTTTGTATATTTGTATTTTTTATTCTTTTTTATCATCTGTGTCTTGTCTTGTCACTGTCACTCTGTTGCACTGTAAAGCTTCTGTCACTAAAACAAATTCCTAGTATGTGTAAACATACCTGGCAATAAAGCTCTTTCTGATTCTGATTCTGGTCTCATCTCTCGATGACACTTCAGACTCTCGTCGACTTACCTGTTTGTTGCCCATCTTACTGCAAACCTGTAGGATCCAGTCTTCCTGTCTGCCCCTCGTCTGCATCCAGCGTCCTTGTTGTCAGCCCATCTTTTATTTTTTGTCTGGAACTCTGAAAAAACACTCAAGTTACTACAGCAGCTAAGTCTCCACTATTTGTCTAAGCCAGTTTACTCACCTGAATCGCCCAGTGATATCTCTGATCTCTGCTGGTTTGCAAATAAAAGAATTTACACTTAATCCTGTTGTCTATGTCTGTGTCTGATAGAAGACCAGACCACAAATCGCCAACATGCAGAATCCAATGGAGAGAGAGCAGCAGAGCTGTTCAGTGAACTTGTTCAGACCGTTCACCAGTCACTTCCGGCAGGATCTTCTTCGTCAACTGCCTCTGCCTGTCCCATGGCCCAACCAGTGACATACAGCGGTGAGGCGGAGGACTGCAACGCATTTCGGCTGCAGTGCTCACTGTATTTTGAAATGTAACCGCATTTATTTGTCAATGACAAGGTGAGAGTTTGGTTTATGGTTACTCGCTTAACGGGCAAAGCGCTGCAGTGGGCCCAGGCCTTGTGGATGTCAAATACGAAAATTACGACCTCATTATCGACATTTACTTCTCACTTTAAAGAAGTATTTGGACAAACTGCTTCGCTCTTGTCTGTGTCAGACCAGCTGTTCAACATCCATCAGGCCACGGATTCCGCGGGCAATTACGCGCTCCGATTCCATACTTTGGCAGCCACTAGTGGATGGAACGAGACTGCATTACTCACAGCGTTTCATCAAGGGGTCAGCAGGGAGATCCGACAGTTCATGGTGGTCTATGATGACGGCATCGCATTGGAGAATTTCATTCTGAAAGCAATCCGCATATCCCAGCGTTATTCTGCCTGTACCAAGTCAGCATTTTCTTTCCAGCCTCCGCCTCCCATCACAACCATCGCGCCTCCAGCACCTAAGCCCATGTGTGTAGACTCTTATCGGATCTCACCAGCAGAGCGTCAACGACGAATGACCCAGCGACTATGTCTCTATTGTGGGGGAGAAGGACATGTGATTGTGTCTTGTCCCATCAGACCTCCTCGACCCGCGGTGAGTATGATGCAGGTGTATCCTGAAACTGCGACAGAATATATCCTAATCAACGATTCCTTTGTTCCAGCGAAAGCCCTCATTGATTCGGGATCATCAGGGAACTTCATTTCCCGCTAGTTCCTTGACTCACTCCAACTTTCCAGGAAGAGATACCACCAGTCTTTGAGGATTCAAACGATCCTCTGAAAGCCGCTGGGCCGAGGCCATGTGAGTTATTACTCCCCCACTCTGACGCTCTGCATAGGATGTCTCCACAAGGAAGTAATCTCATTCATGGTGCTGGAGGGGTCAACCACTGAGCTCATCCTAGGACATCCATGGATGTCGGAACACAACCCCATGGTAAACTGGTACACAGGTGAGATCACCAAATGGGGAGAAGAATTTTTTAATTCATGTTTAATCCCGATACTGAAGCCATCTATCAACCGCAGACCTTCAAAACCTGTTCCGAGGCAAATCCATCTAAATTCGACCTCTGTTGAAAGTCCAGGGGGTCCTGACCCAGTCCAAATCCCCCTGTATCTTACGTTCCAGGATGTGTTCAGCAAGCGGTTGGCAACTCATCTTCCTCCTCATTGGCCATGGGACTGTGCCATCGACATGCTACCTGGGGCGATCCTACCTAAGGGTAGAGTGTATCCATTGTCCATTCCGGAATGGAAGGCCATGAATGATTACATCTCGGAGGCGCTACAACAGGAGTCCATCCATCTACTTCCCCTGCCGCTTCCAGCTTCTTTTTCATCGTCAAGAAGCGTGGAGGCTTGAGGCAATGCATTGACTACCGTGATGAGTGGAAGACGGCCTTCATCACGCCATCAGGCCACTATGAGTATCAAATTATGCTGTTTGGCCTGGCCAATGTTCCTGCCATATTCAAAACTTACAGGAACGAAATCTTCAGAGACTTCATTGGTTCGTCATAGTATACATCGACGACATTTTTATTTACTCAAACTCCCTCGCGGAACACTGGAACCACGTCCAGCAAGTCCTCCAGCGGCTCCGTGAGCATCAGTGCTACCTGAAATAAGAAAAGTGTGAGTTCCACATCCCATCTGTTCAGTTCCTGGGGTATGTTATTGTCCGCCAGGGTGTGAAGATGGACCAGAGGAAGGTGGATGGCATCAGGAACTGGCCCATTCCAAGTACGGTAAAGAAATTCCAACGCTTCCTGGGATTTGCCAATTTTTATTGTGGATTCATTAAGAACTACAGCAAGATCAGTTAAGCGCTTAATTCTCTCCTTAAAGGCCGGCCCAAATAGCTATCCTGGAGCCCCTCAGCCACTCAAGCGTTCCTCGACCTCAAGGAGGCCTTTAGCTCCGCTCCTATCCTGCGGCATCCCAACGCTGATCTCCCTTTTGTGGTTGAGGTGGACACTTCTCTCTCAGGAGTCGGAGCTGTTCTTTACCAGCGGCAGGGGAGTCCGCAGCGTCTCCATCCATGCGCCTTCTTTTCTAAGAAGCTGTCCCCAGCGGAGCAAAATTATGATGTATGCAATCGAGAGCTATTAGCAATCAAGTTGGCCTTAGAAGAATGGAGACACTGGCTGGAGGGAGCCACACATCAGTTTGAAGTCATCACAGATCATCGCAACTTAGAATACCTACGGGATGCTAAACGCCTAAATACCCGACAAGCCAGGTGGGCACTCTTCTTCACACGGTTTAACATTGTGGTCACCTACCGTCCAGGTGAAAAGAACGTGAAGGCAGACGCTCTCTCCCGCATCCACACTCCGGAAACTGAATCCTCCACTCCAGAACCTTTTCTCCCTCCAGTCATGTTTGTCACCCCCATTCAATGGGACATCGACGATCAGATTCGTTTGGCTACTGCCACAGAACCTGCTCCGCCGGGAAGTCCAGAGGGGTTCCTCTATGTTCCCACCAGCTGTCGACGCAGCACATTCTTCTCCGGGATCAGGACACCCAGGTAGCCAGCGAACCCTCTCGCTCCTTCGACAACGTTACTGGTGGCCCGTCATGGCTCAGGAGATCTCCTGATATGTCAGGGGCTGCTCAGTCTGTGCCATTACCAATACCCCTCATCAGCTTCCTGTAGGAAAACTAGTGCCATTCCTGGTGCCCCAGCGCCCCTGGTCTCACATAGGTATAGATTTTATGACCGATTTACCACCCTCAGACTCTCATACCTGTATCTTTGTTGTTGCTGACTGGTTCTCCAAGTCCTGCAAACTCATCCCTCTGAAAGGTTTACCCACTGCCCTTCAAGCCGCTGAAACACTCTTCACCCACGTCTTCCGTAACTTCCGTAACTATCCTTGGCCTTGCCAAGGATATTATCTCCGACCGTGGGCCCCAGTTCATCTCCCGGGTGTGGCAATCCTTCTTTAAACTTCTGGGTGTTTTCATTAGCCTATCATCCAGTTACTATCCCCAGACTAATGGCCAGACTGAGCGGAAGATTCAGGAGATCGGGAGGTACCTGAGAGCATACTGCCACCAGAACCAGAACAGCTGGAGCCAGTTCCTACCCTGGGCAGAGTATGCCCAGAATTCTTTGAGACAATTCACCACCAGCCTTACCCCATTCCAGTGTGTCTTAGGCTACCAACCACCACTGTTTCCCTGGTCAGGTGAACAATCTGAGGTTCCAGCTGTTCAGGATTGGTTCCACCAGAGTGAGAGGGTATGGGACTCAACTCATGTAAATCTGCTACGGGCAGTGCGGAGGCACAAGTTTCAAGCAGATAAACGCCGAGCCAAAGCCACCTATTTACCAGAGATAATCTGTCTCCACCTGCCCTGTTGGAAGCTGAGTCCCTGCTATATCGGTTCCTTTACGGTGCAGAGGCAGTTGAACAATGTCACTTACCATCTTCAGTTACCTCCCACGTATCGTATTGCACTTTCATTCCATGTTTCCTTACTTAAACCTTACACTGAACCCTTGTCTCCTGCCATAGGACCGGACACTGCTGATGTATCCCCTCCTGAGCTTGTGGAAGATGAGAATATCTATCAGGTCTGAGCCATCCTGGACCCTTGACGGCGGGGAGCCCATCTGGAATATCTTGTCGACTGGGAGGGATATGGTGCAGAGGAAAGATCCTGGGTTCCTTGGAACGACATGCTCGATCCTCTACTACTTACTGAATTCCACCAGGATCATCCCCATCAGCCTGCTCCCAGGGGACGAGGGCGTCCCCGTTGTTGACAGTGTCCGTCTTCAGGAGCCGCCCGTGGAGGAGGGGGTACTGTCACGGAGTCAGTCACCACGCCCCTGCACCTGTGTCTTATCACCTGTTCGCCACATAAAAACGCACCTCTCAATGAGCTCAGTGTCTGGTCTCGTCTATCGATGACACTTCAGACTCTCGTCACTCGACTTACCTGTTTGCTGCCCATCTTACTGCCAGCCTGTAGGATCCAGTCTTCCTGTCTGCCCCTTGTCCGCATCCAGTGTCCTTGTTGTCAGCCCATCTTGTATCTTCTATCTGGAACTCTGAAAAAACACTCAAGTTACTACAGCAGCTAAGTCTTTACTATTTGTCTAAGCTAGTTTACTCACCTGAATCACCCAGTGATATCTCTGATCTCTGCTGGTTTGCAAATAAAAGATTTGACACTTAATCCTGTTCTCTGTCTATGTCTGTGTCTGACAATAGCATACACAGGAAACTAATCAACATTTTCATATCTTTATTTAATTTGAGTTTTATAGGCTATTGTAGCTAAATTAAACAACTTTATTTTATAACAAATAAAACTGTAATATTTAAATTGTTACATTCAAAGCATTATTTCCGACAATTTTAATTCCCATGTGAATGCATTTTTGTCGCTTTAGAGAAGCAATAAACAGTCTGTGTAAATGCACATTTTTGTGGTTTTATGCAGCTTCAGATTTGGTTTCTGTTCTGTTGTTTTTTTTCTGTGTAAAGATGTCTTAATTTTTGTCCATTAAGCCTGTGCTTGTCCTTCACAGCCTAGTTGAGCAGGTGTACAAAGCAGAAGGCCTGAAGAAAATTAAAGATGGCCCCACTATCTTTGAGAGTGAAGATGGTTTAGAACTTATTATCGCTCATTCTAAGAAGATTTTATTTGAAGGATGGGGCTTGGTTCTGACACCCTGGCCAAGGATGTCTGCATGTTGAAGTCCATCTTTAGGGTCTGGTCTTTTGGCTAAGGTCATTAGACCACTCAGATTACTAGAGCTCAATTTCTCTGTCATTAAATTCAGTGCATAATAGCTGGGCCTTTCTGCCCCATGGTAACCCATGGTATGGGCATGGTTTTTAGCTCCAGAGTTAGGTTCCTTGGGTTAAAACCTTGTCTGTGTCTGTGCTTCTCTCTATTCACAGCTTGGTTGGGCAGGCATTTGGTCAGTGTGGACGCATTGGTATTAGCTATCCCATTAGGGCTGTCAAAAGTATCAAGTCGGTACTGAAATTTTAAAAATGTGACTATCAGCTTTTCCTCCAAGCATTTTGAGCACTGTTGAGTGGATTCTGGTAAATAGACATCTATGATGCTCTTCAACAAGGGACTGCACAGGGATCTATCAGCAAATATGATGATGATAGTAGCCGAGCACAGACATATCTGTTGAACGTGTGAACACAATGGCCAATCAGAGATTTTAGAATCCGCTCAACAGAGCTCAAAAATGCTAGGGGAAATTGCTGGTATCATCACATTTTTCAAATTTCAGTACTGACTTGGTACCGAAGGTGGTACTTCTGACAACCCTACTTCCCATAGCATCAAACACCATGTAAGTATGAAGTATTGTGATGCGACGAAGCGAGTTACATATATAACCTGAGACATTCCCTTGAACTCGATGCTGTGTTGCATTGCAGTACTTTAAGCATGCCTGCGCATCTTTCTTTGGAGTCAGGCAAGTAGAATATGGGGATTCCATGACGTAGGTCAGTCTCCAGGTTGCGGGCATGGGTGAACCACTAACATTAGATGAAATGAGTGAAATAATATTTTTGTTGTCATTTGCAGTGTGGAAAAGGAATCAATAGGCGCTGGCGGACAGTAGGTCCAAGAGTCAAGGCTATTTTGACTCAATTTGGTAGCCGTTCATAGGCACATATTTGATAATTTTTAAACAAACAAAAAAAAACTTAATTATTATTAATTTACAGAGGAACTTGGTGTCAGGACAATCACCCACAACTGCTATAGCCTATAAAATAGGCGAACAAATGATAAAGAATTCATAAATGCTTGTAGTCACCAGGACAGAAAAGCATATGTCGTTGGCTACAAGGCTTAAAAGATTTAAATAAACATTTCTAGTAGTAGTAAATGTGCATGATGCAGTATTTTAGTTGATTTCACTCATTAAAGTCCTTTTTTCTGAGACACGCAGAGACAGCAATGCAGTTATTAGATTTGTGATCATGCTTTGCACATTCCATTCATACATTCATAGTTCAAACTCATAATTTTCACACACTCATTACTGCTTATTGATTTTAGAGGTTAATGTATAATATAGTGCTATCCCCTGGCTCATCTCTTATCCAGCAAACACTAGGAGTGAATGGAGCTGCCAAATATTTTTCCTGTTATTAAGTAGAATAATTCTCAGTATGTCAAACTGTTGTGGTTGGTTTGCTGTATGTATGGTCCTGTTTGCACTGCAAAATACTGTCACGTCATTGTATGCTTGGATTGTGTATTCTTGCCATTTACTTTTATTGTTGAATTAAAAAAAAGCTTCCACACTGTGCAATTGAGACATTGCCCTTTCCCAAACTAAGCAACTGACACCAACAAAAACCACTACCACAAGCAAGGCCCTGGCATTCCAATGAAACAAGTCTGAGACACTTCCTCTTCATTTTTAATAGCTGCATTATTCTGTTGGGTAAGTGGCTGTGAATCTGCACAGTTTGTTTGAGTGGTTAGGCAAGTGAAAGCAGGCATAATATGTAGTCAATTCCATGTAATATAGGGCTATAAATATCTTGTTTGTGGTCACTCACCCCCTTTTCTGGTTATCAAATGATGAGTATGTGTGTAATCAATAGAGGTGTCACATTTTTCACTCTCCTCCGCCTGTAGGGCTGTGGGTGACCATGATGAACTGTAGGTTGATGGGTTTTGATTGTGTAGCAGTGCCAGCTGGGAAGTAACATCTTGAACTTTCCTCTTTTCTCTCTTGAGCATATTCACTAATATACCTGAAAAGTTTAAATTAAGGATTGCAATTTGTTTCGGCCTGGAGACCTGTATGATACAAGGAGAATCAAAATGCAAAACAGTCAACCAAATGTAAAACACAGTGAGTTTCTGGAGATTCAGAATCATGACTTGGGTATTCCTCTAACAACTGGTCAAGAATGTAGTGCAAGGGTGTGCCTTGCAGAGTTTAGCTAAACCCTGATCAATATAATTTGAATGAATGTGGATTAGGGCAGTGATTTTTCCAAAAAGAAAGCTAAATCAGCATAAAAACATCATAAATATAGTCCTTACAACTCTGTATTATATTCCAAGACTTCTGAATCAAAATGAAAGTTTTATATAGAAGAACTTGAAGAAAAGACCAAATTTGAACTCACTATTCATGCACAACTAACCGAGAGAACCACAGCCTTATGAGGATTGTCAAGATCGATTCAAGAATCTGTGTGAACTTCACAAGCAATGGACTGAGGCTGGGGTCAAGGCATCAAGAGCCACCACACACAGACGTGTCAAGGAATTTGGCTACAGTTGTCGTACTCCTCTTGTTAAGCCACTCCTGAACCACAGACAACGTAAGAGGCGTCTTACCTGGGCCAAGGAGAAGAAATGGACTATTGCCCAGTGGTCCAAAGTCCTCTTTTCAGATGAGAGCAAGTTTTGAATTTCATTTGGAAACCAAAGTCCTAGAGTCTGGAGGAAGGGTGGAGACGCTTATAGCCCAAGTTGCTCTAAGTCCAATGTTAAGTTTCCACAGTCTGTGATTATTTGGGGTGCAATGCCATCTGCTGGTGTTGGTTCAATGTGTTTTTTGAAAACCAAAGTCACTGCACCTGTTTGCCAAGAAATGTTAGAGCACTTCATGCTTCCTTCTGCTGACCAGCTTCTTGAAGATGCTGATTTCATTTTCCAGGAGGATTTGGCACCTGCCCACACTGCCAAAAGCACCAAAAGTTGTTTAAATGACCACAGTATTTGTGTGCTTGACTGGCCGGCAAACTCACCAGACCTGAACCCCATAGAGAATCTATGGGGTATTTCCAAAAGGAAAATGAGAGGAAAATGAGAAACAAGAGACCAAAAAATGCAGATGAGCTAAATGCCACTGTCAAAGAAACCTGGGCTTCCATACCACCTCAGCAGTGCCACAAACTGATCACCTTCATGTCATGCCGAATTGAGGCTGTAATTAAAGTAAAAGAAGCCCCTACCAAGTATTGAGTACATATACAGTAAATGAACATACTTTCCAGAAGGCCAAGAATTCAATAAAAATGTTTTTTTTTTTTTGCTTTTTTATTGGTCTTATGAAGTATTCTGAGATATTAACAAATACACCATTCTGAGTCTCCGACCTGTGAAGGAAGAGTAGCAACAGATTCCATACTCTGAGTCAACAACTTGGGAGACAGCAACAGTTATGACAACATTCTGAGTCTATAGTAGAAAAGAGACATTAACAGACACACTATGTCCAGAGTTTTAGTCCAGCAAAACAATAACAGATACAGCATTTTTCAAGTCTCCATGCCAGAGAAACAGGTTCCTGCTTCCAACCTTGCTATGGGGTTGTGCACCTCTATTGGTTCTGGTATGGGGCTTCGTCCTGGCTTTCCTCTGAGTATCTCTGCGGCTCCTCCTCGCTGGCTCCTCTCTCTGTCATCTTCACCTTGGTGTTTCCCTCTGCCAGTTCCTCCCACTACCTTCCATCTTCAAAAGCCCCCACCCTCCCCCCTATGTTGGACTTTCTTTATAGGGTATGGTGGCTACATGCCACAGGAGCATATTGGTGTTTGTCTACTGCTCTCTCTAACAACTTCACTTTTACTCATACCCCTCGCCAATCGGGGAGGGGAGGAGGCACAGGTTTCCTCATTGGAAATACTCAATTTGCCTCCTCTAATCTTCTCTCTTCTCACTGAGGCAGAAGTATCCAAACTTCTCCTCTCCAGTCATCCCACCACCTGCCCTCTAGTTCTCATCCCCTCACACATTCTACAAGCCATCTCTCCAACTCTTTTACCAGCATTTACACACATTATTAACACACCTCTCCACACAGGCACTTTCCCATACCACATTCAAGAAGGCTCGGGTAACGTCACTGCTTAAAAACCCACGTAGAGACAGTCTCATAGTCTCATTGACAATTCATAGCAAAAGACTTGAACGAGTTGTGTTCAACCAAGTGTCATCTTTCCTCACACAGAACAACCAACTGGACGTCAACCAATATGGATTCAAGAGCAGCCATTCAATCGAGACTGCGTTACTGTCGGTCACAGAATCCCTGCGGATTGCAAAGGCTGATTCCAAATCCTCTGTTCTCATTCTGCTGGATCTATCTGCTACCTTTGACACTGTGAATCATCAAATTCTTTTGTCCACCCTCTTGTCACTTGGCATCTCAAGTACTGCACTTCAATGGTTTACTTCAATCTCACAGGTAGATCTTTCAGAGTTGCCTAGGGAGGGGAGATATCCAAAGCTCATCAACTGATCACTGGGGTTCCTCAGGGTTCAGTTCTTGGACCCCTCCTGTTCTCCATATACACTACATTACTGGGTCCCATCATTCAGGTACATGGTTTCTCCTACCACTGCTATGTTGATGACACAGTTCTACCTTTCATTCTAACCAGATGATTCCACAGTAGCTGCACGGATCTCAAGCTGTCTTGCAGACATCTCGACGTGGATGGAACAACATCACCTGCAGCTCAACCTGGCAAAGATTGAGCTTCTCGTCTTCCCTGCCACTCTGATTCTACAACACGATTTCAGCATCCAGCCAGGTACATTAGAAATTACCCCATCAAATTCAGCCAGAAATTGGTTATTTTTAATAACCAACTGACTTTCAACGACCACATCACACAGACAGCTCGGTCAAGCAGACTTACAATACACAACTTCAGGAAAACCAGGCACTTTCTTACTGAGCATGCAACACAACTTCTCGTCCAGGCCCTGGTCATTTCTAGGCTTGATTACTGGAATGCTCTTCTGGCTGGACTGCCGTCATGTTCAATCACATCTCTACAAATGATCCAGAACACTGCAGCACGCCTAGTCTTCAATGAGCCCAAGAGAGCCCACGTCACACCTCTCTTCGTCTCTCTCCACTGGCTACCGCTTGCTGACAGGTCCACCACAGGCTCCGAACCCTCCTACTTCCACTCACTGTTACTCACTGTCCACTCAAGTCTACATCCCCACCAGAAGCCTAAGATCACTAAAGGAGTGAAGGCTTGTGGTCTCATCACAGAGAGGCACAAAATCACTCTCCAGAACATTCTTGTTTACAGTTTCTTACTGGTGGAATCATCTTCCTACCTTCATCAGGAATGCAGAATCCCTGGCAATATTCAAAAGACTTCTAAAAACTCATCTCTTTTGTGAGCATTTAGCTCCATTATAAAAAAAAATATCCTTTCTTATCCCTCCATATTCTATCTTATACTACAGTGAGCAATGTCTGAAACTTGTGTTGTGAGCACCTCCTGTGTCTATTTGCCTCTTCATGATGAATCGCTTGTTAAAATCTTCCAAGAGTTGTCATGATAGAAATATTATTATGATGAAAAAATAGAACAAACAATGTTAAACATCCAGTTGTTTCATTGTTGGGATTTTACTGGCAAATATTTGAATAATATCTTTCATTTTTCATTATTTACATTAACCAGCATTAACTGTTACACTTTATTGAAAATCAAAGTGTTTACTTTGTGGGGGGCTGAGAATAAAGAAATGAGACCATTAGATTGTTTTCACACCTCAGATGTAACATGTTTACATTAGACCTAGTGAGAGACAAATCTTAGGTTTATAAAATAACATTATTAAGTTCAGGAAAAGGATACTGATCTCATTATCACGGTTGGCCAACATGTGCCGCAGCTTTAGGAGTTCTGCATGTGATTTTCTCTCCTCTCCATCAGACATGCACATTAAAGGACTGCTGCCATTACTCACCCAATTTTGATCAGAGGGTCTCTCTAGCACTTTCACCTGAAGAGAAAGGAAATTTGTTTGATATGTAATACTTTTGATTGTTGGAGAATTACTTTCATGTTATAATGGGGTCTCCTTTTATTTGAAGCAAGAAAATCCTAACTTTTTGTTTTTAATTGTTTAGTGCACAACACAAAAAAGTATTAACATCAGTGCAATGACATTAGTTAATGTTGTTATTAGGCACATTCCACAATGGCTTTTTTGTTGTTATTGTTGTGTAAACTATGCATGTTCTATGTATCTGTATGTTAACTAACAGTGAGCATAAAATTAACCTAGCAAGAGAAGTAGCTAGTTTTAAACACAAAAATATAATGAATTTATATTTAAATAATTTTTAACAAAACTGTGGCTAGTTGTATGCAGCCCTATTACAGCATCACTTTGCCCTATAACAAAAAAACAATAAGAAAACAAACAAGAAATGACATTTTATTGAATACATTATAGTATGCACCCTTTCTACAGCAAGGTGGAAAGACAAGTAAAAAATCTCATTTTATTCTATTCTTGCTAGGCACTAATGAGTGACATCTTAATTCTTGATTGAAACTAAATTGGCAACCTTGTCACGTGCAATTAAGGCACATAAATATAAAACGCACACAGAGACAAATCAAACTGTGATCAACCATTTTTATGTTTTTTTTTTTTTTAGGCCATGCATGTTCAAAATCCAGTCCAAGTGTCTGAAATATTTGACTTCTGGGTTCAAAAAGTAACAAGCATGCCTGATCCTCCCTATACACAAACTACACAAGTTGCATAGGGTCCCCGAACCACCAGTTCACCATTATGTGAATATTTCTTTATAACATGCAAATATATGTGCGGGGTCTACTAAACATATACAGAGTCATGTGGAAATATTTTTAATAATGATTTATATTTATTCAATAACTGTTTTGGACAGAGACATCATGTGTAGCAGATATTAACATGGGTCTTGACATTGCTATGGTTGCAAAATTAAACTATCTTGTAACAGTTCCAGTAACTATTACTTGTCTTTACCTTTGAAGATGTAAATTTACTCCCTGCCCTTAGAGGGCGCTATTTATTATCAGGGGGATTTATCTCTGATAGAGAGTTAAAGGAAGGAGGAAAAGTGGTCTAAAATTATCTGTTAGCTGGGAGTGTTTGCTCTAGCCATGCTGTTATCCTTGAAACCCTGTTGAGGAACTTTTATGTTCTACCTCTCAATGTAAGTTTGTTCTTTACCCTATCAGGGGTTTTGAAATGACAAATGTTTTACTTTTTGAACCTTATATTGATTGTTTGCTTGCTTTGTTCAGAGGGTTTGTTTATCTACTCGATGTTGAGGACATCTCATCTAGTCCATAATTCTGATGCTGTTATGTGTACATCTGCCATCTTCTTATGAACTGACCTTTGATGGACATCGTGGGATTATACCTTTAAACATCTTAACCTCTGTAATGGAGTGATGAACTAAGGACATTTGTGGTAGCACTGGACATTGGGTGAACATTTACAAGCGTTTTCTCGAGCTATGAATAGACTGGTAATTCTGTAAAGATTGTGGTGCTGATCTAGAATGGTATATGCCAGATAAGGGAAATATAATGTGGTCAAAAATGGTGATTGGTCCCTCCTCATTTATTTATGTTACTTTTGACTTAATTGTTACAATCTTTCTGGAACACAAAATCTCATTATGATTCAAAATTGAAAGCTACACCTTTCGACATGAACCTTTATGACATGGTTTATGCAGTTGGATCATCTGCATTCGCCCCTCATTACACAAGTCAAGTCACCTTTATTTATATAGCACTTTTTACAATGCAAATTGTACCAAATCAGCTTTACAGTATAACTGGAAAATATTTTTTGGCTGCAAAGCTCTTTTAAGAAAATGGTGTCATTGCCCAGCATAAATTCAATATTGATTCATTCCGTAGTAAAAATCAATAGTTATTAATTCAGTTAATTTGGTAATGGAGCATTACAACTAAAAAAACATTGATTTAGCAGTCAATGAAAATTCGGTTTTAATTTTACTGCTGTTCTCATTCGGTTTAATTTTTGGTTTTAAATGTAATTTAACATGGGTTTCCCTATACATATTTATATATGTTTTTCTTAACTTGCAGTTTGTTCCCTTGATGTTTTAATTCCAACAGGGTGATTGGGACACTTTTTGCCATTTAGATGACTGGGAATAAGTTTCTCATTCAACCTAAACTCACCCCTATAGAAAACTGGCAGTGCACCTTGCAAACCATTGAAAACCATTGTAATTATTACTTAAATATTTTGACCGTTTCGATCCCAATTTGAACTGTGACCTGTAATTGTCAGGCTGTGGTTTAGGCAAACACGGATACAAAGAATATATACAGGGCCGGCGCTACCTATAGGCGGAGCAGGCAATTGCCTAGGGCCTCGGCCATGGAGGAGTGGCCTCCATTACTGTAAAATAGGGGAGGAGTTGACTGACTTTAAGTCATTGAATTATAATGGGGCCAAAAGGAACATCCTTCGTGGCATGCAAAGTGAAAACAGACACTCAAAGAAGTGCAGTTCGTAAGGTAGATGTCATCTCTTTTGGATTGATTGTAACCTCTTTCGCCTAGATATCATCACATAGAGACTGTGTCTGTACTCCGAACTAATAAATACAGAAAACTTCCAAACCCATTTACGGGTGATAATTTAATTGATGTTCAACAAGTAGTAAACAGAGATTATATAGATGAACAAATGATAAAGCTAGGGGTGCTGAATATTTGATCCTTTTCTTCAAAAGCACTTATTGTAAATGAAATTATCACAGAAAATAATCTAGATGTGCTGTGTTTGACAGAAACCTGGCTAAAACCAGATGATTACATTACTTTAAATGAGTCTAGCCCTCAAGGTTACTATTATCTCGTCAGAAAGGTAAAGGGGGGGGGGGTGTTGCTGTAATCTATAGTAATATCTTCAGTATTACTCAAAAGTCTTTCAAATATATCTCTTTTGAAGTGATGGTGCTCTATGTAACTTTAATGTAAGTGACAAATCTCATTTGAAATTTGTGTTGGCTACTCTTATAGGTCAGTTTATTTGATGAATTAAAACTGTGAGGTAACGCAGCGCTGTTTTACTTGGTCTAACGTTACACTATCATACTAAACTGCATTTGAGTGTGTTGAAAGTTGTAATGTTTAGTATTAGTTTCTAGTTTAGTTTACATCATTTACAGGCGCAATGTGAAGTGAAAAGACCCGGGGCGGCCCACTATTTAAAATTGTGATTTTCTCTGAATTTACAAATTCTTGGAAACATTTAGGATAATGTGAGTACACAGCTTAACAAAACATATAACACTGCCCTTACAAAAAAGAACTGCAGTATATTGAAGTAGAACTGCAATAAAACTGCAGTACCAAGTAGTTTAACTGCAGTTTAATTCAAATTTGCAGTATAATGAAGTATAGTCACAGTACAACTGCAGTACATTGAAGTACAACTGAAAGTTGCATGAAGTATAAAAACAGTATAACTGCAGTTGTATTGCACACTCAAAAAAAAAGATTTTTCGATGCTGTTCACTTTATTTAAACAACTTATTTTGATTCAACACCATTGTATTGGTTTTAGGTTAGGGTTAGGGTTAGGGTTAGGGTTAGGGTTAGGGTTTGCTTCATGTTAAATTGACTTGAAATGATTACTTTTTGACTTAACGTAATGTTTTCATTTTAAAATAACATGTTTCACTCAAGTAAACTCAACCAGGACTCAATCAAACAGGACTTTCACTTCCCATCATGCTTTGCAAAGCAGCTGAACTGGGAGAGTAAATGTTGAAATAAAGTGTTATTTTAAACCGTTTTTAGCAAGATGAGAAAATTGAGAGATGTTTTTAATGTTTACTGTTCTATTATGTTGATATTTAAAAGTTTCTGTTATGTTAATAGTTTTGGGGTTACCATTGTGGTGAAGTGTTGAGCTTGTGCTTAGGTTGAGGGCATGCCAACTGCTATTCTAATCACACCAATAATTGAGTGATCCCTGTGGTAGTGTTCTGGATGAAACCAGTATGACTTCTGGACTGTAAACAAAGAGCATCACAAAAGTTATACAAAACCAAACAAGTAGCATTAATTATAGGGTTAATTATAAAAAAGAACTGCAGTACCATGTAGTTTCACTGCAGTTTAATTAAGCACAACCATAGATTTGCAGTATAATGAAGTATAGTCACAGTACAACTGCAGTACATTGAAGTTCAACAGCAGTAAAACTGTAGTATAAGTACAGCTGCAGTAAAATGAAGTACAACTGAAAGTTGCATGAAGTATAAAAACAGTAGAACTGCAGTTGTATTGCAGTTTTATTTTAGTAGTACTTTAGATGTATTACAGTAGTTGTACTCCAGTAAAACTACAGAAATTTTAGGTTATACTGCAATACTGCAGTTTTTTTTCGTGTCCAAAAAACTGCATTTTCAATATGTAACAAAAACTGCAGTATTACTTCTAAAAAACTGCAGTAATGTTTTGTAAGGGTGTGCAAGTGGTTTTTGGATATTTTAATATAAAAATTCTACATATTGTACCTTTAATATGGACATATAAAAATAAAATATACAAATTTAGGAACAGCTGTTAAATATAAAGGGAAGAAATAATATTTATTTTAAGTGTTTTTTATTAGGAGGGGTGTAGAGTGGGGTAGTTTTAATCCAGACAGGCAAGGTGACATCAGACGGGCAGATACACACAGCATACATTGACGATAACAGACGAGGAGATTATAAAGGGGAGCTAACGAGGGAGAACGTAATCAGGGAGAACAGAAACAGGTGCGGGTGATTAACTAGGCAGGCTACACACGGAGGGCAAATTAACAGAATGACAAGACATGACTGAACTAAACGTAGACACAACAGTCCATGGGTGTGACAGTACACCCCCTCCCCAGAAGGCGTGTCCTCGCGCTGTGGATGGACAAAGAGGGGCTGGAAGGATGCAGTGGAGATGGTGGCTGATAGATGAGAGGTGGTGGGAGAGGGAGGCTGGGTGGGAATTCAGGGCATACAGACAGATCCAGGCAGGCAGACAGATCAGGGCAGGTAGACAGTTCCAGACAGACAGATGGCTCATGGCAGATAGACAGATCAGATGATAGGAAACAGGTTAATTAGGACGACATCGTAATTAAAAGTAAGTCCTCTGCGCATAGCTCGTGCTCACCCTCAGTGGTGGTGCCGTGGGCGGGGCCATCCTCCTTGCCCTCGCTCTCCGCCGCAGGCTCCCTCACAAGTGCTGTAGCTGGCTCACGTCCTCAGTCAAACTCACTCCGTTGGTCTGAGTCCATGGCGAACCTCGGTTGGGTCGCTCTATTCGGCGAAGGCTCGTGCAGGCCTTCCAATGCCGCTAGATGGTGGCTGGTCGTGCTCTGGGTCCGGAGTGGGGCTGGCGAGATCCTCTTCTCCCAGGCTGACGGTGAATGACGAATTGCAGCTCGCCAGCGCCCACTCCACAAAGGCACCGAAATCCACATGCGCTCTACATGTGGCTTTCAAGCTCACCTGGTAGAACGTGCAGAGGCAATTGTCCGGGTAGTGTGTCAGATATACAGTCTCTAGGAAGGTCCACGTGAGGTCCTCCAATGTTTGTTCCCCCCTGCCCCAAAAGCAGTATACTGGGTATATCCATGATGATGGGGGGAAAAAACACAACAAACAAAAACGAAGCTAAAAAACAAACGGAGAAAACGCTGCTAAACATCACAAATTGTGGGTCGGTTATTCTGCCTGATGTGGTTTAGGCAAACACACGAATACAAAGAATATATATCAAAAGGTATTTTTAATCCAGACAGGCAAGGTGACATCAGACAGGCATGTACAAACAGCATACATTGACAATAACTGACAAACACTGAACAACACGAGGAGATTATAAAGGGGAGCTAACGAGGGAGAACGTAATCAGGGAGAACAGAAACAGGTGCGGGTGATTAACATGACAGAACTAAACATAGACAGTCCATGTCTAAACAGTCCATGGGTGTGACAGTAATATGTCCTGAATCATGCATTGTTCGTTGTTGGCCAGAGGAGAACTAGCCCCCCGATGAGCCTGGTTTTTCCCAAGGTTTTTTTTTTTTCACTGCATTTTTTGGTCACCTGATGGAGTTTGGGTTTCTTGCTGCTATTGACTCTAGCTTGCTTAGTTGGGGACACTTGATATTCAACAATCTGCCTGCATTGACACTATTCTATGCAAATTGAACTAGATGATATCACTGTTTTCTCTAGAGCTGCTATATAGATAAATGAACTAAATTAATAACCATTAATACCATTATCATAGTTTCCACCCTCAGTAAGTTGTACGCTGTCCGCCATTTTCTCCGAGTTTGAGTACTAAGAGACAACATGGTCTCTTTCGTAACCAGGATTGGTGTTCTGTTGTTGGATGTAAGAGTGAACATAAGATTCTTCATTTTCTCCCAACATCTGAGGCACTGAGGGTGCAGTAGTTTCATGTAATGTGCCCCAAAATATAACGTTACCTAAATTCTTTATGTTTGCACAAATTATTTCACTCCAGACTGCTTTGTAAACGAGGGGCAATACAAGGAATGCTTTTGCCAAAAAGTTAGTACTCAAGGATAGATCTGTACCAATTATTCGTGTTCTAGCTTCACCTCCAGAAGATGTAAGTGTTACACTGTTTAATTTTTATGATTTTTGAGCAAATCTCCATTTCAGTCAATGAGCCTGTAAGCAAGTTCCACAACAAATGCAGCTAAAGCTGTTGTTGTATTAGAGACCAGATGTCTGTCATCTATTATAAATATAAGTTTATATACTGTATAACCACACGGCTAAACACCGGTTCTCTCACTCTCAGTCATGTTGCTTCAACAACATGACTGTTTATTGCCATAGGTATGCAAAGCAGAGATGTGTATGCTACACCCTCTTGTGAAGACAGGGCAGGAATATGCAGCTCAATTTCATTTAAAGTGATAAACACCAAAAGAGCTCTTTTTTAGAAACACCTCAAAATGACATTTTCCACATGTTATAATACATTATCTGTTGGGGTATTTTGAGATTAAACTTCACAGACACATTCTGGGGCCAATATTACATCTTGTAAATAGGGGTATAATAGGTGCCCTTTACATAACAGGATTAGGAAAAATAGTGCTGAAAGAGAAGCCTATGAAATAGAGCCTAATCAGTACTTCTTTGGAAGAATACTTTTTTTTTGGAAGAATATTTTTTCCTCTTACATTTCTCAGTACCATTTTCTTCATAACAAATATGTTTATTTAATTTGAATGCTGGAAGTCATTATTTCCCATACGGTAAAAAAAAAAAAAAAAAATTATCTGGCCTAAATATATGTGTAAACCGTGAAGTTCAATGAAATATATTTTTGAAACTGAAAATATATATATTTTTTCAACCTTCATATACTTATAATATATTTAAAAATGTATTTCAGGGTGCAAGAAAATACATCTCCAATCTTACAGTCAACAATGCAAATGTAGGTGGAAGAAAGAATTGTGATCAAAACTACATTCCATTAACTGTTAGGAGAATTTTAAACACGTAGGCCTAAAAAAACACGTTTTAACGTGTTAAAACATCATAGCATGTCAGCCAGTTAAGCACAATATTTTGCAAAATATGCTAGAAAACTGTTACAACTAAAGGTGGATACACAACAAACTTGTTTCACCACTTGGCCAAAATACAATTACACTCGGCCTATTTTCCTAAGGTCAGTGTCACATCTTTCCGATTCTGAGCTGATCCATTTTGTTACCAGCGGCACAGGCAATAACGTCATCTGTGTGTTCTTGCTCTTTTCTCTCCGACGGCAAAGTAACACACACCTGTGCGGGCACCTCTCTCTCACTCGTCTCATTTGCGCCAGTTGAATAGAGCTTGTATTGCGCATAATTTTCGTCATTCCCACAGGTCTTGCACTCTCACCACAAGTGAATGCACCACCACTGATATATATTAGTGGAGCACACATCTCATTGCCTTTACACCGTTTTTCAGTCTCAAACAGCTTCTTAGTCACAAGTACCAAAATGAGTGGCTTACTGCGTTAAAGTGGTCAAATACATACAAAATTAAGGTAACGTCGAATGTGACTGACTGAATGGGAACGTCTAGGTTACTATTGTAACCCCCGTTCCCCGAAGGAGGGAACGGAGATGTTACGTCGGACTGACGTCATGGGGTCCAGGGGAAAACGCCATAGCAACCGAGCCATGCTACGAGGGTCGGGGAAGCAGATGCTGGCAGGCCTAGGCGTGCCACCTGCAAGTGCTACCGCAAATGTCGTAACCCTCCAGCGCCCGGAGCAAGCCCTACAATGTCTTCCATACCAGTGGGATGGAGAGGACAGGGTCTTACTAAGGAGATGGTCGATGCTGTTGTTTCTTACCTCAGGTGAAGAGTGCTTCAGTGACTCAATTTTCCACATTTTTTGCAGCCTTGACCAAAATCGCCAGGAAAGCATCCCTCTTGGGGAAGGTACGGAGACCACACCCTGCCCGAAGGGAGGTAACATGTGGAGCACATATGCACTGACCCGCGGGCCAGTATCTGCATATGGAAGCTCCCTGCGGAAGGTCCTGCCCAATTTGGCAGCCAATGGGAAGACATGGGTTTACCAACGGGGAAACTGTACCATGGACCATTCACATATGGGATTACCCACAGAGAATCACAACATATGAGCATCTAGCCCAGTACAAGGACTGACCACTGGGGCATGTACACGAGTACACCGAAAATGCTTGCAGGTCCCCTACCCTCTTAAAGGAAGCAAGCATGGTCAGGAGCACTGTCTTCAGAGACAGGTGTTTCAGCTCAGCTGACTCAAGGGGCTTGAAGGGAGCTTTCTGTAGACCAGCAAGGGCGAAAGAAAGGTCCCAAGACGGAATTAGGGGAGGTCTAGGAGGGTTTAGCCGCCTAGCACCTCTCAGGAACCTGATGATCAGATCGTGCTTTCCAAGCGACCTGCCATCAACCACATCGTGATGTGCTGCGATGGCGGCCACATAGACCTTCAAGGTGGAGGGGGATAGCCTCCGCTCCAAGCCACTTTGAAGGAAGGAAAGCACTGAACTGACCGGGCATCTCCTGGGGTCTTCCTGGTGGGAAGAACCCCAATCAGCGAAGAGACTCCACTTCAAAGCATAGGCGCGCATCATAGAGGGAGCTCTAGCCGAAGTGATCATGTCAACTACCGCGAGCGGTAGACCACTTAAGTCCTCCACGTCCCATCCAGGAACCACATGTGGAGGTTCCAAAGGTCTGGACGTGGGTGCCATATAGTGCCCCATCCCTGAGAAAGCAGGTCCTTCCTCAGGGGAATTCACCAGGGAGGGACTGTCGCGAGGAGGATGAGTTCCGGGAACCAGGTCCGATTGGGCCAATACGGCGCAACTAGCAAGACCTGCTCCTCGTCCTCCCTGACCTTGCTCAGTAACTGTGCAAGAAGGCTCACTGGGGGAAATACATATTTGCGTAGGCCCCTGGGCCAGCTGTGTGCCAGTGCATTCGTGCCGAGGGTCCCCTTGGTCAGGGAATAAAACAACTGGCAGTGAGCGGACTCCTGAGAGGCAAACAAGTCTACCTGTGCATCCCAGAATCTGCTCCAGATCAGCTGGACCACCTGGGGGTGGAGTCTCCATACCCCCGGGAGCACGAGCTGTAGTGAGAGCGCGTCAGCCGCACGATTGAGCTCGCCC
Source organism: Opsariichthys bidens (assembly GCA_037194245.1). NCBI lineage: Eukaryota > Metazoa > Chordata > Actinopteri > Cypriniformes > Xenocyprididae > Opsariichthys > Opsariichthys bidens. The sequence goes on from CM074314.1 coordinate 220,220, forward strand.
GGGATATAAATGGCGCGCAGAAACCTGAGTCGTCGCTGACTCCAGAGGAGAAGGTGGCAGACGAGTTGCGACATGCAGCGCGAGCATAGACCACCCTGATGGTTGATGTATGCTACTGCCAATGTGGTGTCCGTACGGACCAGTACATGCTTGCCGTGCAGCAGCGGTCGAAACCGGCGCAGGGCCAGCAGTACTGCTAGCAACTCGAGGCAATTGATATGCCACCGCTGCTGGGGTCCTGTCCAGGAGCCCGACGCAGCATGCCCATTGCATACAGCACCCCAGCTGGTGGTGGAGGCATCTGTTGTGACAACAACATGCCTGGACATTTGTCCTAGGGGCACCCCGGCCCGTAGAAAAGCAAGGTCCGACCACGGGCTGAATGTTTGGCGACAGCTCGGCGTGATGACCACACAGAACGTGCCATGGTGCCATGCCCACCTAGGAACTCGGCTGTGTAGCCAGTACTGAAGTGGTCTCATATGGAGTAATCTGAGCAGTGTGACCGCGGCTGCAGATGCCATATGCCCCAGGAGCCTCTGAAAATGTTTCAGTGGGACCACTATTTTCTGCGAGAACGAATTCAGACAGCTCAGAACCGACTGTGCACGCTCGTTGGTGAGATGTGCCGTCATGTTGGCCGAGTCCAGCTCCACACCGAGAAAAGAGATACTTTGTACTGGACAGAGTTTGCTCTTTTCCCAGTTGACCCGAAGCCCCAACCGGCTGAGGTGCGTGAGCGCCAGGTCCCTGTGTTCGCACAACTGTTCACAACTGTCGTCGAGGTAGTTGAGAATGTGAACGGCCACTTCCCTGAGTGGGGCAAAGGACCCCTCCGTGACTTTGGCTCACTTGGCTCCGCATGTCCCGTAAGAGACGGGGCAGGGGGGCGTGGGGAGGCGGTGCGTCCCTGACACGCCCGAAACCTGCTTGTGGCGAAAGAGGGAGTGGTTATAGTGGAAATTGCTCTTTTATTGATGAGGTGGGTACCGCTGACCTTGGGAATGATGCAATTTGATTTTTCAAAAAAATCTCAGGTTATTATTATAATGTAATATTACTGATGATGTGTTTATTTCACAACGATACTATAGCTGTCTACTTATAGGATCAAGTTGTGGTTTTTTAATAAGAGGTTTGATAACAGCCTGCTTAATTTTTCGGTACGTAACCTAGTGATAAAGATGAATTAATGATCTTAAGAAGAGGATCTATGACCTCTGGAAGCATCTCTTTTAATAGCTTAGTCGGTATAGGGTCTAACATACGTTGTTGATTTTGATGATTTAACAAGTTTAGACAATTCTTCCTTTCCTATAGCAGCGAATGAATGGAATTTTTCCTCAGGGATACTACAATCCACTGTCTGATGTGATACTGTAGTAGACAGTTGCATGGCTATAATTTTCTCTCTAATGTTGTCAATCTTGCAAGTAAAGAAGTTCATAAAGTCATTACTGCTGTTCTGTTTGGAAACATCAGAAGTTGAGGCTGTATTTCTCGTTAATTTAGCCACTGTATTAAATACATACTTAGGGTTGTGTTTATTTCTTCTAAAATATTTGAAAAATAAGCAGATCAAGCGGTTTTTACGGCCTTTCTATACTCCATCATTTTCTCTCTCCATGAAATCCGAAAAACTTCTAGTTTTGAATTCTTACAGCTGCGCTCCAGTTTTCTAGCTGCTGTCTTAAGGGCCTGAGTGTGCTCGTTATACCATGGCGTTGGACTAATATCCTTAATCTTTTTTAAGCGCAAAGGAGTGACAGAGTCTAGAGTGTTGGAAAAGAGAGTGTAAATAGTTTCTGTTGCAACATCGAGTTCTTCTAAGTTCGAGTTCATCTAAGCTGTCTGGTTTGCTAAGTTGATGAAACTGATCAGGAAGATTATTTATAAAGCAATTTTTAGTGTTAGAAGTGATGGTTATAACATATTTATGGCAGACAGGCGGTTTTCCAGCCTTGGTTAAATGTAGCACGCATGAGACTAGATAATGATCTGAGACGTCATCGCTCTGCTGCAGAATTTCAATGGTATCAGTATCGATTCCATGTGACAATATTAGATCTAGAGTATGATTACGACAATGAGTTGGTCCTGACACGTGTTGTCTAACACCAATAGAGCTTAGAATATCTGTGAATGCCAATCCCAAAGCATCTTTTTCATTATCTACATGTATATTAAAATCACCAACAATAAGGACTTTCTCCACAGCCAGTACTAACTCCGATAGAAAATCAGCAAATTCTTTGATAAAATCTGGATAGTGTCCTGGTGGCCTATATACAGTAGCCAACACAAATTTCAAATGAGATATGTCACTTACATTATATAACGTTACATAGAGCACCATCACTTCAAAAGAGATATATTTGAAAGACTTTTGAGTAATACTGAAGATATTACTATAGATTACAGCAACACCTCCCCCTTTACCTTTCTGACGCGGTTCGTGTCGATAATAGTAACCTTGAGGGCTAGACTCATTTAAAGTAATGTAATCGTCTGGTTTTAGCCAGGTTTCTGTAAAACACAGCACATCTAGATTATTTTCTGTGATAATTTCATTTACAATAAGTGCTTTTGAAGAAAGGGATCGAATATTCAGCAACCCAAGCTATAGCTGCACTGGTCTGACGAAATAACGGCCACGCTTCATACAGATGTCTTCTGTTATTTTTTATTTCTCTCTCTCTCTCTCTTCTCTGCATACACCGTGAAAACGTGTGCGCCTCCCAGACCACATGCAGATTTAGAATTTATCTTGAGGCTGCAAGAACTGTAGTTTCTCTGCATCCGCTCTCAACTCAACTATGGTCATGTGACGCATTACGCTTCTTAAAGAACCCTTAACATTGAACATTTCAAGAGAGTACTCTCTGATCATCACATTTACACATTCAAAAAAAAAACATGTCTGTTGACAGTTACACTCCCATCAAATTACTAATTTATGATTAACTTTATGTAAATGTTTGAATAAATGTAGTAATTTCAAACCAAATTTCAAAGACAACTAGTCTGTTCTCTGACTCTTGAAGTAGTACTAACAGTTAAACTCTGTACTCTTAACACAATTTTGAACGTTAACTCTATTGCATGGGATTTAAACGTTCTCTACAAGCACCACTAATTTATGAATAGGACGTTCAAGAATGGATGGCTTAGTGAGGTGCTGACCTTCTTTCCCTAACTTTCTATTTCCTATTTGTATTGTGGCTTTTCGCACCAGGCCATCTTCATCTTCACATACATCAAGCACTCGTCCCAGTCTCCATTCACTGCGGGGAATCCCTTCCTCCTTAACAATGACAATATCTCCAATCTTCACATTACGTCTTGGAGTGCGCCACCGTTGTCTCAGAGTGATGTTTGCTAGATATTCCTTTCTCCATCTACTCCAAAACTGCTCTGTCAGATATTGCACTCTGCGCCACCTTTTTTTTGCATACAGGTCTTCTGGCGCAAATTTCCCTGGTGGAGGCAGCGGAACAGAGGATTTCATGGTGAGTAAATGGTTTGGGGTAAGAGGCTCTAGCCCCTTGGGATCATTGATGGTATCTGTGGTGAGTGGGCGGCTGTTTATGATTGACATGGCTTCATAGAAGAAAGTTCTCAAGGAAGCATCATCTAGTCTTCCTGAGCTCTGAGAGAGGACCCAGCTCAGAATGCTCCGAACTGTTCTGATCTGCCTTTCCCAAACCCCTCCCATGTGACTGGCATCAGGTACATTCATAATGAAGTCACATTGCTTCTGGGATAGGTAAGCAGTCAATCTGTCCTTGTCCAGTTCTTTTAAAGCCTTTGTCAGCTCGTTTTTCGCCCCAACAAAATTTGTCCCTTGATCCGATCTGGTCTCTCTTACAGCTCCACGGATAGCTATAAAACACCGCAAGGCATTTATGAAGGCATCAGTAGTGAGATCTTCCAGCATCTCTATGTGGATTGCTCTTGAGGAGAAACAGGTGAATATGAGACCATATCTCTTAAGCTCTTTACGACCTTGTTTGGTTTGAAATGGTCCGAAACAATCCATCCCACAATAAGAGAATGGTGGAGAGGGATCGACACGGCTAGCAGGTAGGTCTGCCATCTTTTGCATCTCTGTTGGCCTGCAAACTTTTCTGCATGTTACACATTGCTTAATGTGGTTTGCTACAACTTTGCTGCCACCAAGAACCCAATAACCATTTGTTCTCAATTCATTGAGGGTCTGTCCTCTTCCTTGGTGCTGAGTTTTTTCGTGGCAGTAATCCAAGATAAGACGTGTGACTATGCCATCTCTCGGGAGAATCGCTGGGTGTTTCGAGTCAAGAGGTAAGGAAGCTTTCCTCAGTCGCCCTCCCACTCTGAGAACACCGTCATGCAATACTGGGTCAAGTTGGAACAATGGATGACTATGTGGCAATTGGCCATGACTCAGCATTTGCATCTCATCTTTGAAGGCATCTCTTTGCGCCAACTTTACAAGCGTGATACTAGCCTTTTTTAGGTCTTCAACATTTATGAGTTTAGCAGTTTTGTCCTTTGAAAATTGCTGGATACGAGCGACAACTCTTAATGCTGTGTGCCATTTTGAAAATTGCTTAAACCTCTCCAAAAAACTCTCATCCTGCACTACCTTTGTTTGAAGTACTTGTGTCGTTCTGATTTCAGGGTCACCAACAAGCAGTTCTGGAGTTGTCTTTGGTGTGATAATCTCTTTTTCCCAAAGAAACTTGGGTCCCGTTAGCCAGTTTGAACGAATAAGCTCTGACACCTTGAGCCCCCTAGAAGCATGATCTGCTGGATTTTGATCAGAATCAATATAATGCCACTGTACAGGTTCAGTTGTTTCACGGATTCTTTGAACTCGATTCGCCACAAAAACGTGAAACCTACGGGCTTCATTGTTAATGTAGCCTAAGACCACCTTTGAATCTGTCCAAAAAAATTCTTGATCAATTTTGAGCTCCAGCTCATCCTTCAACATGTTACTGACCACTGAGGAGATCACCGCAGCTGTTAACTCAAGCCTGGGTATGGTCACGACCTTTGTAGGTGCAACCCTTGCCTTGCCAATAACAAAGGAGCAGTGCACTTTGTCTTCACCCACCACTCGGATATATGAGCACTGACCATAGCCATGACTGCTCGCATCTGAAAAGTGATGGAGTTCAATCCTGTGAACCTTCCCCAGACTTTCAGGAGCAAAGCATCTTGGAATCTGGAGATTTTGCAGGTTCTCCAGTTCATTCAGCCAGCTTGTCCATCGTGGCATTAACTCTTCAGGTAGAGGTTCATCCCATCCTATGCCCTTTTGGCACATCTCCTGCAATACCTTTTTTCCTAATAGGAGGAAGGGAGCCAGGAAGCCTAGTGGATCAAACACAGAAGCCACTGTAGAGAGAATTCCTCGCCGTGTCACTGATTTCTCATCCAGGCCAACTTTAAAGGAAAAGGTGTCAGTATTTACACTCCACTTTACTCCCAACACGGTCTGGACTGGAAGATCATTAGATCCAAGGTTAACATCCTGAACTCCGCTGGCTCGTTCACTAACAGGAATAGATTCCAAAACCTTTCTGTTGTTGGACATGAACTTGTGGAGACGCAGTTTCCCTTTCGCACACACATTTCGGGCTTCTTCAATTAGTTTGACAGCTTTGTCCACATTTTCTACACTAATGAGGCCATCATCAACATAGAAATTCTTTTTGATGAAGTTAGATGCTGCAGGATACTCTGTTTCATTTTGACATGCAAGATATTTCATTCCATAATTTGTACAGCCAGGTGAAGATGCTGCCCCGAAAAGATGGACTTTCATGCGATACTCCTTTGGCTCTGAATTTGTATCGCCATTTTTCCACCACAGGAACCGCAAATAATCTCTATCTTCCTGGCTTTCATGGAACCTGTGGAACATCTTTTCTACATCACAAATTACTGTGACTGGATGTTTGCGAAACCTGCAGAGTACACCTGTTAGCCCATTAGTGAGATCAGGTCCAGTTAGCAGGTGATCATTCAAAGCGGTGCCATTGTACTTGGCAGAGCAGTCGAACACAACTCTAATCTTCTCTGGCTTTCTAGGGTGATATACCCCTTGGTGAGGAATATACCAAACATTTCCTGCCTTGGGTTGGTGTTCAGCTCTCTCCGCATCGCCATCATTAAAGACACCTTCCATAAACTTGACATAGTCATCCCTGAATTTGGGGCTTTTCTCAAATTTTCCTTTCAGACGTCTCAGCCGCACAAAGGCCAGCTGCTTATTTTCTGGAAGTTGTGGGCGTGTCTTAAAGGGGAGAGGCATCTCCAGGTGTCCCTCTGAATTCTGATGAATTTTTTCATTCAGTAATTCCATGAACTGTATATCGTCTTGCGATATGCACTTTTCTTTTGGGTTTGTATCTCTAAAGTCCGCTTCAAGTGCTCTGATAACAGCAGCAGGAGTCAATATTGGAAGTTCCTTAACGGATATACGATGACACAGACCTGTTACTTCTGTCGAATTTTCAGCCCGCGGTGAACTACCAACAATACTCCAACCTAGGTCCGTCCTGATGGCATACGGCTCATTATCACCTCCTGTGATGACTTGTCGTGGTACTAAAGCTCTTGAGCAGTCATAACCTATCAGAAGTCCAATCTTGCAATCTAACAGCTCTGGTATCTCCTGTGCCATTTTATTCAGATGTATCCACTTTCTGGCGGTATCAGAGGTAGGAATGTGAGAACGTTCAAGTGGGATGAAATCTCTGGTGTAGGCAGGTGGTAAATTAATTAGGCTTTGAGAGGTAAACCCCCTTACTCTGAGCCCACCAACTCTTTCACTTTTAATGACAGAATCTTTCCCCATTATTGTAGTAAGCTTTAACTTAACAGGCTCTGATACTACCCCCATCTTCTCACATACCTCTTGGTCTACAAAGGTGTTGCTACTCTGAGTATCCTGTAGAGCATAAACTAAGGTCTCTCTTTCAGGATTGGTGATTGAAGAAATCCACACGGGCACTATCATTGATGTACTCCCACCATCACCACTGTCTATGCAACAGGAAAAGGAAGAAGTGTTTTCCTCTGCTTGCATAGCATGAGACACGGCTGCTGCAGAAGAAGAGCGGTCTTCATGAAGTGGTGTTGGATGATATTTCTTGCATTTTCTACAAGTGGCTTTACTCTTGCAATCTTTGGAAATGTGTCCTTTCCTAAGACAGCCAAAGCACAGGTTATTGTCAAGTATGAACTTTCTCTTGTCCTCCACAGATTTACTGGCAAACGTTTGACATTTGTGGATGGAGTGACTTTCCCCACAACACCAGCAAGTGACTGGGTTTGAACATGAAGGCGTTGTACTGTCTGTATCTATTGAGTTGCTTCCTCCAACACTGTATGTTTTTGGTACTGTGCTTGATTTGTCTGATGCTTTCACATTTGTGATGAATACATTAGCCTTTGAGCGCTTAACTTCTCTTGAAGGCCTTTCTTCGTTGAGCTTCAAGGCATGAAAGGACGTTACAGGGTTGCATGCTATTTCTGCTTCTTGTGCCAGAAATTCAACAAACTCCTTGAAATTGGGGTATTCCCCCGACTGTCTCAACTGCATTGTAACATGACGATTCCATCGAGATGTCACCCAATCAGGAAGTTTTTGTAACATTTTTTGATTCTCTTCACAGTCATTTAACACCTGAAGCCCTTTGATGTGAGACATGGCATTGCTGCAAGCTGTCAGAAAGTCACTAAACTGTCTTAGTTTAACTGACTCTCTCGAACCTATCTTTGGCCAGTTATTCAGTTTTTCTCTAAAGGCACACTGGATTACAAATGGATGGCCGTACCGAGAATTTAATGCTTCCCATGCTTGATCATAAGCTTCATCATCCTTTCTGTAAAAGTTTCCTTCTAATACAGATCGTGCCTCACCACTGACATACCTTTGTAGATACTTATCAGCTGGATTTGTGCATCGCCGTTCTATCAATGCTTTGAAACTTGTTCTCCACTCTAAGAACCTAAGCGGGTCCCCTGAGAAAACTGAGGGCTCAGGTGTGGGAAGTCTGCTGAGAACCATTGTGTCATGTAGGGCTTGTACCATTGAGGCTTCCCTATCAGTATAGGTTGTTTGTTCCTCCTTAGTGTTCTTTGAAGCTTGCTCCCTTTTAATTTCCTCATTAAATACTGTAGGACGATTGGCTACCTTACTGCGTGCTGTTCTAACTTCATTGCTTGATTCACCTGAGTCAACTTCAGAGTATGCCTTAAGCTTTGCAGCTATTACGACAAGATCTCGTTCATTTTCCAATCTTTTAAGTTCTTGTCTTTGAGTGGCAATAGCCTCCTCCATCTTTATCTCTGCCTGCTTTGCAGCCAACTGTGCGGCGCACTCTGCTCTTTTTGCGGAGATGCTTTGCTGTTCTAATGAGCAGCTTGAATGGTGACTATGAATGGTAGACTTGGAGTTTGTAGTCGAAAATATTGACTTAGCATACTCCTTGTCAAGCACTATACGAATTCTTGCTTCTTCTGCATTAGCATCAAATTCCTCCAGCCCCACTTCGCTCATACGTACTTTCATCAGCCCCATCAGATCCGTTGTTACTGCTGTACAGGAATCCATTTTTCTTCTAATCTCTGTTGAAGGTACTGATTGAGACCGTGTAAGTTCATACACATCTTTCACTTGCGTTTCCAGTCCTTCAACACTATCCATCATATCACCCAACATTTGGTCAGAGCACTCATCCTTAAGTTTGATACGTGTAGTTCTAACTTGTTCTTTCCACCTTTCGTATAACTTGATGAATTTCCTCTCATTCTGAGAAACTTCTTGCTCCCTAAACTCCTGCATTTTTGGAGTTAACTTTCTCTCTCGTGAAGATTTCCTTGGTACATCTTTTCTTGAAGTGGAAGCGGTAGGTTCTATCATTGCTAATTGAAGTGATTGTATTTTAGCATGAATATCCCCTATGAGTGACTCTAACCTTTCCCTTTCAGCATCATCATGTTGAGATCTTAACTGTTCAGTTAAGCTAGTCAATTTTGCCTGAAAGGACTCAATTTGCTCACTTGAATCACCACAATGTGATTTTTCTCCATGAACTGACATTTTTTTTTGCAAAATACTTTAGTGTATGGTTACTTAATTACTACTCTCAGATGAAACCCTTGTAACACTGTCACTAGTGAGGCATACACAACAACTAGTTCATTAATTCAAACAGTATATACTCTCTTTTTCTTTTCTTTTTTTTTTTTCCCACAAGTCCATAAAGGTGTAAAGGTAGCACAGTCTAACCTGCTGTTAATTGCAGAGCAACTTCTGCCTGAAACAGCTTGGAAAACAAACACTGTCCTATTAAGCCTGTAGAAAGGATACTTGCAAAGCTGTAGTCTACGCGGCTAAATGTCGCCCTCTCTTTGACGTTTCGCGCTACTTCCTCGGCGGTGATAGCTGAATAGCAGCGAGCCTCATCGATGTCGTTTTCTCTCTCCACGTGATAGCCCCGCGATCGTGCTTCGTCTTTGTCTTTGTTTCCGACGTCTCTTCTGCACGCGATGTACCCGCAATCTTGCTTCGTCTTTGTCTTTGTTTCCGACGTCTCTTCTGTACGCGATGCACCCGCGATCTTGCTTCGTTTTCTCAGCCGTTCCACTCTTTAAGCTGGTCGGCTTTGCTGCGTCACGTTTTCACTATAGCTGCACTGGTCTGACGAAATAACGGCCACGCTTCATACAGATGTCTTCTGTTATTTTTTATTTCTCTCTCTCTCTCTCTTCTCTGCATACACCGTGAAAACGTGTGCGCCTCCCAGACCACATGCAGATTTAGAATTTATCTTGAGGCTGCAAGAACTGTAGTTTCTCTGCATCCGCTCTCAACTCAACTATGGTCATGTGACGCATTACGCTTCTTAAAGAACCCTTAACATTGAACATTTCAAGAGAGTACTCTCTGATCATCACATTTACACATTCAAAAAAAAACATGTCTGTTGACAGTTACACAAGCTTTTCATTTGTTTATCTTTATAATCTCTGTTTACTACTTGTTGAACATCAATTAAATTATCACCCGTAAATGGGTTTGGAAGTTTTCTGTATAACAACAGATGTACTCGGTACATCAGAAGAAGAATGGCGTCTACGCTAATTTTATTGTCTCTCTGCTTATCTCGAGGTTTACCAATTAACGTGATTGGCTGGATCCGGGCTGGATCCGGGCCGTGTCCGGGTCGTGTCCGGGTCGGACGGGGAACCTGTGCCTGTGTGGGGCAGCAATGTGGCCCTGTGGTGTCGGCGGAGACTGTGTGAACTAGCTCATCCTTTGTTAAGACCTTACCGACTCATCAGCCAGTGGCACATATCCCAACAAACTGCCCCCATACCAGCGTGATCAAAAAGATCTTAAACTAGATGGAACTAGATTAAATATTTTGACTGTTGCGATCCCAAATCGGTTTAATGACCTGTAACTCTGCCTGGGTATCGGACAAGTGTTCACTGTTGGCCAGAGGAGAACTGGCCCCCTGACTAAGCCTGGTTTCTCCCAAGGTTTTTTTCTCCATTTGTTGGAGTTTTGGTTCCTTGCCGCTGTTGCCTTTGGCTTGCTTAAGTTGGGGACACTTGCTTGATATTCAGCAGTGTTTTTGATATGCCTGCATTGGCGCTGTTGTATGCAAACTGAGCTAAGCTGGATGATTACGTCACTGTTTTCTGCAGTGCTGCTATACCTAAATTAACTAGACTAATAACTACTGATATTTGCAACGGAATGAATCAATGATATATAGAATAAGCTGCACAATGACACAATTTTCTTATTAATGTAAAGCTGCTTTGCCACAATTTGCATTGTAAAAAGCGCTATATAAATAAAGATGACTTGACTTGACACACATACACACACATATAGTGAGATGTCCTTGTTAATAGACAACTCTTTTCTTCTTGCTATGTAAATGTGTTTTATTTTTCAATCTCGTAAGAAGAGAGGAGTAAATTGCAGTTTACTTTTTCAGAGCATGTGATTGACTGTTCGCTACTGATTTCACACTTTCATGGGCATGTGTTTCATAGTTATGAACTCAGGATCAAAGCCTGTGTTGACAAAGAAAGTTGTTGCTCAGCGTTAAGGTACCAACAAAGCCTGATGTTTGGTTTAGTTTTGTCACCTTAGTTTTTTTAACTACCATCATGGAACGGGCTCCTGGGTTCAGTGTAAGCCAAAACAAATCAAGTGAATATTGTTTCTCTGTGCTATTTATGACTTGATAGTAATACTTGTGGGAAAACTATTATTTGAACCAAGCTTTTCTTTAAAGTTTTGTGAACAGAAAATAAGCAGGAACAGCCCTTTTACAATTTTCATAATAGAGAAAGAAAACCGCTAACATTAAATAATAATGTAGAGGAAAGACTGGAAGAAAAGGGAGAAAACACACACACGCACAAGATAATCAGAACAAGTTCATACCTTTAGCAGAGAGAAACAAAAGTGGATTTTTCTCATATCAGACCCCAGGTCTAATGTTACTTCACAGTCAGGGTCCTCCAGATAGACATTTATCTGCTTTTCCAACCTACAAAACAGGAATAATACTCATTTCTCCCACTGTAAAACACTAAAAGGGATTAACACATACTGGAAAGCAAACGGCAGCAACAAAACAACATGAATTCATTCATTTTCAATGTGAATTGGCCATTTGAGGTGGCATGAGCAACAACTACCATTGTAATCCTACAATTAGGATTGCATGATCATCTGCTTGTAAGACACTGTAATCAAGGCAAGATATATTTGACCACCTTGTGGTCATTCCAGAACAGTTTCAATCATACAGCTGTAGGAACACCTACTACAAACAACAATACAATATGGTAAGCTTCAAAGATCTTTCTCCAATAGTATAGTAATAACATTATAATAATAAACATTATTTTATATAGCGCCTTTAAAAGTAGCATCTCAAAGCACTTTACATAAAAATATCAAATTAAAAGATACACATAAAATCAAATAAAAAGCCAATATAATAACAAACAAAGTAATCAAATGAATCACATAAAAGCTATCTGTCACGTCTTCACCACATTGGACTGTCACTTTGTTGTTATTTTCTATCTGTCACATGTTCCTTTGTTTGTACAGGGAGTGCAGAATTATTAGGCAAGTTGTATTTTTGAGGATTAATTTTATTATTGAACAACAACCATGTTCTCAATGAACACAAAAAACTCATTAATATCAAAGCTGAATATTTTTGGTTTTAAGTTTTAGTTTTTAGTTTTAGCTATTTTAGGGGGATATCTGTGTGTGCAGGTGACTATTACTGTGCATAATTATTAGGCACCTTAACAAAAAACTAATTTATACCCATTTCAATTATTCATTTTTACCAGTGAAACCAATATAACATCTCAACATTCACAAATATACATTTCTGACATTCAAAAACCAAACAAAAACAAATCAGTGACCAATATAGCCACCTTTCTTTGCAAGGACACTCAAAAGCCTGCCATCCATGGATTCTGTCAGTGTTTTGATCTGTTCACCATCAGCATTGCGTGCAGCAGCAACCACAGCCTCCCAGACACTGTTCAGAGAGGTGTACTGTTTTCCCTCCTTGTAAATTGCACATTTGATGATGGACCACAGGTTCTCAATGGGGTTCAGATCAGGTGAACAAGGAGGCCATTTCATTAGATTTTCTTCTTTTATACCCTTTCTTGCCAGCCACGCTGTGGAGTACTTGGACGCGTGTGATGGAGCATTGTCCTGCATGAAAATCATGTAAAAATCATTCTTGAAGGATGTAGACTTCTTCCTGTACCACTGCTTGAAGAAGGTGTCTTCCAGAAACTGGCAGTTGAACTGGGAGTTGAGCTTGACTCCATCCTCAACCCGAAAAGGCCCCACAAGCTCATCTTTGATGATACCAGCCCAAACCAGTACTCCACCTCCACCTTGCTGGCGTCTGAGTCGGACTGGAGCTCAAGACTCACTCTCATTTCATCAGTCCATAAAACCTTAGAAAAATCAGTCTTGAGATATTTCTTGGCCCAGTCTTGACGTTTCAGCTTGTGTGTCTTGTTCAGTGGTGGTCGACTTTCTGCCTTTTTTACCTTGGCCATGTCTCTGAGTATTGCACACCTTGTGCTTTTGGGCACTCCAGTGATGTTGCAGCTCTGAAATATGACCAAACTGGTGGCAAGTGGCATCTTGGCAGCTGCACGCTTGACTTTTCTCAGTTCACAGGCAGTTATTTTGCACCTTGGTTTTTCCACACGCTTCTTGCGACCCTGTTGACTATTTTGAATGAAACGCTTGATTGTTCGATGATCACGCTTCAGAATGGTAAATGGACTGCATTTATATAGCGCTTTCACAGACCTATGGCCACCAAAGCGCTTTACAATTTTTGCCTCACATTCACCCATTCACACACACATTCATACACCGACGGCGACGTCAGCCATACAAGGCGCCATCCAGCTCGTCGGGAGCAACTGGGGTTAGGTGTCGTGCTCATGGACACCTCGACACTTGGTCAGGTGGAACCGGGGATTGAACCACCAACCTTCCGGTTAGTAGACAACCCACATGAACCACTGAACCACTGCCGCCCATAGCTTGGCTATTTTAAGACTTCTGCATCCCTCTGCAATATATCTCACTATTTTTGACTTTTCTGAGCCTGTCAAGTCCTTCTTTTGACCCTTTTTGCCAAAGGAAAGGAAGTTGCCTAATAATTATGCACACCTGATGTAGGGTGTTGATGTCATTAGACCACACCCCTTCTCATTACAGAGATGCACATCACCTAATATGCTTAATTGGTAGTAGGCTTTCCAGCCTATACAGCTTGGAGTAAGACGACATGCATAACGAGGATGATGTGGTCAAAATACTCATTTGCCTAATAATTCTGCACTCCCTGTAGTTCCCGCCACAATCTGTTGCCATGGACACTCACCCCTAATCACCACAGCTGATCACTATCACTTATCTCGTTATCCCCTGTGCTCTGTGTATTTAGGTTCAGTTCTGTTTATCCCTCATTGTCTGGTATTGTATGTTCATGCTTTGGATGTGTTTCCGTGTTCTCTGTTGGATTACCTGTTTTGATTATATAAAGTTTACCTGTTTATTACCTGATCTTCGTCTTCGTGCTAACCTACACAGCCAGCGTTACACTATCTTAAAATAGTAAGTTTTGAGGGACGGTTTAAAAAACGAAGGGATTCTGCATTCCTAATCTCAGAGGACAGGGAATTCCACAACTTAGGAGCCAAAGAGGAAAAAGCCCGATCACCCATAGTTTTTAACCTTGTTGTTTGGACAGTTCAAAGACCAGCTTTAGAGGAGCGCAGAGTACGTGTAGGAGTGTAGGGGCATAAAAGAGAATTTTAAAATTCAATACGAAAACTAACAGGAAGCCAGTGCAATTTTTCCAGGATAGGTGTGATGTGCTCCCTTGCACTGGTCCTAGATAGAATTCTAGCAGCTGAATTTTGTACCATCTGTAATTTACTTAGGGTAGCTTTAGAAACTCCAGCCAGCAATGCATTACAATAATCAATGCGTGAAAAAACAAGCGTTGATCAACTTTTCAGCCACAAAGACAGTCAACATGGGATGCAATTTAGCAATGTTTCCGAGATGAAAAACTTATGCTTTGACTGTGTTAAGAACATGATGGTCAAATGCATAGGCGGAGTTTGGGGGGGTCTGGGGGGGGGGGGGGGGCAGTGCCCCCCCAGTCCAGAGCCAATTAATGCCTGTCTTGTGCTTTGAATATTTTTTTTTTATTACAGAATTCAAATTTTCTCGTTTTATTTGTCTTATCTTATTAGTTCTGTGTATAGAATGAGTAAGATATGGCTAATTAATTTTTAATTACTGTAGCTTTATTACATTCTCCCGCGATTTGTGAATCTCAAAGTATCACGGTACGTGAGTGGACGCTCTTCTCGTTCTGTTTTACGCGCTGAATAAACAAAATGGACATTCGTCGTTTTTTTAATAAATCCACTACTAAAAGTGTGGAGTTTTCTAATTCTACTTCAACCATTGCTGCTAATACTACCACAGCATTCGAGGCCGCATTAGAGAACAATGCCGGTTCTGCATTAGGTAAGATATTGTAATGTCTGAAGTAGTTCTATGACAGGTCAAGGGAGGCTCTGTTTATGAACTTTAATCGGAACGAAGAAGAACACACTGTAATCAGTCCCTCCAGAAAAACGCGATTATGCGATCGTTTGATTTCATGCATAATCAGCCAAAGTCCGCATATTTATGCGGGGGTCACATTTTTTCAAATATGCCGCACTTTCGCCGCATAAATTGCCGATTTCAGCAAGAAAAATATGCTATGATTTCATTTTCGCTGCAAAAAAAGTCTCATATATCTTAGCAGAAAGTTGAAAATGTTGCGTTTACTTCACACAAGTAAAGCGCCATTATTTTCCCCCTGTTGCCATGGGAACCTTATGAAGTGACGTAATTACGCGACGTGAACGTCATCTGTAAAGCCCGCGGTGAAACCATGATGAAGCACGCCAGTAATTCTCATTCTCAACAAAAATAAGCTCAAAAGACCGCGCGAAGCAGTTTCCCAGTGTTACATGAAGCTGTATATTAGTAGTGTGTAAAATAATTTACGTTGCAGTAAGAGATTACACTTTGTGCACTGGAAGCACTTCATTTAACAGAAGATGTGTGTTTTGTATAGCTACCTCTGTTAAACAGGAAGCACACATTTTATTTTTTTATATTTTATTTATTCATTTTTACAGAAGTTGAATATTCCTTTTGTAAAGCGACAGAACTTGTTTGACTCAATGTTTTGAAATTTTGAGCCGTGTGTTCATGAAGGTCTGAAATAAAACAGAACGAGAACTTCAATATTCTGTGATTTAGTAATTCTGCCTCTTTACATGAAGGCAGTATCTAGTGAGAACAGGGTGTTGGGGGGGAATCACCTTTTTTTTCCTCTTTTGCATCAAAACCCGCAGTTTTTGCAAGTTCCCGCAATTTCGTCGCATAAAATTGCAAAAATATCCCGCATATTCCATCGCGTTTTTTAAGAAAACGTGCCGCATAATCAAGGATTTTTGCCCGCAACAATCACAAAGAAATCCCGCGTTTTTCTGGAGGGACTGAGTAACAAGCGCACCCGTCTAACACACTCGCTTTTTTTCGCCGCACTTCTGAACTCCCCGCGTTAACTCTATCACTGCCGATGCAAAACAAAACAGCAACTATAAAGAGTCTGTTCTATTCGCTATTCTTTGTATAAAGTCATTGTTCATTGTAAATGTATTTTATATGTAGAATGTATGATATATAAATATGATATAAAAAAAAATCTGAGCTCGTGGTCTGCTGGCCTGGTAGGTGCCCCCCCAAGCACAAAAGTGAAACTCCGCCTATGGTCAAATGTTAAGTTGGCATCAAATATCACCAACAGATTTTTTTAGTTTAGTTTGGAATTGTAAAGCAGAGCCATCCATACTTAAAGTTATGGGCTCTGCTTAACGCAACTGATGAGGTGAGCCATAGAAAATTTTCAGACATCCATTTTTTAATCTCAGTAAAACATTGAGAAAGAAGAGACACAGGCATATCAGGTTTTGAATGTATATAGATCTGTGTCATCAGCATAAAAGTGAAAGTTAAGACCAAGAGTTCTTAAAACTTGGCCAAGTGGAAAAATGTAAATATGAAAAAGTAAAGGTCCAAAAATAATTCTC
This sequence comes from Opsariichthys bidens, assembly GCA_037194245.1. Taxonomy (NCBI): domain Eukaryota; kingdom Metazoa; phylum Chordata; class Actinopteri; order Cypriniformes; family Xenocyprididae; genus Opsariichthys; species Opsariichthys bidens. Next base: position 236,972 of record CM074314.1, read on the forward strand.
AAAACAACAGGAGAGAGGGAATCAAAACATGATTTAAAAAGACAAGATGGTATCGGATCAACTCTAGAAGTCAAGGCTTTCAGTTTTGAAATCATATTAGCTAGAGACTGGGAGTCATGAATAGCAAAGTTAGAAAGAGAAATACCAGAAAATGCAGAAATTTCTGAGGAGGAAGCAGCAGAAGTATGAGTGGAAACAATGTGGTTACGTATATTATCAGTTTTGGTGCTAAAAAAACTCCAAAAACATATTACAACGGTGAGTTGAAGCAGGAACATTAGAGAGGCTGTGATTTTTAAGCAGCTTGTTGATTGGGTGAAAAAGCTGTTTAGGGTTTCTCTGATTGCTGACAATTAACTGAGAAAAATAAACAGATCTAGCTGACACAATTTCCGCCTTATATTCAAGTAAGCTGTCTTTCCAAGCCTGGTGATGAACAGTTAAACCTGATTTGCGCCATCTACGCTCCATTTTACGACAACAAAGCCTTCACAGCACGCAGATCATCATTGTACCAAGGAGCGGAACCGTGCAAAAGAAATAGATCGTGATTTCAAAGGAGCCAGCGTGTCCAGGCCAGACAAGAGACCAGAATTCAGCACAGAAACGTTCTCATCCAGATCATCAGATAGAGAATCACAACTTAAAAAAGAGTCAATAAAATCGGAAAAATCATTGGGCTCAATAGATCTCCACTTGCGATATTTAATGATGCAAGAAGCGGAAGTGATCATAGCAGGTAATTCCATGTTAAAAAAGACAGCCTGGTGATCAGACAGATCAGACAAACCTAAGTCTGAGGTTGACAACTGAGACACAAATGAACCATTAGAAATCAAAAGGTCTTAAGTGTGGCCTTTGTCATGACAGTCCATGAGTTGGTTTAGTCCAAAGCATTTCAGTATGTACAAAAAGTCTTTTGTTATTGGGGAGTCTTTTATATCCATATGGATTGTTGAAATCCCCTAGGAGAAGAATTCTTTTAAACCTGAGGCAGAGAAAAGACAACATATCTGATAAATCAGATAAAAAGTCTTTTAGGAGGCCTGTAGACTGTAGCCACTGCAGTAGAGAGGGGCGCAGAAACACTCAAAGCAAGACATTCAAAAGAGTCTGTTCTGGGGACAGACACGGGACACATGTTGAACTGTTGACTGTGCAACACAATGACACCCCCACCTCTACCAGAAGAACGCGAGAGATCAAATAATCCATAGCCAGCAGGAGACAGTTCATTAAAAAGAAGACCGTCAGATTCTTTGTGCCATGTTTCAGTTAAACAGACAAGGTCCAGCTTTTGTTCTAAAATTATGTCAGATAAAATAACAGCTTTGTTGTTGACAGAGCGCGCGTTAAACAGTGCGGATTTCAGCAGGTGCAGGGGAGCAGATGAATCCGATGCAACCTCCGCATGCTTGAGTGCAGATAAGTTGTTAAAGTTAACCCCTGTAGGTCTTAACTGCAGTCTATGGGGTTTGCGCCGAAATCTCAGATTGGCGACATGTTTAGACGTTGAGCATAAAAGAACTACGCCTTGAAGAGCGATGTAAGTAACGCTTATTCCAACATGACTGCAGAGTGCACGTATGACATTCGTCATATCTAAGTGTCTGTTCGTGTTCAACAACTGGCGAGCAGTGTACCTGAAAGCCATTCGGGAAGGGTCCACACCAACAGCAGCCTCACAGCGGTGTAAACAGTGTACGTCCTGGGCCAGGCAACAGTAGAGTATATTCCAGTAAACCGCACTCAGAGATAAAAGCAGTAATCCAGCATTTGAAGCATAATTCCACATCACGGATGAATAAAACGACACTGGCTCATAGAAATAAACTACTAAAAAATAAACGGGTGAGAGGAGCGGCAGCCAAACGCGCCAGCGTACCCTTTCAACCGGAAGTATGACTGAGATTACAGGATGGTCCCAAAAACATAACATAGTATTTAAAGTCTCTTTCACACAAAGCTTATTTCACACTATTATGGAAATCTCCAGTAACTGTAATGGCATTGCATTGCATACACTGCCAGAGCTTTCTTATTCTGTGCTTTCACACACATTTTATACAGTGTAAGCGAATTAAGCTCAAAGTAATTATTAATTAGTTCATTTATAGGAAATTCTAAATGATTCACTTATTTTACCAACTGAGCAACTGAATCATCCAGCGTTCACTTGCACGTGCCGTAAATAAGCTCTGTAGCGACTTCAACTATCTTAAAAACACCCTTTAGCAAGGTAAAATAGATCGGCAGTTTAAGACATTAAATTAAAAAGCACATAACACAAGACACTTCTCTTTAAAATATGAATGACACTTTATTGACTATACTAACACATAAACTCATATCTAACACAAACACACACGCACACACACATTCACACGAGTTGCAGAGAGGAAGGAAGAGAGGAAAAAACTAGTTCAAGAGAGTGAAATGATGAAAGTTTCTAGCAATATATGCATTTCATGAGACGAACCATCAATCACTAATTTAACCCTTTTATCGCTGCTTAGGCAGGGTTATTGGATTTTATATAAATGCACCAGTTCAGCTATAGAATCTGGAGGTACTTGCGCTTGTCGTCTGTCTTTAAATGGGGATTCCTTGTGGCGTCCTTTGGCTTGGAGAAAGGGGTTCCCCGGGTTCGTTGATCTGTTGAAGGTCTTTCCGGTCCTGATTGCTGCAGAATGGAGGTTCCCTCGTGGCAGAAGTTTGAAGTTGAGGCGGCAAAGACTGTAGAGTCGTTTAACTTTGCGACAAAACTTACTTAGAACACGAGACTCTCGACGTAAAGAAAGAAAATTAAAGTAAAAGAAAGGAAAGCGAGTGAGACGAAAGTCAGTTGGATGGTTTGAATGAAACTGCCTGGCTGCTCTCCACCATCTGTTTCTTGGTCTTTGTCTCAACTTAAACTAATTCATTCGGATCTTATTCTATGAGACAACTTATGCTAAGCTATAACTTAAAATAATAATAATAAAATAACTTAACCTCAAAACTTTGTAAGGCTGGAGTCGAATTGTCTCGACTGAAGGACAACTTTTGTTGACAAATCAACATCTGAATGTTCTTCTGCATAAGTAACAGAACCATCCGAGATGCCCCATGCAGAGCAGTTCACACCTCATCACTACACTCTCCCCACCATTCTCTGAGTTTTAGGTGAAGGAGAAGGATGGGAAACAATCCAAATCTGAATGTGTACAACAAATGAATATACGTTTGGTATCATTTGAAATGTCTCAGTGAGGCTGGTAAAATGGTCTCATTCTCCCACACATAGTACGAACTTCCGAGAAGTTCTAGAAAGCAAGCGATATTGCGCGCCACTAGAAGGTGTGCCGGCCCCCAGAACCTTCATTCAAACTACCTCCTGTATGCAAATAAGTACCCCCTTCTACAGGTACCAATAACCCATTCAACCTGATTGCCCATTTGTGACCCCCTGAACAGGGGACCAGACCTAATTACAATTGCAAACACCACCATTTGGTCTTATTGAATTATCTGGGTATTTAGGGCGAGCTGGCAAAAGATTCCGGGAGTCTGTAGGCAGATCTCCAGCACAATCACTGTGTGTAGTCTATTTCACTGCCAGGTAAATGCTTCTATGTTCCTTTTTGATTTGATGTATGTTTTATTCTTTGAATTGGATTTGAATTATTATTCTATTACCTGGTTAATAAATTGTTATGTTTGAATTTATTCTGATTGACTCTGAAATTATTAAACTCTAGTAGGTGACGTTAACTCCACAAATCTACGCTCAGGTTAGTAACGGACCAAAACTTGGAGCTCCGACTAACACGTTGGCATTAGTCACGTGTACTTAGGCTGTAGAGGCTAATATGGGTTTTTCCGTTCAGAACAACAAAAGGGTTGTCAGACCAATCTGAATTCGGGTCAGCCTCAACCTCTGATTATTGTAATATTATTCTAACTAAGTGTACGTGGGAAACTACGGCACGATTATGTAAAGTTATCATCAGAGGGAGTTAGATTGGTCAACTTGTTTCTGGGATAATGGTCGTGACCTCTGGCTAGATATAGTGTTATTCTAATTAAGTGTTTACAGACCTAAGGGGACTGAATCACATATTTTTAGAAATATGCAAGCATGGTGCTGCGTCTAAAAGTATCAGTCAATTTGCCTCTGTCTAGATGACCAAGACTGACGAGTTTGTGATTAGAGATCGTATTCCGATCAGTACGAATGAGTATAAATGGTCAAAAGGAATAATCAAACATATATTCAAATGTATAGCTAATCAAATAAAATAAGGTCCCTTGGAGTGAAGGTTTGCTCTCCTGAGCGTAACCTGGTTGCAAGTGTCTCTGTGTGTCTTCTGCCTCTCTGGGCCAGACATTCAGAACTTGATCAATCCACTTTTGTCGCTCTGGAGCCCTTACGGTTTCGCTGGCAGAAAACTCTGAACGTAGTGTTTGTTAATGTCTCTTTCCTCACAGGCTGGAAGCTCAGAACATGGTCATCTCTGTTGCTGCCTCACAAGCTATAGATTCAGATCATGCAATCTGTTGTTGTCTCACTAGATGTGTAATGAAGAGATGCGTGACAATGCGGGTGTAGATCCAAATCCAGGCTTCATTAACAAAGGACGTGTAGCCAAACAGGCAATGGTCAAAACAACAGTAAACAGCAATGGCAGAGGATAGGCAGAATCGCAATTGTTAAACAGACAAAGAGTAAGGTTGGGCAGATAACATTCACAGGGTCCAGGCAGAAAGTACAAGAGGGCAGGCAGTAAAGGGTCGTAACGGTAATCCAAAGGGGTTGGTAAAAGGAAGGCAAATACAGACAATAATGCTCAGAAATGTAACCTCTGGAAAACAAGACCTCGCAATGGGTACAAGGCTGTTATGTTATCTGTTATGTCTCACTGGTTGAACCGGACACTCAGAACGTGTTGATCTGTTTTTGTCTCACCTTCGCAGGCTAGAGACTCAGAACGGCATATCTGATATGTCTCACTCCTTGCAGAGTTGAAACCCAGAACCAGTGTATCTGTTATGTCTCACTGGATGAACCGGAGACTCAGAGCAAGTTGTGTCTGTTTAATTAAAGGGTACTTTTATCCCCTTCCGATGAGGAGATTACAATTTGGCGCTTCTCCATTCCAGTGCTGTGATTGGCTGCTGGCATCAGAGGGGACACACACAGTGTGGCCCACACTTCTTTCCCCTGTGGAACTCATTTGCATAAAGCACAAAGATGGAAGTCTTTAAAGTGCCTTTAAAGTTTACCAATGCATTTCTCACTTTCCAAACTACCACCAGAATACCTTTGGCAATATTCTACACAAATAGAGACCAAACATGATGGAAAAAGACTAAACTGTCATGCATTCATTCATTTGTATATTAACAGCTGATTTGGTGTAAGATGTTGCACTACAAATAGTTGTAACCGAGAATACTTATTTCTGTGAATAAATATGAAATGAATGTTTAGAATACATCCGTTTCAAGGTTTCCAAACATTGTTATGAATGGATTGGGATGAATCTTTGTGATCTCTTTTTGTTTCACCCATTGCTGCTGAGGTCCTCAGAAATTTTTATGGCAGTCACAGTCTAACCTTAGGAATTAGGCTCTAGATGGGTGAAGGGCAGATACTGCATGTGGACCAATGAGAAGTCCTGTCCTTCCTGGGGTTGGTATCAGAGGCCTTCTTCTTACCCTCAAAGAGATGTCTAAACAAAGTGTTTTCCCAATGATAACAGGTGTTTTTGTGATTTTGTTTTTGAACAAAGTGTCTAATGTAGGAAAACGTGTATATAACAATAATTGTGTTATAGAATTGCAAACAAACTGCAAAGTTGACAATGTGTTTAAGCTATGGTTACACTGTGTTTAAGGTGTGCTACAAGAAGTTTAAGTATTGAGGCTTTAGTCTAAGCATTCAGTTTTAGAAAAAACTGTAAAGCCAGTCGCATGAATTTTGAGCTGCCTGTTTTTTAGCTTTTTTAACAATGATAATATTAAAATAGAGGAAATGCATGGACAGATCACTTATTGATGTGACTTCATGCTTAAATTGCCAATCAGGACATGTGGATGGAATTATTTCTCGGAGATTTTGGATGGATTCTAGGAAATGCGACCTACTCATCTACAGCTGGATGGATTACAATCTCCACTGCAGCCTTTCTTGTGACTTCTGTCTTTCTCCTTGTTAGTGATGGTGTTACTTGGATATTGTAAGACCCAGACACAGGAGACACAGTTAAGTAAATCACTTTATTTGACAGATGGAAGCAGCAAACAGGTAAATGGTCAGGTATGGTGAGTGTATAAGTCCAGCAAGCAAATGGTGACTTAACTGACAAACTGATGTGATGTTTCTTATGTTTGTAGGTCCAGTGAGTACAGTCCAGCGGTTCACGCACACGCCTGATAGAGAGTAGTCGAAGACGAAGTAACATCCAAGGAATCCGAAGCAGACAGGTAAGCTGACACGGGTAAGTCTGTAGTCCATTCAAGATGAGATCAGACAACTGACAAAGGAAGTGAGGGCTTTTTATATGGCGTGAGTGATGACAGGTGCAGATGATCAGAATTCGGGTGATTGTGAGCGTGTGGGTGGAGCTGGTCGTGCCAGTGATGTAGACGGTGTGACAGTACCCCCCCCCCCCTCCACGGGCGGCTCCTGACGTCCGAGAATGGCGATGACGGGGACGACCCCGTCCACGGGGTCCTGGTCGACCGGGATGATCCAGATGGAATTGGGTGAGTAGTGCTGGATCTAGAATGTCCTCTCGTGCAACCCAGGACCTCTCCTCTGGGCCGTAACCCTCCCAGTCGACCAGGTTCTCAAGGCGTGTCCCGCGCCGTCTGGAGTCTAGGAGTTCGTGGACCTGGTAAATGATTTCGGTCTCCGCTAGGTCTGGAGGAGGAGGTACATCCGGGACTTCCTGGTCTGTGGGTGGAAACAGGGGGTCAGTGACAGGTTTGAGAAGTGAAACATGGGATGAAGGAGCTATATGATACGTGGCTGGTAGGTTGAGGTGGTAGGTAACCTCATTCAGCTCCCTCTGTACTGTGAAGGGACCTATATAGCGGGGACTCAGCTTCTTGCAGGGCAGGCGTAGGCGAATGTCCCTTGTCGAGAGCCAAACCTTTTGGCCCGGGAGATTGGTAGGTGTGGGTCCACGGTGTCGGTTGGCTTGTATTTGATGTCTACGCACTGCCCTTTGAAGATATACGTGAGCTGAGTCCCATACCCTCTCGCTCTGTTGCAACCAGTTCTGGACGGCTGGTACCTCGGACTGTTCTCCGGACCACGGGAAGAGAGGTGGGTGGTAGCCGAGTACGCATTTGAAAGGTGTTAAACCAGTTAAACTGGATTGTTGGAGGGAGTTTTGAGCGTACTCGGCCCAGGGAAGGAACTGGCTCCAAGCTGACTGGTGTTGGTGGCAGTAAGACCGCAGGTATCTCCAGATCTCCTGGATCTTACATTCTGTCTGCCCATTGGTCTGAGGATGATAGCCGGATGATAAACTGACTGTGACTCCCAAAAGCTGGAAGAAGGATCTCCATACACGGGAGATGAACTGAGGACCCCGATCCAATACGATGTCCTCAGGCAGAAGTTCCTGAACACATGTTGAAACAACAATTCTGCTGTCTGAAATGCGGTGGGTAGTCCTTTGTAGGGAATCAACTTGCACATCTTGGAGAATCAATCAACGGTTACGAGGACACTGGTGTATGTGTTGGATGTTGGGAGATCCGTGATAAAATCAATTCCCTGTTGAGTCCAGGGACGGTGAGGTATTGGAAGTGGACGGAGTTTGCCTGCCGGGAGCTGTCGTGGGGTGTTGGTGATGGCGCAGACAGAACATCCTTTGACATATAGGGAGACGTCCTGGGCCATAGAGGGCCACCAGTAGCGTTGTTGTAGAGGGTTTGCTGCCTACCTGGGTGTCCAGAGCCCGGAGAGGTGTGTACGGATTCCAAGAGGAGCTGACGACAGGTAGGTGGAACGTACATCAGCCCCTCTGGAACTCCCGGCGGAGTAGGGTCAGTTTCTTGGGCGTTACGAATACGGGTATCCCACTCCCACTGGATAGGACAGATTATCATGGCTGGAGGGAGTATGGGTTCCGGTAGGTGAGCATCTAGCTCTGGAGCATGAAGACGGGAAAGGCCGTCTGCCTGTACAAAGTTCTCACCTCGTCGGTATGTAACTGAGAAGTTGAATCTCGTGAAGAAGAGCGCCCAGCTGGCTTGGCGGGTGTTCAACCGTTTGGCGTCTCTGAGATATTCCAGATTCCGATGACCGTGATGACGTCAAATGGGTGTTTGGCTCCCTCCAGCCAGTGTCTCCACTCCTCGAGCGCCAACTTGATGGCGAGAAGCTCTCAGTTCCCGACGTCATAATTCTGCTCCGCCGGGAAAGTTTGTGTGAGTAGAAGGATGAAGACGAGCGGGGTCACCCTGCCGCTGGGAAAGGATGGCACCGACCCCTGTCTGAGAGACATCCACCTCGATGAGGAATGGCAGGTCAGGATTGGGATGACGGAGGACTGGTGCCGTACTAAAGGCTTTCTTCAAGGTAAGGAAGGCTTGGTTCGCCTGAGGGTTCCAGGACAGAGACTTGGGCCCCTTCTTGAGCAGGGAGGTATGAGGTGAACTAATCTGACTGAAGTTACGGATGAATTTACGATAAAAGTTGGCAAATCCTAGGAATCTCTGAAGTTCCTTTACTGTTTGGGGTTCTGGCCACTCCCTGATGAATTCCACCTTCCTCTGGTCCATCATCACTCCGTGCTGGTTAATGGTGTAACCGAGGAACTGGACTTCGGGGATGTGGAACTCGAACTTCTCTAGTTTTAAATAAAGACATGGTCTCTGAGTCTTTGAAGGACCTGGCAAACGTGTTGCTGATGTTCTTGCAGGGATCTGGAGTAAATGAGTATGTCGTCGATATAAACAACCATGAACTGATGGAGGAGGTCTCTGAAGATTTCATTCATATAATTCTGGAATATTGATGGAGAGTTCGCCAGGCCATACGGCATTACAAGATACTCGTAGTGCCCAGATGGTGTGACGAAGGCGGTCTTCCACTCATCCCCAGAGCGTATTCGGATCAAGTTGTAAGCGCTGCGCAGATCCAGCTTCGTAAAGATACTGGCACCATGAAGTTGTTCAAGCGCTGCAGGGACCAGAGGAAGGGTATACCAGAACTTTACTGTTTGAGTTTTGAGCTTTCGGTAATAGATACAGGGCCTCAAGCCTCCGTCCTTTTTGGCGACAAAGAAGAAGCTTGAAGCGGCAGGGGACGTAGATGGACGGATGAACCCTTGTTGGAGAGCCTCGGAGATGTATTCATCCATGGCCTTCCGCTCCGGGATGGACAGAGGGTATACCTTACCCTTTGGAGGTATGGATCCAGCTAGCAGGTTGATAGCACAGTCCCATGGCTGATGTGGAGGTAATGTTGCCAGCCGCTTGCTGAATACATCCTGGAATGCCCGGTATTCGACAAGAATGGTGTGTTTCTGAGTGGTCTCCGGAATCTCTCCCGAGGTGGAGTAAAGATAGAGATCAGGCAGAAGAAGAGCTAGGAATCCTCTTAACAGGGGTGAGACAGGTATGTTGGCAATGTTGACTCCACTTAAGGATTTCACCAGTGTTCCAGTCGAAGATAGGGTTGTGATCGGCCAGCCACGGGCGCCCTAGGATGATGTCGGTGGTCGAACATTCCAGCACCATGAACACTATCTTCTCTTGGTGGAGGCATCCAATGTGGAGGGTAAGTGGTGGTGAGTGATGGCTGATAACCCCTCGACCCAACGGCTTTCCCAATATGGTGTGTATCTTCATGGGCTGGTCACTGCGCTTGCGTTTCAGGTTTAAGGCCCGGAGGAACTGGCGGGAGATGAAGTTCCCGGCAGACCCCGAGTCAACCAGAGCTTGCGCTGAAACATAGGAATGATCTATGAGGAAGTATACTGTGGTTCGGATTAAATGTGAAACTTTAGGATGTATCTGGATTGTATTCACCGAGGGGGTCGAACTGGACAGTTGAGTAGACGATGACCTTCACCACCACAATACAGACAGAGATGGAGTGAGATTCTACGTTGTCGTTCGGATTGAGTGAGGCGATACGTGTCCACGTTCATGGGTTCTGGTGCTGGAAGGGCGGCTGGCAGACTGGCGGACGGGGACTGCAGAACGGGTTGGTAGCGTTCACAAGCTGTGAGACGTTGGGAGACTCGGATTGTTTTCTGGAGGAAGGCTTCTAACCCCATAATGTCATTGAATACCACCATCAATTGACATATCTCGGGATTGAGACCTTGATGAAAAGCAGTCAGGAGGGCAGTCTCGTTCCAACCGCCATGGGAAGCGAGCTGCAGTGTATAATCACCAACTTACGATGAGCCTTGTCGCAGATGAAACAATTGATCGGATACGGAGAGTGATGAGGCAGTTTGTCTGAAGACTTCTTTAAAATGGTTGGTGAAAGCAACAAGAGATGAGAGTATGGCAGCATTGGACTGCCACAGGGCCTGAGCCCACCGCAACGCAACAGTGAACATTGCATGAGGAACCCGTTGCAGTCCTCCGCCTCGCCTGAGTAGGGCGCTGGTCGCGCCACAGGACATGCAGAGGCATCTGAGCGCAACGAGGAACACACCGAGTCTGTTGCAGGAAGTGTGGCGTGACCCGCTGGGACCGACTCGGCGAATGTGCTCGTTGTGCTGGTTGTAGCGATCGTCTGCATGATGTTTGAGGTGGTCTGATCTTCTGTAAGACCCAGACACAGGAGGTACAGTTAAGTAAATCACTTTATTTGACAGATGGAAGCAGCAAACAGGTAAATGGTCAGGTATGGTGAGTGTATAAGTCCAGCAAGCAAATGGTGACTTAACTGACAAACTGATGTGATGTTTCTTATGTTTGTAGGTCCAGTGAGTACAGTCCAGCAGTTCACGCACACGCCTGATAGAGAGTAGTCGAAGACGAAGTAACATCCAAGGAATCCGAAGCAGACAGGTAAGCTGACACGGGTAAGTCTGTAGTCCATTCAAGATGAGATCAGACAACTGACAAAGAAAGTGAGGGCTTTTTATATGGGGTGAGCGTGAGTGATGACAGGTGCAGATGATCAGAATTCGGGTGATTGTGAGCGTGTGGGTGGAGCTGGTCGTGCCGGTGACGTAGATGGTATGACAGATATAGGATAAATTTTAACTTATTAAAAAGTTTGAGAATATATGCACCCCCCTTGGTTCATGAAGTTAAGGTTATACTGCAGCAAAATGGGATTCTATGACTAAGGGGTAAAAAAAAGCTGGGAAAAACTGCATTCGCTCAATAGGTACAGTTGTTGGAAAACGTCCTACGTTCTGTGGAACAACAGCGGTTATAAAAAGACAACTGACTGAGCAAAGACTGTTTATTACATCTGCGGATTGCTACCATCCTAAGAAATTAATTTGCATTAGGACTAACCAACATAAATCAATGCCATCTATGCCTGGTTTTCTCCTGGCCAATGTTTGTTCTTTACATCACAAATGTAATGAGCTGCACAGCATAGCAGTGAATAATAAATCAGCAGTTATTGCTATATAAGAGATCTGGCTAAATGCCAATATTCCAGATTCAACTGTAAATTTTAGTTAACTTCTTTAAGTTGTATTATTGCTGCTGTACTGTACTTCACTCCACATTCTTTGGCAATGGCCCAACCTGACATACTAATTACTCAGTACCTGGATCATTGCCCTAGAAATATAGAAAGCCACAAGGCTGCAATCATCATACTTGGTGACACAAACAAGTACAAGTCTGAAATCATTTGTAGCAGACATGACCTGAAACAGATTGTGGCAGGAGAAAAAAGGAATATCCATATATGAGTTACCAGAGCACTTGTCTCCTGTTAGCTCTTCTGACCATGAGACTATTTTGCTCAAGGCTGGAAATTGGCCTACCAAGCCTATCAAGCACATTTTTTTGTATAAAAAGCACTTCTGAAACAAATAGGCATCTGGACCTTTTCAAGAATACTACTTTTCTCATGTCCATGAAGTTATGGACCCTGAGGCTAAGGTTAGTGCCTTCACCTTCCACTCTCTGGTCTATCTTGGACAAAACAGTCCTGTTTAAGAAAGTTTCTATCACAAATAATGATAAGCTTTGGATGACTGTTCAAATAAAGATCTGATTAAAGACAGACAGCGTGCATTTTGTTAAGGCAATACAACCTCTTATAGGAATTAAAAATCAATTATTGCCCAAAAAAATTAAGGATGCTGTAATCAATCTGTAATTAATCTCTGTTTTGATGTTTATCTGCCCACTATTTGACCTGTCACCTGGATACTCTCTACGAGCCTGCCTGTTCCCTGCCACTACTGTTTGCTGTTTGATTGACCATTGCTTGTAGTACCACGTTTTGTCATTAAAGCACGCACTTGGATCTCATCCCGTTGACTCGTTATTACAGAAGACTTCACCACAAACAAGATCCAGCGGCTTTCTTCAGCACCATGGATTACTTTGGCCAACTTTTGCAACTTCGACAGGGAGGATTATCTATTGAGGAATATGTACAAGAATTCTGTGATTTATTTAATCATGTCTCATAAAGACCTCCCTCCCCGACGTGTACTTTAATTGTAGTCTAATGGACTTCAAAGAGTATGCATCAATTTTGTCTGGGTCATCATTCACTGTGGGAGAAGCGGAGCCTGAGTTGGCACAATCACCAGTTCATTTAGCCTTGGATATGCCTCACTCTGTGATTAGCGAACATTTCTGCTCTGTTGTTCCCACACCTGAGCCCAGTCAAAACATGGCGGTTACTACTAAGCCTGCGCACAAGATGGCCACCAGTCCAGAGTCACAGCACGGCGCAGCTGTTCGCCCAGGGTCACAGCACGGTGCAGCTGTTCGCCCAGAGTCACAGCACGCCGCAGCTGTTCGCCCAGAGTCACAGCACGCCACATCTGTTCATCCAGAGTCAAGTCAAGTCACCCTAGATCAATACGAGTCAAGTCAAGTCATCCTAGATCAATACGAGTCAAGTCAAGTTATCGTAAATCACTGGGAATCAAGCCAAGTCATCACAGATCACTATGAATCAAGCCAAGTCATCGCAAATCACTGTGAATCAAGCCAAGTCATCGCAGATCAATGTGAATCAAGTCAAGTCATCGTAAATCACTGCGAATCAGGCCAAGTCATCGAAAATCACTGCAAATCAAGTCAGGTCGTCGCAGTTCACTGTGAACCACCGATCATCCCCAACCCCGACGTAAGCACAAGCCGTGCCATAAGAAGGCCGCTCTAGCGCAACATTAGTCTGCTCCAGCTCTCCACGAGCTCACTCCAGTGCTCCATAAGGCCATTCCTATGCTTCCTGAATCCAATGCATCTCCCTCATCAGATACCGTCCGTCATCGGAGCCAATGGTTCACGCCACATCTGCCCAACAGTCTACAGCTCAAACCACACCAGCCCAGCAACCCATAGTCCAAGCCACGTCTGCTCAGCAGTCCCCGGTTCAAGCCATACCTGCCAAACAGCCAGCGGTTCGAATCACGCCTACTCAACAACCCATAGTTCAAACCACACCTGCCCAGCATTCCACGGTTCAAGCCATGCCTGCCAAACAGCCAACGGTTCAAGTCACGCTTGCTCAGTAACCCATAGATAAAGCCACACTTGCCCAGCCTCAGACGGCTCACGTCACGCCTGTCCAGCCTCAGACGACTCACGTCACGCCTGTCCAACCTCAGACGGCTCACGTCACGCCTGTTCAGCCTCAGACGACTCACGTCACACCTGTCCAGCCTCAGATGACTCACGTCACGCCTGTCCAGTCTCAGACGGCTCACGTCACGCCTGTCCAGCCTCAGACGGCTCACGTCATGCCTACTATGCCTGAGCTGTTAGAGGATGCAGCCCTGTCCGTGGTGACTATGGCCATAATATGTGTGTGGGCAACACACACAACAGTTCCATCCCTGGATCAGCCCCAGGAGGGCACTCCCGAGTCAAGTCCTATGCCAGTCCCTGAAGCCCTGGAGGGCGTTTCAGCAACTCCCAAATCAAGTACCTTGACAGTTCCTGAAGTCTGAGGTCTCTAAATCCTTCATCCTTCCGGACAATATAGTCATGGCCCCTGAGATTTCTGTCTGCCTTGATACAACCACGGTGGTCACCCATGAGTTTCCTGTCTGTTATTATATAACCATGGAGGTCGTTCCAGAACTGTTAGTCTGTCCTGATACGACCAGGGAGGTTGTTCCTGAGTTCCCTACCTATCCAGAGTCCACAACTGTAGAACCTCCAGAGGTGGCAGCAACTGCTGCAGAACCTCCAGAGGTGTCAGTGGTATCAATGAACTCTCTATCCGTCCTGTCACAGCCAGAAGGGCTGCCCCAGAACCTTCCGTCTGCTCTGACGCTGTTATGAAGGTCGACCCTGAGCTCTCTGTCTGTCTGGAAATGACCACGGAGGTCGCCCCCAAACCTTCAGTCTGCCCTATAGCAATCATGGAGATTGCACTTGTGCCTTCTGTCTGTCCTGAAGTGATCACGGAGATCGCTTCTGAACCCTCTGCCTAACCTGAAGCGATCATGGAAATTGCATATGAACCTTCCGTCTGCCCTGTAGCGATCACGGAGATCGTGCATGAAAAGTCCTGAACTGTCTGTCGGCCCTGAACTGTCTGTCGACCCTGAACTGTCTACCAGCCCCAAACTATCTATCAGCCTCGAACTATCTGCCTGCCCTGTCAGCCCTAAGATTACCACTAAGGTGGCCCCAAAGCTGTGTACCCACATCCACATGACCACTTCCCCCGATTTGTCATGCTGGTGGCCAGAGGGGCTATATCCGCTAGGGTGACCGCCTACACAGCCTGTTCCGCCCTGGCCGCCTGCACTGGCCGCCTGCACAGTCTGTTCCACCCTGGCCCTCTGCTCAGTCCGATCCGCCCTGGCTATCTGCATAGCCCAATCTGCCCTGGTACACTCCATTTCTCCCTTGGTCCTCCATTTCTCCCTTTGGCCCACCCCTCCCTCCAGAGTTGTTCGTTTGGAGCATCTGGAAGGCGCTCCTTTGGGGGGGGGTATACCTGTTATACCACGTTTTGTCATTAAAGCATGATCTTGTATCTCATCCCGTTGACTTGTCATTACAGACGCGAAGAAACAATACTATACGCATGAGGTGGAAAAATTGCGAGGCACTAAGCCTAAACAGTGGCTTAAGTCTGTGAAGGCATCAGGATCAAAACATCATGCAACATGAGTGTGACATTTTGGCAAAGCACTTTGCTGTACAATTGCAGTATGCCACCTCTGAGTATTGGACAAGTTAATTCTAGACTTTGTAAAGTGAATTCAGCAAATACCTCTGGTCCTGATGGCATCCCTCCTTGGGTTATAAAGACCTTTCATGAGGAGCTGATGCCGGTGTTATGTGATATCTTTAACTCGTGCATGCAACATAATATTTTTCCAAAACAATGGAAGGAGGCTATTGTCAAGGCTGTTCCAAAAAAGCAAAGCCCAGTTTTCCAGCAGATTATCACCAGATTTTATTATTGAGTTGTGTTTGGAAAGTTTATGAAGGAATCCTCAGAGATGCCATTCTGGAGGATGCACTCGTTAAAATTGAACCAACACCAGCCCAGCAACCCACAGTCCAAGCCACGTCTGCCCAGCAGTCCACGGTTCAAGCCATGCCTGCCAAACAGTCAGCGGTTCGAGTCACGCCTACTCAACAACCCATAGTTCAAACCACACCTGCCCAGCATTCCACGGTTCAAGCCATGCCTGCCAAACAGCCAATGGTTCAAGTTACCCATAGATAAAGCCTAAAGTTTATGAAGGAATCCTCAGAGATGCCGTTCTGGAGGATGCACTCGTTAAAATTGAACCATCGCAACATTTTTTTATGGTGAGCCGATCTACTGACACTGCTCTGATTCAAATTTTGCAACATTGGCAAGAAGCACTCAACAGAACCCCTAAATTGGATATTCATGCTGTCTTTGTTGATTTTACTTGAGCTTTTGACACTATTGATCACTGTAAACTGCTTCCTGTTTTAGCTGACATGCATGTCAGACGACCTCTCTGGCTAGTGAGCCACAGTATTAAGGAGCCACCTGAGTAACAGAGAGCAGAAGGTGAAGTGGGGCTCCAGTGTGTCTAACTCTTTTGTAATTCCAGCTGGTGTTCCTCAGGGGGGACTTCTATCCCCTATTCTTTTTGTTATCTGCATAAACATCTTGGATTTACATCTGCTTCCTTCGGTAATTCCTGAGAAATCTTTACCTGGGCTAACTCAGAAGGCCTTGGATTCAGTGGCAGAATGGGGACAGGAATTTACACTGGCAGTGAAAGGAGCTGAGACAGTGGACATGGTCATTAGTGCTAGGAATGAGGAAAACATTCCTTGTCCTTTTTCTCCTGTTATTTCAGGACATGTTATTAGCAGAGTTTCTTTAAACTGCTTGGAGTTCACATTTCTTCTGATCTGTCTTGATACGCCCACATTAAGTACATGCTTACGAAAGTACGTCCTAGAATCTACTATCTTTGTGTTGCTAAAAAAAGTGTGTCTCCTTTGTAATGTTTCAACAAATATTTTTGACTTTTATTCGGCCAGTTTTTGAGTACGCTAGTCCATGGGGTACCTAAAGGTCTCTCTGATGACTTAGAGAGGATTCAAAAATGATGTTGTCGGATAACAGGTATTATTGCTTTTATTAACCTCCTGAAGTCATATTAATTCATTTTTTTTATGGATGGATGCATTTTTTTGTCTTCAAGACCTGGGCAGCCATTCACAACCATTTATAAACCTTGGAGGACTAAGGATGTTTTTTAAAAATATCTCCTATTAGGTTCGACTGAAAGAAGATAGTCATATATACCTAACATGGCTTGAGGGTGAGTAAATCAAGGGATAATTTTCATTTTTGTGTGAAGTGACCCTTTAAGCTCATAATCGTAGAAACCATAATTGCATTAAACTAGGTAGTGTCCGCAGATTTTAATTGCAATAAGCAGGCATGTAAACACCTTAATCGTATTATAACGGCTTTGACCAAAGTGTGCATGTGCTAGGATGTACACGGATGCCATGTGTTGTTCACACAACTTCATGAATGAACTCTGTGACATTATTCTTATTTGTCTCTTCCCCAAATCACTCTGTCAACACAAATGCCTGTGCAGACAACACCGAGATTGCAATGTTTATTACGAATATTATGAATAATGTCCAGTACGTCTGTAAAAAATCTATTTTAAATTTGATGTGAGTACATTAAAACAATGGCGTTAACATATTTGTCTGAGTGTGATATAACTGTACTTATTTAGTTAGTTACTAAGGAAAATTGCATGTGAACTGGAGTGAAGAGTTCTGCTCATGTCATGTTGTAAACATCTTACTGCAATTAAGACCTTACTCTCATTATGCAAAATAATGGTGCAATTCAATTAAATTCAAATTGTGAACAAAATTGTGAAAATCGTTCTGTCTGGTCTATTATCTCACATGTACATAAACAGTGCCATCAGTAGTCACAATTCATTACTATTCAATGTTTTAACAGATTGAGAAGTGATGAATTAATAGGTACATACTGCTGAATCTCTTCTTGGGTTAGCTTGTCACTTCTTTGTTCTCCAGTCACTAAAGCCAGCTCTTCCTTCAAAGACTGAATCTCCTTCTTCAAACGGACAATCAGCTGCCAGACAAACAGCGTAAATTTAAGTAAATACATCAGATAACAGAGATATATTACTTGTTTCTCAGACAATGAAATCCTTGATTAATTTGACAAATTCTAACAAGAAGTTCCACTATTGATTATAACAAATTATTAAAGGGATAGATCAACCAAAAATGAAAATTCTGTCATAATTTACTTACCCTCATGTTGTTCCAAAACTTTATGAATTTTATTCTTCGCTAAACACAAAATAAGATATTTTGAAGAGCATAGGTAACTCAACATTTGATGGGCTCCATTTATTTCTATGGCATTAACTCAATGGGGCCCCATGAACTGTTTGGTTAAAGACATTCTTCAAAATATCTTCTTTTCATCTACAAGTGACAGTCTGATTCAGAGGACTTTAAAATTCTCATTCAAAGACTCAAAGATACTTTCTATATCCTTTAAATACACTGTTTGACTTAAAGGGTTTTGACTTAAACTAAAAGGTTTAATTCACCCAAAAATGAAATTTCTGTCACTAATTACTCACCCTCACTCAATACGGAGTTGTCGTTCTGTAGTCACGTTGACCAATTTAACGATGTCTTTACTACTTTTATGTACCTTCAATGTTGTAATATTGCTTTCAATGGGGGATTAAAAAAACATAGAAGATTTCATAGAAAATATTTTCATTCGTGTTCCGAGGATGAACAAAGGTCTTAGAGGATGTGGAACAACATGAGGGTGAGCAATTAATGACAGAAATCTCATTTTTGGGTGAACTAACCCTTTAAGGTGATATACCCATTCCTACCCTTAATGAATGAATGAGTGAGTGAGTGAGTGAGTCAGGTGTCTGGGCTTGCAAAGCAGCACTATGTAGGAGAATTCAATTACTGCTGAATTAAAACTAACATGACATGTGTCATGTTCGTAGTTCGCAGTTCGTAAGAGAGGGAAGAAGGAGGCGGGAACCGGCAAACGTTAAACATAACTTAAAATAAACTAAAAATAAACAAACAACAAAACGAAAGTAAAATGGCGATAGTTCCTCACAGCGACTGCCGCCCACACAAACATAATAAAAAAAAAACAAAATCCAGGCCTGGTCCTCTCTCATCCTTCACTGTCGTCACTCCTCTACTATGAGAGATAAGAGACTGGTGCAGTGCCCAGCTGACGCTCGTTATCAAACAAATCACCAGCCTCACGCCGTTCCCTCACGGCTCTCGCCCGCCATGCTCGTCACATACCCCATCACCCCTCGCAGGCCGGGGGGTACCGACGAGACTGTGCTCTACTCCCCCCGGGGCCAGTCTCGTCAGACAGAAGAGAAGAGAGAAAAGGAGACAGAAACACAAGGAGACACACATGCTGCTCGGTCCTCAACCAGCAGAGAGACTCTTCCTCGCGGTGCCATGCGATGGTACTGGACGCTCAGTGGACGACTCGATCCTCCTCCGCCCAGGGCGAATGGCGGTGACTCCTCCGCTCCTTCTTGGATGGCAGCTATCACACCTCGTCCCAGGAGCACAGCAGCGAGCTCTCCATCCCACCGGTTGCTGAATCACTCCAGCACCACAGCCTCGGTCTTCAGTCTTCCGTGCTGCCCTGACCTCCTCAGCACCGCCATCCGCCTCAGCAGCGAGGGCTCTTCGAGAGCATCTCCCTCCTTCCGGGTTTCGGCATCAATGTAATGCAGTTCGTAAGAAAGGCAAGAACGAGGTGGGAACCGGTGAACGTTAAACATAACTTTAATAAACTCAAAATAAACAAACAACAAAACGAAAGTAAAACGTCAGTGTGACGAGCAGGGCTGGCGTGAGCCGTGAGGGAACGGTGCGAGGCCGGTGACGCGAGTGATAATGAGCTTCAGCTGCTCGGTGCACCGGTCTCGTATCTCTCACGGAGGAGCTCCGGAAGCATAAAAGAGGAGCAACAACAGTGAAGGATGAGAGAGGACCATGCCTGGTATTTATGTTGTGCTGTATTATGTTTGTGTGTTTTGTTGTTTATTTATTTTGAATATTAAAAGTTATGTTTAACGTTCGCTGGTTCCTGCCTCTTTCTTCCCGTACTTAAGAACAGTGTTACATTGGTGCTGAAACCCGGGAGGAAGGAGGGACATGCTGTCAAGTCAAGTCAAGTCATCTTTATTTATATAGTGCTTTTTACAATGCAAATTGTGGCAAAGCAGCTTTACATTAATAAGAAAATGGTGTCATTGTGCAGCTTATTCTATGTATTATTGATTCATTCCGTTGCAAATATCAATAGTTATTAGTCTAGTTAATTTAGGTATATCAGCACTGCAGAAAACAGTGACGTAATCGTCCGGCTCAGCTCAGTTTGTATACAACGGCGCCAATGCAGGCATATCAAAAACACTGCTGAATATCAAGCAAGTGTCCCCAACGTAAGCAAGCCAAAGGCAACAGCGGCAAGGAACCAAAACTCCAACAAATGGAGAAAAAAACCTCGGGAGAAACCAGGCTTAGTCGGGGGGCCAGTTCTCCTCTGGCCAACAGTGAACACTTGTCCGATACTCAGGCAGAGTTACGGGTCATTAAAGCAATTTGGAATCGCAACAGTCAAAATATTTAATCTAGTTCCATCTAGTTTAAGATCTTTTTGATCACGCCGGTATGGGACGGTTTGTTGGGATATGCCACTGGCTGATGAGTCGGTAAGGTCTTAACAAGGGATGACCTAGTTAGAGGAGCTGTCGAAGAGCCCTCGCTGCTGAGGGGCAGCGCGGGAGCGTGAAGACTGCGAGTGGCTTTATTTATTTTGGATATTAAAAGTTATGTTGAATGTTCACCGGTTCCCACTTCCTTGTTCCCATATATACGAACTGTGTTAAAGTCGGCAGTTTCTCACGGCGACTGCCGCCTACACAAACACAGTAACTGTTTACACGGTGTACAAATTTATGGAGCAAGTTCTAAGCTAGAGCTGTTTACACGCTGTACAGAGTAGCCTACACACATTTATGGAGCAAGTTATATTTTTATAACGCATTCAACTTTTGCAGATAATCCCGACCTGCCTTTAATCCCGAGGACAGCTCTGAAAAACACGACGACAGCCCGCTGATTGTGGAGCCTGTATACCAGACACGATCATCTCAACCTTTTTATTGTCTTTCTTTTCATTATGGAAACAAGTCAAGACTTCTCACTTTACATCTACCTTTGACTAGGCAGGGTTCCAGACTGTGACCATTTTTTGAGGGTGTGCGAGTTAAAATTTGTGCGAGTGCATGATCATGCATGATCATGCATGATCATGATCAGGCCACGAGAGAATGTCTGACCCATGCTAATGTCAAATAGTGTTGTCAAGGTAACGTATATAAGCACATCTTTGTCGCGAAAATTCAAACGCAGCATCATCGCTTACGTTGCGTAACCACTGGTGCGTTGAAAATGCTCACTCTCCGCCAGTGGGTCAGCGACTCAAAAACTGACTAAGCAAAATAGACTTTTATTTTTATATTCTGTTTATTTTGTCTGACCAACCACAACAAAGAAAGAAAGCAAACTGTATGTGAGAAAGTACAGTGTTTGCTTTTATTTTATTAGTTACAAAAAGGCAAACTAAAGGCTAATATTTTCTCATTTACTTTCAACATTCAGCAAATACACATCCATATCATTAAAACAAATCTGAATATCTAATTAACAATTAATTTCACAGACCTTGCAGATTTATTCGAATACAACAGTGAGATTTTCTGAAGTGTTTGTAACCCACATGAACGCGTGTATTCGGTTCGTGACAGTCGATCCGTGTGAAATGAATTTGGACTTCAGTTCAGCTTCACTGGAAACGCGATCAAAATATTTTTATATATATATATATATATATATATATATATATATATATATATATATATATATATATATATATATATATATATATTTAATTTTCATACTTTTTTCATATTTCTAATTTATTAAATATCAGATTTATATCAGCCATCAGCCACTGTGATTTAATATGTTTAAGACTAAGAGGACTATTCATCACGCATGCATTAATTAATTCAATGTTGTAGCAAAAAAAAAAAAAAAGTGCGACCAAATCATGTGCTGGTGCGACCAACTGAGAAAGTTGGTAGCACCAATGCAACCAGTGGAAAAATTAGTCTGGAGCCCTGCTAGACGTAAAATTTAGTCTCAGATGTCCAGCTGGTGCAACCGGCCCCTGGAGCTGGACGGTACCAGCAGAGACACATTCTGTCAAGATAATCAGCTAATTTTAAGGACAATTTATGCCTGCTTCGTGTCAAAATAATTTGGTCTTTGCATGCTGATACACTGGTTGATGAATTCCCTCTGAATTCCCATCTGACATGGTGGCATGTATGAAGTCCAAGGAACAGAAAGCCACCTTTCTCTGTGCGTGATTCCGATCATTGGGTTTGGGCTACCAGGGGACCCGCGGGACCCAATATTTTACCTTTGCTGAGGGCGGGAGTGGGCGGTCAGAAAATTTAGTGGGAGACCTACGGGGAATGGTGGGATTTGGCGTGTAGTAGAAATGGAGTCAAAACAAGAAGTTGAGAAGAAAATTAAAGTGGCTGTTTCCTTGACAAAAGCAAAACAAGGCAAGTCAGACATATGGAAACAATTCTCAATTGACTCTTCGCAAACAGTTTGATTGACAGGCGATCTAACCAATGATAACGCTGAATCCGGCATCTTATCCGACAAAGCCGTCAGGGAGTAGCCTATAGTAGATTAACGTTGGTTAACTTGAAAAATTGTGTTTACTCACGTCTTTCCACAGTTGAATCAACTTTCCTTCTGATGTCTATTCATGTTTATTTGATGTTATAAATGAACTAGTATAAAAAGATGATCGGTTGACAAGCCGCTTGAAGGATCACGACACATTAAGGAGCCACTATACGGTATTTAGTGTTTAAACTGCTTTAAAAAATTACAATATTTTAAATATGAAACTGTTTCATACGTTGTCAGTGTCCTCTTTGCTCCACAATGTATTTTCGCAACGGGAGAACATGATCTGTGGAGAGAGACAGCATGGCTTGTCGGACATTGCAACACGGGGCGTGTTTTGAGAAGGGTTAATTGTCACTAACAAAAATGGGAGTTAAACTTAAGTAAGTTGCGATAAATGTGCAAAAGTGTTCGTTTACAACGGACATAAATCTGGCACCTCTGCCCTGAGGTGACATACCTGCAGTTTTCTGTTTCCAAGTAACTCGTTTGGTGAGTGTACGCAGTAGCCTGAAAACTGAGGTGCCGCTAGTTATGGTTTTGTTTTAACAATTAGGCTTGTTTTACATGTTTTACAACCCTAATACAAAAAAAAAAAAAAAAAGCCTACCCAATATGTTTGTCATGTGTGGAGTCTGTTATTCTGGATGTTAACTTGAACGCATATTTAGTCTGAGAATATGTGTAGCTACATTATGTCAGATAAATTCCGTGGAAGTGGGCGAGAGTGGACACAAACATGTGGGAGGGGAACACACAGGTTGCAGGAGTGGACGGTCCTGGTCATACATTCAGCAGGAGCGGGAGGGTGCGGGCTTAAGAAAATAGTTCCGCGCAGGGCTCTACTTGAATGATCAGATACACACAGTCTTTCAAAATATCTGTCTTAGCTAGAGAACAGTTGTAGAGTAGCTGGGGAAACACATCTGATGCGCAAGTTGACATTAATCAAACAATAGAAGAAAAGGGGGAATCACTCACTGCTCTTGCCAACAACATTTGTATCTTTAATAATGATCAATTTATTTGTAATGAATACAAAAAAAATGCAGAGATTATTTTTAAATTTGATTATTTGTTTTCTTACTGGAATGCTTCTGTTCAGAAAAAAAAATTAAAAACAATGTAAATCAAAATTAAATTTAAAACAAAGCAATGGTAATTTAAAGTGTTTCTTATATTTCCTCTACTGTTTTTTATTTACATCTTTGTTCTTATATTTAATAACAAAGATAAAATAGGCCTAAGAAAATGAGACTGTGATGAGCAGGTTGCCGTGAGGGAATGGTGCTCGCCCACACTGCTTGTCACAGAGACTTTCTATTGATATTTCATTTTACTAATAAAGTTATACAAATAATTACAGTGAACTGATTCACGGTAAATGAAGCTCTTGTGGTACCCCCATTTGTTTCAATGTTTCATGCTTTTTGAACATGCACATAATATATATATATATATCATAATATATATATCATAATAAATATACTTGTTTTACAAAACTTTTAAGAATTTTCCAATAGATGTGTCATATATCACTGAAAATAACAATAATATAAGCTTATTTTATTGGAATTTTGGATTTTCTGAGCCCAAAATTGAGCAAATCTTTGACCTGGTCTTAGTCAATATTAAAGATATCAAGGATATACACAGACTATTCCTTTAAATTGTGTAGGATGATTTTATCACACACACACACAAAAAGACATTAGCTGAGTTTTCACAGGCGGGGTCACAGATATAAATCAATAAAGTAAAACAAAGATTACGCAAAACAATGAACAGGGGAAATTAAAGGCTTATATATATACATACATATATATATATATATATATATATATATATATATATATATATACAGGGAGTGCAGAATTATTAGGCAAGTTGTATTTTTGAGGATTAATTTTATTATTGAACAACAACCATGTTCTCAATGAACACAAAAAACTCATTAATATCAAAGCTGAATATTTTTGGACGTTTTAGTTTTTAGTTTTAGCTATTTTAGGGGGATATCTGTGTGTGCAGGTGACTATTACTGTGCATAATTATTAGGCACCTTAACAAAAAACAAATTTATACCCATTTCAATTATTTATTTTTATCAGTGAAACCAATATAACATCTCAACATTCACAAATATACATTTCTGACATTCAAAAACCAAACAAAAACAAATCAGTGACCAATATAGCCACCTTTCTTTGCAAGGACACTCAAAAGCCTGCCATCCATGGATTCTGTCAGTGTTTTGATCTGTTCACCATCAACATTGCGTGCAGCAGCAACCACAGCCTCCCAGACACTGTTCAGAGAGGTGTACTGTTTTCCCTCCTTGTAAATCACACATTTGATGATGGACCACAGGTTCTCAATGGGGTTCAGATCAGGTGAACAAGGAGGCCATATCATTAGATTTTCTTCTTTTATACCCTTTCTTGCCAGCCACGCTGTGGAGTACTTGGATGTGTGTGATGGAGCATTGTCCTGCATGAAAATCATGTTTTTCTTGAAGGATGAAGACTTCTTCCTGTACCACTGCTTGAAGAAGGTGTCTTCCAGAAACTGGCAGTAGGACTGGGAGTTGAGCTTGACTCCATCCTCAACCCGAAAAGGCCCCACAAGCTAATCTTTGATGATACCAGCCCTAACCAGTACTCCACCTCCACCTTGCTGGCGTCTGAGTCGGACTGGAGCTCTCTGCCCTTTACCAATCCAGCCACGGGCCCATCCATCTGGCCCATCAAGACTCACTCTCATTTCATCAGTCCATAAAACCTTAGAAAAATCAGTCTTGAGATATTTCTTGGCCCAGTCTTGACGTTTCAGCTTGTGTGTCTTGTTCAGTGGTGGTCGACTTTCTTACCTTGGCCATGTCTCTGAGTATTGCACACCTTGTGCTTTTGGGCACTCCAGTGATGTTGCAGCTCTGAAATATGGCCAAACTGGTGGCAAATGGCATCTTGGCAGCTGCACGCTTGACTTTTCTCAGTTCACGGGCAGTTATTTTGCGCCTTGGTTTTTCCACACACTTCTTGCAACCCTGATGACTATTTTGAATGAAACGCTTGATTGTTCGATGATCACGCTTCAGAACCTTGGCTATTTTAAGACTTCTGCATCCCTCTGCAATATATCTCACTATTTTTGACTTTTCTGAGCCTGTCAAGTCCTTCTGTTGACCCATTTTGCCAAAGGAAAGGAAGTTGCCTAATAATTATGCACACCTAATATAGGGTGTTGATGTCATTAGACCACACCCCTTCTCATTACAGAGATGCACATCACCTAATATGCTTAATTGGTAGTAGGCTTTCCAGCCTATACAGCTTGGAGTAAGAAAACATGCATAACGAGGGTGATGTGGTCAAAATACTCATTTGCCTAATAATTCTGCACTCCCTGTGTATATATATATATATATATATATATATATATATATATATATATATATATATATAAAGAGAGAGAGAGAGAGATTAACAGAAGAAAAACAATTGTGGTTCTAATAAATAACCATGGATACCAGAACAGGGAACAGAATGAACATTAAACCAAAACGGACGAAAACAGAACTAAAATGTAACTCCAGGTAATTTATCTGCATTTACTGGCAAATTCATGCCATTGAAAAGCCTGAGTATTGGTAACCATATAATTACAACAAAATTTACATTAAAAAAACAGTACAGTTTTTGGAGTGAAAAACAGCACCGCTCCTAGCTGTTATTTGAAAATTTTGTGATCGAAAAAGTTATCTAACTTTAACTTTATGTTTTATGTGTGATCCAAAACAAAAATGGTACAAAACCACCACAGTACATGTAGAAATCACTTTCAAACCAAGTAGCTTTCTGTTATTCAGTGTAGCAAACCCATGAAATCCACGAAAAACATTGCAAAATTTGCATGTGGATTATGTGGATTCCTGGGAAAAGACTGGAATTTCACCACAAAATTTCAGAGAACAATGTAAACGTGACTGCACCTTAACACCCATACACTTTTTAAGGAAATTAACCTACGAATGGCTTATTTATATTTACCCCTGCCCATTATACAAGAAAGTATTCTAAAAATCTGTGAAATTACATAAAATAATGTCAGACTCACCAGAGCAGGATCCAGTTCTTCATTAAGCAAAGGGTCATTCTTAATCAAAGCAACTCTCTGAGCAAAACGACAGGTGGACATTGACTCCTGAGAGAGAAAGAGAGATTTCAATAAATATAGTGCCTTTCATGTACAAAAAATGTTTAAATTATGAAGTTAAAGAGACATACAGCAATGTTCTTCCTCTCCACAGACACAGTAGCGATCATGGTAGTCATGCAGTTACCACCCAAACTGTCTCTAAGCACAGAGGTCATCATGGAATTGCGATAGGGGATGTGGTACCTATTTTTCTCTGACAGGGCTATGATGACCTAAACAAGAAACAAAATGAAGACCACTTTTACATCTATGATGTAATGTTATACTTTGGTTTGGTTGTGTTCCTGTTGTCTCCTTCTCTTTCAGGATTGGTCCTGGGAGTAATGCGAGGCTGTTGGTGGTTGGACCAGAGAAGAGACATGGACTATAAATTCCGCCAGTATTCCACTGGAGGGTAGTGATGAGGGAAATTACGCTTTTCAAAGTTTCGAATTAACTGAACCAATTGCTTTGAAAAATAATTCACTATTTCGAAGCGTTCGAAACACCACATACTGATGACGCCTGCTGGTCAAAACAGTGTTAATGAAGATTTTGCTCCAGAATTCTTTTGTTTCTTTCTTGTTCAAGAAATTGTTTTGTATACACCAAAAATACTAACGCATTGAAAAATGAACAAGAGAACAAGAAAATAAAAATAAGAATGAGTAATTAAGAAGATTCATCATTCTTGTGTCATTTATGTTACACCCTGACCGAGATCAGGGATCGTGAGACCACCAAATTGTGGTTTCAATAATGTTTCAAAGACCTTTACAAACCCAGGGTTACAAAAGTATAAACAGTATATTCACAATTACTTATAATATTAAATATTACAAACCATAATTTTTAGCTAATAGTCCACAATGGAAGATTTTCATTGAGTGAGTATATGAAAAATCAATCTTAAGGTAAGCTTAGACTAATGGTTTATATTTTGAGCTTTTGGGTCGCTCTTGAAAATTTTTGTTTACATTGTTTGTCCTTGTGTGTTTACGTTATGTCTGTGAACAGAAAAAAAACTTTGGCATCAGATATGCTACTTACTTGCTCAGAGTCAGATAACACACTTCTGTTCAAAAGTTTGGGATCTGTAAGATTTTAATTGGTTTTTTAAGGCTCTTATGCTCACCAATACTGCATTTTTTTAATCCAATATGTAGTAAAAAAAAAATAGTAATATTGTGAAATACTACATTTTATAATAACTGTTTCTATTTGAATATATTTTAAAATGTAATTTATTCCTGTGTTGGCAAAGCTGAATTTTCAGAACCACTCCAGTCCAGAATGCAATTCTAAAATGCAGATTTGCTGCTCAATAAACAATTATTATTATCAATAGGGATGCACCAATACTGTTATCGTTGCCGATACTGAGCTCATTTACTTCTTTCGAAGAAATTCTTTCGATACCTAAAAACGATACCACTGGTGATGTAATTGGCAAAAACTTTCAGTACATAGTGACCAGAAGGTGGCAGCATAGGCCCTGAGCACCCTCAAAATGACCAGAAACAAAAAGATAACTCAGATAACTCAAGGAAATCCACAAGATATGAATATGTGTTTCTCTTTGCAAGACATGCAAAAACGTGCTTGAGTAATAGACACATAGACTTTACCTGGGCATTAACATCATTACAGATACATTTGGCATTAAATTGGGATGTATATAAAAAAAAACTTAGCATAAATATCTGCACACCATATGGGAGCTCTAGACCATGCGTACACACTCTTTACTGGAGTGAGCAAAGTAATGAAGTAAACAGAATGATTTTAAACTCTGAACATTTGAACAATTTCCACATTCTACAGCCCTTAATGGCATCAATGTTTTAACTACGGATAACTAACTAAGGATTGCTTGGTGCATGATAATTCTACTTTAAATTATGTTCTAAATAGCAGAACTCATGTAGAACTCAATAGCAGACAGAGACAAAATATTTCTGCGCGAATAATGATAGATGATGCGCACTTGTAATGGCACTTGCCATTCTGCCTGACTCACCGTGTTCTGATTGTTTTGCTACCTGCTAGTGCTGGGCAGAGCGAGGCTTCGTGAAACACTGAAACAGTTGAAGCAAATGTGCCGTATTGTGTCGAGGCTTCGAGACTATACCAACACCTGTCTCCACGGTGACACCTAGTGGTCAATTGCACATGTTATCTGAAACAACTTTGACAACAAGCCATTTAAAAAAATAAAAATGGTGTGTTTTTGTTAATGTGGTGAGTTTTTAACATCCTCACTATATAACTATAATATATAATAATAATAATAATAATAATAACTAGGTAATTTTGTTCAAGAAAAATTAAAATTAATAAAACAAATCAATCCACAATGGGCTCATTTTTGTTTTGTTTTTTTACAGATTTTTATTCACAAATATTAATTGTTCTCCTGTGGAAGGGCTTAGCCTACTTATTTTTTTACAGATAATTTCTCCAGCCTTTGAAAAAATCCTCTCACAAGGGACACTTGTTGCTGGCATGCATATTTTTTAGCAAGGACATACAAATGAGGGAAAATTACAACTCTCTCTTTCCAGTAACTTCAAGGATCATGGGTTCTTGGCAAAAATGCATCTGTGAGGTACTTTTTCACTTCTACCGTGGCATCAGCTATGTCAGTAGCAGGTACAGGGGGAATCCTCTGCACACTCCAAAATGGCAGGATGAGTGCTCCTCAAATGGCACATCATGGATGATGTATTGTTGAAGTAGGCTAGCTGCCTGTCACAATACATACATCTCACTTTATTTGGGGTTTCCAAATGGAAATGCTCCCACACCACAGATTTACGGCATCTCTTACATGGAGGCTCCATTTCTATCTATTCTATTGTCTATCTACATGTATTTATATATATGTATATATCTATCTATCTCTATATATATATATATATATATATATATATGGATCTATCTATCTATCTATCTATCTATCTATCTATCTATCTATCTATCTATCTATCTATCTATCTATCTATCTATCTATCTATCTATCTCCTATTAAATCTGTCACTGTCTCTAGTCTATCAGTAAATATATTTAATTTAAATGTAGCCTAAATATAACTAACCAAATCTCACTATAAATGTCACTATATCGTAAACGCTATCTCAGAATCGTTCTCCTCTCACAAAAACCCACGAGGTGAAGGTGCATTAACTCCTCTTTTAAACTTTGTGGGAGTTGAGGCAGATGTGCAATTGTGTGGTTTGTTCCCGCCCCTGTCTATCAAACGCAGTCTCGGCAAGCATGCCACCTGTCGAAATGTGCAGAAGCTTCGTTTAGCCATAGTCACGTGACATGGGTGTTTTGAATCACAGTTCGGAGCAGTGTTTTTCGAAACATCTACGCTTTGGGATCTCGACACTGTGTCGAAACGTTAGTTTCGCGTCAGCCATCCCTACTACCTGCCTTTGGATTATTGCCTGTTTCCTGGATTATGAATGATATCTGACTGACCTTGGGGGGTATTCCAAAAACCAGGTTATGTGACATACCTGGGTAAGTTTAAGGGTAAGTTGGCGGATAACCTCAGCTTTCGGTTCCAAAAACGGAGGTAAGTTTCAAGGTATGTAAGTAGCCATAGCAACTTAAGCTCTGAACGTAACCTGCTCCGGGGCAGGTTTAGTTTCAGGGTTAGTTTGTTTCAGAGAGGTGACGGAGCATGGCATGCCCTTTTGAAGACGATCCAGTGGATTTGGAAGCACAGATTATTCATAATATTTTCCGCCGTGAGAGGGTGATAAGACCACGTAGCGATGTGTTTTCGTATTTGGAGTGTTACTGTTTTTCAAAAGATTTGTTAATTTATTTAACAAATCTTTTGAAACCGTACATATCAAACGTGACACATCATGGATCAGTGCTTAACACAGAGCACATTTTGTGCATTGCCCTTCGTTTTTCAGCGACGGGGAGTTTTTTGTATAACGTTGGCGATGCAGAGCATGTGGGAAAGGCAACTGTGTGTAGGGCTGTTCGGACAGTATGCGTTGCACTCAAACGGTTCCTACACACTTTTGTGCAGTTCCCTGACCATAAACCACCCAGAGTCATTAAAGAGGAATTCCACAGAGTGGCGGGTTTGTCCTTTCAATGATATTATATGAAAGACCATTTTAGTTATATAGCACTACCTAATCTATCCATAAATCAATATTGTATACAGCCACAGTCATTTTAAAATGTTTTTTTATATAACTTTCAATTTCAATTTCAGGGTTCCCAGATGTGATTTAGATCTAAGATGGCGCCGCGGATGGCAGCCTCAGTGCTTAGCTCTCCAGTGTTTGTACTGTTTTTGTTAGTTTTTCCTGTTTTTTGTTTTTCAAACTCAATCAGCTACACCAGAGATGAACTGCTGAGCATTCAGCAGTTCACACCACAAACTCTTTTTCCGGATTTCAATTACTCAGACGTTTTGTTGAATGTTGTAGTCGGCGGAGCGGCAGCGCTGTTTAGACGCTTCAGGACGCGTAGACGGGGAAAGCGCACCGGCGTCCTCGTGAAGCTCAGACAGCGCGGATTGAGAACGGCGCTGCCTAGCATCCATCTGGCGAACCTCCGCTCTCTATCCAACAAAACGGACGAACTCCTTCTGCTCGCCCGGACAAACAAGGACTTTTCAAACTCGGCTGCTCTGTGCTTCACAGAAACCTGGCTGAACGACGCCATTCCGGACAGCGTGTTAAGTCTACCAGGCTTTCGGCTGTTTAGATCTGATCGCGACGCTGAATCAACGGGGAAATCGCGCGGCGGCGGGACGTGCTTTTACATCAACGAAAGGTGGTGTTCAGATGTAACTGTGTTAAAGAAGATGTGCTGTCCAGATCTTGAAACACTCTTCATTAACTGCAAGCCGTTCTATTCGCCGCGGGAGTTTTGTTCGTTCATTCTGGCGAGCGTCTACATTCCACCGCAAGCGCACGTGAGTTCAGCTTTACAGTTACTCGCTGATATGATCACGGAGAACGAGCAGCAACACCCGGACTCTGTTCTGATCATTCTCGGGGACTTTAATAAAGCGATTCTCTCACGTGAACTTCCAAAATACAGACAGCATGTTACTTGTCCCACCAGGGACAGTAATACACTGGATCACTGTTACACAGTAATAAAGGATGCATATCACTCTGTCCCACGGGCAGCTTTGGGGCTCTCTGATCACTGTCTAGTTCATCTCATACCGACTTACAGGCAGAAACTGAAATCAGCTAAACCTGTAGCAAAGACTGTAAGGAGATGGACCACCGAAACAGAGCGGGCCTTACAAGCCTGTTTCGAATGAACCAATTGGAGTGTTTTTGAAGCTGCTGCCACCGATCTGGACGAGCTCACAGAGACTGTTACATCATACATCAGTTTCTGTGAGGATTTGTGCATTCCTACAAGGACTCACTTAACCTACAACAACGACAAACCCTGGTTCACTGCAAAACTCAGCCAGCTCCGTCAGGCCAAAGAAGATGCTCGCAGAAATGGGGACAGAGTCTTGTACAAACAGGCCAAATACACACTGGAAAAGGAGATCAGAGTGGCTAAGAGGAATTATTCCGAAAAGCTTCGGAATCAGTTCTCTTCTAATGACACAACTTCAGTGTGGAAAGGTCTGAGGGCCATCACCAACTACAGGACACCATCCCCCAGCTCTGTGGTGAATCAACATCTGGCAGACGATCTGAACGAGTTCTACTGCAGGTTTGAAAGACCACCATTAGCACCTCCAACTACCCCCCTCTCCCCCACCCCTCCACTTCAGTTCAGTGAAGATGACGTGCGCCAGGTCTTCAGAAAGAACAAAAGGAGAAAGGCACCAGGCCCAGACAGTGTCTCACCAGCCTGTCTGAAAACCTGCGCTGACCAGCTGGCCCCCATCTTCACACAGATCTTCAACAGATCACTGGAGCTGTGCGAAGTCCCCTCATGCTTCAAACGCTCCACCATCATCCCCGTCCCAAAGAAATCCAAAATCACTGGACTCAATGACTACAGACCTGTGGCTCTAACGTCTGTGGCCATGAAGTCATTTGAAAGACTGATTCTGGCTTATCTGAAGGACATCACTGGACCCTTACTGGACCCCCTGCAGTTTGCTTACCGAGCAAACAGGTCTGTGGATGATGCAGTCAACATGGGACTGCATTATGTTCTCCAGCATCTGGACAGACCAGGGACCTATGTGAGGATCCTGTTTGTGGACTTCAGCTCTGCCTTTAACACCATCATCCCATCACTTCTCCACCCCAAATTAACTCAGCTCTCTGTGCCCACCTCTGTCTGTCAGTGGATCACCAGCTTCCTGACAGACAGACAGCAGCTAGTGAGACTGGGAAAGTTCTCATCCTGCACCCGCTCCATCAGCACCGGCGCCCCTCAGGGCTGTGTTCTCTCCCCACTGCTCTTCTCTCTCTACACCAACGACTGCACCTCTAAAGACCCCTCTGTCAAGCTCCTGAAGTTCGCAGACGACACCACACTGATCGGACTCATCCAGGATGGTGACGAGTCTGCTTACAGACTGGAGGTTGAACAGCTGACTGTCTGGTGCAGTCTTAACAACCTGGAGCTCAACACGCTCAAGACGGTAGAGATGAGACCCCCCTGCTCTCCCCCCACTCACCATCATGAACAGCACTGTGGCTGAAGTGGAGTCATTCAGGTTTCTGGGCACCACAATCTCCCAGGACCTGAAGTGGGACAACCACATTGAGTCCATTGTGAAAAAGGCCCAGCAGAGGTTGTACTTCCTTCGCCAGCTGAGGAAGTTCAACCTACCACAGGAGCTGTTGAAACAGTTTTACTCTGCCATCATCCAATCCATCCTCTGCACTTCAATTACCGTCTGGTTCAGCTCAGCTACCAAATATGACCTCAGAAAACTACAGAGGGTGGTCCGGTCTGCTGAGCGAATCATTGGTACAACCCTCCCCACTCTCCAAGAACTGTACATATCCAGAGTGAGAAAAAGGGCAAAGAAGATCACTCTGGACCCCTCACACCCAGCACACTCCACCTTTGAACTGTTGCCATCTGGTCGACGCTACAGAGCCCTGAGCACCAGAACGACCAGACACAAGAACAGTTTCTTCCCCCAAGCAATTCATCTCATGAACAGTTGATAAACACGGAACACACAAAACTATTACACACCATTCACTTAAAACACTTATTTATATTTCATTTGCACTCATCACAACTGTACATAGAATCTGTTTATATCTTAACTGTACATTGTCTATTTTGTATATTTTGTATATTTGTATTTTTATTCTTTTTTATCATCTGTGTCTTGTCACTGTCACTCTGTTGCACTGTAAAGCTTTTGTCACTAAAACAAATTCCTAGTATGTGTAAACATACCTGGCAATAAAGCTCTTTCTGATTCTGATTCTGATTCTGATGTGATTGGGTGCATTGATGGAACTCACACTCCTATTAAAGCTCCTTCAGTCAATGAAGGAGATTATGTTAATAGGAAGTCAATCCATATGCAGGTAACAATATATATTTTGGGTGCTAAATCTTTAGGTGTTTAAACAATTAAATCGGTTACCAACAGGAGGTTGTTTGAACTACCTCCTCACAGGTGTTTTGGAACCAACATACCCACACTGTAAAAAATTGCTGTTAACAACAGCCGAATTTCAACAATAACATGCTGTTTTCCATTAAAACAGTAATATGCCGTAGAAACAACGCATTCTGGGTAATATTTGACTTTTTCTAGAAAATAGCCTACAGCAACACATTGTGAATTAAAAGCGCTCAAAGTCGACACTCAGAGGCTGTGTTCCAAATTACATGCTATACCCTCATTCACTATTCCTTACACTTGTTCACTAATCTAGTCCACTTGACAGAGTGAATGAAAAAAAAAAGTGAATTCAGACACTGATGAACACCTGCTGTTTACAAGCAGAATCACTGATGGAAAGAGAAACAAGAACATAAAAATATTAAATCAACTGAAGATAAATTCCATGAAATCACTCAAGATCTGATTAATCAACTCCACAAACAGCATTACCTGATTCACTTATTACTAAACAGACTGACTTTTTTCTGTCATGTGAAGTTCATACTGAGAACTAACAGAGGTTCAGATGTTGTTTTATTGTCATTTGATGTTACCATGATAGATATCAGTGTTGGTTTAGTTGGGATCTTGATCTTTGATTCGTAAACATTAAGTTATACTTTGCCAGCTATAACAGTGTTATATTAATACACACAAACCAGATAGAATTGTGAACAAATGAGATCAGCTATTTATTAATAGTCAAAATTAGCATCTCTTAGCCAAATGTTTTAATTCCACCAGAGATTAGATGGTTCTATAATTTTGATTGTAGTATCAAGATCATGGAATTTATCATTAACATGAAAAACAAATAATATGAAGTAATTTTAAACAGCTTGTGTGGATAACATTTTGAACTACTGTGTCACTCAGAGTCACACAGACATCAACAAATTGGGATATGAATCTCAACAATGGTGAGAATCAAAAGCTTCTTGCTGTAATGCATGCTGGGTACAAGACTCCCAGCATGCATTGCGGCAAGAATAAATTATGTTGCTGAATTGTCTGGTTATTTTCTCTAATTCTTAATAATTCTTTTAGTAAAGTGTTTTATGATTTTCAGAGTTGATCTTTTATTTTGTTTGTTGATTGTCACCATTGTTGAGGTTCATACACTGATTCTTGAATTCTCTGTTTAACTCAATAATGCTACAGTTCACATATTTATCTGTAAATGAGACCTAAAAAAACTAAACTCAACTGCATTATTTTAAGTGATAATGCTAGAGCAGTGGCAATACAAATGGAAGAAAATCAACACACACTAATAATAATGGATTTGACAATGGACTATCTCAGTAGATGAAGAGTCAAGCAAAACGACTATAAAAATCAGTCCATAACTATCGACACCTAAGCATGATATTCTTAGGCTTCATTACAGTAACAATTGTGTCTGAAATACACACAACTACAACATGCAAAGAAACTCTAATGTTAAAAAGACAAGGGTCAAGAACCCAACTAAAGCAAACACTGACCTCTATCATGGTAACTTAAATTAAAACAAAACAGCATCTGAATCTCTTAATTCTTAATAAGAACTTCTGTAGATATCTGACAGAAATAAAGTCAACCGGTTTAGTAATAAGTGAAGATATTTCAGTAATATAAGTATAAGTAATGCTCTTTATATTGTTTAATCCTCCTCTGCTGAGATCTTGAGATATTTAATGTCTTTTATCTTCAGCTGATTTCATCGAAGGCTGTGGCTGGAAGTCTGTTGAAGTTGTGTTTCTGATCGTTTTTTTCTTTTCTTGTTGTTTCTTTTCCTTCAGTGATTCTGCTTGTTAGCAGCAGGTGTTCATCACTAATTATCAATTATCGCTTAATTATCTCAATAATGATTATCTCAATAATGGTTGTCTCATTGACTTCAGCACTGCTTCAGTGTTACTCTGTAGTGTGGACACAATCAAGTGATCATTTAAAACTGAAGATTTTGCTGTGGGATTTAAAGGGTTAAAGGTGTGAGATAGAAAAAAAACAGAGTGAAACATAATTTAACAGTAATCAACTCTAAATTAATTTAAGGCAACGTACTGTAATAAAAGAGCAATTTACTGGCAACCACAGCTGCCAGTAGATTACCGTAAAATCAAGAAAAACAGTAATATTCCGTAAATTAATTTATGGCAACAAACTGTAGAAAAACAGCAATTTACTGCCAACCTTACTGACAGCAAATTACTTTAAAATGAAGGAAGAAAATCAGTAATATTCTGTTGAACGTAACAGTCAGATTTACTATACAGAGAGTAAATACTGAACTGAAATGTTTTGTCTTTTTGTACAGTATGATATAGGAGAGATCTGTTAGTTTAATTAATTAGTTTTGTGGGTCACCATTCTGCTGGAGAGTAGAGCCTGTGCTTCAGTCAATAATGAGCTGAGAAACACTGATGTTATGCTGCATGTTGCTTCATTTAAAGATAGTAACTATAGTTGCTAATGCAGTGATAAGCTGTTTCCTAAGTACTTTAGCACATGTATGTGTGTTATTGCTAGCTTAGACAAACTGCAAAGATTTGAGTTAAAGTCATGGTTTTAATTAATTCACATTGTGTTTAAAAAACAGTAATTATACAGCATCAGTACATTGAATTTGTTTCATTTGAGTCAACTGAAAAGGAATGTTCCTTAACTGCAAACACAAACCGTAGAAAAACGGCTTCCCAAATGAAATAAGTTAATTTCCATGGTAGTATCACGGTAACATACAGTAAAATAAGAGAGCTGTAAATTTACTGTAGAGGGCTGTAAATTAACAGTACATTACTGGCAACCACAGCTGCCAGTAGATTACTGTTATTTTACAGCACAATTTTTTACAGTGCAGAGTAAGCAAGTTCTGGGTTAATCAACCGAGAGTTCAGGGTATATGTGACGGTAAATTAACCTTGCTTTCTGGAATACCCCCCTAAACTTCTTTGCCTTTTTACCAACTACGATTCTGCCTATCCTCCTCTATACCTGTTTTGCTGTTGATTTTTACCATTGCCTATTTGACCATGTTGCTTAAAGTCTGCATTTGGATCTCATCCGCTGACTCATCATTACACAGTAAGTGTTTTCTATACAGGTTCTCGCATAATTTGATGTAGTTTTGTTTGAAACAGCTGGTAAATAAAACAGCTAAAAATAAATTGTTTTGTATTATTAATAAAGTAATTTGAGGAAAAGATGGGACCCTTCTTTGTTCAAAACCAACACTGGAACACTCCTCATACAATTCTAGCGTTGTTTCCCATGATTAAACAATAACACACTGTAATATTTTACTATATTACAATCTTTATATTATTATAATTTGATTATTACTTTGGTTTGGTAGTGGAGTGGAAATATATCTGAGCTTTGACATCTTTGTGACAAGAAGATAAAAATTATCTTTCATAATATCTGTTTAGTTGTTGATAATTATAAGCAAGCTAGCATAGAATCATTAGTCTAACTGTGTAGTGTATCGGTACTTGTCCTCCAAAAAGTGATATCAGTGCATCCCTAATTATCTGTAATGATGAGGAAGCAGCGGGTAAAATCCAAATGCAGCTTTAATAAAGAACGTGGTCATACAGGCAGAGGTCAACACAACAGCAAACAACAATGTAAGAGGGCAAACAGGATCAGGGTGATTTCCAGACAGGAGGTCAGAGGCAGGCAGATAAACATCAACAGAACGAGGAACAGGTAGGATCAAAAACCGGATAAACAGACAAGGGAAACAAGGCTCAGAAATTGTGATGATGAAATCAAACAACACTTAGCGGAGTGCAAGTAGGTGAGTGATCTATTTATAGTGCAGTGATGACGCTAATGAGTAGTGATGACGAGAAACAGCTGGCGGATAATCAGTGACCGAGTGAGGGATTCTGGGAAGTGTAGTGTTGTGAGGGAGAAGCATGGTGCAAGCGGGTGACCTCTAATGGTGAGTGGGTGTAAAGATGGTTTTTTTCAGGATTTTTTGATGAATCTAAAGGTCAAAAGAACAGCACTGATCCAAAATAGAAATCTTTTGTAACATTACTATTCAAAAGTTTGAGGTCAATAAGAATTTAGTTTTTTGGTCAATTTGCTAACACAGGAATAAATGACATTTTAAAATATTCAAATAGAGAACAGTTATTTTAAATTGCAATAAAATTTCACAGTATTACTGTTATACAGTATCAAATAAATGCAGCCTTGTGGAGCATGAGAGACTTCTTTTAAAAACATTACAAAGTCTTACTGATCCCAAACTTTTGAATTGTACTGTATTTTTCAGACATATGTAGATGTGTTCAGAATCAGAAATGGCAATCACGGCAACTATGGGTTACCTCAAACCATTAAATCGATCATCATTTTGCATTCAAGAAAATGAATGCACAACATGAAACATAAAAGTAACGTGCGATTCTACGCTTCAAAATAGAGGTTTTGTCAGAGACCAAAATTCTTTAGTGCTTCCTAAAAAACATCTATAACAAAGAAAGTCCTCCTACCTGTTCCAAGTAGTGCAGGGAGAGGTTAATATATTTAGCTTCCGTTAAGATTTGACCTCCCACACCAGTCTTTCCCACTCTTTCAGACCCAGCCAGGTCCACCAAGTGGAGCTTGGAGCAGCGTACTGTGTCTGAGCCAGGCTCTTTGCTGCACAGGTGAATGGTAAAGATGCAGTGAGACCGTGTAGAAGCCTCGTTCATGGGAGTCTAAAAAAAGATGGAAATGTATGTAGAGACCAAGGATGAGTAAAATGAACTACCATTACAGCAAATAACAATAAAATTCTATAATAATTCAATAAAATCTATCTGTCCTGTAATAAAGTGTCTTTTCCTTTAAAGGAGTCTTTCTCCTAATCTACAGATGTTGTTGATAACAGGCATAATCATATACAAACAAAAAAACACAAGATGACTTACAGCTTTAAATTTTTCTCCCCCCAAAAAAACAAAAAACATTTTGCTAGAGTTTCAAAAAAAATAGAAAAAATGAATCCTAAACAGTTAAAAAAATATCACACTGTGATGGAGAGTGTGAAACATGGAATAACTCATCAAGATATCCTGATAAAAGAAAAACGTGTGTATGTGAGCTATAGACCTCAATTTCTTACTCTAAAGGCCTGTTCACACAGAGAACGATAAATATAAAGATAACGATAACTATATATGCGTCCACACCATCGAACGATAACAATCTGTTTATTCACACGCACCTGCGGTGGTTTCAAAGTGTTAATAATATGTTTTTGCTGTTCTTGTTGCATTTACACAGCTTAAACCAGCAGATGTCCTCAGCATGCTATGTTTCAAATGAAAAGCTAGTGTAATCGGTC
Organism: Opsariichthys bidens; assembly: GCA_037194245.1. Taxonomy (NCBI): domain Eukaryota; kingdom Metazoa; phylum Chordata; class Actinopteri; order Cypriniformes; family Xenocyprididae; genus Opsariichthys; species Opsariichthys bidens. Next base: position 276,583 of record CM074314.1, read on the forward strand.
TAATCTAAAAGTAAATTTAGCTCACAAAGTCAATAAAGTGGAATATAAACAATGCCTAGTCTTTTTTGATGATCTCGTCGTTAATACTTCTCACCATCTATTCCAAGGGTATGACCAATTGTTTTGCATATATCCATTTTCTTTAAAGTACCCTTGTAAAGTGGGTTTGACTTTGATAGTGGTGTTTTTTTCTGGACCTCAGCAATTAACTTCTCCGCAATGCCGTCATTTTAAATGCACAAGCCCTTTTCGCATGGATTCTGAATCGCTGCCAGTGTTTTATCGCTCACCATCTGGAAAAAAATCATACTGAAAGTGATCCCAGTGATATAATTTCTCTATATCGTTATCGTTGTAGATGTGGTGTGGACAGTTACACATTATAATCCTGCTGACAAGCTCCCAGGCTCTCTAAACTGTTCATCTCCGCATTCAGATCGACACCCTGAGACCATTCTTTTGCTGGTGCTTAACAGTTTCTTCAGAACTCTGTGCTGTCCGGATCCACAAGCGAGATCTGCTCCAGGGGAAATCATTAGCCCCTTTCACACATACAGTCCTCACTGGTAAATTACTGTTAAGAGATCATGTGTGAACAGGACCTTTTCAAAAATACCAGTAAATTGGTTCTGGTAATTTACCACTAAGGGAAGTTGCAACATTACCAATAAATTACTGGTAATGTGCATTGTATTAATGCAGAATGAAGATTACCAGTATGAACTGACGTAAGAAGTCTGCTTTGGGTCAGTCATAAAGTTAATATTGAGATAGCGTGATTCTGATTCGTCATTATGGTAATTTTACGGTAATTTACCAGGATTGCTGTGTGAAAGGTGCTAATGTTTCCATGGCTGCCTACGGTTTGCTCAACACCTTCCTCCCTGTCAGCAGATGACATGTTCTATCCAACCTTCACCTCAGAACCACAACCATTGAGAGCCCTTTTACTGAGATGTCCATCTCTATTCCACAAGAGTACCGCCACAATGTGTTTAGCTCCAAGTGAGCTTCTCAACTTCCTCTTCATTGCCTTCCAGGTGCGCTTCCAGGTGCATCCTTGTCTTTGCCTGAACAACAAGCGATGAAAGAGTATATCAGAGAGGCAGTAAAGTAAGGCTATATTCATCCAGCTTCTTCATTGTGGCCAAGAAGGCTGGTGGACTATGGCCCTGCACTGATTACCGAGCCCTTAACAACATGGTTCATGTACCGATTTCCTCTGGTCCCAGCAACTCTGGAGAATTTGCGAGGGGCAACAGTGTTTTCCAAGCTGGATCTATTGGATTTGCTCCTCTTAAACTATTTTCCTTGTGCCTACTACCCAGCCAACACACCCATGTGGGACCCAGGTGGGTCTGATGTGGGTTGCCTAAGTGGGGCTCAGACAGTTTTGTCCTCGGTTTCCATGTAGGCCCCACATGGGTTAGCCCAGATGAAATGAACACTACGCAGTGTGCACACTACTGGCTGTTAAATGTAACACTGAATCAGTGTTGGAGTTAATGAGATAATGAAGTGATTGAGTGATGACTGAACATTAATGATGAACACCTGCTGTTAACAAGCCGTATCAATAAAGAAAAGATGAACAAGAACAGAAACTGACACCACCATCCTCCAGGTGGAGGAGGATCGGGCCGTCCACCGAGCGTCCAGTGCCATCGCATGGCACCGCGAGGAAGAGCCTCTCGGCGGGCTGAGGACCGAGCGGCAGTGTGTCGGGGAGCTGGACCAAGAATTTTTTTTTTGTTTTGTTTGTTTTTCTCTCTCCACTCTCTCGTCCTTGTCGCTCCTTGTGCTTCCGTCTCCTTTTCTCTCGTCTCGTCTGTCCGTACCCCCAGGCGCTGTGGCCGTCGAGACTGGCCCCCGGGGGGGAGTAGGCGCGCCTCGTGAGTACCCCCCGGCCTGCGAGGGGCGATGGGGGTATGTGACGAGCAGGGCGGGCGAGAGCCGTGAGGGAACGGCGTGAGGCCGGTGACGCGAGTGTTAACGAGCTTCAGGTGCTCGGCGCACCGGTCTCGAGTCCTTCACGGAGGAGCTCCGGAAGCATAAAGGAGGAGCGACGACAGTGGAGGACGAGAGAGGACCAGGCCTGGATTTTATGTTGTGGTTTATTTTGTTTGTGTGGGCGGCAGTCGCCGTGAGGAACTGCCGCCCTTATACTTTTTGTTTGATTATTTTACTATTAAAATTGTTGAATGTTCGCCGGTTCCCGCCTCCTTCTTCCCACATTTACGAACTTTGTTACAACTACATTTCCCATAAGCCCCGTAACCATTCACTGATCACTGCACCAGCCGCACCTCATTCACCAGCCATTGATTATCATACAAGCTGCACTTCATTACCCACACTATTTAAGCTCCGCACACACAAACATACTTTGTGAAGTCTTGATTTGGTTACCCTGTCATTTCTGAGCGATTTTCCCTGTCTTGTTTTTCCAGACATTACCCTGTCTGTCTTGCCATTTGTGATTGTTTCTCTGCCTGCCTTTGGATCATTGCCTTGTTATAATGTGATACTTGCTGCCTACCCTGACATCTTTGCCTGTTTATTGACTACGATTCTGCCTAACCTCCTCCATACCTGTTCGCCACTGTTTTGATCATTGCCTGTTTGACCACGTTTTTCAATAAAGCTGCATTTGGATCCCATCCTGCTGTCTCCTTGTTAAAGAAGACTTCGCCAGACCAAGATCTAGCAGCTTTCCTCAGCAATTTCGGTCACAGAATGGATCATTTCGACCAGCTGATAAGGTTTCATCAGGAGGAGTTGTCAATCGAAGATTACATCATACAGTTCTGTGAGTTATCTGATCATGTCCATTACTATGAATCCTTGTTTAAGCATCTATTTTGTCGGGGACTAAGCAGACCGCTGAAATTCTGCCTTCCCGAGGAGGACTTTAACTATAGTCTCAGAGATTTAATGGATTATGTGATTATGTTAAGTGGGTCATCATTTACTGTGGAAGAGGTAAAATATGACTCTGCACAAGAACCTTGTGGCGAGGGGGGCGGGGTTCAGCGAGGTCTGCAGCGGGAGAGCGAATCGGGAGAAGTGCGGTGAGTAAGTGGGTTAAGCGCAAATAACGAACACCTGCGTCTAATTACAGTGATTGGCGTGGAGAGACTGGATATAAGGGAAGCAGAGACGGCAGAAGAGCGAGAGAGAGATGGACTGCTGCTGCTGACGCTGACTTCCCGTGCCGAGATTCAACCCGTCTATGAGAGATTAATATTGAGTCTACAGTGTTATGTATAGTGGATGCGCTCTAGCGCCAGTTGTCCTTATTATTTGGAGTTTGTGTGTGAATAAAGTGAATTCACAGCAGCAGTCCTACCCGACCCTGTCCTCTTCCTTTTCAAGTTGTACTACCTGTTGAACCCCGTTACACTGGTGCCGAAACCCGGGAAAAGGAAGAGGAAGCCACCACCATGCAGAATCTGCCGTCACCGCCATTTACGGAGATCATCACATCCCTCGCGGCCCTCCATCAAGAACACCACCAGGCATTATTGGAGATGTGCCAGGATCAGGAGCGCCGCTTCCAGCTAGTTCTCCAGGCACAGAAAGAGGACCGCGAGAGGTTCCGGAGCTGGATGGACCGGGAGGTTCCGGCCGCGCCAGCACCTCCCCCTTCCCTGGCCCTGCACCTGCCGCTGAGCAAGATGGGGGCCCAGGACGATCCCGAGGCGTTCCTTGAGCTCTTCGAGAAGACTGCGGTGGCCGGGGGTTGGCCCAAGGACCAATGGCCACTAAGACTGATCCCGCTATTGTCGGGGGATGCACAGCTGGCAGCCCAACAACTGCCGGTTCAGAACCTCCTGGTCTTCGATGACTTGAAGAAGGCCATCCTGCAGCGGGTCGGCCGCAGCCCCGAGCAACATCGCCAACGCTTCCGCTCGTTGGACCTGGGCACGTGCGGTCGACCCTTCGTGATGGCCCAGCAGCTCCGGGACTCCTGCCGTAAATGGCTGCAGGCCGAGACCAGCAGCGTCGACGCCATCATCGACTGTGTGGTGCTGGAACAGTTCATCTCCCGCCTGCCGAAGAAAACGGCCGAGTGGGTCCAGTGCCACCACCCGACGTCACTGGACTCGGCCGTGCAACTGGCGGAGGACCAGATGGTGGCGTGCTCCGGGGTCGGGGATTCCCTCCCCGCGGTCTCTCTCTCCTCTCCTCCCCCTTCTCTCTCTCGCTCTCCTCCTGTCCCTCTCCCCAGGTCCCGGTTACCAGGCCCACCGCGAGTCCCGCCCCGAGGGCGGGGTGGGAACGGACAGGACTACACCGCTGTCCCCAGAGCTCCGCCCCGGAGGGCGGGGCCGTTCACGACCAACCCCGAACCACCTCCTCCTCCCTCTCTCCACGCCAAACCCTTAGCTCACTTCCTGCCACGGGAGCGGCGGGGAAGTCTGGGCCGGCCTGTTGGCGTTGCGGGGACCCTATCAACAGGTGTCCCGTCATGGAGGTGGGGACAGTGATCCGGGTCCCGGACGCCCCGCAGGCTCCCCTCGATCAGGCTGGCCTGTACCAAATACCTGTGAGTGTTGGGGGGGGTACTTATCAAGCCTTGGTGGATTCAGGTTGTAACCAGACCTCGATTCACCAAAGTTTGATTCAATCCGGGGCATTGAATACAAGCCGCATGGTTCAGGTACGGTGTGTGCACGGGGACGTGGTGAAATATCCCTTAATGCCTGCTGTGATTAAATTTAGGGGGAGAAAACATAAAATAGAGATGGCAGTTAACCCACATCTCCGACATCCGTTAATTCTGGGAACGAATTGGCCCGGTTTCAATAAATTATTGGGGTATTTATGCACGGATGTTTTTTGGGGAAAAGGGAGCAGGGGGGGCGTCCAAGTGGGGGAGGCAGAACCCAGACCACGGGAGGTTGAGCCAGAGAGAAGGAGTGCAACAGAGAGACTAATTCTCGCGGGGCGCGATGACTTTCCTCTGGAACAATCCCAGGACGATTCGCTTAAAAACGCATTTAACCAGGTCCAGTGTATAGACGGTCAGCCTCTCCAACCGGGACGTCCGCTCTCCCACCCGTATTTTGCCATAATAAAGGATCGGTTGTATCGGGTGACCCAAGACGCCCAGACAAAAGAAGATGCAACGCAATTGTTAGTACCCAAAAGTCGTCGGGAAATGCTTTTTCAGGCGGCTCATTGTAATCCCATGGCAGGACATTTGGGGCAGGCTTCAACACTAAATCGTCTCTTGGCCCGATTTTTTTGGCCAGGCATTCACGAAAATGTTCGCAGGTGGTGTCGTGAATGTCAGCTGGTGAATCCAGCGGCCTCGCCAAAAGCGCCATTGCGCCCTCTACCGTTGATGCAGGTCCCCTTTGAAAGAATTGCGATGGACCTCGTCGGGCCATTAGAACGATCCACCAGGGGGCATCGGTTTGCACTAGTCATCGTGGATTATGCAACCCGATACCCCGAAGCAGTGGCTCTCCGCAACATTTCAGCTAAAAGTGTGGCGGACGCGCTGTTTCGCTTAATCTCCCGGGTGGGGATACCAAAGGAGATCCTCACTGATCAGGGCACGGCGTTTATGTCACGTACATTGCACGAACTATACGAATTATTGGGCGTTAAATCGATCCGCACCAGCATCTATCACCCACAAACAGATGGTCTGGTGGAGAGGTTTAATCGCACGTTGAAAACCATGATTCGTAAGTTCGTCCACAAAGACGCCAAAAATTGGGACAGATGGCTGGATCCTCTCTTGTTCGCTGTGCGCGAGGTCCCCCAAGCCTCCATGGGGTTTTCCCCATTTGAGTTGCTCTATGGCCGTCAGCCCCGAGGGGTGCTGGACGTGCTGAGAGAGACTTGGGAGGACGGACCTTCGCAGAGCAAAACTGAGATTCAGTATGTCATGGACCTGAGAGCAAAACTCCACACGCTGGGGCGGCTGTCTATGGAGAATTTGCTCCAGGCTCAGGACAAACAAAGCCGGCTATACAACCGGGGAACCAGCTTTCGCAAATTCACACCGGGAGAGAAAGTGCTTGTGTTACTACCGTCCTCGAGCTCTAAATTACTCGCGAAGTGGCAAGGGCCCTTCGAGGAAACACGGCGAGTCGGGGATCTCGATTATGAGGTGGTCCGGACGGATAGGGGTGGGGCACGTCAAATATATCACCTCAACCTCCTTAAAAAATGGAATGAGGCAGAGTCAGTGATGCTGGTGTCGGTGGTGAGGGAGGAGGATGATCTCAGGCCAGAGGCAAGCATTAAACCGCATTCTCTCGCCCTGGCCCCTGGGGGGGATCATCTTTCCCCCGCCCAGCTCACTGACGTAGCTAAGTTGCAGGCGGAGTTTGCCGATGTGTTCTCACCCTTACCGGGCCGAACGACGCTCACTCAGCACCATATCGAGACTGAGCCAGGCGTGGTAGTGCGCAGTCGGCCGTATCGTTTGCTTGAACACAAAAAAAAAGTAGTTCAGACCGAATTAGAGGCGATGCTCGAGATGGGAGTGATAGAAGAATCCAACAGTAATTGGGCAAGCCCGATAGTTTTAGTTCCGAAAACTGACGGCTCTGTTCGATTCTGCGTGGATTATCGCAAGCTAAATGCAGTATCAAAATTTGACGCGTATCCAATGCCGCGGATTGACGAACTGCTTGATCGGCTAGGCACCGCTCGGTTTTATTCGACGCTGGACTTAACAAAAGGGTATTGGCAGATCCCCTTAACGCCAGTATCTAAAGAAAAAACAGCCTTCACGACGTCGTTCGGGTTACACCAATTTGTTACACTTCCGTTCAGATTGTTCGGGGCACCGGCCACTTTTCAGCGGCTCATGGACCGTATACTGCGGCCCCATGCTGCATATGCCGCCGCGTATCTGGATGACATCATCATTTATAGTAATGATTGGCGGCGGCATGTGGAGCATTTGAGGGTAGTGCTGGGGGCGCTGAGGGTGGCTGGGCTCACGGCGAATCCGAAGAAGTGTGCGATTGGGCGCGTGGAGGTCAGGCATCTGGGCTTTCACTTAGGTCACGGGCAAGTGCGTCCCCAAATTGATAAGACGGCAGCAGTTGCGACGTGCCCGAGGCCAAAGACCAAAAAGGAGGTTAGACAGTTCCTGGGGCTGGCGGGATATTACAGAAGGTTTGTACCTAACTATTCGGACCTCACCAGCCCTCTGACTGATCTAACTAAAAAGGAAGCACCAGATCCGGTCCAGTGGTCAGAGCAGTGTCAGCAGGCTTTTACCCAGGTTAAGGCTGCTCTCTGTGGCGGACCCATTTTACAGTCTCCTGATTTTTCTCTCCCATTTGTGTTGCAGACTGACGCGTCGGACAGGGGGCTGGGTGCGGTCCTGTCCCAGGAGATGGGGGGGGGAGGAACGCCCGGTGCTGTACATTAGCCGTAAGCTCTCGAAGAGAGAGACTAAGTACAGCACCATTGAGAAGGAGTGTTTGGCCATCAGATGGGCGGTCCTCACCCTTAGATACTATCTCCTGGGGCGGGAATTCACCCTCTGTTCGGACCACGCCCCCTTGCAGTGGCTCCACCGCATGAAGGATACCAACGCGCGGATCACTCGGTGGTATCTGGCGTTACAGCCTTTTAAGTTCCAGGTGATCCACAGACCGGGTGCACAAATGGCTGTGGCAGACTTCCTCTCCAGAAATGGGGGGGGGGGGGGGGGGGGGGGGGGAAGAAGTGCGGTGAGTAAGTGGGTTAAGCGCAAATAACGAACACCTGCGTCTAATTACAGTGATTGGCGTAGAGAGACTGGATATAAGGGAAGCGGAGACGGCAGAAGAGCGAGAGAGAGACGGACTGCTGCTGCTGACGCTGACTTCCCGTGCCGAGATTCAACCCGTCTATGAGAGATTAATATTGAGTCTACAGTCTTATGTATAGTGGATGCGCTCTAGCGCCAGTTGTCCTTATTATTTGGAGTTTGTGTGTGAATAAAGTGAATTCGCAGCAGCAGTCCTACCCGACCCTGTCCTCTTCCTTTTCAAGTTGTACTACCTGTTGAACCCCGTTACAAACCTATTGAACACTTCTGCCCTGTGATCTCCACATCTGAACTCAGTCACAAAATGGCCACCAGTCCAGAGTCACAGCACGCCACAGCTGATCGTCCAGAGGCAAGTCAAGTCAATGTAGATCATTGTCAATCCAGTCAAGTCACCGTTGATCTTCATGAGCCAGACCAAGTCCTTGTTGATCATCGTAAACCAAGCTAAGTCACCACGGAGCATCCCCAGCCACGACATAAGCATAAGCCACGCCGTAAGAAGGCCGCTCCAGTGCTCCCCGCAACAAAAGTACACTTTAGATTTTCTGACAGCTAAATTCGACTAAACCTGCAAGGTTTGTGAAATGAAATCTTTATTAGACATTCAAAGATTTGTTTAAATTATATAAATGCATATTTGCTGAACGCTGACGGTAAATGAGAAAGCTACTAATAATATATAAGCAAACACTATAATACTTTTTCATTTTCAATTTACTTGAAACGTATTAGTCAAAACAGAGACCATAACTGATGAGGATGGAGAATGTGAGCACTGTGTGCTCAAGGTGTTGCCGTACTCAGCACCGTCAAAATAAAAAGTCCTGCTTTCAACACAACGGTCGAACAGAAAAACTTATTGGCAAATGTCGATATTTTAAAAAATTCCAAGTATTGGCCAATATATCGGCCTTGGCAATATATTAGTCTCTAACAGAAAGCTGAATCAACATACAGACTGATGTCCTCACCTCTGCGATCATACGATTAGTGTCTCCTAAAAAAAGCAAATCCAAAGCTTCCTCTTCATTGGCAGACTGTTGCAACGTCAGGTTCTTGAGGTGAATGTTCTGGTCTGAGTCTTCCCTTATTGTCACCCTCCTAAATCAATGACAAAAACTTAAAGAGATGAGAAAACAGAGTATAATGTGAGGGAGAGAATTAGTAAATCATGAAATCAATAAACCTCAGCAGTGTAGACTGCAGTGCCAGAGACATAATTGTTGTGGGTGAACAGGAAATGCATTTTTCCGGCAACCTTGCACTCATGATAACATTATTAGGTTTACTGTCTTTACATGTTAATATAATAAAAGTTTTAAGCTCAACAACATCTGTGACATGTTGTCAACAGAGATTAAAACTTGTTCTGAACCACAAGCATTCATGAGAGTGTAAAGTAAGAGCAGAGTTTGAGGGAGAACAGAACCAGATGGAAGAGTTGAATTTAATAACTAATAATCTAAAATTATTATTTCTTTTTCTTTGTATGTAGAAGTGTCAGCTTTACAACAAAAACTAAGTCATCCATTGTGACAAGCCTCACATGAGGCTAAGTGATTAATAACTAAACATGAAAAATGTAAGCAACTTAGAATATATACATGTATACAGTGGGTACGGAAAGTATTCAGACCCCCTTAAATTTTTCACTCTTTGTTATATTGCAGCCATTTGCTAAAATCATTTAAGTTCATTTTTTTCCTCATTAATGTACACACAGCACTCATATATTTACAGAAAAACACAAAATTGTTGACATTTTTGCAGATTTATTAAAAAAGAAAAACTGAAATATCACATGGTCCTAAGTATTCAGACCCTTTGCTCAGTATTTAGTAGAAGCACCCTTTTGATCTAATACAGCCATGAGTCTTTTTGGGAAAGATACAACAAGTTTTTCACACCTGGATTTGGGGATCCTCTGCCATTCCTCCTTGCAGATCCTCTCTAGTTCTGTCAGGTTGGCTGGTAAACGTTGGTTGACAGCCATTTTTAGGTCTCTCCAGAGATGCTCAATTGGGTTTAAGTCAGGGCTCTGGCTGGGCCATTCAAGAACAGTCACGGAGTTGTTGTGAAGCCACTCCTTTGTTATTTTAGCTGTGTGCTTAGGGTCATTGTCTTGTTGGCAGGTAAACCTTCAACCCAGTCTGAGGTACTGAGCACTCTGGAGAAGGTTTTCATCCAGGATATGCCTGTACTTGGTCGCATTCATCTTTCCCTCGATTGCAACCAGTCGTCCTGTCCCTGCAGCTGAAAAACACCCCCACAGCAAGATGCTTCACTGTTGGGACTGTATTTGACAGGTGATGAGCAGTGCCTGGTTTTCTCCACACATACCGCTTAGAATTAAGGCCAAAAAGTTCTATCTTGGTATCATCAGACCAGAGAATCTAATTTCTCACCATCTTGGAGTCCTTCAGGTGTTTTTTTTTAGCAAACTCCATGCGGACTTTCATGTGTCTTGCACTGAGGAGTGGCTTCCTTTGGGCTTCCACTCATAAAGCCCCGACTAGTGGAGGGCTGCAGTGATGGTTGACTTTCTACAACTTTCTCCCAACTCCCGACTGCATCTCTGGAGCTCAGGCACAATGATATTTGGGATCTTCTTTACCTCTCTCACCAAGGCTCTTCTCCCCCGATAGCTCAGTTTGGCCGGATGGCCAGCACTATGAAGGGTTCTGGTCATCCCAAACGTCTTCCATTTAAGGATTATTGAGGCCACTGTCCTCTTAGGAACCTTAAGTGCAGACATTTTTTTTTGTATCCTTGGCCAGATCTGTGCCTTGCCACAATTCTGTCTCTGAGCTTTTCAGGCAGTTCCTTTGACCTCATGATTCTCATTTGCTCTGGCATGCACTGTAAGCTGTAAGGTCTTATATAGACAGGTGTGTGGCTTTCCTAATCAAGTCCAATCAGTATAATCAAACACAGCTGGACTCAAGTGAAGGTGCAGAACCATCTCAAGGATGATCAAAAGAAATGGACAGCACCTGGGTTAAATATATGAGTGTCACAGCAAAGAGTCTGAATACTTAGGACCATGTGATATTTCACATGTTTTTCTTTTTTAATAAATCTGCAAAAATGTCAACAATTCTGTATTTTTCTGTCAATATGGGGTGCTGTGTGTACATTAATGAGGAAAAAATGAACTTAAATGATTTTAGCAAATTGCTACAATATAACAATGAGTGAAAAATTTAAGGGGGTCTGAATACTTTCCGTACCCACTTTATATATATATATATATATATATATATATATATATATATATATATATATATATATATATATATAATACACACACACACACACACACACACATTGACCAGGCATAACATTATGACCACTAACAGGTGAAGTGAATAACACTGATTATCTCTTCGTCATGGCATCTGTAAGTGGGTGGGATATAAGAGGCTGCAAGTGAACATTTTGATCTTGAAGTTGATGTGATAGAAGCAGGAAAAATGGGCAAATGTAAGGATTTGAGCGAGTTCGACAAGGGCCAATTTGTGATGGCATGACGACTGTGTCAGAGCATCTCCAAAACTGCAGGCCTTGTGGGGGTGTTCCCGGTCAGCAGTGGTCAGTATCTATCAAAAGAGGTCCAAGGAAACAACAGTGGTGAACTGGCGACAGGGTCATGGATGACCAAGGTTCATTGATGCAGTCGAGGAGTGAAGGTTGCCCTGTGTGGTTCGATCCAACACATGAGCTGCTGTTGCTAAAATTGCTCAAGAAGTTAATGCTGGTTCTGATAAAAAGGTGTCATAAATGCACGGTGCATCACATTTTTTTGAGTATGGGGTTGTGTAGCTGCAGACCAGGGTGCCCATGCAGACCCCTCTCCACTGCCAAAAGCACCAACAGTGGGCATGTGAGCATCAGAACTGGACCACGGATCAATGGAAGAAGGTGGCCTGGTCTGATGAATCACATTTTCTTTTACATCACGTGGATGGCCATGTGCGTGTGCATCACTTACCTGGGGACCACATGGCACCAGGTTTCACTATGGGAAGAAAGCAAGGCGGCGGAGTTGGTGCTTTGTGACAATGTTCTGCTGGGAAACCTTGGGTCTTGCCATCCATGTGGATGTTACTTTGTCACGTTGTAACAGTTTTCTGTTACTAAGAAGAGTACCAATTGTTTCTCCAGTAAACTTACTGATATTAGTCATCTGAGCAGTAGGGGGCGCTCTATTTGAGGTAAGAGTTTGCCTATTTAAGGAAGCCAAGAAGGAGAAAGGGCAGGAAGTGATTCTCAAACTGCACAGAGAGGCTTGCCTCAAGATGATTGTGGTCTTTTTTCCCCTGGTTGAGGAACCTTAAGAGTTCCAAGCTCAACTGTAAGTAACTGTTGTTGTTGTTTCTATTTTTGATTGAACAATTCATGTTCATAGTTTATGGTTTTGTTTGTTTGTTTTTAATTTTGCTTGCAGAGGGTTTTTGTGTTTGGAATGTCTGTGGAGTACTTGGGCCAAACATCTGAGAAGATTAGAACCAGGAGTTGAAATTCCATTAACTATTTGACTGTTACCTGTTACAAGTCAACGTTTCACTGCAAGCATGGGCAAGGCTCTCTGAGGAAGTGAGCTTTTCTGTGATTCATCGTGTCATTTAAGTATTGTTTTCTATAGACATTCGCAACAAAGACTGATGGGCTTAACTGATAAAGAATCATGAACTGTGCTTTATGTAATGGACTGCTTCTTACCCTCTGTTTCCAACTGTGTTGAAAAAAGGTTGTTGTCAAGTGGAATAATGTATACTCGATGTAACTATGTTAAATAACTGACTCATAAGCAAGATTGGTCTGGTTGGTCCCTCATTTTATGTAGCACATTAGCAAAAAGTAGCGGGATAGATGTTACATATATTGGCGCCCGAACAGGGACCCGAAGAGAAATCCAAAACCAGATTGTAAGATTTGAATGAATTTAATTTGATTTTAAATAGACAAATTTTGCTTTTTGAGTTATTATGTTGAAGGTGTAGAAGGTTCATTGAACTTAATGGTAGAGCAAGTTCATTAAGTTATTAAATTACATTTAATGAGTTAATTTGAAAAAATACACAAAATGGCAGACATGTGTGATGAGACTGAGGGTGTTACAGAACCAGACTATTCCACTGCCCCATTCACCATAAGACGAGAACCAGTTCAAGATTTAATTCAATCTCTCAGTCATTTGTATTTGGAGAATGAGATAGATGAAGAAGGGCAGGAAGACACGTCGCAGTACCTACTTTTACCGCCTCCACCACCTCCTCAAGTAGAAGAGGTAACCACTTGCAATTTTGAATCAACTGTGAGCAGAATGGAATCTAAAATGGATGAACTGGAGAAATCTTTTGGTGAGTTGTCTAATAGTGTACAGCATGATATAGATAGGCAGGCTCACAGGTTGACTGTTATGGAAGAACAAGTGCAGGAACTTTTAGCCCAGCAAAAGGACCATCATAAACGAATCCAACAATTGGAGCAGTGCTGCCCACTGAGTTCAAGACTGAATGCCAACAGTTAAAGGAAACCTTGGAAAAGAGTATACAGAAAGTAGGACAAGCAATGATGGATTGTATGGCACGAAGGGATGTTCAGCTGAAATCGTTAATTCAGTCTAACACCACTGTAATATCTACTCCTCACTTTAGTCCACCCCAACCAGCAGAAAGTTCAATCTATCCTATGCATTTTAAAACACCGATCAAGTTGGAATTTCCAAGGTTTGGTAGTTTAGAGGGGGAAGACCCTATTTCTTACCTAGAAAAATGTGATGACTATCTTGCAATTCAGCCACTGAATGATGCAGAGATATTGGCTATGTTACCTTCTGTCCTAACTCATACAGCAAAGGACTGGTGGCTTGCGGAGAAGAAGAGAGTGAGAACTTGGTGCTAGTTTAAGAAAGCATTCTTACAATCTTTCCTGCCTGATGATCGTGAAGTTGAGGTTGAAAGAAGAATAAGGGAACGGAAACAAGGATTTGATGAAAATATTCGAACATTTGCTCATCAATATCGTGCCTTATGTCTTCGATTGAAACCTTCCATGTCAGAAAGAGAGATACTCCAAGCTACACTCAGAAACTGTAATCCTCGTGTCGCCAGCATACTCCGAGGCACTGTCTCTACGGTTGATGAGTTGGTACGTGTTGGTACACTGGTGGAAAGGGATGTTAGTGAAGAAAGAGCCTACTGGAGACAGCGACAAGCAGAGCATCAGGCAAAGTCAAATGAAGCTAATAAGGGGGCAAAAGGCAGACAGTCAAATCCTCACCTTGCGGTATTGTCAGGAAATATGGAGAAACAGCTTGACCCTTTAATCCTGCCGATTACTATCAAAAGTTACAGATGTCAAGCAGTTTTGGACACTGGTAGCACCTATTCTTTACTTAAAGAATCATACTGGAAAAAACTGAAGTCAAGCACGGAAACATGGATGTCCAGTAGAGGTCAGACTTTCTCGCTTGCCAATGGTCATGTACAGACAGCTCTAGGGAAGGTAATCTGGAATTGTACACTGCACGGTCATCAATATCCATTTAATGCCTTTGTGATGAAGGATCAAGATCTAACTTTACCTGTTATACTTGGTCTAGAGTTTTTTGAAGGATTCAGGGATCCAGATTGATTTTAAGAACAAGACCTATGTTCTATCTGAAGAGACTGAGGTAAAACATCCATTCATGTTTTATACTTCTTCAGCAGCAATTAGTCTAAATTTGGCATTACCTCTAGTTCAAATGCCTTCATCCACATTGGCAACCATTAAAGACCTAGTAAATAGAGCAGAGGTTAATAGAGCACAGAAATGTCATCTAGAAGCACTCATGAACGAGCGACCAGCAGTCTGCACTGATACACTAGGACGAACTGCGGTGATTCGGCACCAAATTAACACTTCAGATGAGATTCCAGTTCGTAAACGAGCTTATCCTGTTTCTGTGTCCAGACAGCAATTTATTGATCATGAAGTTTCCAAAATGTTGGAAAAAGGGATAATTAGACCATCAACATCTCCATGGGCTGCTCCCATAGTTCTTGTCCCTAAGAAGGATGGTACCATGCGTTTCTGCATTGATTACAGGGCTTTAAATGCCAAGACACCTTTAGATGGATTTCCCATGCCGCAGATCCAAGATATCCTTGAATCAATGTATGGTGCTTCAATTTTCAGTACATTGGATCTTAAATCGGGTTATTGGCAAGTGCTTATGGATGAAGAGAGTATTCCAAAGACTGCTTTCGTAACCAAAAATGCCCAGTATGAATTTCTGTGTCTACCGTTTGGACTGCGAAACTCCGCTGCAACATTTCAGCGCTTGATGAATACAGTATTGAAGGACTGTCTGGGAAAGTTCTGTTTTGTCTATCTCGATGATATTGTAATCTATTCCCAGGATATCCAAGAGCATTTTGAACATCTTAAACAGCTCTTTGATTTGTTAGAGACTGCTGGTCTGACCTTGAATCTGTCAAAGTGCAACCTGCTCCAAAGATCCATCACTTTCCTAGGACATGTTGTGTCTGCAGAAGGAGTTCGTACAGAAACTGCCAAGGTGGAGGCTGTCCGAAATTTTCCTGTTCCAACCACGATCAAAGAGGTACAACGCTTTTTAGGCCTTGCTGGATGGTACCATCGGTTTATCTCTCACTTTTCAGAGATTGCCGCACCATTGTATGCTCTGAAGAGTAGAGATGTTGTCTGGGAGTGGACAATGGAATGTCAACAGGCTTTCGATAAACTAAAAAGTGCTCTTCAAAAAACACCTGTGTTGACAGCCCCTGACTTCACAAAAAGCTTTAAAGTCCAGACAGATGCCAGTGATGTCGGGTTAGGAGCTGTGTTGACCCAAGATCATGATGGAGCTGAACATGTTATTGCTTATGCTTCAAAACTTCTACATGGGGCTGAGAAGTCCTATTCCACCCCTGAAAAAGAATGCCTTGCTGTGGTTTGGGCAGTTGAGAAATGGAAACCGTATCTGGAAGGGAAACACTTTGAGGTATTTACGGATCATGCTGCTCTTACGTGGGTTTTTAATCATCCCCGACCAACTTCTCGACTGACCAGGTGGGCTTTGAGGTTACAAAGTTTTGACTTCACAGTCAAATATCGAAAGGGACAATGTAATGTAGTACCCGATACACTCTCTCGGTGTATACCTTTCCAAGATGTCAAAGGTCAGATTACTATTTGTCAGGCAACTAACATGGGATCAGACTTGCCTGTTGGCTGGGATGAAATTGGACTTGCTCAGAAACAAGATCCCTTACTTCAGTCTTTATGGGAAACCGCTAAGATACCGGTAGCAGACCCTAACCGCATTCATTATGTCATACAAAATGACTATTTATTTCGTTGTGTACCCAACAAACATCAGGGTGAAACTAGGCAGGTAATTGTACCATTGGCATTAAGAGAGAAGTTCCTGCAATTTGCCCATTCCAATCCCTTGAGTGGACATCTTGGGTGGATGAAAACTTTGAGGCATTTACTCGATGTTGTCTATTCGCCAGAGATACGCAGAGATGTTTGGAGCTTTTGCAGAGCATGCCAAACCTGTCAGATTTACAAACCAAGAATCTCCAAGCTGTCTGGTTATCTACAGTCAACACCAGTGGTAGAGCCTGGACACATGTTGGGTGTTGATCTCATGGGTCCTTTCCCAAAGAGTTTACAATCTAATGAATATCTGATGGTGGTAGTAGACTATTGCAGTAAATGGGTAGAATTGTTTCCCCTGAGATCTGCCAAGACCCATCTAATTGTTAATGTCTTAATAAAGGAGATCTTCACTTGATGGGGCACACCTACCTACCTTGTCTCAGACCATGGACCGCAGTTTACGGCACAACTTCTGAATGATACATGTAAGCGCTGGGGGGTTATTCAGAAGTTAACAACAGCCTATCACCCTCAAACAAACATTACTGAGAGAATTAATCGAACCCTCAAGGCTATGATATCTTCCTATGTTAAGGACAATCACAGGCAATAGGATAGATGGATATCGGAGTTCCGATATGCCATAAATACTGCATGGCAGGAAAGTACAGGTTTAACCCCTGCAGAGATTGCTTTAGGCCGAAAGTTGAAAGGACCCATGGAACGACTGGTACGAACTCCACCAAAACCTGATCATGTGGCCTATGGGACTGTTGAAAGGCAGAGGGAGCTGTTCGAACAAGTAAAAGAGAAGACTAGTCAAGCTCAAGAACGACAAGCGAGATACTATAACAGAAGAAGGAAGCTTGAGTCATTCGAAGAGGGAGATTTAGTCTGGATACGTTCTCACCCACTGTCTCGGGCTTCAGACTCTTATATGGCAAAATTAGCACCGAAATGGCTAGGGCCAGCTAAAATTCTGCGAAAATTAAACAATGTTAACTACCAAGTAGTAATGTTGGATGATTCAAAGCAAGCTGAAACTTTTCATGTAGAGAAAATTTTTATGGTGCTGCTTAAACATTTCTTTTTTTTTTTTTGAGGAGAGGGGTATGTAACAGTTTTCTGTTACTAAGAAGTGTACCAATTGTTTCTCCAGTAAACTTACTGATATTAGTCACCTTACCAGTAGGAGGCGCTCTATTTGAGGTAAGAGTTTGCCTATTTAAGGAAGCCAAGAAGGAGAAAGGGCAGGAAGTGATTCTCAAACTGCACAGAGAGGCTTGCCTCAAAATGATTGTGGTCTTTTTTCCCCTGGTTGAGGAACCTTAAGAGTTCCAAGCTCAACTGTAAGTAACTGTTGTTGTTGTTTCTATTTTTGATTGAACAATTCATGTTCATAGTTTATGGTTTTGTTTGTTTGTTTTTAATTTTGCTTGCAGAGGGTTTTTGTGTTTGGAATGTCTGTGGAGTACTTGGGCCAAACATCTGAGAAGATTAGAACCAGGAGTTGAAATTCCATTAACTATTTGACTGTTACCTGTTACAAGTCAATGTTTCAGTGCAAGCATGGGCAAGGCTCTCTGAAGAGTGAACTTTTCTGTGATTCATCGTGTCATTTAAGTATTGTTTTCTATAGACATTCGCAACAAAGACTGATGGGCTTAACTGATAAAGAATCATGAACTGTGCTTTATGTAATGGACTGCTTCTTACCCTCTGTTTCCAACTGTGTTGAAAAAAGGTTGTTGTCAAGTGGAATAATGTATACTCGATGTAACTATGCTAAATACACCTGACTCATAAGCAAGATTGGTCTGGTTGGTCCCTCATTTTATGTAGCACATTAGCAAAAAGTAGCGGGATAGATGTTACAACGTACCACCTACCTAAGCATTTTTGCAGACCATGTACAAAAATGAAAATGAAGGCTTTCACTCTCTAGATTTTGGACGCTGGGGGAGAGGAGAGGACGCTGGCGCTATTTGTTCGCCGCTTCTCCGCCCGCGATTTTAATTGCGCTTATATAGTTTATATAGTTTGAATGCATATATTTTGTGCTAGTGTTATTTTTTGTGTGGAAGCTAGGTAGCTCGGCACCTACCTGCTTCAGACGAGTTCAAGCACAGTATGGTGTTCAGCTATTCCAGCTCGCAACTATGACAACTTTGCAATTTCGGAACCACACCTGGATTTAACATCTCCATCATTAAAGAACTTGGACTTCTCCGCCGCCCTCGTTACATTCATAGAGGCTCCGGTCGAAAATTCATCTTTCATAACAAACCAAGTTGCTCTGCTACAAACATCCCGTCTCTCTGGTCATCTGTCGCATGTCTGTCGCGTCATCAGAGTACTGCCGCCCCAGTAACTTTCAACACTGGTAATATCGCGAGACCTCAGCACTCCAGTATGGGATCTCCCCCCTTTCGGCTGGATACATTTCATGCAGTGGATTCTAGTCTGCGTGGAGTGGATTTTAATGTTTTGCGTGGAGTGAATTTTAATGTATTACGACCTGTACAGAAATTTACCCCACAGTCATCGGTCAAATTTGAACTCTTCAATGCTCAATCCATCAATAATAAATCCACATTAATTGAAGAACACATCAGAGAGAAAGGACTTGACTTCATATGTCTGACGGAGACCTGGCATCAGCCAGAGGTTTACTCTGCCTTAAATGAAGCATGTCCCCCCGGCTACAGTTACTTGGAGGCAGTTCGCATCACTGGTCGTGGTGGTGGCCAAGCAGTTATTCACCGACAGGACCTGGAGCTGTCACCCATCGCGCTGCCTGCAACATCTTCCTGCGAGTGTCTTGCATTTAAATGTAAGCCTCCCTTTCCAATGACTGTTCTCCTTATCTACCGCCCCCCTAAACACAATTCTGCCTTTATCCCAGAAATGTCTGATCTTCTCACAACACTCTGTACTACCTCTGCAACTATGATAATCCTGGGAGATATAAATATTCATGTTGACACTCCCTCATGTCATCTTGCTGCTGATTTCCTTCAGCTACTAGATTCCATCAACTTACAACAACATGTTGATGTCCCCACACATTCCAGGGGACACACGCTTGATTTGGTCATCTCTAACTCCGCCCCCATCAGCAACCTTCATGTTTATGATCTGGGTGTTTCAGATCATAAGGTTGTGTCAATGGAGTTGCCCTTTCCTTCCCCTCACACCAAACTGAAGCGGCAAATACACTATAGAAATTTGAAAAAAATAAATGCGGATGCCCTGGCCCAGGACCTTAAACATCTCTCCTCCGGCTTTACTGACCACCTTTCTGTTGCTGACTCCGTGGATTTCTACAACCATTACCTGAGCAGTCTCCTGGATCTTCATGCACCCTTAATATCTAGATCAGTCTCATTCACACGCTCTGCACCATGGTACAACTGCGAGCTGCGAAAGATGAAGGCGGCTGGGCGTGTCCTTGAGCGACGGCTAAAGGCCACTGGACTGACTGTTCACAAACAGGCATACAGAGAACAAAAGAGGGAATATGCAAAAGCTCTCAAGGAAGCACAGTCCAGGTTTTATTCCACTATCATCAACAACAGCCATGGAAATTCCAAACCGCTTTTTTCAACTGTAAATCATCTTCTCAAACCTCGTTCACTCTCCCACTCTGAGACCACCTTCTTCAAACAAAAAGTTGATAACATCCGCTCACGCCTTTCTGCCACTGCTGTCCAGCCCCTCTCAACGGCTGACCCACCGCTAGAGATTGTCCAGCCCCTCTGCTCTTTCTCTGATGCCACACAGGAAGAAGTGGAGGACGTCATCAAAAGAATGAAGCCATCCACCTGTGCTCTGGACCCTTTTCCTTCAGCTCTCCTGAAGGCCAACATCTCTACCATTTCTCCATTCATCACCAAGATCATAAATCACTCCCTTCTGCTTTGGCCATATCCCATCAATGTTAAAAACTGCTGTCATCAGACCTTTACTGAAAAAACCAACTCTGGATCCAGAGATACTCTCAAACTATAGGCCCATTTCCAATCTTCCGTTCCTGTCAAAGGTTCTGGAAAAAATAGTTGCAGCACAACTTCATGTTCACCTTAAGCAGAATAACTTGTTTGAAAAGTTTCAATCGGGCTTCCGTCCTGGTCATAGCACAGAAACAGCATTGGTCAGGATCACCAACGACCTCCTGATGAAAGCAGACACTGGTTCACCATCTCTACTCATCCTCCTAGACCTAACAGCTGCCTCTGACACAGTAGACCACAACATCCTCCTTCACCGCCTGCAATACACTATTGGACTCTCAGAAAATGCACACAACTGGTTTATCTCGTACCTGACCGGCAGAACCGAGCATGTCGCCCTGGGCAAAGCCAAATCACATACCCACAAGGTCACATGTGGTGTTCCTCAGGGCTCTGTGCTGGGCCCCACACTCTTTTCCATCTACATGCTCCCTCTTGGCAAAATCATTAGCAGACATGGTATATCATTTCATTGTTATGCTGATGACACACAGCTTTATCTCAGGACAACCCCCACTACTACTACTCCCTTGCCAGCATCCTCATTGACCACCTGTCTGGAGGAGATAGAGGCGTGGATGAAGCTAAACTTTCTACAGCTAAACAGTTCAAAAACAGAGGCCATCTTACTTGGCACACCACATCAGCTCCGCTTTTCTACCATAAACAGTACCACTTTCTCCGGTCAAAACATCAACCTTTCCACATCTGTCACCAATTTAGGTGTTAAAATGGACTCTCAACTTACCTTTGACACCCACATCAAACACCTCTGTAAGACATCTTTCTACCACCTCAAGAACATCGCCAAACTCCGTCCAACACTCAACCTGGCAGATGCAGAGAAGCTCGTCCACGCCTTTGTCTCCTCCAGGCTGGATTACTGTAATGCACTCCTCATCGGGATCTCTGGCAAAAGCATTCAGCGACTACAGTACATCCAGAACAGCGCTGCCAGGATCCTGCTGAGGGTGCGCAAGTATGATCATATCACCCCCATCCTGAAATCTCTTCACTGGCTTCCTGTCTCATTCAGGATTGAATATAAGGTTTCTCTCCTCACCCACCAGTGCATTCAGGGGCACGCTCCTCCTTACCTACAGGAACTCCTCACCCACCACACCACCTCACGCACCCTCCGGTCTGCAAACACAAACACCCTCTACGTCCCCAGAACCAAGCTCTGCAGCATGGGTGGTAGGGCCTTTTCATCGGCTGCTCCGAGGCTGTGGAATGCCCTCCCTGAACACCTGAGGGCTCCACAAACTACAGATGTTTTTAAACGAAACCTAAAAACATATCTTTTTAAAAAAGCTTTTTATTGAATGTTATTTATGTTGGCACTTCTTTTTAACAAACTATATTTTTTATCTATATCTTTTTTATACTACTGTATGTTTTGTAGCACTTTGAGATTTCTAAAATGTAAAGTGCAATACAAATAAAATTTATTATTATTATTATTATGTACACCCTTTCATGGAAACCATATTCCCTGGTGGTTGTGGCCTCTTTCAGTAGGATAATGCGCCCTACCACAAAGCAAAAATGGTTCAGGAATAGTTTCCACAGATACCACAGCACACCTTCAGGGGTCGAGTGGAGTCCATGTCTCGACAGCTCAGGGCTGTTTTGGCAGCAGAAGGGGGACCAACACAATATTAGGAAGGTGGTCATAATGTTATGCCTGATCGGTGTATATATAAACACTGGAGCACCCATAGAATTTAAGATCTCTTAGTTTGTTAATCATATAATTAATAAGAGATGGATACATATTCAAACAAAATACTTGAACATTTGTTATTTTCAACATTGAAACACCATTATGGCTCAATTACAAAAAAATGTCTCAGTTAGCAGGTTGGGCGTTTTCTTTTGAATGGCACAGAAATATGAACAAAGTTATGGATGAATAAACAGAGAGATAATAGAAGAAATAGAAAAAAAGTGAGAAGCAAAATTCCTAGTAACAGTGACATTGGATTTGAAGTGCCATTACTCATTTAAATTTTAGCCTGTGTGGTCAAAAGTGGTCATTGTCTATTTTCAAATTAGTTTGACCCATGTCATGCCTGACCCGATCTGATATAATGAAGAGTTAAATTATAATCTAAATTAGGGTAGTTGTGGCCTAGTGGTGAGGGAGTCGGGCTTGTAATCTGAAGGTTGCCGGTTTGATTCACACGCTGGCAGGAATTGAAAGTGGGGATTGTGAATAAACAGCACTCTCTCCACCTTCGATACCATGACTAAAGTGCCCTTGAGCAAGGCACCTAACCCCTAATTGCTCCCCTTGTAAGTCGCTTTGGATAAACACGTCTGCTAAATGATGAAAAAAATAAATTAATTAAAAAATGAAATAATCTACAGTAATGAGAACTGAAAATGAGCAAGGGTCAAAACAGAGACTGACGGTAAGTCCTCCAGAAGAGATGCTTCATGTTGGGGATTGAGCAGATCATAGCCGGCCTCATTGTAGATTTCCAGGTAAGAAATATGGGTTGTATAGATCTTACTGCTGTCCTACAAACAGATATACAACTATATGATTAAGGCATACCACAGTACATCAAAACAGACCAACTATCGTTAAAGACCCATGTGTACAGAGCTCTGCTTCCACTCCATGAAGGGAGTAAAATATGAAAAAACAATGTTTATTACATTTGTATCTTTCTTTTATTGTATTTGTCATTTCGATTGTAATTTGTACCTTTGCTTATTTTAAAAATAAAAGATAAAATAATTTAAATATATTTTAAGATAAAATAAAATTAAACAACTATATTGTGATATTACATCAAAAATTACATTAAAATATTAAATTACTCATATCATGAAATCTGTAGGGATCTGAAGTTGGAGAACAATGTTGTCTGTATTATTAAAAAGCACAACGGAGGATGTACTTCCTCTGTCAATTAAGGAAGTACAACCTGTCGAGGGGAATTATTTGTAGATTTTACAGGGTATGACTGAATCGGTCCTGTGCTCATTATTTATTGTTTGGTACAGTTCTACCACTCAACGAGATAGGTATAAGCTTCAAAGAGTGGTTAGAACGGCTGAATGTATTATTGGGACTGATTTACCATATCATTCAAGATCTGCACTTGACACATGTCATGAAAAGGGCAGAGAAAATTGTCCGTGACCCTCATCATCCTGCACATGAGCTTTTCAGACTTCTACCCTCTGGAAGGCAGTACAGCTTAGTTAAAATGATGACTAATAGATTCCAGAATAGTTTTTTTCCGGTAGCCATAAAGACTCTTAATACTATTTGATTTATACATATTTTTTGTTTGTTTTTTTCTGTGTAATTAACAATTTCTGTGTTATAGTGTGGGTTGTTGTTAAGCATTGAACATTATTATATGTAAGTATTACAATACAGTGCATATGCATGTGGAATGATGGATACTGGTGGAAAATTCCTTGTATGTTAGGCATACTTGGCCAATAAAGCTGATTTGAAATAATATTTTGGTCATACCCAACCTGTTCAGAACTGTGAAAGGTTAGCGAACTGTGAAAGGTTATTCATAATATTAATGATATATATTTTTTTGTTTTTAATTTTATAATTTAAACAATGAATTTTAAGATCTATTATATTACTCGATTAATTTTATTGTTGTTTTAGTTTTTTGCCATAGCATCGACTCAGTAGTAGTATCACAATATTTTAGTCAGGTATCGTTTCAAAGGCATAATTATGGTAAATGGTATAGTGACAACACCAACCAGTAAGAATAAAAAAATGCTTTGCATAAATATGTACCAGCCTTTCCATCTAAATCTTGGTTCCAGCCAGGATTACTTTTTTCTTTATTTTTTGCTGAATGCATGCCTTCAGGAAAAATGCTATGAAAATGTCTACTGACCTTGCTGAAATGATGATAAAGGTAAGAAAGAGTTCTTGGGATGATCCCTCTGTCATTATAATGCTCCGCACCTCCAGTGATTGTAAAGGTCTTCCCGCTTCCAGTCTGGCCATAGGCGAAGATGGTGCCATTATAACCTGCCAACACACTATCAAAAGATGCAAGGTTCTCATGACATTTCTCATTTCTACCGAAAATAACTACTAAACTTATGACAGCTGGGACATTCTCAGGAAACTATTGCTAACTGTGCAACTTGTGTGTTGTGTCTCTATGATTTTCTACTGATAGTCACACGTTTCTATTTATCTGTGTAATACAAAAAAGCTGCTTAAATGGCTTTAAATTTTTATGTACATATTCATCACATTTGAATCATTTCATAGAATATTTTTTGTAAACTATTTTGTAATTGAAATATTTGGCTCATATAGCATTTTGGCATTTAACTAGTTCATGAAATAAAAAAGTTTTAAAAATGTTTTACAGAAAAATACTGTTGGCACAGAGCATAAAAATAATGCAGTGTGGTGTGGGCTTAAAATGATGGGATCTGAATACTTTGTAGGTATAGGCCCTGTTACATACACAGGGCTTAGATTAATCCTAGGTGTATTATGACAATCTTTTTTCAGATGAGATAGATTTAAAAATAGCCTTAGTCCTCCTAGGTTTGTAATGGTTGTGGACGGTACCCCAAATTCTGAAGGTAAAAAAAGTGTGTTTGAGCTGTTTTAACTGAAAGCAATGCATTGTGTACTACGTTGTGGAAGTTAATGCTTTTTGGACGTACGTCAAATGTGTATCGCTGTCAGGCCGGAAGCTCATTATTTAAATTCAAAAAATGTAAAAATCTAATAGCGATTTTTCTGGTAAAAACTGTGATTTGCAATTAAAATATTCAATTTATAAAACAAATGAAAAAAAAAAACAATATCAGGTTTATGTTGCTTGTTTGTAGGGCTGCACAATTTGGCCCAAAAGTTTGTGCTAATATATTCATTTGACTAATAATTATAATTATTATTACTAATAATAATATTAGTACTAGCATTATTTTAAACATTATTGCTAAATAAATATTAAAGCTGCAATATGTAAAACTTTTGCAGGAAAACATCCAAAAACCACTAGTGTCAGACATCGGTCAGGCTCTGTCAGCACCCAATCACAACGAGCACCATCACCAGAATACTGATCACCTTCACCTGAAACTTATCACCTCCACTGCATATAAGCACACACTCCACCACAGCACATTGTCTGGTCTCGTTTATGAGAAAAGGGCTCCTTTACCCGCTTTACCTACCTGCTCATGTTCCTGCTCCATCGTTGCATCCACTCCTCTGTGTCTCCATTGTGTCGTCGTTTGTCTGTGTCATCACCTGCCACCGATCACCGGAATCCTCACGTTCACCACAGCCTGCTTCGAAGTGTGTGCTCCGTCTTGCTCGTCCACGATCTCCTCTCTTCACCTGCAAGCCATAAAGACTGTCAGTATACTCATTCAGCCAGTATTCATTACTTGAATTGTTCCCTACCTGTGTTTGTCGATCCTGGTGTGTGTAATAAACCCTTTTGCTCATTCTACTCTCTTGTGAGTCTGTATTCCGTAACAGAAGACCAGACTGTAAACAGTACTACAATGGGCACACCGGATACATTCCAGGAGATCATGGACACCCTCCGGCAAGCGCTACGGTGCACCACTTCCGCATCATCCGTTCCTGTCACTCCTTCACCACCCGTGGCTTCCAGTCCCGTGGCTACACCAGCCCCCTACTCTGGCTCGGCGTAGGACTGCAACAGATTTCTTCTCCAGGTTCGCTGGCCCTGGAGATGTAATCGGCCCGGTTCACCAACGAGAGAGCTGAGATCGCTTATATTATTACGTTGTTGAGAGGGAGAGCACTCCAATGGGCTCATACCATTTGGAAACCAAATGGTGTTGCTACTCAAACTCTATCCAAATTCATCAGTCATTTCCGTGAGGTCTTTGGAATTCCCAATGGAGATTCATCAATGGGTCAGCGATTGTATCATCTATCCCAAGATAACATGTCTGTCTCTGAATATGCCCTGCAGTTATGAACTCTCGCAGCAGCTAGTGCATGGAATAAGCGCTCTCTCCTCACAACCTATCGCCAAGGCCTTCAACCCCGGATTCGACTGCATCTGGCTGCATACGACGATTCCATGGGTCTGGAGTAGTTCATACAGCTGTCGATACGTACCGATAGTCGTATGCAGCCCTGTCTGGAAGACCAACAGGGCCAGCCATTACCATCTCATCTCCGCCAATTAGAATATACCATCTCTCCAGAACCAGAACCCATACAAGTGAAAAACTTTAAAGTCTCTGGAGCTGAGCGGCAGAGGAGGCAGACCCAGGGTCTTTGTTTGTGCTGTGGAGCTGGGGGACATGTCAGATTAACATGTCCCATTCGTCCTCCAAGACCTATGGTGAGTGCTATTTGTTCCAACACAATCTCATCCCACCCTCATACCAGGTCCAATTCATCAGTGGGAAACAAATAAATCATCGTAATGTCCAGCATGAGGTGGGACCACTCCAACTTCAACTGGGAATACTTCATCTGGAGGGGACCACCGTTCTGGTTCTGGAAAATTCCACCACTGTTATGGTGTTAGGGCGTCCGTGGCTAGAGCGACATGACCCCGTTATCTCCTGGAAGAACGGTGAGGTCCTGAAGTGGGGCGATAGCTGCTTTCCAGGGTGTTTCCCACATCTTCCATGTCCAGCTTCTCCTCTTCCTGTGCACTCCACTTCCATCGAGATTCCTGTCAAGCAACAATCCACAGACATCGTGTTACACCCCCTTCAGTGACGTCTTATGTCCTCGACGGGTGTCGCCGTTGCCTCCACACCGGCCATGGGACTGTGTCATCAACCTCCTTCCAGATGCGCTAGTGCCCCAAAGATCTATCTAGTCTCTCTTCTGGTGCAGAAGGCCATGGAGGAGTATGTAGAAGAGGCCCTTCAAAAGGGATACATCCGCCCTTCTACGTCCCCGGCACTTCCAGATTTTTCTTAGAAGGATGAAGAAGGATGGAGGTTTGCGGCAAGCATTGACTATCGGGCATTAAACAAGATCTGTCAAGTTCCAATATCCACTTCCCCTCGTCCCAGCAGCCTTGGAGCAACTCCGAGGAGCTATGATATTCACCAAGTTGGATTTCCGCAGCGCAAACAACCTTGTGTGAATACGTGAGAGGGATGAATGGAAGACCGCTTTCATGACCCCTACAGGCCACTATGAATATCAGGTCATACCCTATGGACTGGTCAACACCCCCTCCGTATTTCAAGACTTCATGCACAAGAAGTGCACCTTCCATCAACCTACTACTCAGTTCCTTGACTATCACATCAGTAGGCAAGGAATTAAGATGGACGAAGGAAAGGTGGAGGCTGTCCGGAGTTGGCCACAACCAGGTACCATCAAGGACCTCCAGTGATTCTTAGGGTTCTCTCATTTCTGACGCAGATTCATCGAAAACTACAGTACCATCAGACATTCACTCACCAACCTCCTCCGTAATAAGCCCAAGTCTCTGTCCTGGACATCAGCTACCACAACCACCTTTGAATCCTTGAAGACAGCTTTCACTAATGCTCCAATCCTCACTCATCCAGATCCTAACAAACAGTTCATCGTGGAGGTCGATGCTTTGACCACAGGAGTCGGAGCAGCATGCAGGGGACTCCTCCTCATCTACACCCATGTCCAGGAAGTTCACACTGGCGGAGGCCAACTATGACATCAGCAACCGGGAATTGCTAGCCATCAAGCTCGCATTGGTGGAGTGGCGACATTAGCTGGAGGGAGCCAAGGAGAAATTTTTGGTACTCACAGACCATAAAAACCTGCAATATCTCAGAGATAACAAATGTCTAAATCCTCGCCAGGCAAGATGGGCGCTCTTCTCACGGAGGAGCTCCGGAAGCGTAAAAGAGGAGCGACGACAGTAAAGGACGAGAGAGGACCAGGCCTGGACTTTATTTTGTGTTTTATTTTGTTTGTGTGAAGTTCCTCACGGCGACTGCCACCCTTTTACTTTAATTTTATTGTTTGTTTATTTATTTTGGCCATTCGACATGGGCCGTGATGAGGAGGAGCAGGGAACGGGGGACTCGCTGCCGGCTACCCTCAGCCGGAGAAGCCATTGCTGGCCGCCAGGGGGCGAAGGAGGATCGGGCGGCAGTGTGTCTGGTAACCGGACCAAGAATTTTTTTTTCCTCTCTCCACTCTCTCATCTTTGTCAATCCTTGTGCTCCCGCAGCGCAGTCTCGTGGGTACCCCCCGCCCTGCGAGGTGCGATGGGGGTGTGTGACGAGCATGGCGTGTGAGAGCCGTGAGGAAACGGTGCGAGTTATAATGAGCGTCAGCTGCGCAGCGCACTGGTCTCGTATCTCTCACGGAGGAACTCCGGGAGCATAAAAGAGGAGCGACCACAGTGAAGGACGAGAGAGAACCAGGCCTGGACTTTATTTTGTGTTTTATTATGTTTGTGTGGGCGGCAGTCGCTGTGAGGAACTGCCGCCCTTTTACTCTCGTTTTATTGCTTGTTTATTTATTTTGGATATTTAAGTTATGTTGAGTGTTCGCCGGTTACTGCCTCCTTCTTCCCATACTTATGAACAGTGTTACACCATCTTACCTACCCAGATTTATGCCTGTCCCATCCAAAGGACCCTTGACGAAGAACTCTCCTCCTCCAATGCCAACGAGCAACCTCCACCGGGATGTCCTCCAGTTCGTACTTATGTACCACATTCTCAATGCACCCCCATCACTCCCACGGTACACACTTCAATGGGCACTGGCCATCCAGGGGCCAACCGCACCCTCTCACTGCTACAAGAACACTTCTGGTGGCCCAACATGACCAGAGATGTTAGGAGGTTCGTCCAGGGGTGTACCGAGTGCACCAAGACTTCACGTCATCTTCCCACCGGTAAACTCCTCCCTCTGCCCGTTCCTCAGCAGCCATGGTCATACCTAGGAGTGGATTTCGCGTGGATCTGCCTCCCTCCGAGGGCTACACCTGTATACTAGTCATCGTGGATTGATTTTCTAAATCCTGCCCGCTCATACCCATAAAAGGCTTGCCCACAGCAATGAACACTGCAGAGTTACTCTTCAACCACGTCTTCCATTACTACGGAATCCCCGAAGACTTCATATGAGACAGAGGTTCGCAGTTCATATCTCAGGTCTGGCGGGGTTTCTTCAAACTCCTAGGTGTCAGAGATCGGTCAGGCTCTGCCCAAACACAACGAGCACTGTCACAAGAGTACAGATGACCTTCACCTGAAACTCATCACCTCCACTGCATATAAGCACACACTCCACCACAGCACATTGTCTGGTCTTTTGGCATTCGGCAAACCAAAAAAGAAAAGCAACTGGTAAATAGAGAAAGAAAAGCATTTGCCAAATTCTTTTTTAAAAAGGGATTTAAATTACTAATGTACTTTTTATTGTTTTATTAATCTACATTTTAAAAAATGAATTAAATACCCGTTTCAAATTCGTCTATTTATTTATTCATTCAAAAAAGATTTTTTAAATGTATTGTTTTATTAAACTACATTTAAAAACAAGAATGAAATAAACAACTTTAATTTGCCCATATAAAAAAGTGATTTATTTATGTACATTTTTATATTTGAATTACTAAATTAATTAATTGATTCTTCGTTTTATTTTTATGTGGTACTCCTGGTCCTCCATACGCTCTTATGGGCTCTATTTTGGAATACAGCAGCAGAGAGTGTCAGATTGTGAGGTATACTATCATTTTCAGGTGAAATTGGGCTGTAATTTTTTTTTATTATTATTTATTTATATTTATTTATTTATGCTTGTTTTGTTTTTCATTATTTATTTAGGCAGACATTTATTTTAGAAATCAGCATATCATACAGTGACAAGCTCCAATGTGTACTATCATTTTCAGGTGAAATTGGGCTGTGAAATTTTTTTTTTTTATTCATATTTATTTATTCAGGCCTGTTTTTTTTCTTTAATTTATTCAGATAGACGTCATTTTTGGAATTCAGCATTTCAAAGTAATATCATATTCAAGTGAAATAGGGCTGTAAAATATTTATTTATTTATTTTCATTTATTCAGACAGACTGACTGAATAAATGAATGTGAAATTGCTTTGACAGAAGATTACTTGTTTTCAGATCAGTTCTCTGACAGTCTTACCATAATAACCAGTGTATGCGCAAACCCCGAAATATAGTGGCGGCTAGATTGACCATCTATTTCACGGTGGTGGCTGGCTTGACCACAGTGAATAGGAGCGAGATCATATATTGTAATGTCTTAAATATTTTTAACACGTTAAAATGGAAAAAAAATAATCGCATACATTTAACGTGTTAATGTTGACAGCACTGATTTTAACCCAATTTTCTGTTTAACAAAACCAATTCAAAGTACAAAACATGTACAAAACATTAAGTTTATCACTATAAGTCAAAGTCAAGTCAAGTATTTTATTAATATTTGTCAAGCAAGTCTCAAGTCGTGTTCTCATTTAAAGCGAAATGTGTTTGTGATATGTTGTGCTTTAAAAGCATGCTTGATCTTTCTCTCTTTTCAAAGAAGAAAAAATGTGAACTCACTTATTAGCAACAGGTTTTGCAATGGTCTCAAAGATTTCCTCTTGACTGGCTGTTTGGTCAAAAACCTTCTGAAACCTAAAGTAAAGTATTAGTGGATATATTAGTGGAAATTTTGCTTTTACTTAAAGTTTGGTCACATTTCTTTACGCCTAATCTGCTCTAAATCCATTTAACATGTTTCAAAACATCAGTTTTATCCAGCAATTTCTTTCTTTCTTTTTTTATTTTTATTTTACCCAAGAGAAATAGGAAAAAATGAGAATCAGCAGGATGTCTTTACCATGAGCAAAGAGAATGTGAGTTGCCTTTTAATATCCTGTGATTGGTAAACTTCTTTGCATTACTGGCACTTAAGGCCCCAAATATACTTCAAGCAAAGTTCTGTTTCATTCTTCGTTCAGGAGTAAAACAATATTCGAAATAGGTGAGCAGCGATATACTGTAACTGAACACCTGACGCCGCCCACAATGCTGAGAGTGATGGTTAGATGAATATGTAAAAATGTTGCACGCTTTCTTCTCAGTAACAAAATGAACACAACAAAATTGAGAAACTAGCAAGGATTTTTTAAATAAACCATAAGAAAAGTTCAACATCAGTTCATCCTTCAATTTCATTTGAAGTATATCGGGGCCTTTAGACTTGTGAATTTGAGATTCACCCTGTCCAGCCAACAGACCATAACTACTCTCTGACTACAGTACAGGGACAACAGCTGTAAACACCTAAAAAAAAATTGATTTCAGGTTGCATGTTTTATTGGTACAATAAATGGAAATGAAGAACACAAAACGTATTGATGTTTGCAAATAATTTAGATAATTGAAATTTTTTTTAAAAAAAGTTTCAGAGAGAAAAATACACTTTCATGTTCTATACATTGTGGACATTGAAAATAAATCTTTCATATGCAAAATTAAACTTTATTAAGCTTGCAAGGATATTAATAGTACAGAACATGTTTGTGAAATTAATATTATAATTCCATAATATTGAATCAATTTCCTTAATTTTTCTACACATCACCTGAATTTGTAGTTTTCCCTCTTATTGTTGATAAAACCATCTGCCAAGTCTCTGGGAATCACAAACTCCAAACTACTGCCCTGCTCCTCACAGTCCACAGAGTACTCCTACAAAGGTGATGTTTAAGCATGAGTACACATAATCTAGACTTGCTGGTGCAGACATAAGAATGGCATATCACTCACTCTGTTTTATGATTCTGCAATTGTGACTTTATCATATTCATATTACAACCATAGCTTAAGTAAATAAAACACAATCTGGTTTAAATCACATTGATGTTATGACTTAAGAATAGAGTATGGCCGTGAATACAAACCCTCAAGATCTCTGATTATTAGCCTTGTTAGCCACTCACACATTCACACATATGTAAAATTACAGGACATTAAACACTGCAGCACCTACATGAGCCTTTAACTCTGAATAACTTAAGTATATGTAAAATGTAAATAACATGGACCATATTTACAGACAGAAGTGTTATGTAAAATAGATACTGCACAGAAGAGAACTTGAGGGTTTGTGCTCACAGAGCGTGACATATTCTTATGTTCTTACATTTACTTCTATAGGCTATGTAAAATCAGTTGTAATAACTGGACTATTATTGGACTAATTGGGCTATGATTATTGGAGTAGTAAATTCTATACCAGTTTTCCAGTGTACATAATTAAATTAGACATTTGACATTGCAGCACCTACATTTAAAAAGAAAACAAGTGCTTTTAACTCTTTTGATAAACATTGATATATAAGACGTAAATAACATGACTAGGCTATGCAGATAGAAGTGCTATGAGAATTGCACAATAGTCGCTGCAAAGATGTAAGATATGTGCAAAACCGTCAAGGTGTTCAATCCACAATACACAAACGGAAAAAAAAAACTCACCGCGGTGGGTTTCTTCGTCGGTTTCACACGGGCAAAGACTTGAATCGTTTGTTTAACCATTGTTTTGATATGATATTTATGATGCTTTCATTTGTTTTTGTTTTGTTTTTCCATTCAACGCATACGTTTGGATTCACAGGTCTAATTCTCTTTCTTTTTATACTTCTGTGTGTATAGAAGTTGCTACGCAACCAGCGAAGTCGAACAAGCACTGCAGCATAGATCTATAAATACATAGACGCCACATTGGCCGCTGGATCGCATGTCAACGGCACCGCCATATTTGTAGGGGCAACTTGCCGAAACTCTCTGAAGAAAAAGATGCCCGACTATTTCGAGGTTTTACAAACCGTAACACGATCCAAACCCACATATCGGAGAATTACCTTTCACATGTAAGTCTGAACAGTTGTTTCTGGTTATATTTAGTCATTGTAACATTATTTTGACAGCTAGTTGACCACCAGAGTTATAAGCTAAAAAAGCTATTAAAATATTTTAATATTATATTTTTAGCTATTAAAAGCTAAAAACCACGCTAGTTATCTATGAAAACTGAGACTTTATAAGAAATAATAAAAAACTTTATATGATTCTTATGAAGTCTGGGATATTATAGTTTATATCACCAACTAATCAAAATCGCAAGTGAGTCTTCCGTGCAATGAAGTCAGACTTTGATTAGACAGCTCCTGTCAGAATTAGGCTCAAAATCGACTCATACCAGGAGATAGGTGATTTGATTGCTTGCCATCTAATCATTTATATTTTTACCCCCAGTTTAGCCAGTGGAACCAGGACAACACAAACCTCTAGAAGGCTGAAGAAAACCTGTCAGTGGACTGTTCTTTGCATTTCCAAGAAACCTTGTCTGCCTATTATTATTATTATTATTATTATTATTATTATTATTATTATAGGACTTTTATCATTATATCTGATTGTACTATTCACAACTCACTATTTTATTTTATTGACTATTATTTTACAATTTATGATATTCTATCTGCTATGTTTGTCATAGTTATTATATTACTACATTATACTCCATTTTACTGTATTTATGCTCAATTGGGTAGTCGTGGCCTAGTGGTGAGGGAGTTGGGCTTGTAATCTGAAGGTTGCTGGTTCGATTCCCATGCCGGCAGGAATTGAAAGTGGGGATTGTGAATGAACAGCACTCTCTCCACCTTTGATACCATGACTAAAGTGCCCTTGAGCAAGACACCTAACCCCTAATTGCTCCCCTTGTAAGTCACTTTGGATAAAAGTGTCTGCTAAATAATGAAATGAAATTATATTTTTAGGCTATTTATAATAATAATATAGGCTAATAATAATAATATGCTATAGAATAAAACCACATGTAAAATAAAACCACAGTATGCCACATACTGTATATTGAACTACTACACCTGACCTTATATTACACTTATATTTCATACAATTTATATTGTACTGTAACTGTGCTAAAAATGTTCCACCATTGTATCTTAATAGATCCAGTAAAACATTTAAGGAAGCCAAGTGTCTACTAGTGTTTCTAGTAAAACACTAGAGGAAGCCACAGGATAAGGAATCTTTTAAGCCTCAAATCTAATGCTTAAGCCTATAGTTAATTAAATGTGAAACTTTCTTTTGACCCCAATAAAGTTCAATGGAACTTCAATGGAACATTTCGAAATGGAAATGGAAATTTTGTGGCACATTTTGTCCAGAAAAGCCACAGCTCCCTCTTTACTTGCATTTGTTTGATGAGGAGTCTTGCCCAGTACAAAATGGCGGACTCGTTGACGTATCGCAGCAACAGTCCAAAGAGGCCAATGGGGGCGTCTGTATACAGTGGCAGTTCTAGACAATTTTACTAGGGGGGCCAAAGGGGGGCCAGTGTTTAACCAGAGGGGCACATTAAAAATGGTAACAAATTATATTTAAAGATTATTAACTTCTTTACTTTACAATCATATAAACATTTTACAACATTGTACAACATTTGTACAAGAGTGAGTGCAGGTGCAAAAAAGGTAGGTTCATTAATGTTGATGATTATTATCAATGATTTGTGAAGGATTTGTGAAGGATCATGTGACACTGAAGACTGGAGTAATGATGATAAATTCAGCTTTGATCACAATTACACTTTACTATATATTCACATAAAAAAACAGTTATTTTACATTTTAATAATATTTCACAATTTTAGAGCTTTTTTGTATTTATAATAACATAAATGCAGCCTTGGTGAGCAGAAGAGACTTCTTTCAAAAACAACCAAAATAGTACCGTTTCCAAACTTTTGATTGGTAGAGCATATCTGCATGTATTGCATGTATTTAAAAAATGTAGGCCTAGAATTTACTTTAAAAAAAGAAACATTAGATCCATATTGACAAAGTTATTTACAGGAGAAAGCACCATTTTAAGGACATACAGTAGGCCTACAATGAAATGATAATTGAACTGCTTTGCAAATAGTAATAACCTTCTTCATCACAAACCTGATGGTGCACTACTTGATCCCCATGGATCCACTTTCTGTCCCTCTGGCTGTTCCTCTCTCTGTTGCTGTATGTTTTCTTCCTCCTCACCCTCTTCTTCGTTCTCCTCATCCTCTTTTTCATGCTCCTCCCCCTCTTCCTCATCCTCCTCACCGTCTGGAATTTCCCTCTCTGTGTCAGAGTCCTCACTTTCATCACCTCCAACCTCCACTGACTCCTCTAGCTCTCCCTCTTTCTGCTCCTCAACTCTCTCAATACCTTGATTCGTTTCTCTCACTTTTTTGTTAACAAAAAAGGACGCTATGTCCTTTCCTCCTTTCAAGATAACTATCGGAGGGAAAAAAACGTGCATTACATTTCGTTGCCTAACCATCCCTCTCTACTTAACACGGGCAATAATAACCTGTTGATTACTTTACTCAAATGTATGTTATCGCAATGCAACAGCCAAGACAGATGAAGTTACGTGGTTAACATCACAACATTGTGCAGGAACAACCAGTTACTTACGAGATACGAGTCACTCACGCGGCCGGCGCCCGCTCTAATTTACCCGTGTAGAACGTTCCGTCACGTTAGTTCCGCTTTTGGCGCTCGCGTGTAAAATCATAATAAAGTCATAATTCATTTTTTATTTTTATTTTTTGGTCAGCACAGGGGGGGCCACAGGGGTGGCCATGGAAATTTCTACAGAGGCACGGGCCTCCCTAGGCCTCCGTGTAGAACCGCCACTGTCTGTATATTTATTATGTTTATGGGTGAGACTGCTAATCATTTGCTGATTGGTCCTCAATGAAAGGAAGAGTATATAAATCCTGGCTTTCCATGGTCATGGTCTACAGAAAAATCAGAGCCTGCCTGCCTGCCTGTACGTCCGTCTGATCCCGTGAGCTATCAAGATCTCAGCCGTCACCCTGTTGATATCCACATCAGCTCACCATCTGCCACACGGAGAAACCACGTTACCACTCAGCTAAGTCACCGGATTGATTCAGAGACTGTATTCACTTACCATACCCAGCCTGTGACTCCGTTTACCTGTTGTCGGCAAATAAAAAACTTTAAACTTTAACTTTACCATCTCTCCCTGTATGTGTCTGACTTTGTTTGTTTTTTGCTTTTCCCACTCCTGAAGTTATTTTACACTTCCTACACTTTTATTACACCAATAAACCTGATTGTACTACATTTCTTGTGTTTTGGCATGTGACTTTTGGAGCCAAGTTTTGCTTTTGTTAATTCTTTAGTTCTCATTAACGTTAATGTTGCTTCTCCTATCCTAGACTGGGCGGAACGTAACAGCTGCATACCAACACCATTTGTGTAAAGAAGGCCTTTGTGCTATTACTTGCCAAAACTCTATATATAACCAGCTGGAGAGCAGTGATACGTTAACTGAATTTGTTTAAACTACAGTGTGTACCGTTGAAGTTAATGACTATTTTGTAGTGACGCTTTTCGGATTTTGCACTTTTCAGATGGTCCGGTCGTGTCTCTCCGTAGCCTGCTCATGGAGACCAATTTAAAATATAGCTGCTAGCAGCGATGACGGGCCCAAGCCGGTGGCACCGCCAACCCGGTGGCATCAAGGCAACTGTGCACAGCGGGAAAAATGAATTTAAAAGGTGTCTCCAGTTGGAGACTGACCAGTTAGTCGAGTCAGATTATTCAATATAATACTAACTAAAAGCGATCATATCATAGCCAAGTTATCATTAGCAGTTCAAAGTGTTATATATTCAGCTGAATTTATCTTATTATATTGTTAAACTAATTATATAAAACTAAATAGTCAGTGAAATACAAATGAATTGGTTCTTTGCCTTTATTTCTTTATACAAATGTATAGAAGAGAAGGGCTAAGAGATTTCCTATCCTTTAATGCAGAGAAAAGGAGATAGCAATGAAAGGGTTAAACCTGCAAGACCCTCAGAGAGAGAGAGAGAAGGGGGGGGGGGGATATTCAGAAGATATATTTTGAAGAAAACAAGTATATTGATCTGAAACATAGTACATTCATTTTAAATTCATCCAGGTTCCATTGAATTTATCTTAAGGTATTTTATGTTATTTTTAACCATATTATTAAACTAATTATATAGAACCATATAGTCAGTGCACGACAACTGAACGGGTTCTATGCCTTCATTTTTTATGAGATTTCCGATCCTATAATTCAGAAAAAAAGGAGACAGCAATGAAAGGGTTAAACCTGGAAGACCCTTAGAGAGAGAGAGAGAGAGAGAGAGAGAGAGAGAGAGATTCAGAAGAATTATTTTAAAGAAAACAAATATATTGATCTGAAATAAAGTACATTCATTTTAAATTCATCTTAGTTTAAACCTTCGCCACGGCAACACCATGTGAGATGTACTATAATCGTTCGCAATTTAGCATCTTCAGTATGTTGTCATCATGTGCAGAAGTTTATTATTAGTTATTTGCAGACGTTTATATTTTAATTTTATTTTTTTATCTCTTTGTGTGACAGAAAATCTTCCAAACTGTAATTGAAGATTTTTAATATGTTCTTGTGATCGAATCTTGTCTAATCGCTTGAATATTTTAATGAATAAGGTTTAAAAACATGAGCTTTCATGATTTCGTGATCACTCCCTTTCAGAGAAATGGCGCGCAGCTCTTTGTTTAATCCATTAGGAAATGAAGTTTGCACAGATGCCACACAGCGTCAACACATTAACACAGTCATACACATAAATATTCAAACAAGGAATGAAAAGAACATGAAAAAAATCACCTGTAAATGAGTTCGTGATCATTCACAGACATCAAACTATCAAACACGGCTCGCGATCTCGACATGAATGTCTTTCATGTGTTTATATTGTAGAATCGCTGGAATGTCTTCAGCATCTTCAGTATGTTGTCATCATGTGCAGAAGTTTATTATTAGTTATTTGCAGAAGTTTATATTTCAATTTTATGTTTTAAAATCCCTGCATGTGTAAAGATGTATTTGTATAACTGGGCGCGATCATTATTAGGAGACTGCGCGTCTCTTTGTGTGACAGAAAATCTTCCAAACTGTACAAGAAGCTTTTTAATATGTTCTTGTGATCGAATCTTGTCTAATCGCTTGAATGATTTAAAGAATAAGGTTTAAAAACACTTAAAATCAAGTGGCTTTCACGCGGTCACGATCATTGCTTATAGAGAAATGACGCGCGGCTCTTTGTTTAATCCATTAGGAAACGAAGTTTGCACAGATGCCACACAGCGTCAACACATTAACACAGTCATACACATAAACATTCAAACTTCAATTTCAAAGAATTGAAAGGAACATTAAAAAGGCATGACAAGATTCTGAAAGACGCGAGAATGAACGAGCTTCGGCAGGCGTTCCTTCTCAGACGCGGCGCGTCTATAATTGTCACAGAACACCTTCTAAACTAAAATTAAGCTTTTTATTACATTCTTGTGATTAAATCTTGTGTAATCGCTGGAATATTTTAACTTATAAGTTTAAAAAACACAAATGAGTTCGTGATCATTCACAGACATCACCAAACTGTGAAACAAGAGGCGTTGCTTCTATGATTGAACAGAAAGTACACAAAGCTGTCCACTAGAGGGAGCCACGAGACCGTGTTTGTTAAGAGCCTCAAAAACACCCAAGAATATTATTAAAGTTTGACGTCTTGCCATGGCAACAATATTTAAGATATCTCAAAGATATTCATATGTCTACATCTGAAATGTTTTGACATTATAATGAAGAAGTTTGAAGCAAATCGGATAAAAATAAGAGGGTGATCTCAAAGCATTTTGAAAGTGACACATTTCCTGCTGCCAATTGGTGGCGCTATATCTTTGACTCATAATAGTCACATCCATGTACTCGGCCTCCTACAACGAACACACAGGTGAAGTTTCATAAAAATCAATAAATATATGCAGACGTTATAACACGCTTCCTGTTTCTCTTTTCTCGCCATAAATTCGTTGCCTCGCCACGGGCAAACCGTGTGAGATATCAAAAATCCCCTGGCAATTTTGCGTCATCAATGTCTTGACTTCATGCTGACCGAGTTTGGTGGTGATCGGATTAAGCGCCTAGGAGGAGTATATCAAATTCCAGAGCATGCGCTTTTCAAACAACCCATAATAGCTCACTTCCTGTTGAGGCGGCGAACAACTTAGAGCACGAAAGTTGTCAGCCCCGATAAGGTCTATATGTGTACCGAGTTTCATACCAATATGTGCAAGCGTGTTTGATATATGGACCAAGTTTTCAGACCCCATTCAAGGGGGCGCTGTCGAGCCCCCCTGCCACGCCCGGGTCCCAGCCTCTGTCACGTCCTAATGGCCGCAGGTTCCAATGCGTGTGCAAAGTTTCAAGAGTTTTTGAGCATGTTAAGGGCCCCAAAAAGCCCCGAACGGTTGAAAAAAAATAAAAATAAATATAGCTGCTAGCAGCGATGTGCGGGCCCAAGCCGGTGGCACCGCCACCTCGGTGGTTTAAGGACAACTAGGCACGGCGGGCAAAATGAATTTAAACGGTGTCTCCAGTTGGAGACTGACCAGTTAGTTGAGTCAGATTATTCAATATAATACTAACTAAAAGCGATCATATCATAGCAAACTTATCATTAGCAGTTCAAAGTGTTATATATTCAGCTGAATTTATCTTATTATATTGTTAAACTAATTATATAAAACTAAATAGTCAGTGAAATACAAATGAACTGGTTCTTTGTCTTTATTTCTGTATACAAATTTATAGAAGAGAAGGGCTAAGAGATTTCCTATCCTTTAATGCAGACAAAAGGAGACAGCAATGAAAGGGTTAAACCTGCAAGACCCTCAGAGAGAGGGGGGGGGGGCGGGAGATATTCAGAAGATATATTTTGAAGAAAACAAGTATATTGATCTGAAATATAGTACATTCATTTTAAATTCATCCAGGTTCCATTGAATTTATCTTAAGGTATTTTACGTTATTTTTAATCATATTATTAAACTAATTATATAGAACCATGTAGTCAGTGCACGACAACTGAATTGGTTCTATGCCTTCATTTTTTATGAGATTTCCGATTCTATGATTCAGAAAAAAGAGACAGCAATGAAAGGGTTAAACCTGGAAGACCCTCAGAGAGAGAGAGAGGGGGGGGGGGGGATATTCAGAAGATATATTTTGAAGAAAACAAGTATATTGATCTGAAATATAGTACAATCATTTTAAATTCATCCAGGTTCCTTTGAATTTATCTTAAGGTATTTTATGTTATTTTTAATCATATTATTAAACTAATTATATAGAACCATATAGTCAGTGCACGACAACTGAATTGGTTCTATGCCTTCATTTTTTAATGAAATTTCCGATCATATAATTCAGAAAAAAGGAGACAGCAATGAAAGGGTTAAACCTGCCAGACTAAAACACACAGAACTGTGAGAGCTCGTGAACTGTCTGAATGTGTGTGCGTGCAATGTATGAGGAGAGCATGAATGTAATATAAACGATAACGATCCAAATACAATTTATTTGCAGAAGTTTATATTTTAGTTTTATTTTTTTAAATCCCTGCATGGATGTAGTTCTTTGTATAACGGGCGCGATCATTATTAGGAGACGCTGCGCGTCTCTTTACGTGACAGAAATCTTCTAAATTCTAATTGAAGCTCTTTAATTCATTGTTGTGATTAAATGTTGTGTAATCGCTGGAATGGAATGGAATCGCTGGAATGAACCAGGTTAAAAAACACATAAATGATTTCGTGATCACTCACAGAAATCATCAAACTGTCAAAAAAAAAAAACGGCTCGCGATCTGTAGAATCGCTGGAACGGAATGGCTATTAAATATAGAAATTACGTGTGTATATTTCAATTATTCATGAATGATTGACAACTTCCAAATTCCCTTTTTGTTCTTAATTTAAACCTTCGCCACGGCAACACAATTTGAGATACACTATAATCGTTCGCAATTTAGCATCATCAGTATGTTGTCATCATGTGCAGAAGTTTATTATTAGTTATTTGCAGAAGTTTATATTTTATTTTTTATTTTTTTTAAATCCCTGCATGGATGTCGTTCTTTGTATAACTGGGCGCGATCATTATTAGGAGACGCTGCGCGTCTCTTTGTGTGACATTAAAAAGCTTCTTTTACAGTTTGGAAGATTTTCTATGTTCTTGTGATCGAATCTTGTCTAATCGCTTAAATGATTTAAAGAATAAGGTTTAAAAACACTTAAAATCAAGTGGCTTTCACGCGGTCACGATCACTGCTTAGAGAGAAATGACGCGCGGCTCTTTGTTTAATCCATTAGGAAACGAAGTTTGCACAGATGCCACACATGGTCAACACATTAACACAGTCATACACATACAAATTCAAACTTCAATTTCAAAGAATTGAAAGGAACATTAAAAAGGCATGACAAGATTCTGAAAGACGCGAGAAAGAACGAGCCTCGGGAAGGTAAGGTTCTCAGACGCGGCGCGTCTATAATTGTCACAGAACACCTTCCAAATTAAAATTAAGCTTTTTATTCCATTCTTGTGATTAAATCTTGTGTAATCGCTGGAATATTTTAACTTATAAGTTTAAAAAACACAAATGAGTTCGTGATCATTCACAGACATCACCAAACTGTGAAACATCAAGGGGCGTTGCTTCTCTGAGTGAACAGAAAGTACACAAAGCTGTCCACTAGAGGGAGCCACGAGACCGTGTTTGTTAAGAGCCTCAAAAACACCCAAGAATATTATTAAAGTTTGACGTCTTGCCATGGCAACAATATTTAAAAAATCACAAAGACATTCACATGTCTACATCTGAAATGTTTTGACATTATAATGAAGAAGTTTGAAGCAAATCGGGTAAAAATAAGAGGGTGAACTCAAAGCATTTTGAAAGTGACACATTTCCTGCTGCCAATTGGTGGCGCTATATCTTTGACTCATGATAGTCACATCCATGTACTCGGCCTCCTACAACGAACACACAGGTGAAGTTTCATAAAAATCAATAAATGTATGCAGACGTTATAACACACTTCCTGTTTCTGTTTTCTCGCCATAAATTCGTTGCCTCGCCACGGGCAAACCGTTTGAGATATCAAAAATCCCCTGGCAATTTTGCGTCATCAATGTCTTGACTTCATGCTGACCAAGTTTGGTGGTGATCGGATTAAGCGTCTAGGAGGAGTATATCAAATTCCAGAGCATGCGCTTTTCAAACAACCCATAATAGCTCACTTCCTGTCGAGGCGGCGAACAACTTAGAGCACGAAAGTTGTCAGGCCCCATAAGATCTTCATGTGTACCGAGTTTCATACCAATATGTGCAAGCATGTTTGATATATGGACCAAGATTTCAGACCCCATTCAAGGGGGCGCTGTCGAGCCCCCTGCCACGCCCGGGTCCCAGCCTCTGTCACGTCCTAATGGCCGCAGGTTCCAATGCGTGTGCAAAGTTTCAAGAGTTTTTGAGCATGTTAAGGGCCCCAAAAAGCCCCGAACGGTTGAAAAAAAATAAAAATAATAATCCTTAGAAGAACAATAGGGCCCTTCGCCCTTCTAGGCTTGGGCCCTAATAATCCTTAGAAGAACAATAGGGCCCTTCGCCCTTCTGGGCTTGGGCCCTAATTATAAAGTTTGTTTGAGGGAAAATTAGGCTGTAGTAGTTCGTTTTCTGTGTTC
The DNA here is from genome assembly GCA_037194245.1 of Opsariichthys bidens. Lineage (NCBI taxonomy): Eukaryota > Metazoa > Chordata > Actinopteri > Cypriniformes > Xenocyprididae > Opsariichthys > Opsariichthys bidens. The sequence goes on from CM074314.1 coordinate 319,441, forward strand.
CTATGATTGGAAATAGCTGTCATTTGTGTTTTAAAAACCTTTAGCTCACGAGTTATTGATTCGGGAAGTTTAATGATCCGTTTTTACCGGTATTTTACGTTATTTTTGAATGTACAATAAAATGCGACTGATACATCAAAAAGATTTTTTTTTTCTCCAAGACTTTAGTCTGACCCAGTGCATGTGACAGACTCGATTTATTTTCCAGAAAATAAGGAATACTGAATGATAAAATTGTGCTTTATTATTAAAAACTGCTTATTTGGAAATGGTGATATAAGCCAATAAATCAGTTATATTGTGTTCATTACTCCCACACACACTGACTTTGGGTTTAATCACCTTTTTATGCAATTATGAGCAGGGCTGGGAAGGTTACTTTTAAAATGCATTTTACTACATATTACAAAATACATGCTTTTAAAAGTTATTTGTAACGTATTTTGTTAGATTACCCAAGTTTTGTAACTTAATCTAAATATTTCACAATACTCTGGAATATCCCAGATTATTCCAATAAACATATAAAATAAGTTTATAACACAAAAAAGGTAATTGCGAGGTTTTATCTCGCAAAAGTTAGAAATTGTTTATTGTGAAGTCTGTTTATTCTAAATCTGAATTGAGAGATATAAACTTGCAGTTGCGAGGAAAAAAGTCAGAAGTGCATTCAGACACCATTGTATGCGAACTGAACTGAGCTGGACGGTTACACCACTGTTCAATTTTAATCGGTCACGTTCGACGTACGTCAGAACTGAACCGACAAATTGGGATGTCGCATGAGAGCCCTATCATCTTCAAGTGTAAACTAAACGAGCCAATGAAGATTGGCTTGCGAGCATTGCGTGCCGCACTCCGCCACTGTTTCACTCTCATTCTCTCCTGGCGTGAATAAAATAAAAGTCAGACCACCAACGGGTGATCCGTACCGGAAACACGATTTGTTCGGCGCATGTGCGAAATGCGTGTACTTCCTGTTTGAAATATGTCGAAATAATTTACGGCAGTTGTTATTTGACGCTACCCGATTCGTACATTAAATAATTCTTTACTACATAATGTATTTCACGTTATCATGCATTATACCTATGGACCACTATCAATCCTGTGAAACTACAATAACGTTTATTTTTATTTATTTCATGAAGACCAGACAATTATTTTATCAAAGCACTTTTCTTTAGAGACTACACATCTGTTTGTATTATTGCCTCTACAATAAAGCTAATTTGAAACAGAACAATTAGTAAAAAAACAAAGGTTTGTATGTTTAACCACTGAGAGTTAGTTGAATGAAATACTTCTTTTGGCAAAATATATCAATGTTAATATGTGGCATAAATTAAATTGATTAAATAAAAAGAAAAGTTAAATACAATTAAACTAAAACCAGTTCACATTTGCTTGACCTCATTTGGGAAATACAGATGTGTATATAAGTTTGTTTTCGTTTATATTTAATATTTCATTTTCTGAAGATTTGTTCTACTTATTCCAGCATACTTAACAAATGTCTGCATTTAAGTAACACACAGGACACTACTTATTATATAAATATTTATTCAATTTATATATTCATAAATGAACTAATTTCTTCCACCTTTCTTTCATTCATTCATTCACTCACTCACTCCCTCCTTCCCTCACTTTTTCTTTCTCCCTCCCTCCCTCCCTCCCTTTTTCTTTCTCCCTCCTTCCCTCACTTTGTCTTTCTCCCTCCCTCCCTCCTTCCCTCACTTTTTCTTTCTCCCTCCCTCCCTCCCTCCCTCCCTCACTTTTTCTTTCTCCCTCCCTCCCTCCCTCCCTCCCTCACTTTTTCTTTTTCTCTCTCCCTCCCTCCCTCTCCCTCACTTTTTCTTTCTTTCTCCCTCCCTCCGTCTTTCTCCCTCCCTCCCTCCCTCCCTCACTTTTTCTTTCTCCCTCCTTCCCTCACTTTGTCTTTCTCCCTCCCTCCCTCCTTCCCTCACTTTGTCTTTCTCCCTCCCTCCCTCCCTCCCTCCCTCACTTTTTCTTTCTTTCTCCCTCCCTCACTTTTTCTTTCTCCCTCCCTCCCTCCCTCCCTCACTTTTTCTTTCTTTCTCCCTCCCTCCCTCCCTCCTCCCTCCCTCCCTCCCTCACTTTGTCTTTCTCCCTCCCTCCCTGATCTACTGGAATTGCTGATTGAGGAACATAGCATTGACTTTCAGGCCTTCTTCATCAGCACAGTGAGACGAAAATAATTCCATGTCCTCTTGCCACTGAAATATAAACAAAAAGTCATCCTTTTCTTCACAGGATTCACCCCCCAGGACCTTCCTGAGAGCATTTTGTTGATCCTCAGGGTTCATCCTCAGAAACACAGGCTCTGTCACCTCACAATGAAAGGTGTCTGTGTGATCTTGAACCCAATACCATGCAGTATAAAGGTCTCTCACAATAGTTGGTTGTTGCACCTGGATAAGACAAAAATGGCACAAAATAATCAAACTATTTTTCCAGTATGCATGCAACTACTTGATAAATGACCATTAAAATCATTTACCTTATCAGTGTCTTCTTTAATCAGTCTTCTGCTGGGTGACAGTTTGGAGGTAGATTTAGACACCCTAAAGACCGGCTCAAGGGTGCCCTGAAGGAGTTGGGATGATGCTTCTGTCCAGAATGCAAATCTCTGTCCATGTCTTTGGAAAATATGAAAATGTATATGAACTCTTTGTATAACACCATTCTAGTATCACTTTGCTAACAGTGAATAAAATAGGGTTGATCCGAATACCATTTTTAAATCTTCAAAACTTCAATAGCAATCAACATCAAATATTCGAAGTGTCGGAGGAAGGAAGCTGAACATATTCTTCTCTCCAATAAAGGCAGTGTAACAAGTAGTAATATGGTGTGGCTACGTGAAGAGCTTGCGCTCCCGGTTTAACTCTGCATTGTATGTGTGACTCAAGCACCTCATCTATGAGTTATTTCTGTTTTTTGTTGCTAACATTTGTGACCGTCAGTTATAAGGGACAGTTACTGCGGACCCAAGGGAGTGCATTTGGTGCAATATGGACACGCGACATGTTCAGAACGTTTAATAAACTACAGAGCAGTGAAATAAACTAGTTTATTGCGGGGCGCCTCACGCGGGCAGGGCTTATATGACAACGGACACTGCACTAGTGATGCAAAACACAGGTCTGTTAAGAGCAGTACTTGTAATAAGGTAGCCTGACATTTTTCTGACAAAAACATCACTCCCAAATCAGAAATTAGCCAACCAGTAATTATGGACACAGTAAAGGGTATTTAAATAAAAGAACAAACAAAATAAATGAATTGTAATAAATAAAGAACAGGCCATCCCAGTAAAATCTCATGTTTGAATTTTAACAAGCCCTTATATTTTGCAGTAGATTCACTTAGATAGATAATAATGGGCAAAAAGGCTAATACATTTTGTTTATATTATTCTATTTTTCAATGGCAAAGCAACGCAGCTTAACCCAAAATACAAGCTCAGGCATGCACTTCTGTCCATGCAAACTCATGCAGTTTTGCGCTCTTGACAGAATACTCCATTTGCAGGGAACACTTTAGTAGGCTAAGAAGAAAGTATATTATAAAATATATTTATTAGGTGGGTAACACTTTACAATAAGGTTCATTAGTTAACTATATTAGTTAACATGAACTGATAATGAACTGCACTTATACACCATTTATTAATCTTTGTCAATGTTAATTTCAACATTTACTAATGCATTATTAAAATCTTGTTAACATTAGTTAATGCACTGTGAACAAACAATGAACAACTGTATTTTCATTAACGTTAACGAAGATTAGTAAATACAGTAACAAAAGTATTGCTCATGGTAAGTTCATGTTGATTAATACATTAATTAATGTTTAACTAATGAAACTTATAGTAAAGTGTTACCAATAAGTATAACAAGGTTGGGTTCCTTTAACTGTCCATCCTATTAAAAACAGCTTAAATATAGCTAGGCTATATAAGATGGTTGTCAAAATTGTGGATTTTTGAATAATCTAATCAAATAAACTTAAATGCCATAATTGAATTTAGGCCTAATCCTGGCTTAATCCAAGCCCTGTCTGTGAAATTGGGCCATAGTTACCTTTGATAGTAAAATTCATAGACGCCCGTTTCACTTTCCAACGCTCTGTGGGATTGTCAGGAATTTCTCCTTTTGAGAGAAATTCTTGAATACGAACATAAAACGCAAAGGAATCCATATTGCTATCAAATGTCATTCTCCAGCACGTCACTATAAATCGAGCACATGCGCACAGTACAAATCGTGACAGTGACGTCGTTGTTGTAAAACGTTAGCGATGACAGGAAGTGGCAGAAAATTCGCGCATGCGTAGAACAAAACGTGTTTCCGGTACGGATCGAGTAGTGACAGTTGTCCGTAACTCAGTGTTTCTGTAATCTAAAATCGTCAGGTATGGATCTTGTCCTGCCATTTTTGCTCTCTGCATCAGGTGTTTTGCCATCTTCACAGCAGACTCTGCCTTCCCGTTACTTTGTGGGTGAGCAGGTGATGATGTTTTATGCTGAAACTCCCAGCGTCTACTGAACTGCTGGAATTCGGCTGACGTGTATTGTGGGCCGTTATCTGAGAACACAACGTCAGGTATGCCTTGTCTGGCTAAATGAGCTTTAATCACTTAATCACTGTCGAAGACTTTGTGTCTGGCAAGTAATCCACCTCCCAGAAATTTGAATAATAATTCACTGTGACGAGATAGTCACGATTGTTGAATACAAACAGATCTGTGCCTACCTTGGACCTCGGTCTTTCAGGCAGTTCGTGTGGGCAAAGTGTCTCTTTCTGTTATTTTGTTTCCAGTGATCTACACGTATCACACTTCTCAATGTATGTCTTTATCTGCACATTCATTCCAGGCCAATATAGACATTCTCTCGCTTTCCTCAAACATCCTTCAATACCAAGGTGTGCCGAGTGAACTCGACGTATCATGTCACTTCTGAGTGTTTCTGGTATCACAGCTCTTTCACCTTTGAACACAATACCGTCCCGCACTGTCAGCTCGTCCTGGATTGAGTAGTAGTGAGCTATTATGCTTGGTATGTTTCTTTTGCTTATTGGCCATCCTTCTTTTATTGTCTTTATCAATGTCTGGAGTGGGTCATCTGCTGCTGTCTCACCCCTGATTACTTTGAGTCTCTCATCAGATATTGGGAGGTACTGAATCATGTTCACACTTTCTATCTCTTTCTCCACGGATCCTTCTTGTGCTATGTCCTCCAGGTATGCTCGGCTCAGTGCATCTGCCAACAGCATCTCTTTTCCTGGGACATAGGTAATGCTGAAGTCATATTTCTGGAGTCTCATTAACATTCTTTGTAGTCTCTTGTGTGCATGTAGTAATGGTTTCTTAACAATACTCTCGAGCAGCTTGTGGTCCGATTGTACCATCACTTTCCGTCCATATGTGTATTGATGGAATTTCTCCATGCCGTACACTATGGCAAGGCATTCCTTTTCTATTTGGGCATAACCCTGTTCAGTCAGTGATAATGCACGGCTACCAAAAGCAACAGGTTCTCTATTCTGTAACAGTGCCGCACCAAGGCCTGTGTCCGATGCATCACACTGTAGAACTAACTGTTATTTGAGACTGTAGTAACGCAGTACAGGTGCCTTGGTTATGAGGTCTTTTATCCTCTGAAAGGCTTGCTCATGCACTTCAGGCCAGTCCCACAAACTATCGTTGTGTGTCAGTTGCCTGAGCACTTCACAATGATCTGAAAGATGTCTGCAAAATCTAGCCAGATAATTCACCATGCCCAGAATTCTCTGTACCCCCTTCATGTCGGACGGTCTTGGCATCTCATTTATGGCCCCTACTTTCTCTGGATCTACTTTTAAACCTTTGGATGTGAGCAGATGTCCAATGTACGGCACTTCACTTTGTCTGTGTCTGAATTTGTCAGCATTCAGCTTGATATTTCTGTCTCTGCATCTGTCTAGGAACAATCTCAGTTTTCGATCATGGTCTTTACTTTACTTTACATTTCCGGTTGTGGCGAGGGGGGCGTGGTTCAGTGAGGTCTGCAGCAGGAGAGCGAATCGGGAGAAGTGCAGTGAGTAAGTGGGTTAAGCGCAAATAACGAACACCTGCGTCTAATTACAGTGATTGGCGTGGAGAGACTGGATATAAGGGAAGCAGAGACGGCAGAAGAGGGAGAGAGAGACGGACTGCTGCTGACGCTGACTTCCCGTGCTGAGAACAAACCCGTCTGTGGGAGATTAATATTAAGTCTACAGTGTTATGTATAGAGGACGCGCTCTAGCGCCAGTTGTCATTTATATTTAAGTTTGTGTGTGAATAAAGTGAATTCGCAGCAGCAGTCCTACCCGACCCTGTCCTCTTCCTTACCAAGTTATACTACCTATTGAACCCCGTTACACTGGTGCCGAAACCCAGGAAAAGGAAGAGGAAGCCGCCGCCATGCAGAATCCGCCGTCACCGCCATTTACGGAGATCATCACATCCCTTGCGGCCCTCCATCAAGAACACCACCAGGCGGTACTGGAGATGCGCCAGGATCAGGAGCGCCGCTTCCAGCTAGTTCTCCAGGCACAGAAAGAGGACCGCGAGAGGTTCCGGAGCTGGATGGACCGGGAGGTTCCGGCCGCGCCAGCACCTCCCCCTTCCCCGGCCCTGCACCTGCCGCTGAGCAAAATGGGGTCCCAGGACGATCCGGAAGCGTTTATCGAGCTCTTTGAGAAGACTGCGGTGGCCGGGGGTTGGCCCAAGGACCAATGGCCACTAAGACTGATCCCGCTATTGTCTGGGGAGGCACAGCTGGCAGCCCAAAAACTGCCGGTTCAGAACCTCCTGGTCTTCGATGACTTGAAGAAGGCCATCCTGCAGCGGGTCGGCCGCAGCCCCGAGCAACATCGCCAACGCTTCTGCTCGCTGGACCTGGGCACGTGCGGTCGACCCTTCGTGATGGCCCAGCAGCTCCGGGACTCCTGCCGTAAATGGCTGCAGGCCGAGACCAGCAGCGTCGACGCCATCATCGACCGTGTGGTGCTGGAACAATTCATCTCCCGCCTGCCTCCCGCCGTCCAACTGGCGGAGGACCAGATGGTGGCGTGCTCCGGGGTCGGGGATTCCCTCCCCGCGGTCTCTCTCTCCTCTCCTCCCCCTTCTCTCTTTCGCTCTCCCCCTGCTTCTCGCCCTGTCCCTCTCCCCAGGTCCCGTTTACCAGGCCCACCGCGAGTCCCGCCCCGAGGGCGGGGTGGGAATGGACAGGACTACACCGCTGTCCCCAGAGCTCCGCCACGGAAGAACCACCGTCCAGCTCCTCCCTCTCTCCACGCCACATCCTTAGCCCACTTCCTTCCACTGGAGCGGCGGGAAAGTCTGGGCCGGCCTGTTGGCGTTGCGGGGACCCGGATGCCCCGCAGGCTGCCCTCGATCAGGCTGGCCTGTACCAAATACCTGTGAGTATTGAGGGGGGTACTTATCAAGCCTTGGTGGATTCAGGTTGTAACCAGACCTCGATTCACCAAAGTTTGATTCAATCCGGGGCATTACAATACAAGCCACATGGTTCAGGTATGGTGTGTGCATGGGGACGTGGTGAAATACCCCTTAATGCCTGCTGTGATTAAATTTAGGGGGAGAAAACATAAAATAGAGATGGCAGTTAACCCGCATCTCCGACATCTGTTAATTCTGGGAATGAATTGGCCCGGTTTCAATAAATTATTGGGGCATTTATGCACGGATGTTTCTTGGGGGAAAAGGAAGCAGGGGGGGGGGGTCCAAGTGGGGGAGGCAGAACCCGGACCACGGGAGGTTGAGCTAGAGGGAAAGAGTGCAACTGAGAGACTAATTCTCTCGGGGCGCGATGACTTTCCTCTGGAACAATCCCAGGACGAATCACTTAAAAACGCGTTTAACCAGGTGCAGTGTATAGACGGTCAGCCTCTCCAACCGGGACGTCCGCTCTCCTACCCGTATTTTGCCATAATAAAGGATCGGTTGTATCGGGTGACCCAAGACGCCCAGACAAAAGAAGATACAACGCAATTGTTAGTACCCAAAAGCTGTCGGGAAATGCTTTTTCAGGCGGCTCATTGTAATCCCATGGCAGGACATTTGGGGCAGGCTTCAACACTAAATCATCTCTTGGCCCGATTTTTTTGGCCAGGCATTCACGAAAATGTTCGCAGGTGGTGCGCGTCATGTCGTGAATGTCAGCTAGTGAATCCAGTGGCCTCGCCAAAAGCGCCATTGCGCCCTCTACCGTTGATGAAGGTCCCCTTTGAAAGAATTGCGATGGACCTCGTCGGGCCATTAGAACGATCCGCCAGGGGGCATCGGTTTGCACTAGTCATTGTGGATTATGCAACCCGATACCCCGAAGCAGTGGCTCTCCGCAACATTTCAGCTAAAAGTGTGGCGGACGCACTGTTTTGCTTAATCTCCCGGGTGGGGATACCAAAGGAGATCCTCACTGATCAGGGCACGGCGTTTATGTCACGTACGTTACGCGAACTATACAAATTATTGGGCGTTAAATCGATCCGCACCAGCCTCTATCACCCACAAACTGATGGTCTGGTGGAGAGGTTTAATCACACGTTGAAAACCATGATTCGTAAGTTTGTCCACGAAGACGCCAAAAATTGGGACAGATGGCTGGATCCCCTCTTGTTCGCCGTGCGCGAGGTCCCCCAAGCCTCCACGGGGTTTTCCCCTTTTGAGTTGCTCTATGGCCGTCAGCCCTGAGGGGTGCTGGACATTCTAAGAGAGACTTGGGAGGATGGGCCTTCGCAGAGCAAAAATGAGATTCAGTATGTCATGGACCTGAGAGCAAAACTCCACACGTTGGGGCGGCTGGAGAATTTGCTCCAGGCTCAGGACAAACAAAGCCGGCTATACAACCGGGGAACCAGCTTGCGCAAATTCACACCGGGAGAGAAAGTGCTTGTGTTACTGCCGTCCTCGAGCTCTAAATTACTCGCGAAGTAGCAAGGGCCCTTTGAGGTCACACGGCGAGTCGGAGATCTCGATTATGAGGTGGTCCGGACGGATAGTAGTGGGGCACGTCAAATATATCACCTCAACCTCCTAAAAAAATGGAATGAGGCAGAGTCAGTGATGCTGGTGTTGGTGGTGGTGAGTGAGGAAGATGATCTCGGGCCAGAGGCAAGCATCAAACCGCATTCTCTCTCGCCCTGGCCCCGGGGGGGGGGGGGGGGGATCATCTTTCCCCCACCCAGCTCACTGACGTAGCTAAGTTGCAGGCAAAGTTTGCCGATGTGTTCTCACCCTTACCGGGCCGAACGACGCTCATTCAGCACCATATCGAGACTGAGCCAGGCGTGGTAGTGCGCAGTCGGCCGTATCGCTTGCCTGAACACAAAAAAAAGTAGTTCAGACCGAATTAGAGACGATGCTCGAGATGGGAGTGATAGAAGAATCCAACAGTAATTGGGCAAGCCCGATAGTTTTAGTTCCGAAAACTGACGGCTCTGTTCGATTCTGCGTGGATTATCGCAAGCTAAATGCGGTATCAAAATTTGACGCATATCCAATGCCGCGGATTGACGAACTGCTTGATCGGCTAGGCACAGCTCGTTTTTACTCGACGCTGGATTTAACAAAAGGGTATTGGCAGGGCTCACGGCGAATCCGAAGAAGTGTGCGATTGGGCGCGTGGAGGTCAGGTATCTGGGCTTTCACTTAGGTCACGGGCAAGTGCGTCCCCAAATTGATAAGACGGCAGCAGTTGCGACGTGCCCGAGGCCAAAGACCAAAAAGGAGGTTAGACAGTTCCTGGGGCTGGCGGGATATTACAGAAGGTTTGTACCTAACTATTCGGACCTCACCAGCCCTCTGACTGATCTAACTAAAAAGGAAGCACCAGATCCGGTCTAGTGGTCAGAGCAGTGCCAGCAGGCTTTTACCCAGGTTAAGGCTGCTCTCTGTGGCGGACCCATTTTACATTCTCCTGATTTTTCCGACCCTGTCCTCTTCCTTTCCAAGTTATACTACCTATTGAACCCCGTTACACCGGTGTTTCACCTTCCCCAGTTATTAGCACATCGTCTGCGATTATGTGTATGCCTTGCAGTCCTTCTAATGCCTTGTTCAGCATTCTCTGGAAAACCTCTGCCGCAGGGCTTATGCCCATAGGCATTCTCAACCACTTGTATCTCCCGTAAGGTGTTGCAAACGTAGTGAGATAACTTGATGGGTCATCTAATTGGACATGCCAGAAGCCATTTTTTTTACATCACAGACCGTGAATACTCTCGTTTTTGACATCTCAGGCAAAACGTCCTCGATTGTGGGCAGAGGGAAGTGGCTTCTCTTTAAGGCTTTGTTCAATAGTTTGGGGTCGATGAAAATTCTCATCTTACCAGTGGGTTTCTTTACTACAACCAGACTGCTTATCCAGTCGGTGCTTTGCTCTATATTATACCTCTTTCTTGGAGATTGTCTATCTCCTCCTTCAGTGGTCCCATCATTGCAACTGGTACTCTCCGCTTAGGCAGTTTCACTGGTTCCACCCCCGAATCATTCTCTATCCTATAGTGACCTGGCAGACAACCATCACCTGTGAAAACATCTGAGAACTCACTCGTTATTTGTTCAATTGTCCATTGTTCACTTGTGTCATCTCTGTCTGTCTTTGTCGCAACATTATTTACCACCAAGATATTTTCAGATTGTATATTGACCAGTTTCATGCCCTGGACTGCTTTGCTTCCTAGTAGTGGTACTGCCGAGTGTGCATCAATGACCATAAATTCCAGTCTGTACAGTTTTTTTTGTTACATGGATTTCTCAGTTTCAAATGGCATTTGCCTATTGGTTTCAGTGTACTTTTGTTGTACATAACAAGCACCTGGTCCGTTTTCTCTACGGGAGCATCTGGATTCACCAGGTTTATGGGGATAATGTTGCATGTTGCCCCACAGTCCAACTGAAATTTGACTAAGTTTTTTCCAAGCAGCATACCTGCGAACAGGGCTGTACGTCCAGGCTCTTTGTGACTTTGTTCACAGACTCTGTTGTGATGCTCTAGATATCCTCATACTGCTCACTCTCAGTTTCTGTCACATTATTTTTTTCTTTTCCACGTTCTCGTTTGAACTTGCACAATACAGTGAAATGATTTGCTTTTCCACATTTCCTACTTGTTTTTCCATAAGCCGGACATTTTCGTTTATCTCTTTCATGTGTCTTTCCACAAAATTTGCATGTAATTTCACCTTTCTGTTTCGCATCCATTAGTCTTTTGTGTGTCAGTTCCTGCTGCAAAGCGTGAATCTCCTCCACCGCTTTACCCTCAATCGTTTTGCTGTTTTCTCGGGACAACTCAGTAGCCCTGCAAATCTGGACACACTTCTGCAGTGTCAACTTCTCCTCTCTTAACAGTCTCTCTCTCAAACTTGGACTATTTGTACCACACACAATCCTGTCACGGATTAGGGAGTCTTTTATGTCACCAAAATTACATGTGCTAGCGAGCATTTTCAATTCAGTAACATATTTGTCAAATCCTTCATCCGTCCCAATTTCTCATAAAGAAACGATATCTCTCAACTGTTTCATTTAGCTTCGGATTGCAGTGTTGATCAAATGCCTCTAATAGTAGCTTTACAGTTCTGTCCTCCGTTGATGTGCCCATTAACGTTTCACATAACTCTCTACCGGTTTCTCCTACCAGATAGTAGAAAAGTTTTACCTTCGTGCCTTCTACCGCCTCCGTCAAAGTCAGATCAAGATACAGCTGAAATTCTTCTTTCCACGCCTTCCATGTCTTTGCCAGGTTGCTTGAGTCTAGCATCAATGTCGGCGATGGTTTTAATCAGAGTGTGCTGTCCATCTTATCCAACGAGGCTCGTGTAGGCATAACAGGGCCCGTGTCTTTGCTTGCACATTATCTTCCCTCGGCGAACTTCACACCGTGTCAATAAACGCTAAAACAAAACTCGTTCACCATCCGCAAACAAAAACAAAACCGCTGCCACCATGTTTCACTCTCATTCTCTCCTAGAGTGAATAAATAAGTCAGACCACTAACGGGTGTCCATAACTCAGTCTTTACTCAACAGCACTTCCTTATACATGCATCACATACAAAAGGGTCCATGCTACAACATGGCTCACATAACAATCACATTATTACAGCCCCCGCGAGCGGGTATAAATACAGAAGCGGCAGCGCTCGCACTTCGTCTTTCGCTTCGGAGCCGTGCAGTTCTCTGCAGCATAGAGAGTGGTTGAACTAGAAGCCTTGGAGAGTTCCTGTGCTGGCATTAAGGCACTTCAGCGGTCCCCTGATCTCAACGGCCATCACAAAACTGCTACTCACAGCAACTCTGAGAGCAAAAAAAAAATAAAAATCTCTGAGAAGGGTTGTGATTTGGGCCGGATTTGAGTGCGCTCTGCGGCTATTCTGACACCTGCAGTAGCGCCGCGGTGACTCCCTGTGTGCTTCGGCACGAAATTAAAAGAGCTTCAATTTCCTCACGAGCTTTGAGTGCGTCTTTTTTAAGATGTCATTCCGCTTGTGCGTTGCTGGATGCGGTCGTTCCCTGTCACCAGCTGACGGGCACAATCGCTGCATCATGTGTTTGGGCGTTCAGCACGCTGAGGCAGCTTTTGTGGATAGTTCATGTTCTCATTGTGGGAACATGACTATCGCGGTGTTGAGATCGCGGCTTGCTTACCTTGGTTCTCAAGGCCAAGCCCCCGTCTCTATCCCCCGATCTACTGCTCCCCAGAGGATCGCTACTTTCGCGGATAGATCGGGAGATCTGAGGATCACGGTCAGGACTTCCCTGCTGAGCCAGTCTCCGTGAGCCCCTGGTCCCTCCCATGAGCGACCAGCCATCTCTTTCGGCGCGCCGGCTGATGATCAGAGGTCGATCGTGGCATCGGAAGGTGGATTTGAGTCATCTGGAGATGAGGGCTCGGATGCGCTACCTCCTTCTGGGAGGTCCCGGGCCTGTAAGTTCTCATCCAATCTAACGGACAAGGCTTACAGAGCCTGTAGGCAGGCTGCATCTACCCTGCATGCCATGGCGTTGCTGCAGATCTACCAGGCCAAGGCACTCCGTGACATGCCCCAGGGCGGTCTTGACCAACAGCTCGTGGAAGAGCTTTGAGCCACCACCGACCTCGCCCTCCAGGCGACAAAGGTGACTGCACGCTCAGTTGGTCAAGCGATGGCCACGCTGGTGGTTCAGCGCCATCTCTGGCTCAACCTGGCGGACGTGAGGGAGGCAGATAAGTATTGGTTCCTGGGCTCCCCTGTGTCCCTGGTTGGGCTATTCGGCGACGCGGTCGAGAGCGGTCGAACAACAGTTCTTGGCCGCACAGAAGCAGATGGAGGCCCTGAAGCATGTCATGCCCGGGAGTGCAGCCTTCACCCAGCAGACCGCAGGGAGCCAGTAGCAGACATGGCACCCAGCCCGCTCAGCCAAGCCAGGTGGCAAACATTTCAGAAAGCGGTATTGAGACAGGCGACCTGGAGGAAGTTGGGGCTGCTCTTCGGGAGACAGTGAAGGCACCGCTCCTTTCCCCGGAGGAGGGCCAGATGGAGAATCCTTGGTTCCGGTTTATTTCTGTTCCGCCGCTGGCTCCCCCGGTACCCACATTCTCAGTAAAAGAGCAGTTTCCACATCCTCTGGGTCACAAGAGGGCGCGTCTGGCGGTGTGTCACGCTATGCCTGGCCACCCTCAGCCCCCTCTTATTTCGCCAGAAGAGGGCAGTGTGCTGGTCGAGCGCGCCTCCGTGCCATCTCCCACGTGCACTGTCACTCTGCGGAGCCAAACCTCACTTCGGGCCGCACTGGTGTCCGAGTCAGGTTCCCTGGCTCCGCCTCGCTGCCCCACCTCAGGTACGTCTGTTGTGCCGTTGGTCCTGCTGGTTTGGAGTCTGGGAGCCTGGCTAGCGCTTCCCAGCCCGTCCCGCTGGCTCATCCACACGATCAGACTCGCCCACTGCGATTCTGTTTGCCGGCGTCCCCCAGTGCTCAGGCCATCCATTTCACTCGCGTGGATGTGAACGATGCTCCTGTGCTTCGGGCAGAGATTGCAGTCCTACTGGCGAAGGACGCAATAGAGCCAGTCCCTCCAGCCGATATGAGGTCAGGGTTTTACAGCCCCTACTTCATTGTACCCAAGAAAGGCGGTGGGTTACGGCCAATCTTGGACCTACGAGTCTTGAATCGGTCCCTTCACAGGCTGCTGTTCAAGATGCAGAAACGCATTTTCGAATGCATCCGTCCCCAAAATTGGTTTGCAGCAATCGACCTGGAGGACGCGTACTTTCATGTCTCGTTTCTTCCTCGACACAGACCCTTTCTGCGGTTTACGTTCGAGGGTCGGGCATATCAGTACAAGGTCCTACCCTTTGGGCTGGCCCTGTTGCCCCGTGTCTTTACCAAGATTGCCATTGTTCCGCTCAAAGAACAATGCATTCGCATCCTTAACTCAATCTCGACGACTGGCTGATCCTAGCTCACTCGCGAGAGCAGTTGTGAGAACACAGGGATCTGGTGTTAGCTCACCTCTGCCGGATGGGTCTTCGGGTCAACTGGGAGAAGAGCAAACTCGCCCCCGGGCAGAGGATCTCTTATATCGGTATGGAACTGGACTCGGTCAACCAGACTGCGCGCCTCACCGAGGAGCGCATCTAGTCAATGTTGAACTGCCTGAGTATGCTCAAGAGTAGGACAGCGGCCCCACTGAAATTATTTCAGAGGCTCCTGGGGCATATGGCATCTGCAGCCGTGGTCACGGCGCTCGGATTGCTTCATATGAGGCCACTTCAACACTGGCTTCATGGCCGAGTCCCGAGATGGCCGTGGCAACGCGGTATGTTCCATGTGGTCATTACACCGAACTGCCATCGTACCCTCACTCAGTGGTCTGACCCCTCGTTCCTGCAGGCTGGAGTCCCCCTGGAACAGGTGTCCAGGTATGCTGCGGTCTCCACGGATGCGTCCTCCACTGGGTGGGGGGGCCACGTACAACGGGCATGCAGTTTCAGGTCTGTGGACGGGGCCTCAACTGCAGTGGCATATCAATTGCCTAGAGTTGTTAGCAGTGCGTCTTGCGCTGGGCCACCTCAAGGGGCTGCTACCAGGCAGGCACGTACTGGTCTGTACGGACAACACGGCGACTGTTGCATACATCAACCACCAGGGCGGTCTACGCTCCCGTCCCTGTACCCTACGCTACAGCTCGCCCACCATCTCCCCTTATGGAGTCAGAAGTATCTGAGGTCGCTTCGTGGACTCCCCAGGCAGTCCAGCTGATATGGCGTCGCTTCAGGTCCGCACAGGTAGATCTGTTTACCACCCCGGACTCGACCCATTGCCAGTTGTTTTACTCCCTGTCCGAGGGCACCCTCGGCACGGACGCTCTGGCACACAGCTGGCCCCAGGGCCTCTGCAAGTATGCGTTTCCCCCAGTGAGCCTTCTTGCACGGACGTTGTGAAAAGTCAGGGAGGACGAGGAGCAGGTCCTGCTAGTTGTGCCATATTGGCCCAACCGGACCTGGCTTTCAGAACTCATGCTCCTCGCGACAGCACCTCCTTGGCCCATTCCTCTGAGGAAGGACCTTCTGACTCAGAGATGGGGCATTCTCTGGCACCCGCGTCTGGACCTCTGGAATCTCCATATCCAGTCCCTGGGATGGGACGCGGACGCTCTAGGTGGCCTACCCCAGTCGGTGATAGACACTATCACTTCTGCTAAAGCTCCTTCTACGAAGCACCTCTATGCGTTAAAGTGGAGCCTGTTCGTCGAATGGTGTTCTTCTCACCAAGAGAACCCCCGATCTTGCTCGATCAGGTCAGTGCTTTCCTTCCTACAAGAGGGCCTGGAGCGAAGGCTGTCTCTTACAGCTCTCCAAGGACCTGCCTTCGAGCCTTTGCAGTCAGCCGAGTTAAAATTTCTGTCTCTTAAAACAGTTCTCCTGACTGCACTGGCCTCCATCAAGAGGGTAGGGGACCTGCACGATTTTTCGGTCGACAAATTGTGCCTAGAATTTGGGCTGGCCAACTCTCACGTTATCTTGAGACCCTGGCCCAGATATATGTAGAGCTGCGGGCTGGGCGACACCCAACATATTTGCTAGATTCTATAGCCTTCGTGTAGAATCTGTATTTTCCCATGTACTCACCCCTACTGGCCGGTAGCGTGAAGAATCCTTTCTAGTGTCTGCTTGCATATGCCACTCCCGCCCGCTGGGCCGGATACGTGTGTCTATTTGCTCCAGTTGAGTTTCCCGGTTTGGCGAACCCTGTTGAGTCCTACACCACCTCTTGCGGCTTCAGACATTGCGGAGTGTCCGTTGCTAGGCTTAAGCATGCATGCTGCCTCTGTTAAGCTGGGTTCCATATGTTGTGACCCCTACGGCGGTCCCATATGTGTAATGTCCACGGTAACCTTCCTATGTAAACCCATATGTCCACCGTTACCTTCCTATGTAAACCCATGTCTTTCCCTCAGCAGAGCCCGCTCTGCTGTCCCTGCTAGATATGTCTCCCCCCTACCTAGGCCGGAGCCATCCCAGGGACTTCATATGTGCACTGCCCACGGCCAGTCCATATGTACATTCGCACGTAATTTCCTCCCTTCGGGTAGGTTGTGGTCTCCGCAGCGTCCCCAGTGGGCACGCTTTCTCAGTGTTATCCAAGTCTTTCTGAGTGGGTCATGCGGAACAGCAGTAGACTTCCCTGGCGTAAGTTGGGTCCCTTCTCCGTCCCTAGTGCATGCCGGGATGCTGCGACTTACGTTGGGCACTGGAGGGGGTCAGTAGTATTTTTCACTGCGTAAGAAAATGTGTGGCGTGAGAGCATGGCTTGTCGGGCATTGCAAGACATCTTGCAATGCCTTGCAAAGTCTTTTTCGCAGGGTCAATTTCCCATCACAGTTTACATTCATTTTTTACTGAAATAAACGACATTAAAATTCAAAGTAATCACTTTGGTAATCTATAATACTTTTTGGATGTAATGGTAATTTGATTACCACCCATTTAAAATGTAACTGTAATGAAATGCACTTACTCAAATTTTGCGTATTAAATGTAGTATTTATTTATTTAATTTTTTTAAATAATCATGTATTGTTCCAGCGAGATGACGCTCATAGTCAGTAAGTGCTCATAGTTATTTACTATCACCTTGTAAATTGCTGACAGATGTAACACATAGATGCAAGACCCTCAGTTTTATTCTCCGAAAACAATCGGCTTGCTGTAAATTATCTATTACATATTACTGCGTTACAGTAAAAAGTAATATATTAGCCTACTATAACGTTTTGCGTTACTCCCAACACTGCCCATTACATCAGTGGTCCCCAACCACTTTCCTGGAGGCCTTCCAACACATAGCACATTTTGCATGTCTCATTATCAAGCACCATCTGAATCAGGTCATCAGCTCATGCGCAGGGACTCCAAGACCAGAAATGGGTGTGTCGGACAAAGACGTTGAAAATATGCAGTGTTGGGGGGCCTCCAACGTGGCTGGGAACCTCTGTATAACACAGCACAATAAAGCCCATGGCGATGTGAGCCTGGCAAAAACATTTTTATGTTCTCCTGCACTCGCACATAATCACCAGTAGATGCGAGTCATGTAACGGGTGTGAATCTGAGGCGCTGCCAAAAGGGAAGTAAATATTCAACTTAGACTGTACTGTAAACGTAATATAAAGAAGTTAAAAAAAAAGAAAGAATATAAGAACACAAAAAAGCAGATCATAAAAGCTTATAAATTCTGATACCATAAATGTATAAATGTTTGATGAATAATTCAGAAATATAATAATTCTGAAATTTTCTTACAATTCTATTCTTAGATCGCAACGAAATAAGTGAGACGCAACTTACAAGTGCTACATAAACAATACGATTTATTTAACTAAACAAATATACGTGTAGGCTAATATCAAGTAATCAGTGTAAATGTTAGTCAACATGGAAACATGTGAATGTAAGTAGCAAACAAGTGGCATCAGTTCAAACCAAACATAATGTAAAGTCCAAAACACAATAGGGGTTGGCTCAACCGAGAACTGGCTGTGGTCTGGGCGTAACCCCCACATCCCGTCAGATCTCCGCCTCTCCGGTAGCCTCATTAGCACAAGAAAACACCAATAAGCAATAATTTTCTGTCCCTCTGTTTGACTCAGTCATTTTCAAAGCGCCATGATTTAATTCAGGTGTAGAGTCACGCCCTCCAGCAATCAGCATACGACTCACTAAACCTGAAGAAATATTGTGAAATATTTTTACAATTTAAAAAAGCAGTTTTCTATTAGAATATATTTTAAATTGCAATTTATTTCTGTGTTCGCAAAGCTAAATTTTCATCACTCATTACTCCAGTATGCAGTGTCACATGATCCTTCAGAAACCATTCTAATATGCCGATTTGCTGCTCAAGAGACATTTAACATTATCAATGTTGAAAACTCAGCAGAACGTCCTCTCACTGCTATTATTTCCAGCAAATGACCAACACACATGTGTAAATATTTGTATGAATATAAAAAGATTCAACACATAAAGTGAACAGTTTCAGAGATGTTTGATGTATGAGTAAAATATATATATATTTTGAATTACGTAAACTTTAATTACTTTTATGGAGTGAATTTCATTTATTATCTTTATAAATTACTATAAATTCGATGAGCTTGTAAAAATTGATGAGCTTGCATTACTAATTACTTTTTTATTGTTGAAATGGATGCAGCTGCACGTTCTCGCTCTGTCTCTCGACAGGTGGCGCTGTGTGTTTAGTAATAATAGAGTTAAAGGGGAGGAGCAGAGAGCGTGTTACACACAAGCACGCACGCGCGTACCACAGGCTGTCTGTGCGCGCTGACTCTCCACACACATTCACACACGTACACACTCGTACACACTCACACACGTGCTGAATAGTCCAGCATCCTCCTCCTCCTCCTCCTCCTCCTCATCTTCCCATCAGCGTGTGCACGAGCGCTCAGCATCATCAATGACAGCAGCACGAGGGATATTGTGAAACAATGAAACAAACGCGTGCAGATTCATCTGAAGGTAAGACAGCTGGAGTTCAGATCATAATCATCATGCTGGTTTTACAAACTACCTATACTGGAATTAACGAGCGATACATGAGCGTGATTTCTGCATGTGTGTTTCACGAAGAGAGACTCATGTAATACCTGAAAAGGCTACTTTATTTCCCTCTACAGTCGCTATAGAAGCTATAATACAGTTGCTCTGATCTATAGCTGATAGAAGCATGTTTTGGCTGGGCATTAGTGTTATATGCTGCTTCTGCCCTCCAGAATGTGAGAAAAGAGTCATTAATAATTGTTGCAATCAGTATTTGTATCTGACTTGCTGTGTTTTCATGTTGATATGAGTTACTGGTGATTAAATGACAGATAACTGTCATCTTTTGTACATGGCAATATTAAGATTTTAATGTCATATGTGGAAACTAAATTATTTCTTTAAATAGTTTAGTCATGAGCAATGTTTTTTTTCCCCTATATGCTTGTCCATTTATTTATTTGACTTCAAAAAGTACCTTACACGAGCAAGTAGATGTTTGATAGTGTTTAGAGGCAGTAGCACAGCTATTAATAAATGTGATATAGATGTCCATGCCAAACATTATATTATAGCCCCTATAGACCAAAGTGCTTTGTATGAAGTGCAGAACACATACAACACTAGTACAATATTTAAAGCAAATTTAAATAAAAATATAATGCATAAAAAAAACTTTAAATGTCATGCAGTATAGTACAATTTCATGGTATAAACCAAACATTGAATCATTTCTTCAGTGTGTTTAAGTTGTGATCTGTGTTGATTTGAGGAGGATGGAGTCTCACTCATTGTCTGTTTCTGATTTGTTGTATTTGTGTAGATATATGGTAAAATGACATATGCTGCTGCTGAGAGAGTCCATATTAAACATTGCATTCTGTTAAATGCGGTCACTAGATGGTTGGCTGATGTGTTTCATGCATGTTTTGCAGTATCATCGGTTTAATACTTGATACTTTAATAATATAACAAATAGACATATACTTTGTTTTTTACTTGTCGACGTCTTTGATTGACGTCTTTAAATGTTGAGTGACAGGTTGGACTGTTTGGCATTGAATTATTAGATTCATGTCGATAATTTTATTTTTATTTATTTATTTTTTTAAATGTGTTAATTTCATAGGTACAGTCGTGACTAATGTTGATTGAGTCTCTCAGCATTTCTATCTGTTAAATAAAGCTGCTTTCTTTCCACACAAGCAATCAAGACAGTAGTATTTGTGTGTAGCAGTGCTTATTTGATTCATTATGCTGAAATCTATTAATTGATTTGTTCAGGTGATAAGCTCTGATTTACCTGGTTAGTTCATGTCTGTCAGGTGCTGTGATGAATTATTGATGCTGTAGACACAGTTCAGTTCAGCAGTGATTGTTTGACTTTTCAGACCCGTTACCTTTGTGGCCGTCAGGTCGTACTGATCAGTTTTCTGTCAGAAAAAGTCCCAGATCATTCAAATATTTCAAAAATAAAAGTTTAAAAAAAAAAAGTCATCCTCCAATATTTGCTTAATTTTTTCCCCCCCAGAAATTATTCTATGCCACTAATTAAAAGTACATTCTTGTTTATCTAACACTGTCAATCATGTTGCTTCACTCCTGAAATTTAGAGTCAAAAGTCCAATTACACAGACGAGTTTGGTCTTTATGACGAAACATGGAGCCTAATGTATTTAACAGCAAATGTACATATTTCACAAAGGGCTTACGTATTTAGACGTTTGTAAAGTCACACAGATGGTTAAAATGTTGAACCTTCAGCTCTGTTGCGACTACACAGGCAGAAGAATGGGAAAGATTAAATGGAGATCTGCCTTGGAAAGGACATTAATTGAGCATGTCTTCATGTTGACTCCGGTCTTTAGGTCTTTAGGCTTCACTAAGTGTTGGAGATTTTCAGATCCAGCCAAGATTTCACACAGAACAGAACTTCAGCACATGAATGAGCCACTTCACACTCATCTGAATTCTGAAGCAGTCTGTGTTTGAACGGATTTCAGATGAAACAAGTGAATCTAACGAAACCTTTCAAAAAACTTTTAGAGGCATATTTCACTACAAAATCACCAAAATGCAATGAGTAAAGCCTAAATAAAGCTTTTGAGACCACCTGTCATAATAAAGACAAAACAAAAATATTTTCGGAATTTGTCAAACTTGTTTAAAACTAAATATTTTGTTGTTTATTAGGCTAATGAAACAACTAAATAGTCTTTATTCACACAGTAATTGAAAATTAACCTTGCTGGCTTCCACTGTTTTCCACAGTCTCTGTTGTTATTGACTTCCAAATAGTTTCTAGTTGTTGCTAAAACTTGGTATTGATGAAACTTTTGTTCGATCTATCTTTGAATCCATTAAATCCCAACAATAATCATATTTTAGCATTAGAAACAGTACTGTGACTAAAGAGCTTACCCATAGTGGTGTGGATTAAAAGCACAATTTGTAGGATTTTGGGATTTAAGTATACAAAACCACTAGAAGAATGTTATATATTTTGTTGACTTGTGTACTTAAATTTTCTTGGAAACATTTTGGATCATTTAATTCCAGAGAAATAAGCAATTTCAACCAGGAAAATTCAAACCTGTGTCCATCCGTCGCCGATCAATGACATCATAGCCGCGTTACACTCCGTTTCCGGTTATATTTTGTAGAAGACATGGAAACACCAAAGAGTCTTTAGTAGTCAAGTCAAGTCATCTTTATTTATATAGCGCTTTTTACAATGCAAATTGTGGCAAAGCAGCTTTACATTAATAAGAAAATGGGGTCATTGTGCAGCTTATTCTATATATTATTGATTCTTTCCGTTGCAAATATCAATAGTTATTAGTCTAGTTAATTTAGGTATATCAGCACTGCAGAAAACAGTGATGTAATCGTCCGGCTCAGCTCAGTTTGTATACAACGGCGCCAATGCAGGCATATCAAAAACACTGCTGAATATCAAGCAAGTGTCCCCAACTTAAGCAAGCCAAAGGCAACAGCGGCAAGGAACCAAAACTCCAACAAATGGAGAAAAAAACCTCGGGAGAAACCAGGCTTAGTCGGGGGGCCAGTTCTCCTCTGGCCAACAGTGAACACTTGTCCGATACTCAGGCAGAGTTACGGGTCATTAAACCGATTTGGAATCGCAACAGTCAAAATATTTAATCTAGTTCCATCTAGTTTAAGATCTTTTTGATCACACCGGTATGGGACGGTTTGTTGGGATATGTGCCACTGGCTGATGAGTCGGTAAGGTCTTAACAAAGGATGAGCTAGTTAACACAGTCTCCGCCGACACCACAGGGCCACATTGCTGCCACACACAGGCACAGGTTCCCCGTCCGACCCGGACACGACCCAGATCCAGCCAATCACGTTAATTGGTAAACCTCGGGATAAGCAGAGAGACAAAAAATTAGCGTAGACGCCATTCTTCTTCTGATGTACCGAGTACATCTGGTGTTATAGGAAGTGTTCCCGGTTCCGGCTGACCTGATCTATGCAGCCTAACAATCCTTTAACGGATATGAAGACAAAAGTTTATAGTGCGTCATGTGTATGCCAGGTTAAATAGATGCGTTTTTAGTCTAGATTTAAACTGACAGAGTGTGTCTGCTTCCCGAACAATGCTAGGAAGATTGTTCCAGAGTTTAGGTGCCAAGTAGGAAAAGGATCTAACGCCTGCGGTTGATTTTGATATTCTAGGTATTAACAACTGGCCAGAATTCTGAGATCGTAATAGACGCGAAGGACTATAATGCATTAAGAGCTCACTCAGGTACTGGGGAGCTAAGCCATTTAGTGCTTTGTAAGTAACTAGCAAGATTTTAAAATCTATACGATGTTTAATAGGGAGCCAGTGCAGTTTTGACAGAACCGGGCTAATATGTTCATATTTCCTGGTTCTAGTAAGGACTCTAGCTGCTGCGTTTTGGACCAGCTGTAATTTGTTTATCACGAAAGCAGGGCAACCACCCAATAGAGCGTTACAGTAATCTAGTCTCGAGGTCATAAACGCATGAACTAGCTGTTCCGCATTTGTCATTGAGAGCATATGTCGCAATTTAGATATATTTTTAAGATGGAAGAATGCGGTTTTACATATGCTAGAAATGTGGCTTTCAAATGAAAGATTGGTATCAAAGAGCACACCCAGGTTCCTAACTGACGAAGACGACTTAACAGAGCAGCCATCAAGTGTTAGACAGTATTCTAGGTTTTTATGTGCTGAAGTTTTTGGTCCAATAATTAGAATCTCTGTTGTTTCTGAATTTAGTAGTAGGAAATTACTAGTCATCCAATTTTTTATATCAGCTACGCATTCTGTTAATTTTGAGAATTGGTAGGTTTCGTCAGGGCGTGAGGAAATATAGAACTGAGTATCATCAGCGTAACAGTGAAAGCTAATGCCATGCTTCCTAATGACATCTCCCAAGGGTAGCATGTACAGAGTGAAAAGCAACGGTCCTAGAACTGAGCCTTGTGGTACTCCATATTTAACTTGTGATCGAAATGACATCTCTTCGTTTACTACTACAAACTGATAACGGTCAGATAAGTATGATTTGAACCATGCCAATGCAATTCCACTAATTCCAGCATAATTTTCTAGTCTATTCAAAAGAATATTGTGGTCGATTGTGTCAAAAGCAGCGCTGAGGTCTAGTAACACTAATAGAGAGATACAACCATGATCTAATGATAAGAGCAAATCATTTGTAACTCTAATGAGAGCAGTCTCAGTACTATGGTACGGTCTAAATCCTGGCTGGAAATCCTCACAGATACCATTTCTTTCTAAGTAGGAACTAAGCTGAGATGATACTGCCTTTTCTTGTATTTTTGACAGAAAAGGTAGATTGGAAATCGGTCTGTAATTGACTAATTCACCAGGATCAAGTTGTGGTTTTTTAATAAGAGGTTTGATAATAGCCTGCTTAAAATTTTTCGGTACGTAACCTAGTGATAAAGATGAATTAATGATCTTAAGAAGAGGATCTATGACCTCTGGAAGCATCTCTTTCAATAGCTTAGTCGGTATAGGGTCTAACATACATGTTGTAGATTTTGATGATTTAACAAGTTTAGACAATTCTTCCTTTCCTATGGCAGCGAATGAATGGAATTTTTCCTCAGGGATACAACAATCCACTGTCTGATGTGATACTGTAGTAGACAGTTGCATGGCTATAATTTTCTCTCTAATGTTGTCAATCTTGCAAGTAAAGAAGTTCATAAAGTCATTACTGCTGTGCTGTTTGGAAACATCAGAAGTTGAGGCTGTATTTCTTGTTAATTTAGCCACTGTATTAAATAAATACTTAGGGTTGTGTTTATTTTCTTCTAAAAGATTTGAAAAATAAGCAGATCTAGCGGTTTTTACGGCCTTTCTGTACTCCATCATTTTCTCTCTCCATGAAATCCGAAAAACTTCTAGTTTTGAATTCTTCCAGCTGCGCTCCAGTTTTCTGGCTGCTCTCTTAAGGGCCCGAGTGTGCTCGTTATACCATGGCGTTGGACTAATATCCTTAATCTTTTTTAAGCGCAAAGGAGCGACAGAGTCTAGAGTGTTCGAAAAGAGAGCGTCAATAGTTTCTGTTGCAACATCGAGTTCTTCTAAGCTGTCTGGTAAGTTGATGAAACTGATCAGGAAGATTATTTATAAAGCAATTTTTAGTGGTAGAAGTGATGGTTCTAACATATTTATGGCAGACAGGCGGTTTTCCAGCCTTGGATAAATGTAGCACGCATGAGACTAGATAATGATCTGAGACGTCATCGCTCTGCTGCAGAATTTCAACGGCATCAATATCGATTCCATGTGACAATATTAGATCTAGAGTATGATTACGACAATGAGTTGGTCCTGACACGTGTTGTCTAACTCCAATAGAGCTTAGAATATCTGTTAATGCCAATCCCAAAGCGTCTTTTTCATTATCTACATGTATATTAAAATCACCAACAATAAGGACTTTATCCACAGCCAGTACTAACTCCGATAGAAAATCAGCAAATTCTTTGATAAAATCTGTATGGTGCCCTGGTGGCCTGTATACAGTAGCCAACACAAATTTCAAATGAGAGTTGTCACTAACATTATATAAACTTACATAGAGCACCATCACTTCAAAAGAGATATATTTGAAAGACTTTTGAGTAATACTGAAGATATTACTATAGATTACAGCGACACCTCCCCCTTTACCTTTCTGACGAGGTTCATGTCGATAATAGTAACCTTGAGGGCTAGACTCATTTAAAGTAATGTAATCGTCTGGTTTTAGCCAGGTTTCTGTCAAACACAGCACATCTAGGTTATTTTCTGTGATAATATCATTTACAATAAGTGCTTTTGAAGAAAGGGATCGAATATTCAGCAACCCAAGCTTTACCATTTTGTTATCTTTATAATCTCTGTTTACTACTTGTTGAACATCAATTAAATTATCACCCGTAAATGGGTTTGGAAGTTTTCTGTATTTATTAGTTCGGGGTACAGACACAGTCTCTATCTGATGATATCTAGGTGAAAGAGTCTCTGTGTGTTGGGATTTATCTGAATTCTGTGACGTGAGACAGCTAGCAGACGGTCGGTTTAGCCAGTCTGTCTGCTTCCTGACCTGGGCCCCAGTTAGTCAAGGTTGAGCTCTAAGACTATGTGCCATATTACTAGAGAGAAGAGCAGCACCACCCCAGGAGGGATGAATACCATCTCTTTTCAACAGGTCAGGTCTGCCCCAAAAACTTTTCCAATTGTCTATGAAACCAATATTATTCTGTGGACACCACTTAGACAGCCAGCCATTGAGTGATGATAGTCTGCTAATTATCTCATCACTCCTACGAGCAGGAAGGGGTCCAGAAAAAATTACAGTGTCTGACATCATACGTGCGATTTCACACACCTCTTTAATGTTAATTTTGGTGATCTCCGACTTTAGTATACAGTGTATTCAGAAAGTATTCACAGTGCTTTACTTTTTCCACATTTTGTTATGTTACAGCCTTATTCCAAAAGGGATTCAATTAATTGTTTTCCTCAAAATTCTACAAAAATACCCCATAATGACAATGTGAAAGTAGTTTGAAATCTTTGCAAATTTATTGAAAATAAAAAATCCCATGTACATAAGTATTCAGTCTTTGCCATGAGACATAAAATTGAGCTTAACTGCATCCTGTTTCCACTGATCATCCTTGAGATCTTTCTACAACTCCACCTGTGGTATACTCAGTTGATTGGGCGTGGCTTGGAAAGGCACACACCTGTCTATACAGTTAACAGTGCATGTCGGTATTGTTAGTTGAATTTTGAGGATAATGCTGTAACATAACAAAAAAAGATGGACTTTATTGTGTTTTATTAGACAGGTGACCAACTGTTTGGATGGGTACATTCGTCTACAGAAATCTAATCATGTTATGCATCTCAACACAGTGTTATAATTTAAATCTTGAAATTTTTTATTTTTTATTTACAGCAAATACCATGTTTTTACCATGCCTAAAACAACCTAGCTTACTGCAATATGCAACAATTGTCTCATAGCAGCTGCCTAGTAGTGCACAACTTTCAACACACAAATATATCTAACATGCATTTCCACCAGCTGTAGACATGAAGACAACACATCCCATGATTCCGCGAAATCAAGGCGACATCAAACTACACCTTTGTTTTGAATAAGCAACCTCTAGTGGTGAGAATTTATATATTGTGGCTTTAACCATTACAGAAAGATAAAAAATGATTTTGGTAATGACCAATACTGCTAGTTTAGGGCAGCTGTGGCACAAACCTTACATTGGGTGGTCTTCTAATAAATTTGTTAAGCAGGAGAAATTGAGAATTAAATGTTTTTGTTTCAAATAGATATTACAATTCTCTGATTCTAAACAAACAACTAAATAAAACAACACCAATTTATTAGAGGTTCTGACAAAATATTAATATTGTGAATTTCTTGAATGATTCAATAAGATAAAACTTCACTTGTTTCATCACTGGATGAATCAGCATTTTCGATCGAATTTCTTTAATAACGAACACACTTGTAATCAACAATGTAATCGATACAATCATTATTTGAATACGTTAAAAATGAGAACTGTTCTAATTTGGTCGCTACTGGAGATATCAGTGTTTATATCTGAAATATATAATTTATCATTTATCCCTGTTCTTCTGTGATCATTTGAATTACTATAAGACACAAATAACTATACTGTGTGATTGAAAAGACTTTGTGAAGCTGTTTCATACCTATACGTGACAACTGCTCTCTCTGTTCCAGTACACACACTATATGTTCACCTGTTCAACTGCTCATTAACGCAAATATCTAATCAACCAATCACAAGGCAGCAACTCAATGCATTTAGGCATGTATACATGGTCAATATGATCTGCTGAAGTTCAAACTGAGGATCTGAATGTGGAAGAAAGGTGATTTAATTGACTTTGAATGTAGCATTGTTGTTGGCATTTCAGAAACTGCTGGTCTACTGTATTACACCTTGCAAACTGTATCGAAGTATATATTTTGGTAGTGTTTTTTTTTTTGTTTGTTAAATGTTTATATTTTATAATAGTTTTTATTAATACATTGAGTTGCATTACAGTAATTCAAATTTTGGGCTAAATGTGGGGGTAATATCACTTTAAATTATTTGTCTTTTGTTTTGTGGTGAAATATGGCAAAAATGTTTATGAGATTCACTTGAACATTGTTTCTTTCATGAAGGTTTCATGTGTATATTCACTATTATTCTTCTGTTTTAATAACAGTTGTTGCTGCTTTTCTGGAAATCATTTGACTATAGAGCTGATTTATTGTCTTAGAGGTCATTTAAGATGTGGTATATGTGAGAACCAGGTTTAAGTATCCCCATGCCTCAGCACTCTCCAAAATCATTGTATAATGACTTGTTTATGATGGACGTTTCTCATTTCTTTAACAGGTGCCGTGTGATTTAGAGGAGAAAAGTGCTCGACTTTCCTATATGATGTGCATCAATCAGAGACGCTGTGTGGTGAGTAGATTCTGTATCAGCTAATTTAGTGTTGAGGATTATTATGATTAGGAATCAAACCGAGGCAGTAGTTGAATTTATTTTCTGCGCAGACGATGTCCAAACAGCTTAAGTTGTATTAAACTTGGAACATTCCTTTAATTTGTTCTAGAAGTGGTGGTTTTGTCATTGGTGGTTTTGTGCTCTTTATGAAGTTGATGGATGTGTTTCTTTGAGGATGGATTGTGTGTGATGGCGTTATAGCTGAGATTTCACACTGGAATCCCTGCTGTGTGACGGTCTCAGAGGAGACAACTTAATTGGTGCATGTCAGGATGTATAGATGGAGATTACAGGGAAAACTGATGTGTGTGTGTGCTGGGGAAACGCGTGAGATCTGCACTTTCAGCAGTGCATCGTAATTTGAAAATTAGTTTAATACAAAATTAGGAATTTACTAACCCATGTTTATCATGGTGCATGACTATGTGTACTATTATATATTGTGGGCAGGGCATTACCATGGTATAAAATGTCTATCGTTGGAATTGTTGCAATATCATGTGTATTCAGAGTGATGAAATGCATGAATGAGAATACAAAAAGTGGGACGTGCTTGATGTTAAAAAGAGTTATAAGCACAATAAGCAGTGAAAAAGAGCTCAATGCAGAGTAGACTTGTCAAAAGTACTGACTTCGTTACCACGTCAGTACTGAAATTTTAAAAATGTGACGCTTTGAGCGCTGTTGAGCAGATTTGTAAACGTCTCTGATTGGCTTTTGTGTTGACGCATTCTTTGGATATGTCTGTGATTGGCTTCAATGATCAATGCAAAAACATTGTTAATAGTCACCATTGACACTCTTCACCAAGAGATACACACGAGCGTTTAAAAGGAGGCTTCTATCACGGAGCAGTCCGATGATAGATGGCTGCTTTCAAATGCTCCTGCTTTCAAAACTCTTTCAAATACAAACACTTCCATGTGCTTTCAAACGCTCCCGTGCATTGATCATTGAAGCCAATCACAGACATATCCCATAAGTGCGTAAACACAATGGCCAATCAGAGGTGTTAATGAATCCGGTCAACAGTGCTCAAAGTATCACATTTTTAAAATTTCAGTACCGATTGGAACTAAAGTTGGTACTTTTGACAAAACTAATGAAAGTCACGTCTCTCAGCATGCGATCGCTAGTTCAGTTCACATCTTATTGAATGGCCGGATACACATGCAATTATGTCAAAATCGTGTCGAGTATTCATGAAAACACAGGCGGCTATGTCTCAAGTGAAAGTAACTGTATCAGTATAATGGATCTGTGCGTTTGCTCTTTGTCGTTAAGTGAATCAAACTTAAAAAAACTGACTGAATAACTTTTTTTATTTTAATAAGAATAAATTTATATTTATTTCACATAGTGAAGACTATGGAATATATTTTTTCATTTGAATATTACATTTCTGGGTCCCACTTTATATTAGGTGGCCTTACTATGTACTTACATTTAAATGAATCATTTGATACAATGAACTTATTGTGTACATACAGTACTGTGCAAAAGTTTTAGGCAGGTGTGAAAAAATGCTGTAAAGTAAGAATGCTTTCAAAAATAGACATGTTAATAGTTTATATTTATCAATTAACAAAATGCAAAGTGAGTGAACAGAAGAAAAATCTACATCAAATCAATATTTGGTGTGACCACCCTTTGCCTTCAAAACAGCATCAATTCTTCTAGGTACACTTGCACACAGTTTTTGAAGGAACTCGGCAGGTAGGTTGGCCCAAACATCTTGGAGAACTAACCACAGTTCCTCTGTGGATTTAGGCAGCCTCAGTTGCTTCTCTCTCTTCATGTAATCCCAGACAGACTCGATGATGTTGAGGTCAGGGCTCTGTGGGGGCCATACCATCACTTCCAGGACTCCTTGTTCTTCTTTACACTGAAGATAGTTCTTAATGACTTTCGCTGTATGTTTGGGGTCGTTGTCATGCTGCAGAATAAATTTGGGGCCAATCAGATGCCTCCCTGATGGTATTGCATGATGGATAAGTATCTGCCTGTACTTCTCAGCATTGAGGATACCATTAATTCTGACCAAATCCCCAACTCCATTTGCAGAAATGCAGCCCCAAACTTGCAAGGAACCTCCACCATGCTTCACTGTTGCCTGCAGACACTCATTCGTGTACCGCTCTCCAGCCCTTCGGCGAACAAACTGCCTTCTGCTACAGCCAAATATTTCAAATTTTGACTCATCAGTCCAGAGCACCTGCTGCCATTTTTCTGCACCCCAGTTCCTGTGTTTTCGTGCATAGTTGAGTCGCTTGGCCTTGTTTCCACGTCGGAGGTATGGCTTTTTGGCCGCAAGTCTTCCATGAAGGCCACTTCTGACCAGACTTCTCCGGACAGTAGATGGGTGTACCAGGGTCCCACTGTTTTCTGCCAATTGTGAGCTAATGGCACTGCTCGACATCTTCCGATTGCGAAGGGAAGTAAGCATGATGTGTCTTTCATCTGCGGCAGTAAGTTTCCTTGGCCGACCACTGCGTCTACGGTCCTCAACGTTGCCTGTTTCTTTGTGCTTCTTCAAAAGAGCTTGGACAGCACATCTGGAAACCCCTGTCTGCCTTGAAATTTCTGCCTGGGAGAGACCTTGCTGATGCAGTATAACTACCTTGTGTCTTGTTGCTGTGCTCAGTCTTGCCATGGTGTATGACTTTTGACAGTAAACTGTCTTCAGCAACCTCACCTTGTTAGCTGAGTTTGGCTGTTCCTCACCCAGTTTTATTCCTCCTACACAGCTGTTTCTGTTTCAGTTAATGATTGTGTTTCAACCTACATATTGAATTGATGATCATTAGCACCTGTTTGGTATAATTGTTTAATCATACACCTAACTATATGCCTACAAAATCCCTGACTTTGTGCAAGTGTACCTTGAAGAATTGATGCTGTTTTGAAGGTAAAGGGTGGTCACACCAAATATGGATTTGATTTAGATTTTTCTTCTGTTCACTCACTTTGCATTTTGTTAATTGATAAATATAATCTATTACCAAATTTCTTTTTGAAAGCATTCTTACTTTACAGCATTTTTTCACACCTGCCTAAAACTTTTGCACAGTACTGTATATGTTCTTACATTGTACTTATATTATAAAAATACCTGCATGTAATTACATCTGTAATTAATTTCTGTAATTACATTTACATTGCACTGTTGACCCATACCTTACGCCTTAACCCAGTCTTAAACATACCAATACAACTAAAACTGTCCCGAATCTTACCCGTATCCATCTCAATAGCAGCAAGTGTTTTGGTATACAATATGAACACAATAATTACATTGTACCTATTTTTTGATGTAAGTACATAGTTGATAAGGCCACTTAATATTACGAGGAACCAATTTCTATACTAATTACAACTACATGTGAAAAATCTACTGTATCTGAAAAACTTAATTTGTTTAATTCCTATTTTTGTTTTGTTACATTTGTCCTATTGTTAGTAATTTTCTTCTTTTTTCTCTCCTTATTTTTTATTACCAGAAATGAGAGAAAATAACAAATAACTAAATTATGATATATCCCGTTGTCGTGAAATAACATTTTTCGTGTCTTGAAATAAGAATTGGGTCTTTTCGCCCACCCCTAGAGGTACTGGTCTTCATATATTTATATTGTGAAAAAACAAAGAATCAGTAGTTCATACATTAAATGACTACATGATAACCTATTTATATAATCCACAGGATGACACACTTTGCAGATGGAAAGTGCATAATCATCTAATTTGCAATTTGACATTTCTGCACAATGATATGATAGTGCCCGTTTATGTTCATTAAGCTCTGCAACACGTTCAAAGTGAAATGTCTTGTGAGTTGTCATTCAGTTTTATATGAAAGGAGATGAATGTAAATCTGGCAGTGCTTTATTACGTTGTTTGTTGTGTGCGTTGAGGCAGTTTGGAAATGAAATGTCTGTTGAGTGGTGCTAAAAGGGTAATGCATTCGAAAATTACATACCACCTACATGAAACCCGACCCTAAACCTTACCTAGTGTTAATAAAAACAAATGTGAGATAAAAATGAAGCATTTGCTGAAGCAGCAATGCCCTTTTACCGGTATTGACCAGCTACCAAACAAGTAGGAAACTACGCCAAAAAAGACAAACTGGTTATGTGATGCAAACGTCCAAATGTATTCGTTTACAAATCATGCACTTTGATAAGTGTTTTTTTTAGGTCCAAACATGGTAATGAATTAATCAGTAATGTGCCCATGTTATCATAATTTGTGTGAACAGGCATGCAAATTATAGGTTTTTTTACTTCCTCTAGAGTTTAGTTTAGCCGGAAAGTTTGCGGAGTTTGGCAAAAATGCAGGTAGAGGCATATTTTCCATTGAGCCTATGTTGCTTATTTGATGATTTTTTTTTTTTTTCAGTTGATGTTTGATCCTTAATGAAATATGAAACCAGAATCCTTGAGTTACCAGGCCAAGGTTATGAAATACTGTGCTAATATATCATTCAAATGCGATCGCAAATTAATTGCGTGTTAATGGTAAAATGAATTAATATTGATATTAGCTTGTCCGTTGGAAATCTCCTATTTAACCTCCAGTAACCTCGTTCATCTCCTGAGATGGCCAGTATTTTTTGATATGCTAAAATCATACCTGTGAGCATGCTGTTCTTTTTACATTTAAAAAAAAAATGAATTGCTGTGATATGGATGTGCCCAATCCAGCTCCTAGACTAGAAATCTTTCCTGTAAAGTTTCAGGCCTCTGAAAAACTTTACCCCCTGTAATTTTCAAGTGAACCTGTAGAACCTGCAGTTCTGCCGTTTCTTATGAATTGAAACTGAAATCTGAAAGAACATGAAGCCTTAAAGTCAATGCGGGATTATTTTATTTACGAAATGAAAGTTGTAAAACATTCATATATTATTATTATTATTATTATACGTAAAACATATCATAGTCATACTGTAAGTTATTTTACAAGGCAGAAAAAGGTTACATTTTGTGTGTTTTAAAAAAATATTTTGGTATGGAGCCTAGTTGCCCTGTTTAAATAAGCCTACACCGTTAAACATTTCTGCAAATGTTTAATAGTTTAATGTTTAAATGTTTAATATAGTAGCCAGTATAATATTGCAAATCAGTGTTAATTTTGACAGCAAATTCTGATTTAGTCTTAGTCTTTTGAATAACACACCATTTAGTTTTAGTCATATTTTAGTCATCTGAAATCTTTTAGTCTTAGTCTAGTTTTAGTCGACTAAATATCATAAGCGTTTTAGTCTTAGTCTAGTCTTAAGTCTTTTAGTCTTAGTCTAGTTTTGGTCGACTAAATATCATAAGAGTTTTAGTTAGATGTCAATTCTTCGTTTTCGTCCTAGCTCTGACATTTCTGTTGTTCATGAGACATTGCCCTCGGATCGGGTGCACTGCAAAACGTTAGTATGTCGCTAACGAGCAAAGTCAACTGAAATCAGCCAGGGCTGCGTTTCCCAAAAGCATCGTAAGCCTAAGTTGATCGTAAAAACGATCGTACGACTGATCTTAATATTATGGTCTGTTTCCCAAAAGCATCGTAGCTTAAGTAGCACTTGAAAATCTTCGTAGAACTACGAGTGCTCTGGAGTAATCGTACATCCCCAAGTGGATCGTAAGAAGACAGATTTATGAGGACACCGGCAAATATATATACAATATATAACAACTTTTATAGATTTAACACACTGCAACGTGAGTAATATTATAATGTTTTGATTGTACTTTATATTGCTCGTTTTTTGTTCACATGAATTTATAAATGAAATAATTAAAAAGGGAATAAAAAGAAATACACATCTAAATTAAATGAATGAACAAAAAAAAAATCATAAAAAAGTAACGTGAGAGATATGTTTCAAAGACTGGGCAAAATAGGGATGAATTAAAAAAAAATCTGTCAATGACTTGCTGACGTGCACGAAAACTAATCCAAAACAGATGACAATTATTAGGTTAAATGTTCACAATACGATTCCATACAAGGTTATATTTCAGCACTTCGCGAATGGACTGCGACTCTTGAGTAGCATTTCGAGCGCGTTCTCGCGCGTTCATGTTAAGTGCTTTTTTGGGAAACGCTCGTGGAATTGCTGACTGCGGTCAAGCCAGCCGGCACCTCGAAACGCGTAGTCAATCTAGCCGCCACGATATTTCGTGGTTCGCGCATACACTGGGTATTACGGTAAGACTGTCAGAGAACTGATCTGAAGACAAGCAATCCTCTGTCGAAGCGATTTCACATTCAAGTATGCATTCAGAATGTCTTAATAAATGAAAATAAATAACTAAATATACAAATATTACAATTATATAGAGTAAATATAACATATAAAGCCCACTTTCACCTGAAAATGATAAAACACCTCACTTTAAAAAAAAAAAAAAAAAAAAAAAAAAACTCCTAGCTTCCACAGATTCATTTCACCTCAGCTGGAGAGGACACCTTCTCACTGTGTCCACTGCGCAGTTTCAGGACATTCTGATGTGGCATTCCAAAATAAGAGCCCCCTAAAACTCACATATACGCTGCTCTGTCCATATATTCAAAAATTCTTAAAAAAAAAAAACTCCTAGCTTCCACAGATTCATTTCACCTCAGGTGGAGAGGACACCTTCTCACTGTGTCCACTGCACAGTTTCAGGACATTCTGATGTGGGATTCCAAAATAAGAGCCCTGTGGAAACTCACATATACGCTGCTCTGTCCACGCATTCAAAAATTATTTAAAAAAAAACTCCTAGGTTCCACAGATTTATTTCACCTCAGCTGGAGAGGACACCTTCTCACTGTGTCCACTGCACAGTTTCAGGACATTCTGATGTGGCATTCCAAAATAAGAGCCCCCTAAAACTCATATATACGCTGCTCTGTCCACGCATTCAAAAATTCTTTAAAAAAAAACTCCTAGGTTCCACAGATTCATTTCATCTCAGGTGGAGAGGACACCTTCTCACTGTGTCCACTGCACAGTTTCAGGACATTCTGATGTGGCATTCCAAAATAAGAGCCCCCTAAAACTCATATATACGCTGCTCTGTCCACGCATTCAAAAATTCTTAAAAAAAAAAAACTCCTAGGTTCCACAGATTCATTTCACCTCAGGTGGAGAGGACACCTTCTCACTGTGTCCACTGCACAGTTTCAGGACATTCTGATGTGGCATTCCAAAATAAGAGCCCCCTAAAACTCATATATACGCTGCTCTGTCCACGCATTCAAAAATTCTTAAAAACAAAACTCCTAGGTTCCACAGATTCATTTCACCTCAGGTGGAGAGGACACCTTCTCACTGTGTCCACTGCACAGTTTCAGGACATTCTGATGTGGGATTCCAAAATAAGAGCCCTGTGGAAACTCACATATATGCTGCTCTGTCCATACATTCAAAAATTCTTATAAAAGAAATTCCTAGCTTCCACAGATTCATTTCACGTCAGGTGGAGAGGACACCTTCTCACTGTATCCACTGCACAGTTTTAGGACATTCTGATATGGGATTCCAAAATAAGAGCCCTGTGGAAACTCACATATATGCTGCTCTGTCCATATATTCAAAAATTCTTAAAAAAAAAACTCCTAGCTTCCACAGATTCATTTCACCTCAGGTGGAGAGGACACCCTCTCTCAGTGTCCACTGCACAGTTTCAGGACATTCTGATGTGGCATTCCAAAATAAGAGCCCCCTAAAACTCACATATATGCTGCTCTGTCCATACATTCAAAAATTCTTATAAAAGAAATTCCTAGCTTCCACAGATTCATTTCATCTCAGGTGGAGAGGACACCTTCTCACTGTGTCCACTGCACAGTTTCAGGACATTCTGATGTGGCATTCCAAAATAAGAGCCCCCTAAAACTCATATATACGCTGCTCTGTCCACGCATTCAAAAATTCTTAAAAAAAAAAAAACTCCTAGGTTCCACAGATTCATTTCACCTCAGGTGGAGAGGACACCTTCTCACTGTGTCCACTGCACAGTTTCAGGACATTCTGATGTGGCATTCCAAAATAAGAGCCCCCTAAAACTCATATATACGCTGCTCTGTCCACGCATTCAAAAATTCTTTAAAAAAAAACTCCTAGGTTCCACAGATTCATTTCATCTCAGGTGGAGAGGACACCTTCTCACTGTGTCCACTGCACAGTTTCAGGACATTCTGATGTGGCATTCCAAAATAAGAGCCCCCTAAAACTCATATATACGCTGCTCTGTCCACGCATTCAAAAATTCTTAAAAAAAAAAAAACTCCTAGGTTCCACAGATTCATTTCACCTCAGGTGGAGAGGACACCTTCTCACTGTGTCCACTGCACAGTTTCAGGACATTCTGATGTGGGATTCCAAAATAAGAGCCCTGTGGAAACTCACATATATGCTGCTCTGTCCATACATTCAAAAATTCTTATAAAAGAAATTCCTAGCTTCCACAGATTCATTTCACGTCAGGTGGAGAGGACACCTTCTCACTGTATCCACTGCACAGTTTTAGGACATTCTGATATGGGATTCCAAAATAAGAGCCCTGTGGAAACTCACATATATGCTGCTCTGTCCATATATTCAAAAATTCTTAAAAAAAAAACTCCTAGCTTCCACAGATTCATTTCACCTCAGGTGGAGAGGACACCCTCTCTCAGTGTCCACTGCACAGTTTCAGGACATTCTGATGTGGCATTCCAAAATAAGAGCCCCCTAAAACTCATATATACGCTGCTCTGTCCACGCATTCAAAAATTCTTAAAAAAAAAAAACTCCTAGGTTCCACAGATTCATTTCACCTCAGGTGGAGAGGACACCTTCTCACTGTGTCCACTGCACAGTTTCAGGACATTCTGATGTGGCATTCCAAAATAAGAGCCCCCTAAAACTCATATATACGCTGCTCTGTCCACGCATTCAAAAATTCTTAAAAACAAAACTCCTAGGTTCCACAGATTCATTTCACCTCAGGTGGAGAGGACACCTTCTCACTGTATCCACTGCACAGTTTTAGGACATTCTGATATGGGATTCCAAAATAAGAGCCCTGTGGAAACTCACATATATGCTGCTCTGTCCATATATTCAAAAATTCTTAAAAAAAAAACTCCTAGCTTCCACAGATTCATTTCACCTCAGGTGGAGAGGACACCCTCTCTCAGTGTCCACTGCACAGTTTCAGGACATTCTGATGTGGCATTCCAAAATAAGAGCCCCCTAAAACTCACATATACGCTGATCTGTCCATATATTCAAAAATTCTTTAAAAAAAAAACTCCTAGGTTCCAGAGATTCATTTCACCTCAGCTGGAGAGGACACCTTCTCACTGTGTCCACTGCACAGTTTCAGGACATTCTGATGTGGCATTCCAAAATAAGAGCCACCTAAAACTCACATATACGCTGCTCTGTCCACGCATTCAAAAGTTATTTAAAAAAAAAAACTCCTAGGTTCCACAGATTTATTTCACCTCAGCTGGAGAGGACACCTTCTCACTGTGTCCACTGCACAGTTTCAGGACATTCTGATGTGGCATTCCAAAATAAGAGCCCCCTAAAACTCATATATACGCTGCTCTGTCCACGCATTCAAAAATTCTTTAAAAAAAAATTCCTAGGTTCCACAGATTCATTTCACCTCAGGTGGAGAGGACACCTTCTCACTGTGTCCACTGCACAGTTTCAGGACATTCTGATGTGGCATTCCAAAATAAGAGCCCCCTAAAACTCATATATACGCTGCTCTGTCCACGCATTCAAAAATTCTTAAAAAAAAAACTCCTAGGTTCCACAGATTCATTTCACCTCAGGTGGAGAGGACACCTTCTCACTGTGTCCACTGCACAGTTTCAGGACATTCTGACGTGGCATTCCAAAATAAGAGCCCCCTAAAACTCATATATACGCTGCTCTGTCCATACATTCAAAAATTCTTAAAAAAAAAAACTCCTAGCTTCCACAGATTCATTTCACCTCAGGTGGAGAGGACACCGTCTCTCAGTGTCCACTGCACAGTTTCAGGACATTCTGATGTGGCATTCCAAAATAAGAGCCCCCTAAAACTCACATATACGCTGCTCTGTCCATATATTCAAAAATTATTTTAAAAAAAACTCCTAGGTTCCACAGATTCATTTCACCTCAGGTGGAGAGGACACCTTCTCACTGTGTCCACTGCACAGTTTCAGTACATTCTGATGTGGCATTCCAAAATAAGAGCCCCCTAAAACTCACATATACGCTGCTCTGTCCATATATTCAAAAATTATTTAAAAAAAAACTCCTAGGTTCCACAGATTCATTTCACCTCAGGTGGAGAGGACACCTTCTCACTGTGTCCACTGCACAGTTTCAGGACATTCTGATGTGGCATTCCAAAATAAGAGCCCCCTAAATTCCATATATACGCTGGTTTGTCCATACATTCAAAAATTCATTAAAAAAATGTTCTAGTTTTTTTCTTTTTAAAGTGCCACACTTCCTCCTGCTAAGAGGTGTCGCTTTTACTAAAATTGAATATTGCCATGTAGATGTGTTCAGGCCAGGACTTTTATGAAAGATGTGAAGTTTGGGGCAGATCGGACATTGTATACCAGAGTTACAACAACTTCCTGTCTCATGGCGAAACATGGAACTTCGTCGGGCCTTCATGAACACGCCCTTCAGCAAAAACTATAGATCTTTGCAATTAAACGTCACAAAGGGCTTTAGAATAAAGTGACCAAATGTGATGTTGATCTGATTAAAGCTGTAAGAGGAAGTACAACTTGTGACAATTTCAAAAACTACACAAACTTGGCAAATAAATGTAAATATATGACTTCCTGTTGGTTTTCAGATTTCGTACCAGCAGACTTTAATAGGGACTGGGCTCTGAAGGGCACTTTGTTGAAAATTTTGTAGGTGGCTCTATCGAGCCTTTTTGCCACGCCTAATTCTGAGACCCATAACAGATATTAATTTTTTCCCACTTCTGATGTGTGTTTAGGTCCTGAAAAATGCAATTCATTTGGGAGAAGAAGAATAAGCTGAGCAATTCCAATAGGGTCCTCACACCATCGGTGCTTGGGCCCTAATTTAAAATTACAATGTACTACAATCGTACAGTACCCTTAGTTATTTATGTAATATATCTCTCTGCATTAGGGGGTGTCTATTACATTTAATTCACCTGTGAGTTAAATACAGTTTCTCAAAGGCTATCATCCAGGATGATAATCCGAGACTTTACATGAGGACCTATCAATAGTGTGTTTTAGCAGAGAGGTTAATGTATTACAGAAATTTGGGAAATTAATCAAGAAAACGTCTCGGTTATGTATGTAACCCTCGTTCCCTGAAGGAGGGAATGGAGATGTACATCGGAACTGAACCGACGAATTGGGATATCGCATGAGAGAGACCACAACCTACCCGAAGGGAGGAATTTTACGTAGGAATGTACATATGGACTGGCCATGGGCAGTGCACATAAGTAGTCTGTGGGTTGGCTCCGGCCTAGGTAGGGGGGAGACACATCTAACAGGGACACGGGCTTACATAAGAAGGCCACCGTGGACATTACATATATGGGACCGCCGTAGGGGTCACAACATATGGAACCCAGCCTAGCAGAGGCAGTATGCGTGCTTAAGCCTAGCAATGGACACTCCGCAATGTCCGAAGCCGCAAGTGGTGGCAAAGGACTCAACAGGGTTTGCCAAACCGGGGAACTCTACTGGAGAAAATAGACGCACGTATCTGGCCCAGCAGGCGGGAGTGGTGTATGCAAGCGGACACTAGAAAGGGTTCTTAGCGCTACCGGCCAGTAGGGGCGAGTACACAGGAAGATGCCGATTCTACACAAAGGCTATAGAACCTAGCGAATGTGTTGGGTGTCGCCCAGCCTGCAGCTCTACATATATCTGTCAGCAAGGCGCCGTGAGCCAGCGCCCAGGAAGAAGCTACTCCTCTAGTGGAGAGAGCCCTCAACCCGAGCGGGCAAGGCACGCCTTGGGACTGATAAGTCAAGGCGATGGCATTCACTACCCAGTGGGCCATCCCCTGCTTGGAAACAGCCTTTCCCTTCTGCTGGCCTCCGTAACAAACGAAGAGCAGGTCTGAGGTCCTGAAGCTTTGAGTTCTGTCCACGTACAGACGCAGAGCGCGGACAGGACAGAGCAAAGCCAGGGCTGGGTCTGCCTCCATCCAGGGACCAGACATGGAGATTACAGAGGTCCGGATGAGGGTGCCAGAGGGTGCCCCGTCTCTGAGTCAGAAGGTCCTTCCTCAGAGGAATGGGCCAAGGAGGTGCTGTCGCGAGGAGCATGAGGTCTGAAAACCAGGTCCGGTTGGGCCAATACAGCGCAACTAGCAGGACCTGCTCCTCGTCCTCCCTGACTTTGCACAATGTCTGTGCAAGAAGGCTCGCTGGGGGAAACGCATACTTGCGGAGGCCCCGGGCCAGCTGTGTGCCAGTGCGTCCGTGCCGAGGGTGCCCTCGGACAGGGAGTAAAACAACTGGCAGTGGGTCGAGTCCGGGGCGGCAAACAGATCTACCTGTGCGGTCCTGAAGCGACGCCATATCAGCTGGACCGCCTGGGGATGGAGTCTCCATTCTCTCGGAAGCTTGTCTGCTGCACGGTTGATCACGCCTGGGATGTGAATGGTACGAAGCGACCTCAGATGCTTCTGACTCCATAAGAGGAGATGGCGGGCGAGTTGTGACATGCGACGGGAGCGTAGACCGCCCTGGTGGTTGATGTACGCAATGATCGCAGTGTTGTCCGTACGGACCAGTACGTGCTTGCCTAGTAGCAGCCCCTTGAGGTGGCCCACTGCAAGACGCACTGCTAACAACTCGAGGCAATTGATATGCCACTGCAGTTGAGGCCCCGTACACAGACCTGAAACTGCATGCCCATTGTACGTGGCCCCCCATCTGGTGGAGGAGGCATCCGTGGAGACCACAGCATTCCTGGACACCTGTTCCAGGGAAACTCCAGCCCGCAGGAACGAGGGGTCAGACCACTGAGTGAGGGTACGACGGCAGTTCAGTGTAATGGCCACACGGAACATACCGCGTTGCCACGCACATCTCAGGACTCGGCCATGAAGCCAGTGCTGAAGCGGCCTCATATGAAGCAATGAGAGTGGCGTGACTGCGGCTGCGGATGCCATATGCCCCAGGAGCCTCTGAAATAATTTCAGTGGGGTCGCTCTCCTGCTTGAGTGTAGTCAGGCAGTTCAACACCGACTGGACGCGCCTCACCAGTCTTGTTGACCGGGTCCAGTTCCATACCAAGATAAGAGATCCTCTGCCCAGGGGTGAGTTTACTCTTATCCCAGTTGACCCGAAGACCCAACCGGCTGAGGTGAGCTAACACTAGGTCCCTGTGTTCGCACAACTGCTCTCGCGAGTGAGCTAGGATCAGCCAGTCATCAAGATAGTTGAGGATGTGAATGCCTTGTTCCTTGAGAGGAACAATGGCCGCCTCCGCAATCTTGGTAAAGACACGGGGCAACAGGGCCAGCCCGCAATCTCCGCCCGAAGCACAGGAGCATTGTTCGCATCCACGCGAGTGAAATGGATGCCCCTGAACACTGGGGACGCCGGGTGAACTGAATCGCATAGCTGAGTCTGATCATGCAGATGAGCCAGCGGGACGGGCTGGGAAGTGCTAGCCAGGCTTCCAGACACCCCGAACCAGCAGGACCAACAGCACAACAAACGTACCCGCGGTGGGGCAGCGAGGCGGAGCCAGGGGACCTGACTCGGACGGCAGTGTGGCCCGAAGTGAGGTTTGGCTCCACAGAGTGACAGTGCGCGTAGGAGATGGCATGGACGCGGCTGCGACCAGCACACTGTCCTCTGCTGGCGAAATGAGAGGGGGCTGAGGGTGGCACACCGGCACAGCGTGACACACCGCCAGACGCGCCCTCTTGTGACCCAGAGGATGTGGAAACTGCTCTCTTACTGAGAATGTGGGTACCACTGGACTCCGGGGAGCCAGCGGCGGAACAGAAATAAACTGAAACCAAGGATTCTCCACCTGGCCCTCCTCTGGGGTAGGGAGCAGTGCCTTCTTTCGGGTCGCCCGTCTCGGGACAGCTTCCTGGTTCGTTTGCCACCTCGATTGGCTGCGGGCTGAGCGGCTGGGCGCCGCGTCTGCTGCGACCACTCCCTGCGGTCTGCTGGGTGAAGGCTGCTGCTTTGCAGACTTTGCGAGCTGTTGGTCAAGACTGCCCTGGGGCATGTCACGAAGTGCAGCAATGCCATGGCATGGAGGGAATGCAGCCTGCCCGTAGGCTCTGTAAGCCTTGTTCGTCAGATTAGAAGAGAACTTACAGGCCCAGGACGGGAGGCACGGGTTGCCCCGCCAGTTGGCGGCCGCCGGACACAGCTGCATCGCAATGGCATGTTCAACTGGGGGGATGCCCACATAACCCTTGGCCGCACCGCCATCCAGGACGGTGAAGGCGGAGGAGGAACCTGACCGGTTTCAGACAGAAAAGGGTGTCCTCCACGATCTAGTCACCTCCTTATGCACCTCCGGAAAGAAAGGAACCTGGGCAGAGCGCTGAGAACCAGCACGGGCTGCCCCAAGAAACCAATCATCCAGCCGGGAGGGTTCGGGACACGGTGGAGGATTCCACGCGAGCCCGATAATCCCGG
Organism: Opsariichthys bidens; assembly: GCA_037194245.1. Classification (NCBI taxonomy): domain Eukaryota; kingdom Metazoa; phylum Chordata; class Actinopteri; order Cypriniformes; family Xenocyprididae; genus Opsariichthys; species Opsariichthys bidens. The sequence goes on from CM074314.1 coordinate 362,296, forward strand.
CGGCCCGGGAAAGCATGGCTGTCCACTCTGAATTGGGCCCGGAATACGCCACATGCTCTGATGGAATGCAACATCAGAATGTCCTGAAACTGTGCAGTTGACACTGTGAGACAGTGTCCTCTCCACCTGAGGTGAAATGAATCTGTGGAAGCTAGGACTTTTTTTTTAAGATTTTTTGAATGCGTGGACAGAGCAGCGTATATATGAGTTTTAGGGGCTCTTATTTTGGAATGCCACATCAGAATGTCCTGAAACTGTGCAGTGGACACAGTGAGAAGGTGTCCTCTCCAGCTGAGGTGAAATGAATCTGTGGAACCTAGGAGTTTTTTTTTTTAAGAATTTTTGAATGCGTGGACAGAGCAGCGTATATGTGAGTCTTAGGGGGCTCTTATTTTGGAATGCCACATCAGAATGTCCTGAAACTGTGCAGTAGACACTGTGAGAAGGTGTCCTCTCCAGCTGAGGTCAAATGAATCTGTGGAACCTAGGAGTTTTTTTTTTTAAGAATTTTTGAATGCGTGGACAGAGCAGCGTATATGTGAGTTTTAGGTGGCTCTTATTTTGGAATGCCACATCAGAATGTCCTGAAACTGTGCAGTGGACACAGTGAGAAGGTGTCCTCTCCACCTGAGGTCAAATAAATCTGTGGAACCAAGGAGTTTTTTTTAAAAGAATATTTGAATGCGTGGACAGAGCAGCGTGTATATGAGATTTAGGGGGCTCTTATTTTGGAATGCCACATCAGAATGTCCTGAAACTGTGCAGTGGACACAGTGAGAAGGTGTCCTCTCCAGCTGAGGTGAAATGAATCTGTGGAACCTAGGAGTTTTTTTTAAATAATTTTTGAATGCGTGGACAGAGCAGCGTATATGTGAGTTTTAGGGGGCTCTTATTTTGGAATTCCACATCAGAATGTCCTGAAACTGTGCAGTGGACACAGTGAGAAGGTGTCCTCTCCACCTGAGGTGAAATGAATCTGTGGAAGCTAGGAGTTTTTTTTTAAAGAATTTTTGAATGCGTGGACAGAGCAGCGTATATATGAGTTTTAGGGGGCTCTTATTTTGGAATGCCACATCAGAATGTCCTGAAACTGTGCAGTGGACACAGTGAGAAAGTGTCCTCTCCACCTGAGGTGAAATGAATCTGTGGAAGCTAGGAGTTTTTTTTTTAAAGAATTTTTGAATGCGTGGACAGAGCAGCGTATATATGAGTTTTAGGGGGCTCTTATTTTGGAATGCCACATCAGAATGTCCTGAAACTGTGCAGTGGACACTGAGAGACGGTGTCTTCTCCACCTGAGGTGAAATGAATCTGTGGAAGCTAGGAGTTTTTTTTTTTAAGATTTTTTGAATATATGGACAGAGCAGCGTATATGTGAGATTTAGGGGGCTCTTATTTTGGAATGCAACATCAGAATGTCCTGAAACAGTGCAGTGGACACAGTGAGAAGGTGTCCTCTCCACCTGACGTGAAATGAATCTGTGGAACCTAGGAGTTGTTTTTTTTAGAATTTTTGAATGCGTGGACAGAGCAGCGTATATATGAGTTTTAGGGGGCTCTTATTTTGGAATGCCACATCAGAATGTCCTGAAACTGTGCAGTGGACACAGTGAGAAGGTGTCCTCTCCACCTGAGGTGAAATGAATCTGTGGAACCTAGGAGTTTTTTTTTTAAGAATTTTTGAATGCGTGGACAGAGCAGCGTATATATGAGTTTTAGGGGGCTCTTATTTTGGAATGCCACATCAGAATGTCCTGAAACTGTGCAGTGGACACAGTGAGAAGGTGTCCTCTCCACCTGAGGTGAAATTAATCTGTGGAAGCTAGGAGTTTTTTTAAATAAATTTTGAATATATGGACAGAGCAGCGTATATGTGAGTTTTAGGGGGCTCTTATTTTGGAATGCCACATCAGAATGTCCTGAAACTGTGCAGTGGACACTGAGAGACGGTGTCTTCTCCACCTGAGGTGAAATGAATCTGTGGAAGCTAGGAGGTTTTTTTTTTAAGATTTTTTGAATATATGGACAGAGCAGCGTATATCTGAGTTTTAGGGGGCTCTTATTTTGGAATGCAACATCAGAATGTCCTGAAACTGTGCAGTGGACACAGTGAGAAGGTGTCCTCTCCAGCTGAGGTGAAATGAATCTGTGGAAACTAAGAGGTTTTTTTTTTTTTTTTTACAGTGAGGTGTACTATCATTTTCAGGTGAAAGTGGGCTTTATATATTATATTTACTATAAATAATTGTAATATTTGTGTATTTAGTTATTTATTTTCATTTATTAAGACATACTGAATGCATACTTGAATGTGAAATCGCTTCGACAGAGGATTGCTTGTTTTCAGATCAGTTCTCTGACAGTCTTACCGTAATACCCAGTGTATGCGCGAACCACGAAATATCGTGGCGGCTAGATTGACTACGCGTTTCGAGGTGTCGGCTGGCTTGACCGCAGTAATTGCTGCGAGCGTTCGTCACCTTGCACGTAGAAAGCGCTCTTAAGAGCCAAGATACAACGTTATCGGGAAACCCGGCCCAGAGCTGTGTAACTAAGACTGTGCAAACTAAATATAATGTAACGTTAAATAACCTAACTGTTGTCAACCGTCCTCGGAACTGTGCGAAGTTCTGCAAACTCATCTTCTCCTTCTGTGTAACTGCTGCTGCTGCGTTTGTTGCCCGCGCCTTTTTAAAATGGCTCTTCTGCTTGCTTCTGCAGAGATCAACCAACCCTCAAAGATTCGCTCTGATTGGATCTCTTCTCCATTCGTCTCGCCCTAATATTTTTGTCTCGTTTTTATTCGTTGACTTAAGTGTCAGTTATATTTCGTCACATTTTTCGTCATCATATCTGACTTTTTATTTAGTTTTCGTCCGTGAAAAAGGTTCGTTGACGAATATTTTTCGTCATAGTCTTCGTCAACGAAATTAACACTGTTGCAAATTCTCTTTACAGTTAATAACTGATTCCATTTGCATCACAGGAATTTTCAGTGATGTCAATCATAGGGTGATCAGATTCCTCATCAGAGTCATGGGACAGGAGTGCAGTGCGGTCAGCTGACTGAAAAAGTTCTTCACTTGCATGTAGCATTATCAGATTCGTAAATTTACTACTTTTTTTTTTTTATAATTTTTTACTTTTTCCTCATACTTTTTTGTGCACATATGCGGTGTAATGCTGATGCTGCCTCCATGAGCAACGGAAGAGCAAGCTGTACACATCTTAACTTGCTTGACTCTGACAGTGACTCCTTTTTAATAATTTAAACTATTATACTCTTTTTGAACATCCTCTTTTTACACTTGTACACAGCCAAATGTACACTAGCTTCTTTTTGACATCTTTGCATCTGACTTGATCTCCTCAACGCTCTCTATCACTGACACTAAAATCGAATTCCACCTTCACTATTGATAGGGAATTCTGATTGGAAGGTAATTTTGTTCTCCAAAATATATACTATGACTATTGGCTACCTTTGATTAGACTGTTGTCGCGTGACAGAAGACTTGTTCTTTTGCTCTGCAATGAAGATATTTTATGAAAGATGAAATACAGGACAAAACATGTTTTTTTTTTCTCAAAATAAGCATGGACACTAAAAATAGAGCTGAAATATGAGACTGTCCTGGGAAAAACTGGTTATCTGGTCACCCTAGTCAAACACCACATACAGATTTTTACTGTATTATTAAAAATGGCTGTATATCACTACATTTGCTTGACTGGCCCCTTTGGCACCATTTCGTTGTTTGTTTGTTTTTTGTTTTTTTAATTTTGGAATGACCTTGCACCATGTCTATAATGCTGCTGCAGCAGCTTGAGTCTGTCTACATTGGACATGTCAAAAGGACTCTCAAAATGCTGATCCATTTGTCCTTCGTGTCAGAAATTGCTTGAAGTACTGTATGTCAGAAATGTAGTTTAGTGTCAGTTTAGTATAATCTTTTATTGCGTTGTGGCACTCATGTCTGGGGTAAAACAAATGTTTTATGGCTTGCCACCTTTTTAGTTTCGGCATTAGTTTTTTTTACTGCATTTTGTTTTTGTTTTAACTGTCGTGAAAGTCAAGTTTTAATGTTGTTTGTTTATGTGGTGCTTTTTTTAAATATGCTTTAAGACAAACCAGAATGTGAATTGACATGAATGTGTTGACGTGAATGTACAAATTCATGTCAACACCATTGCTGAGTATTTTCTCCTTAAAACTACAGTGGAAAAAAAAGACAGTCCTCCAAACCAGCTGGTGGCTGTGACGTCACAAACTACCCAATCACATCAACTTGCTGGCAGGCTTTAGCATATCATTAACAGGAAATTAGCAGGGGAGTCTCGAAAGGTTATCCTGGTATATTTTTATGTTGATATGAGATATCATGTAGACTTAGCAATATTGGCAGGTGTATGATGTACAGGTGCATCTCAATAAATTAGAATGTTGTGGAAAAGTTCATTTATTTCAGTAATTCAACTCAAATTGTGAAACCTGTGTATTAAATAAATTCAATGCGCACAGACTGAAGTAGTTTAAGTCTTTGGCTCTTTTAATTGTGATTATTTTGGATCACATTTAACAAAAACCCACCCATTCTCTGTTCCCTAAAGATTCTTTGCGAGAAGAGAGAAATGGTGAAGATGCGCTGTCCCAGCTTTGGCAGAGTGTTTATTTTTAAGTGTTATATATGCAATGTTTAAATGAAGCAATTTTGTAATAATTGTCTGTTTGATTTGAATGTTATTACTTATGCAGGATAAAATTCTATATAAAAATGATAAAGTTAAATGAATGAATTCCCGTAGTTTCTTGATAACCTGGGTCAAGTGTAAGGTGGTTTCCTGGTTTCACAAGCTGGCCAAAATGGTCTGTTTTGCTGGCTTCAGATAAGGTTTTTGAAGATTTGTAAGCTACTCAGGCTGGAAGACCAGCTAAACATCAGCTTGATCTGGCCAGCGTAAACCATCTTAAACTGGTATTTTCTTCCATGGGCATCTTTGAGAACTAAGAGTGTTTTCCTCCCAGAAAAGAAAAGTAGTGAGCCTGCATTGTTTCAAAGAGTTTATAGATGGGTTTCCATGCATTCTAGGTCAGTATCTTGGATGCTAGTCTATTATCAGTGTCCATAAAAGAACATATTTGCACCCTCTTCACTTTAAGGAGCTGCTGGCTAAAGGTTAATTGCTTTTGCTAATGTTATTGAGGCACCCTTCTAGAACTGGGTCATGTGTGCTCCTTACAAGATGGCCTTTGTGGAAGGAGTCATTTCTAACTTTATTCCTTTGAAGATTGAATAGAAAGTATCTTACTCAAGGTACTGTTTTCTGTAGATTCACAATTTTTAAAGAAATAGTTTATGCAAATGTAAAAATGGTTATTTACTCACCCTCTTTTTTGATTTTTTGTTTCGGTCTTCATTCTGGAGACTGAGCCGGTATAGTAGGTCTGAAAATATGATCACTAAAATGATTTATGATAAGTAAACATTATAGTTATTCATTTAATCCATTTTAATTTAGTTTAAAAGCAAAAATAAATTGTAAAATTGTGGTTGGCATATCATGGGCCGCATTTGCATTCCTTACGGGCTGCAGGTTGAGAACTTACTGTTAACCAAAAAATAGGTTTGTAATTATTATTATTTTTTTAAAATTATTTATTTCATGAAACACATCTGTACTTAGGATCACCCGTTACTTTAGCAAACGGTGAATGAAGTTGTAGCTTCAGAGCGCTGTTAGGACTTTCATAACATGAGTGCATTTTGATTTAATTTAAAGTTTCATGTCATATTTCACACCTATTTGCTAGTTGTCCGTGGTGAAAGGGTTACATCAGTGAGCATGCAGTGCCCTGTCAGTGAACTGGGCTCATAACCTCTCGCTGCTCTGCACTCTGTCTAACCTCTGCATAAGTCGAGACCGCTAACCATGCATGAAGCAACATGAATTCCTAATGAAATATTTAAAACGGCTTGGGAAATCTTCTGTCTAAGTGCTTGAAAGTGTTCTCGCTCTGTCTCCTGCCTTTTGACATTGTGAAACAAATGATTGTTTTTGCTTTGAATAAAATGCTGGGTGTATAGCTTAAACAACTTTTTTTTCCCCAGGTTTTTGACAATATTTTATATATAACTATACAGGTGCTGGTCATATAATTAGAATATCATCAAAAAGTTGATTTATTTCACTAAATTTCACTTTCATTACACACTGAATGATATATTTCAAAAGTTTATTTCTTTTAATTTTGATGATTATAACTGACAACTAAGGAAAATCCCAAATTCAGTATCTCAGAAAAGTAGAATATTGTGCAAAGGTTCAATATTGAAGACACCTGGTGCCACACTCTAATCAGCCAATTAACTCAAAACACCTGCAAAGGCCTTTAAATGGTCTTTCAATCTAGTTCTGTAGGCTACACAATCATGGAGAAGACTGCTGACTTGACAGTTGTCAAAAACGACCATTGACACCTTGCACAAGGAGGGAAAGACACAAAAGGTCATTGCAAAATAGGCTGGCTGTTCACAGAGCTCTGTGTCCAAGCACATTAATAGAGAGACGAAGAGAAGAAAAAGATGTGGTAGAAAAAAAGTGTACAAGCAATAGGGATAACCACACCCTGGAGAGGATTGTGAAACAAAACCCATTCAAAAATGTGGGGAAGATTCACAAAGAGTGGACTGCTGCTGGAGTCAGCGCTTCAAGAACCACTACGCACAGACGTATGCAAGACATGGGTTTCAGCTGTCGCATTCCTTGTGTCAAGCCACTCTTGAACAACAGACAGTGTCAGAAGTGTCTCGCCTGGGCTAAAGACAAAAAGGACTGGACTGCTGCAGAGTCCAAAGTTATATTCTCTGATGAAAGTAAATTTTGCATTTCTTATGGAAATAAGGGTTCCAGAGTCTGGAGGAAGAGGGGAGAGGCACACAATCCATGTTGCTTGAGGTCCAGTGTAAAGTTTCCACAGTCAGTGATTGTTTGGGGTGCCCTGTCATCTGCTGGTGTTGGTTCACTGTGTTTTCTGAGGTCCAATGTCAACGCAGCCATATACCAGGAAGTTTTAAAGTGTAAAGTTTTTAAAGTTTTAAGTGCCAGCAAACTTGCCTGACCTTAACCCCATTGAAAGTCTATGAGGTATTGTGAAGAGGAAGATCCGATATGCCAGACCCTACAGTGCAGAAGCGCTGAAGGCCACTATCAGAGCAACATGGTCTCTCATAACACCTGAGCAGTGCCACAGACAGATCGACTCCATGCCACACAGCATTGCTGCAGTAATTCAGGCAAAAGGAGCCCTGACTAAGTATTGAGTGCTGTACATGCTCATACTTTTCATGTTCATACTTTTCAGTTGGCCAAAATTTCTAAAAATCCTCTCTTTGTATTGGTCTTAAGTAATATTCTAATTTTCTGAGATACTGAATTTAGGATTTTCCTTAGTTGTCAGTTATAATCATCAAAATTAAAATAAATAAACTTTTGAAATATATCAGTCTGTGTGTAATGAATTTATATAATATACAAGTTTCACTTTTTGAATGGAATTTATTGAAACCAACTTTTTGATGATATTCTAATTATATGACCAGCACCTGCATATGTTTGAAATTTTTTTTGATGATTTAGAGCTGTGATTCTCACTTTCTTTTTTTTTACCTCTGAGCTTCTTTGACCTAAAATATTTACTTAAAGTCTACCTGGAATTTCAGGATTTCAATAATTAATGGTAGGGTAGGTAATTTCCTCTAGAGACTCAAATGACTGTGTGAAACTACCTCATGTCTCAAAGCACACAGGTTTCCAGACTGCAACAAAATTGTCGCATTTTGCAACTTTTTTTCTGCCAGTGTGACTAAATTTTGGTTGCGACTGCCACATTGCACAACTGATAAGAGCTGCCGTTCGTGTTTCATATGAGAAACAAAAGTGTAACGAAACGACGCTACTTGTGTGATCTGCGCAGCACGGACCATTTATCAGCACTGAGCAGTAATAGACAGCGCAGCGCCAATCTCGATCACGTGACACTGCTTACTACACACATGCAAATTTCATGCAAACTTTTGAGTGACATTCAAGCACCTTCCATTACATTTTAAAGTGCTTCACATTTCCAGCCCTTAAAAGCTCTAAATATTATCAAATTTTAATGTTATTTTTAATGTGATGATTCCAAAACTAAAACTAAAAGCTAAAATATGAAGGAAAACCCATCACTTCTAGGCGAACAAATTTTTTTTTTTAAAACACGTAATTACCACTAGATAGCGGCAGAGAAGCTTTTAGTGGCTCCCTAATATATGGAAAAGTAGGAAAATTCTCATGAAAAACAAAAACTTATTCAAATGATGACTGAATTGCGCAGAAAGCAAGTAAAGAGCACTTTTATAATGACTGAAGCTGTCGCTCTGTTCAGAATGGTACATTTAAAGGTAGAATATTTACATTTTTCCTTATTAACAGCAACATATAAACACATTTTAAGTTATTAGTATCTGCATATTCAAGCTCAGTGCTTTACTGTCACATTTCCAATAAATAAATGTAATATTATTAGTAACTGCTTAAACAGTTTTTTTTTTTTTTAATGCAAAACAATCGTAAAAATAATTCAGTTGAGTACGTAAAATATCCCAAACTTTTTATAAATCGTGTGAATATCACAATTTTAACCAAGGATCTGGGATGTGTGAGGCATTCGCGTGTAAATGGTATCATATCCGCCTTACCCTCGGTTTATTTTTTTTAAAAACCATGGAAATGCCAAATACACTTTAATATATATTACGTGTGGGAACACAGACAACGTAACATCTGTTTTGATACATTTATAGACATAAAACAAATTATTGTAATGTATTTCAACATGTTTAGTTTTATTGTTTAAATCAAATTTAAATAAAAATTAAATAAAATAAATCAAGTTTAAATCAAATAATAAGAGCTCTACTGCTTGCGAGGCTTCTTGCTTTCATCTCTCATTAACAATCGCTCCAGCGGCCTCGTTCAACTCCTACAACACTCAGTCCTTCTCTGCTTCTGTAACGTATAGTCTTGGAGGAAGGCACGAAGAGGAATGTTTCACGTAGAACAGTTTATTAACTTTAAGATCACAGGCAGGAAGAAACACTACACGCAACTTTAATGACTGACAAAGACTGGACTGACACAGAGTGAATATATACAGATGAACACGAGGATAACGAGTAGGGCACAGGTGACTGACATGATTACAGACAAGACACAGCTGATGACGATAGACTAATAATGAGACAATGACAAACTGAAAACAAAGACCACGTGAAAATGACAGGACTGGAAATCAAAACAAGGAACGTTACTGAAGACAGGACTGGGGAACAGATTAAAAGACATGAGTTTCTAACAGCTTCATACTACAGTAACGTTAATAATCGCGTCCATGAACATGACTTCTGCCCGAATCCTATCCGGATTCTTTTTCACCGGCTGTGAGGTGAAGACCACATATCCCAAGATTCCGCACTCAAACATGCCATCATCAAGCTATGCCTTTGTTTTGAATAGGCGACCTCTAGCGGATGAAAAATGACATAATTCACCTTTAATAAAAAAGAAACCAGTGCCACCAAATCAGGTTCTGGCACCACCTTCTCTAGAACTTCGTGGCACCAGTGCCACTGCTCTCAAATGTTAGTCTGGAGCCCTGGCACATTACATCTCAATAATCATGAACATAAGCAACTTAAAGATCAATCACCTGTACCACCTGACTGCTGCAGATTCATTTCGGCATTAATAGCGTTGCCTTTTGAAACGTACGAGTTCACAAACCTCTCAGAAATATAACGTCACATACAGGTTTCCATCTCTTCCAAATACGGTAGTTATGGCATGAACGTAGCATAAACTTATTGTTTAGATTCATGAGGAACTGTAAAAGGTGGCTGCTGTTTCAGTGCTCATGACTGATGTCTAACTAAGCATAGCATAAAACGTGCTGAAGGTGTGGGGTGTCTGCGCAAGCAGGGTGCACAGAGGTATGGAAATACATATGCTGACAGGCAGTTTGGATATTTTTTTGGTCCTACACCTTCCACAGATGACGTATACATATAAATACATTTAGATGACTTAACTTAGTGACTGCTATCAGGATGCGAAGAGACTTTCTGCCTGCACAACAACCTGCATAATTGTTTGCATGTTTATTTAATTTTAATTTGACATTTTTATGATTTAATTAATTAGCTTTTCAAAACCCCAATTTGGAAACCCTGATTTATGAACCCTAATTTCAAGCACAATAAAATGTTTCATGCAAGAGGTAAATTACAGTGATTCCTTGATTTTCTTTAACTAGACTTATTGTAAAACTAGTCTGACATTATCTTAATGGCAAGATAAAAATGGTGCATTAAAAGCATCAGTGTTTTTAAATTTTATATCGCCAGCAAAAGCATCTGTAAATTTTCATGATTATTCAGTATATAGCTCAGCCCTTGTAAGATCACGTATTAAAGGTCTGTTTTGAAAGTTGATTAAAATTGTCAATTTTGTCTAATGCAATCAATTGTAGTCAATTAGTAGAGTGTAAATAGCATTTTTAAATCTAGTCTCCATAAATTCAAATCCATCACCAATATAAGATGATGAATAATTTCAGTGACACATATTCTTTGACTAGACTGTTATAAAGTCAGCTTCTATTTAAATCACATGTGAATGAGATGTTCGATGCAGTTAGATGAGTGCCGGTGATGGTGGTAAAATTGTTAAGGGTGGTTAGAGAGGAATGCAGTGAGACACCTTCTATTGTCTTTCATTACCACCCGTATGGTTAAACACCTGTGACAGGGCAGCTGGAAGGCTGGCATCATTTCAATAGATCTTCCTGCAGATGAGGTTTGAATATACGTGTGTATGTGTATGTGTGTGTGTGTGTGTGTGTGAGAGATCATATAAATATCTCAACGTCACTGCATCCTTCTGCAATCTCAAGTCTTAAACTAGTGTATAGAGTGCATAACTTACCTATATTGTATGCTTAAAATGGCTACCATCTGTGTTTTGCTAAGGCCAATTCAGACCGCACTGACAAAGGCCAACAAACACGTCTGTTGAAGTTTGTTGGATCGGTGTGATACCCTTGTCGCCATTTGTTTGAGATGGTCCGTGTCTGTTTTCACCCTACTGAACATGTTTCATCTGCGTTTGTTGGGTCATGGAATGTCTGAGCAGTGTGGTACGGTTTTCCAACGAATGACAACGAACTCTGGCGTAATCTGACTTGGCCACAAACCGTTGCCATGGCGATGCTGAAAATCCCTTACAAAGACGGCGGTTTGATCACGCCGGCGCCTCACGCACACACAACAAAGCACTGCAAACGTGACATTGCAGTTTGTTCATGATAAAAATAAAATGCAGTCAAAACATATGAAAGTTTCAGTGCTCAATTTAAATAGTCCGTAGTGCAATCCGTGCCGTTCAACAAGAGCACTGCTCTTGTTGAAGGAATATTTTTCTTCTATCAATACTGGAATGCGCACGTGAAGGACTTTACATCATAAATAGTGAGTATAGCATCCAAATACTTTGCGAAATGGGAATGTTTGGACCCCTCCGAAAGAGAGAGGTATAAGCAGGTTTAACCTTAAAACCAAGGTCCAACTTCAAAATCGTCCATCAGCATTGTTATAAACTTTTATTTTAAAGGCCGTATGACTTAGGCTTTGCACATTCACTTTGTAAACACTTGCTTGATACTTCTGCCTACGTCACCTGCAACCTTTCAAACGTGATTACGCATAGCGCATAGCAGAGCTAGTGCAAGGCAAGCTTTTGTGGTTAAAAAGTATATAATTTTATTATTTTTAAGAAAATGACTCATTTCGTTAGAGAAGACCCATATTCCTCGGCTAGGATCATGTAGATCCCTTTGATGCTGCATTGAAACTTTGGACCTTCAACCCGTTGTACCCTGTCCATTATATGGAGAAAAATTCTAGAATGTTTTCCTCAGAAGCCTTAATTACTTTTCTACTGAAGAAAGAAACGTCTTTGATGACATGGGGTGAGTAATTATCACAAAATTTATTTCTGAAGTGGTGTGGTTATACTCTGTGTGGACCGGCTGTAAGTAATCAAGCATAACTTAAAAGAAATGTGTGAACTGATGATGTTAATAAAGTGTGATGTCCCAATTTTGAGTTAAAAATTGAGAGCAATTTTGAAGTTTCTGGTCTGACACTTTTTTTAAACTTTTTTTTTACAACTTTTTTTTTTGAGCAGTTGAACAAAAAATGTTGCTGCATTGTGTATATGTCTTCATAAATTTATTTTACCCTTGCACAATCTCTAAAATGTTTATAGTTTAAAATAAATAAGATAATAAGTTTAAAAATAAATTTACTGTTTGCCCTTAAGAAGCTGCATAACAGATTCTCAAGCATCTGTGACTGTTTGCAGTTGTGGATGAGTTTCTCAGTTGTCAAAGTGATGAAATAGGCATCATAAAGCATCATAAAGCCACTGTGGTTGAGAAACTTAAACGTGTTAAGCATGCTGGGAATCCAAATAGCTTACATGGCACGTAGTATTTTTATTGTAATGCTACGGATAAACCAGGACTCGAACAGGAGTCACACTGTTCGGTGCTTGAAGACAAAATTTAGATATATATTTAAATCAAAAGCAGTTATTTTAAATGTTAATAATATTTCACAATATTACTGTTTTTCCTGCGTTTTTAATCAAATAAATGGAGCCTTAGTGAGAAGAAGAGATTTTATTTTCAAAAACATGAATTTTTTTCACTGATTTCAGTAGTGTATTTCAGTGTTAACTCTGAGACTAATCACAATATCGTAAACTTTAATTCAGTTTATTCATTTGCACTGAATCAAAGCTTTCATTTGTGATTCATCTTATGGTTGCTCTTTTTTTTGTGTGTGTAGGCTATATATGAAGAAAATGCATGGTAAAAAAAATAAAGACAGTAGCCGTTCACTGTTGCTTTAATATTGCTTGAACAGCAGATCTCGAAGCATGAGTTACTGTATGTGTCTTTGTTTCAGTGGTCAGTAGGCTGATCAGGACACCACACTCTTCAACTGCAGCACTGCACAATCTCACTGCTGACTACAATGTTGATTAAAGCTGACATTGTAATAATACTGCTTTACCGGGCAGCCAGCGGTGCAGGTGCTGCTGACGGTGGACTGCTGGCCAGGAAGCCAAATTATCCTTCGTTCCCTACTGCTGTCCTGCATCTTACACACTCGTAAAGACTAAAACAGACAGAGAGTATATTAGTTCACTGAAGTCAGTGAACACTGTTTTTGAGTGTTTGCAATATGGTTAATGTGACTGTGATTGATCTCTTTTTTATATGATTAGTTTCTGCCCATGTACAGCAAAATACAAATGATGCATAAAAATGGTCAAATTGTTGCATTCTGAGTTTGCTTCAAGCACTGCTAATTGTTCATCCTATTCATAATATGAAGCACCCACTTTTCTGCAGTGTAAGTTGCATTTTTTTTTTTTTAATCATCCGAAACGCTATTTTAATTTTTGTTATCTAAGTCGCTTTAGAACTAATGTCAAACACGCAAAACATGCTAAAAGCACACACATTTCGAATGGTGCTGAGTAAGAGACACACGTTAGCCCTAGTTTATGCACTTCCCCCATACCTGTACTTTCAGTTTTGCTTTAAATGAATTCGTTTAAGCTCGGCATTTATGATAAATTTAGTTTATAACACTGGGAAAAAATTTTTTTTATTTAAATAGAAAAATCTAGTTATTACAAAGAAACTTGTTCTCTCTTTCTTTGTATTAACTCAATTCAATTAACTCAAAATTTTAAGGGAACAACTGGGTTACTTTTTCATGTTAAACCACCTATTTTTTCTTTTTAAATAAATGAATGCCACTATAATTGATGTTTGTTTTTATGAATTTTTTAAAAATCTGAATTTTCTAAGTAACATTACATTTTAAAGGTTTTGTAAGTGTATAAAGTGTTTATAATGTTTGCAAACATTTTGTTTTATGTATAATATTTGATAATTTCTGTATACATAAAAGGTGACCGTGTGTGTGTGTGTTTCTGGAAAATACGGTATTATGTGTTGCTGCAATGTATACACTTTCTCCAGCAGAGCTTTCATTTTTAGTTGTAAGTGTAACATTAGACTTTGGTTGTACATGGTACCCCTAGGGTAAATGTTTTACCTCTTGGTTGTCAAGCGTTGTTGCAATAAACATGCATATGTCGCATTAATATTTTAATTTGTGCTCCTCCTTGTTCATAATGACTCCTCCTTATAGATGCTGTACTGTGAGTTCGTTTATACTCAGTTATTTGTCAAATTAGTTGTTCAGATCTAATTTGATAAGGGCTCTTGTGGGGAGTCCAGTTCAGTTGGAGATTGCGGAGTGTGATGGGTATTCTTGTTTGCACAAAGCTGTTTCCCAAGACTCCATCAGAGGGAATGAGACACTAACTTAACAGTGAGTTTGACTAATTAATAAGGTTCTTTTTCTTTTTGTTCTGTCTGTGTGTGGCATTTTTATTTTGGGAGAGAAAGGTATTCTGTGAAAAATTTTGTATTATGCAAATTAATTTTGTTTTCTATTTTCATCAAACAAAAATGGTTCATGTATCAAACGATGAATGTAAAATGAGCTTGAATGGATGCACACAAATAAACATATTTGCATTCCTTCAAGTATATGATTTGCAAATTTGCGTTCCTGATTTTCCACACAGCCTTATGCCAAAAGCCTTCCACCAAATTGTTTTTTGTTTTGTTTTTTTTGCAGATGAGAACGTGGCTCTGAAATATTTAGTAGAGTGCATTCATATGAAGCTAATCCATAATGCAGGTTTCTCCCACCCATATCTTCTGCTCTCAAAGTTTTTGTTAGTACCAGCACTGAAATGTAGTATTCAGCATTCAAATCACAAATTATTAGCCACATGTACATCTTTTTTTGAATGGTAAACATCCAATTTACCTTCAGCTGGTTTCCTTGCTTCAAGGAAACGGTGCAAAGAAGTACAGTAGCGACTCTTCACATCTTAGAAGACACTAATTTCAACCTTGGCTTTACATGCACTATTCCAGTGCAGTAGATTGGTGGCTCTGTGGATTAGAAAAGGAATTCAATTTGATAAAATGTCTAGACGATGCACAGAATGGAGAGGAATATAAATGTAAATCAAGGTTTAGAGGTGTTTATGCACATTTGAGTTGCCACATGTTTAGAAGTGTGAAAACCAGTGCTTAAAGTAACATTTCACCTAAAAATACACATTCTGTGTCACTGACTCACCATAATGTTATTCCAAAGCTGTATGCGGTTTCTTTTTTTCTTTTTTCTTTATTTTTCTTGTTTTATTAACGTAACTCAACCAGTTCATAGTGACTATTTCTATTAAGCTCCAACAGGGTTTCTGCAGATTATATGCAAGTTAAATTTAAGAATTCTCAAAGAATTTTTAAGAAAATTATTGGAATGAATGGAAGGGAACTCTGTCAATATGTTCTCTAAATGCAAATGTCTGAGGAGAACAATAAGTCTTGCCAAAACTTCACTTCCAACAGATAACCATTACTTTTTAATGAATTTACTTTTTAATTCTTGAACCTCTCTTCCAGTGCATTCAGAAAATCAACTTAATTCAATAATTCAAAGAGGAGTTTTCATAACTTCCTGACAGATATTTGTTCTGAACAAAAATATTAATTTTTTGCAGAGTGCAACATTTAATATCTTGAATTTAGGAATGTAAGATTTCTTCTCTGATTTAAGAACTTTTTAAGGCCTTAATTTGTGTAAGGGTGAATGAAGACCTTTGTAAGGCTCACAGAAACCCTGTTCTAGGAGGAGGAGAAAAGCCTGAAAAATAAACTTTTAGAGCTGTAAGATTCTGGATGAACTGAGAATCGCAATTATCCCACTATTCTGATTAAGCGTTAATTGCTCCAGTCTATTAAAAATGTTTAATTAATTTGAATCAATTATTTAAAACAAAGTGTTGAATGATTCAATGACTCACTCATAAAGACTTCACTTGTTTCATTACTGGATGAATCAGCGTTTTTGAAAAAATTCTTGAATGAATGATTCAATGACAAATACATTTTTTAAGTCACTTGCGGTCGATATTTGAAGCTCCGTTTTCAAAAGGTGATTTTCTCCATTTTGATCACTAACATAGTTGAGTGTTTGTAACAGAAATAACCATTTCTGATGATATTGATTTAAGACTGTTTGTGACGCTGTTTCATACCTGCTTTCTCATTGGCAGTACTGTAAACATAGATTTGATTGTTCAGGTGTGGTTTTGTCAGGTTTATTAGACAGGCGGATCGTTGTCATTTAAGAATAACATTGGGTGGTGTCAACATTGCGATCTTTTAACGATTAATTGTGCAGCTTGGATAAAAGTAGTCCAAGTAATTTGTGCATTATATTCCATGTTTTCTGAAGTCATACAATAGATATGTGTCAGGAAATGTAATTTATTATTTTTTTCTCCAGTAAGCTGATAACCCCTGTGAGAAAATCAAATTCATTGAACAGTTTGATTTTGTGAAAAATTTATGTCCAATTCATGAACAAATTAGAACAAATGCACATGTCAAGTAACACAATATTAATTTCTTTAAATTTAGATTTCTCTGATCTACATATGCATTTTAGGACGTTTTGAAGGCCAAAAAATCTGACAATAATAACTTTAAAATCTCTCCTTGTCATCTCCATCACTTTCTTTTTTTTTCCCCCTCAGTCTCCTTATCTTTGTCTCTTCTCCTCCTAAAGCTGAGTTTTGACCGTCTTTTCATTTTAATCTGCATCAATGTCGAAAGTAAATATAGGGTCAATTGATATGTATATGTTTTATGAATCATTTTCTTAGAGAAATTAATTACTGAAGGCTTCCAGGAAAGCAAAGTTTAATCGAAGTTTATTAAATTAATTCACAATATGTGCATTTATTAATAATCATATGCCAAATATATGATAAACGGCTTCGTTATTGTTTCTTGACCCCTCACATTGACAGTTAGGCTATACTACTTATTATTACATGAATCACATAAATTACAGCTACTAGGCCTACTCAAAACGGCAAAGTCAGACTGAAGTTTAGTTTGCATCCCTGATTATTTTTGTCGGTCGTTTTATAATATCAAATATAAAAGTTATCACGAAATGGGTAGTTTTTCTAGTTGCATATTATCTCGCACTTTATGACCACTGTAATGAATTGCTGTAAAAATTACTAGCATTATTTTACAGCCGCTGGCTGTTTTTTAATAAACTGCAATGCATTCTGGGGTCACGTGTTGGTTTGACTCAAATTTACAGAATAGTGCTGTAAAATGACCCTTCGTAATTTAAAAAAAAAATACAGTTACTGTAATCAGAGAATACTGGGAAATTCTGTAAATTATTTTACAGTAACACTACTGTAAATTTTACAGTAACTGGCTGGCAACCCTGCATCCAGTATTATATTGTAAAATTTACAGTAATTTTTTAACAGTGACCGCTAACTGAAGCGTTGCGCTGGAAGTTGCGCTCAGCATTTTCCGTTAACATTAAGCCTGGCTAGTATGATTTAATTGGTCATCTCAAATATTTTAAAATTGAGGACCAGTATATAATTTAAATGTAATATAATATAATACAATTAAAATGTAATTATAATATAATATAATGCACTGTCCCTTTCATGAAATGTAAAGTATATCAGATCCTTCTCCAGTGCGACCATGAATATAAAAGCAAAACAACGGTCAACAGATGGACGTAATTGATGTGGCAGAGGCAGAAGTCTCACTCCGAGATGCTCAGAGGGAACGTTTGGGACGATGTGAGATCAGAGGTCAATCTAAGTGCACCAGAAATGTCTCTGGAGTCTTCTAGGATGCTGCTGCTGGTAGTTCCTGTTTAGGGTCATGTGGCAGTCACGCATTATTAGTGAAGCATAGCTAAAGACAGGAGAGCAATGCCGCCCACCGCAAATAAAGCAGTACGGCACCATTGCGGACACTCCTCTGATGGAGCTCTTTACAGCATGAAGCAGCAGGAGTTGTGTTTTAGCAAAGAGGCTTAACACTTATGAATACATTTTCTGCTTGTTTCCCCATTACTGTGGGCATCATAAGCCCGTCACACACCCCTGATCGCATTTCAGCACAGCTAAACTTCAAACCATGCATTCTCATGGCTTTTTGTGTGGGATTTATGCTTCTTCTTCTTCTTCTTCTTTTTTTTTTTTTCTCAGTGATTTTTCTACTTGGTTTTGGATTTGATTTGTTTTTGCATTGTGAGATTTCCTGGATCTTTTGGGTTCTGCATCACCAATTAAACTATGTTATAAATATTAAGGAAGCATTTGGAAAAAATGTTGTAGCAGGGTTATTTTTAACTAAAACTTAACCATAAAAACATTTGTTAAATGATATAAAATATAAAGGCAACATTTCTCTTGAACTTGAACTTCTTTTAAAAATAAAAATGTTTATAGGCCTATAAACAAATGGAAAATGAATAAAAACTAATTCCGAATATTAATAAAAAAACAATATAATAGTAAATCAGTAGGGCTGTGTATCGCCAACAATGTCACGATACGATACGCATCACGATATGGTTCAATTTGGAATTTACATTTCTTTTGAGTAGAGTTTAGTAACAATAATGTGTTTATTGAATAACCAGTGTTATAACAGTTGTGATAACTGAAAAACAATTTTGTTTTTGTCATTAAAAAAAACAATGTTTTAAATGAAATATAAAAAATTGTCACAAAAAAACCTTATAATGACTTCCTTGCTTTTAAAGTCACTGCCTCAGTAACTGAAATGACAATTATAGTAATTTCTTATTACTTCCTATTATAAGCAAGCACACCAAATCACAGAATATCTAAGTTCTCATTCTGTTTTGTTTCAGACCTTAATTAACACACGGCTCAAACTTACAAAACATTGAGTAACCATCCTCAAATGTTTGGCGGTGGCCAAGTGGTTTTCCAGCGTCAACTTCCGTCTGTGGTCCAACACGCAGTTGCACAGAGTGCAAAATAACTTGCCTCCACTGCATTGTGACACACTGGGAAACTGCTTCGCGCGCTCTTTTGCACTTATTTTTGTTGGTAAATGAGAATGATTTGGGTGCTTCATCACGATTTCACCGCGGGGTTTGCAGATGATGTTCACGTCGCGTAATTACGTCACTTCTTAAGGTTCCCTTGGCAATAGGGGAAAATAATGGCGCTTTACTTGTGTGAAGTAAACGCAACATTTTTCAACTCTCTGCGAAGATATATGTGACTTTTTTGCAACAAAAATGCAAGCATTATGAAATCATGCTGGCCCCGCATATTTTGGTTGCTGAAATCGGCAAGTGCAGCGTATTTGAGAAAATGCTACTCTGCTACTTGCGTTGCTAGCGCCAATTGACGTCACGTGATTGGCTACATTTAAAAGCACGAGGTATCGACACGCGCATCGTCATGAGTTCATGACGATGTATCGCTGTATCGATATTCTGAGCACAGCCCTATAAATCATTAGTGCTAAAAAAAGCACTGGGGTGAGACTTTCAGAAATATGATTAAAAACAGGCTTGTAGTGATACTGTACACTCTACATGCTAATGAGCTCTGTTTTAATTGGCTTAGCTCTGTGATCATTGCCAGATCAAATTGCTGATTTACTATATATGTGTTGTAAATGTGGGTCGTAATATGTTAATGAGGTTGTGATTTATTTATATTTTTCATGATTATTTCTAAATCCATTCATTATCTAGGTCCCTTTTCACTCTCCTGTCAAATAAAATGTAGTCTAATTGTCTTCCCTGAGTATTAATTTTGATTATTGTTCTGTATTCATTATAATTAACACTATTATTATTTTACACTACCATGCAAATGTTTGGGGTCAGTTGAATTTTTTTTTTTTTTATAAAGAAAGAAAGAAACTGATACTTTCATTCAACAAGGATCCATTAAATTGGTTTATCAAAAAGTGTAATAAATTGATTTACAATTTTTTTTAACCACAGTATTGTGGTGATTTTCAGTGCTGTAGCCTTTAGTGATGTTGAGATGTCTTTAAAACTCTATCTGACATACCTTATCATTATCATTAGGTTCCAAAGGAGCAAAAAATACATAGATTATCACAAACTGCAGCCAATCAGCAAGCAAGATTTTTTTTTTCCAACGGAAAACAAGAACAAGAAAAAAAGTACAGAAAGCTGACCGAAACACTGGAGTAAATAGTTGTTGCAATGGAAATGATACACTATTGTAATTGCATTGGTGTAAACTAGCAGGTTACACTCTGTTTACACCGGACCCGTAAGGCACAAATTGGACCCATTATAATCAGCGATTCTGTCTATAATCACTGACGGTAAATGGATGCCTTGTTCCATTTCTGATGCAATCCACACGTTTGCACTACTGACAACACAACAAATGATGACAATTTTGAACATTCGCTTTGTGTCTGAGGACATGCCAATTTTG
Organism: Opsariichthys bidens; assembly: GCA_037194245.1. Lineage (NCBI taxonomy): Eukaryota > Metazoa > Chordata > Actinopteri > Cypriniformes > Xenocyprididae > Opsariichthys > Opsariichthys bidens. Next base: position 382,855 of record CM074314.1, read on the forward strand.
GAACGTTGCAGACCATTTTCTTTTGCAAGTCACAAGTTTCATCTCATAAACAGTGTTGGGGAAAGTTATTTTTAAAAGAAATGCATTACAGTGTTACGTTTGTCCCTAAAAAAGTAACTAATTGCATTCCATAGTTACATAGTTATTGTAATTTTACATTACTTTTGTGTAATTTTCTTCTCACCTAGGCTTGTTTTTTTTTTTATAACAACAAAAAAAAAGTTCTATTTTGGCAAATGATAAGGCCCTTTCACACCAAAAGGATGGAAATGCATATTTATGCCTGTACAGAAGAGGGCGCAGCTCAAAAAAATCTTTCTGGATTAAAGAATAGGATAAAGGAGAAGTAAATTCAAACTCTTATTTCTAAATTTAATCCCAAGTAATTTTTGCTTATAAGTATAGTAGTATTAGATCATTTAAGGTCAGCAGCTAATACATTGGGTAATAAAGTGAGATTAAATGCATAAATTATATAAGTGTAATATAATACAGTGGGGCAAAAAAGTATTTAGTCAGCCACCAATTGTGCAATTTCTCCCATTTAAAAAAATGAGAGAGTAATCTGTAATTTCTGTAATTTTTCTCATAGGTACACTTCTACTCTGAGAGAACGAATGAGAAAAAAAAAATAAAATCACATTGTCTGATTTTTAAAGAATTTATTTGCAAATTATGGTTTAAAATAAGTATTTGGTCAATAACAAAAGTTCATCTCAATACTTTGTTATATACCGTTTGTTGGCAATGACAGAGGTCAAACGTTTTCTGTAAGTCTCCACGAGGTTTTTACACACGGTTGCTGGTAGTTTGGCCCATTGCTCCATGCAGATCTCCTCCAGAGCAGTGATGTTTTGGGGCTGTCGCTGGGCAACACGGATTTTCAACTCCCTCCAAAGATTTTCTATGGGGTTGAGATCTGGAGACTGGCTAGGCCACTCCAGGACCTTGAAATGCTTCTTACGAAGCCACTCCTTCGTTGCCCGGGCGGTGTGTTTGGGATCATTGTCATGCTGAAAGTCCCAGCCACATTTCATCTTCAATGCCCTTGCTGATGGAAGGAGGTTTTTACTCAATCTCACAATACATGGCCCCATTCATTCTTTCCTTTAGAGTTAGGGTTAGGATCAGTCGTCCCGGTCCCTTTTCAGAAAAACGGCCCCAAAGCATGACGTTTCCACCCCCATGCTTCACCGTACGTATGGTGTTCTTTGGATGCAACTCGGAATTCTTTCTCATTTTCATTCTTTGGCTTGCTTAAGTTGGGGACACTTGCTTAATATTCAGCAGTGCTTTTGATATGCCTGCATTGGCACCGTTGTATGCGAACTGAGCTGAGCGGGACGATTACACCACTGTTTTCTCCAGTGCTGATATACAAAAATTAACTATTGATCATTGCAATGGAATGAATCAATAATATATAGAATAAGATGGACAATCACACCATTTTCTTTGGGAGCTGCTGTGCAGCCAAAATTATTTGCCAATTATTAATGTAAAGCTTCTTTGACACAATTTGCTTTGTAAAAAGCGCTATATAAGTAAAGGTGACTTGACTTGACTTTCTCCTCCCAACACAACAAGTTATCAAAAAGTTCTATTTTGGTTTCATCTGACCATATAACATTATTCCAATCCTCTTGTGGATCATCCAAATGCTCTCTAGCAAACTTCAGATGGGCCCGGACATGTACTGGCTTAAGCAGGGAGACACGTCTGGCACTGCAGGATTTGAGTCCCTTTGTTACTTTGGCCCCAGCTCTCTGCAGGTCATTCACTAGGTGTAGGGTTCTGGGATTTTTGCTCACCGTTCTTGTGATCATTTTGACCCCATGGGGTGAGATCTTGCATGGGCTCCAGATCGAGGGAGATTATCAGTGGTCTTATGTCTTCCATTTTCTAATAATTGCTCCCACAGTTGATTTCTCCACACCAAGCTGCTCGTCTATTGCAGATTCAGTCTTCCTAGCCTGATGCAGGTCTACAATTTTGTTTCTGGTGTCCTTTGACAGCTCTTTGATCTTGGCCGTAGTGGAGTTTGGAGTCTGACTGTTTGAGGCTGTGGACAAGTGTCTTTTATACTGATAACGAGTTCAAACAGGTGCAGTTAATACAGGTAACGAGTGGAGGACAGAGGAGCCTCTTAAAGAAGTTACAGATCTATGAGAGCCAGAAATCTTGATTTTTTTTTTTTTTTTTTGTAGGTGACCAAATACTTATTTTCCACCATAATTTGCAAATTAAGTCTTTAAAAATCAGACAATGTGATTTTCTGGATTTTTTCCCCCCCTCCTTTCTGTCATTATTTAAGTGTACCTATGATGAAAATTACAGGCCTCTATATTTTTAAGTGGGAGAACTTGCACAATTGGTGGCTGACTAAATACTTTTTTTGCCCCACTGTATAGTTAAGTATTACAGGTTTTGAGATTGCATGTTTTTTTTTTTTTTTTCATTTTGAGGATTACTGAATGTTTTTTTGCAAGTGACAAGTAAATGCATGTCACATTTAGTGTGGAGATGTAATAACCATCATGTTTTCACAGCACACACAGCACCTCTGCACTCAACATGGGGACAGGAGAGCAGTATAATAAGAAAGAAGATATAATAACTTTCGTTATTTGAGAAAGTAACTTAGATATTTCGTTGTAAACTGAAAAAGTAATGTTACTTTACTATTTTCTGGAAAAAGTAATCTGATTACATATCTCAAGTTACTTGGTTTACCCCCAACACTGCTCGTAAATGTTTGGTGTATTCTTGTGTTGTACTTGACGGTTTAGAGTTTGTCACTGATTTTTATCTGAGCCCTGAAATCCCATCTCATTTCTTAACCCTAATATTGTAATAGTTGCATAACATTTTATGAGGTTTTTAACAGATAATTAAATTGTCACTCAGCTTTATCTGTGATCTTTTATGCACGTTTTCCTCTCATAAAATAAGACTTATGGGAAGACAAGCTCTATGATAAGACTGAAAGTCTGTTTGCCCTTGTAAATCACATTGCTGTAATGCTGGAATTGATTTGACATTTTCTCCCAGTATTTGCTAGTCTTCTAGGTGGTTTATCGCTGTCTCTAATGAAATAGAGTCCAACCTGAAGTGTCTGTTGTTCTGGTAAACAGGGTGTTTTTAGTACCACACAAGACTAACTTTTTGTTGTTGCAACAAGTAACTCTTATCTCAAGTCATTGCTCAGTTCAGAGATAGAAAGCTGAGGGTCCAAGTGCATCTGAAAGTCCTTGATTTGCAGGTGCTGGTGTGCCGTAGCGCATGTTGGCATATTGCTCTCGCTGCATTGTTCACACATGACAGGATCTCGTCTCAAGTGGCGGAATGAATGAATTGATCTGTGAGGCGCGTACATGAGAGATTGAATCTAGATCATAAATGGAAAGTTTAGCAGAGCGTGGTTTTATAAGGGCAAGAATCAGAAATAAAAGGTGAAATGCAGATTACTGACTGTAATACTTTCAACTATGAACAGTTATGGTTCTAAAGTCTGATTGAATTATACACATTGAGTCTTTTTAAAATGTTTAATATATGCAGGATTATTTTTTTTTTTCTTTTTTCATTATGTGCTCTTTTGCTCATTTATTATTAAACAATACTTAGCATAAGCATGAAAACCAGAATATTATAAAATGCTTTCAGTTTTCTCTCTCTCTCTCCTTGATAGATTTGAATTTTTTTTTTTTATACCTCATTAGGCATCTTTAGATGAGGTTGGACTGATGTAGAGAACAAAAAGATGATGTATTTAATGATATGCTTTGATTTTCAAACATAGTGTGAAGACACAGAACATGCCACAGCTGCTGTATATATTTAAACCCATCCTCTTTATTTTATCAAAGCTATTTGTGAGTCAGAATTTTTTTAGCCCACAATGATGTTGTAATTTTCATATCTCACATTATTAGAACTCATATCTCAAATTATTTGAAGATACAAATGAAACGACTCGTTTTTCTTTTACTGCATGTTTTTAACCCTATGTCAGAGATACGATCAACCATACCAGTTTTATTCGAGCCGTTTGAACCGTTGGATCCATCCTGCAGCTTGAGTTTAAAGCACCTGTGGAAAAAAGCATTCCTTGTGGAATTTCCAAAGAAATTCCATGTCGCTTACAGTTTTTCCTAGTTTTCAATCTTCGTTTGTGTATTCCATGATTGTGAAGTCTACAAAATTAGACTGAGAGACCATTCAAAGGCCTTTGCAGGTGTTTTGAGTTAATTGGCTGATTAGAGTGTGGCACCAGGTGTCTTCAATATTGAACCTTTTCACAATATTCTAATTTTCTTAGATACTGAATTTGGGATTTTCCTTAGTAATCCTTCCTTATAATCATCAAAATGAAAAGAAATAAACATTTGATATATATCAGTCTGTGTGTAATGAATGAATACAATATGCAAGTTTCACTTTTTGAATGGAATTGGTGAAATAAATCAACTTTTTGATGATATTCTAATTATATGACCAGCACCTGTGTGTGTGTGTGTGTGTGTATAAAATAAAATAAAATAAAATAAAAAAATAAAATAAAAATTATATATATAGCCATTAAGGGATGTAGGGGATTTGACGCCATTTTATTTTATAAATCTATCTTTTCACATTGTTTTTGGTTAGCGAGGTAGGTAAGTTTAAATTCTGCTTTTTTGGGGTGTGTTAGGAATTGTAGAGGTTAAACCATTTGGCATTGTCTCCCCCTGACGCTAAACCCTTATTAAGAAATAAAATGTATTTCTTTTCGGTATCTCTCTGGTAGCGAAACTCATTCATTCTTTTTTATCCATTACGGCTGACAAGTCTTTTTGAGTATGATGCTACAAGCTTGGCACACCTAATTTTGTGCAGTTTCTCCCTTTCTTCTTTGCAGGACCTCTCAAGCTCCCTCAGGTGTGATGGGGAGTGTCGGTGCACAGCCATTTTCAGATCTCTCCAGAGATGTTCAATCGGGTTCAAGTCTGGGCTCTGGCTGGGCCACACAATGACATTCACAGAGTTGTCCCATAGCCATTCCTTTGTTATCTTGGCCCTGTGCTTAGGGTTGTTGTTCTGCTAGACAGATGAACGATCGAGAATTTTGTTTGGTCTGAGAGTCCTTCAGGTGCTTTTTGGCAAACTCCAGACAGGCTGTCGTGTGCATTTAACTGAGGAGTGGCTTCCGTCTGGCTACTCTACCATACAGGCCTGATTGGTGGAGTGCTGCAGAGATAGTTGTTCTTCTGGAAGGTTCTCCTGTCTCCACAGAGAAATGCTGGAGCTCAGTCAGGGAGGTGTCCAAGAACCTGATGGTCAGAGGATGCACCTGAGATCAATTTTGATTTGTAATGGCAAAGGCTGTGAATACTTGTGAATTTTTTTTTTTTATTAGGGCCCAAGCCCAAAGGGCGAAGGCCCTATTGTTTTCCTTAGCATTATTATTATTATTTTTTTTGGGGGGGTTTTTGGCACTTTTGGGGCCCTTAACATGCACGAAAACTCTTGCAACTTTGCACACACATTGGAACCCGTGGCCATTAGGACGTCACAGAGGCTGGGACCCGGGCGTGGCAGGGGGGCTTGACAGCGGGGTTGCATGCATGTATTAGTATGAAACTCGGTACACATGTAGACTTCATCGGGCCTGACAACTTTCGTGCTCCAAGTTGTACGCCACCTCAACAGGAAGTGAGCTATTATGGGTTGTTTGAAAAATACATGCTCTGGAATTTGATATACTCCTCTTAGGCGCTTAATGCAATCACCACCAAACTCGGTCAGCATGAAGTAAAGACATTGATTATGCAAAATTGCCTGCAGATTTTTGATATCTCAAACGGTTTGCCCCGAGGCGAGAAAAGAGAAACAGGAAGTGTGTTATAACTTCTGCATACATTTATTGATTTTTATGAAACTTCAGCTGTGTGTTCGCTGTAGCAGGCCGAGCACATGGATGTGACTATTGTCAAAAGAGTCAAAGATATAGCGCCACCAACTGGCAGTAGGAAATGTCACTTTGAAAATGCTTTGAGATCACCCTCTTATTTTTACCCAATATTCTTTAACAGAATAATGTCAAGACATGGCAAATGTAGACCTGTTAAAAGATCTTTGATATTTTAAACACTGTTGCCATGGTAGCAGATCAAAGTTTCAGATCAAAATATTTGTTTTGGATGCTTTTGAGACTTTTGAGACTTGAGCATGCTTCAAATTGCATGCAACTCGACACACACATCAGGATTGTCATCCACTATTGCAAAGCCTTAAAAACAGGCCTGGAGGAGGGGCTCTATAGCGCCATCTTTTGACAAAAGTTGGGGGGTTAGTTTAACCTACAGTCACCAAATTCAGTACACATATTGTTCTGTTTAAGCCGGACAACTTTCCAATTCATAGTCATTACCTCCGACCAACAGGAAGTCAGATGTTTTGGTTTGAATGTGGATATTTTGAATAATCGAGCTCTTAGGGGATTCATGCAATTGCCACCAAACTTTTTGAATATGATGACAACTTACTGAAAATCCTAAATTGCAAATGATTATAGTTTGTATTGAATGGTGTTACCATAGTGAAGGTTTAAGTTAAGAACAAAAAGGAAAATAGGAAGTTGTTTACGAATAATTGAAATATACACACTTAATTTCTACATTTAATAGTACAAATATCATAAATAAACACATTTTAATTTATTTTTTAATTTCAAGAAGTATTTGTAAATTGAAATGAGGCAGATAATTGCTCTTTGATTAAAATAATTGAAATGATAATCAAATGAGCACTTGAGGGCAGCATATACCTATTTTTAAATAGGGTTGAGTTAAATGCAACTGCAATGAAATAGTTACTCACATTTTGTATTTTAAATGCGTAATTAAGTTGCATTTCGTTACTCCCCAACCCTGGCAGTTAATCAAACCAGTTTATTTGTTGGCCACTGACAACATAGTATTATATACAAAGTTTGATAATTGTGTTTTTTTAAATATTTTAATTAACCTAAGATAAATACTGATGTACTTATAAAAATTTTGAACTGCTAATAATAACTTCACACTCATTTAAAACTGAGCTATGACACAATATCACTATCTGGACAGGACAAGTTTTCTAAACGATGTTTGAGTTTCAATTCTTATCATCCAATATCTGTGTTTTCATGTGGTGATTTAGACAGAAATAAAATCAGTCTGCTTTTCACATAGGAGGGAGTGTGTATTTTCTAGACATGGACGTTACACGAGGTCACATGCTGTGTTGGCAAGCATCACGTATGACAAATATGTTTTTAGATTAATTATTTATTGATATAATAACATTTTATTAAAAAGATTACATTTCACACAATTTTATAAAAGTGGCTGTTTATAATAATCTTTCATAAGTGAGAAATAAAATCTAAACACACATCTTACTCTTACCTGACGCTTATTTGGCTCCATTTGTTAATTTTATACCACCCATATTGGAATTAATTGAAAGCATCCTTTTGTTGCATAATATTGGTGCGCAAACGGTAACTTAGCTTGGCCAAAAAACAAATTCTGAACTCACTTGAAAGTGACATATGACGTCCTATGAAATTAAATGAATCTAAATTTAAATATCTTATAGATGTGGCTGTTGTGGTTTGTGATCATATGGGCACCAACTGCTGCAGTAAATATGGTGAATTCAAATGAATTTGACATAGTCTTTTTATATTTACCCATTTGAAATGCCTATTGCCCACTATGGATAGTTGCCTTGAAGCCACCGGGTTGGCGGTGCCACCGGGCTTGGGCCCGTCATCACTGCTAGCAGCTATATTTTATTATTATTATTATTATTATTATTATTATTATTATTTTATTTTTTTACATTTTTTGTATTTTTAATACATTTGTAAAGATTTCAAATTGTTTGTAGAATTTTGAGGAAAATAATGAATTTAATCCCTTTTGGAATAAAGCTCTATCTTAACAGAATGTGTAACTGTGAAGCGCTGTGAATACTTTCCAGATGCACTGTATATACATATATATATTGGGGGTGTAACGATACACAAAACTGATGATTTCGGTACATACCTTGGTTTTGTCACTGTTCAATTTAATATGGTTTGGTACAGCAGGGGGAGAAAACAAAACAAATAAATTGCTTTTTTTTTATTAAACAGTAGTTTACTGACTGTCTTTAAATAAATTCAATTATAATTAAAATTTTCTTAAGGATAAAAAAAAGATCTCTGTTAATGCTTTAAACTGTATAGGGAGTGCTTACTTGCACATTATTTGCACATAAGTTTCAGAGCCCAAACTATTAGCCTAAATTTAGTTGCTATTTAATTTTTGATATATAATAATCAACACTCAAATTTTATGCAAACTTGTAAACTGCACATAAGGCAGTTTTTAGCATTAACTTCTAAATCTAATTAAAAAATTATCTTCTTAATTCAATTCATTGTTGAAATGTAATCATGTACACAGTTGCTGTCATTTTGCGACGAGCAGGGCGGGCGAGAGTCGTGAAGGCCAGTGACGTGATTGGCAATGAGCGCCAGCTGCTCGGCGCACCGGTCTCGTATCTCTCGCGGAGGAGCTCCGGAAGCATAAAAGAGGAGCGACGACAGTGAAGGACGAGAGAGGATCTGGCCTGGACTTTATGTTGTGTTTTATTTTGTTTGTGTGGGCGGCAGTCTCCGTGCTGCCACCATTTTACTTTGGTTTTGTTGTTTTTGAGTTTATTAAAGTTTTGGTTGAACGTTTGCCAGTCCCCTCACGGCTCTCGCCCGCCCTGCTCGTCACACATTTTTATGACCGATTTATTCAAACACACATTAAATGATCAAGACATAACTAGTCTAAGTAAAAATAATTAATATATAGGCTAATATAGTGCATATATTTGGTAAGAGTTCATTTCTCTGGTGACCTAACAAGCTGTGGGCTTGCCTGAGGTAAATCGTATGTGACAGAGTATTTACATTTTACAAGCGGTTTTATTGTCGTCTTTCTACCATTGAAACACTGACTGAGAGATTACACAATATATTATACATTCCAGTAAGTTGTACTGTATCTTTCAACATACCTTCAGATGTTCATTCATGTTTAAAATTAAATGGATGCATATCTCCATTTGTGATTTGTAGAAATAATCACAAAATCTATTGACAACCAGTTATTTACAAATAAGCATCATTTAGTATGTTTATTAATCCATTTCCTTCATGGGGACTGCTGGCTGGTCCCTACAATGTAAGTGATGTAAGTTTTACTATCCTTGGGGACATTTCCACACAAAGCAGGTTAAACAAGTACACACACACACACACACACACACACACACACAAGCGTCTGCATACATGTGTAAAAATGAAATAAAGTTAAATTATATCTCAACTTTTGTGCCTTTAATCTAAAAATTGAAATCTATACAATATCACCCAAAACCAAAGTGATGTTTCAGAGAAAAAAAAGATAAAAATAAAAAACAGTGTGTGTAGGCTTCTTATATCATCTGTATGCATCCACAAAGTTGATACACAAGGTTCACCAAACATGTTTATTACTCTGTCATCAGCATCAGCGTCATTCTTTTGTACTGCTGTCACACAGTACACATCTGTAAAGCAGTTGCTTATCTTAATTCTCTAGACAATCAAGACAACATGTGACTTCTTGTATTTTTGTGCTGAATTCAAAGGCAGAAACATAAAGAATGAATCATGTGACAATGGACCAGACACTGAATTCCTGTGCTACGTCTGCATCCATTCCTTGCTTATCATGTTTCCAGCTAGCTGTATTTTTGATGAAAGCCCGCCAAATTTTATGTCTAAACTTATAATAAGATTAATATTTAACACCTTCACAATGTTGTAACACATTTATCTAATTTAATATTAAAGCGATTAAGTGATTATGTTCTGTGTGATTCTAAAGACAAATATCTGCAGCAAATTGTATTTATAAATCAAATAAAATGGTAATTTGCAGTCTTTGCAAGAAGAAAATGATCACTGAAGCATTAAAGTATTAAACATCATTTACTAGTAAATCACATGTACTAATGTTATTGTTCTCTGATGCTTATGAACTGCATAAGTATAAAGTATAATGTATCCAATATTTAAATTCTTTCAGATTTCAGCACATTCAAAATAAAAGATTAATTGCACTAACTATTAAAAAAAAAATAAATAAATAAAAATAATAAATCAGATGATTAATTCTCATTGAGTATTTTCATGAGGGTTGTCAATTGAATCATTTTAACTTGATTAATTATAGGATGTGCTGACTATTTAATCCCAATAATCATAGTTAATTGGAAATACTACTCACTGGAAAATACTACATATCTGTAAAAATTGAAATACGTTGTTCTAGGTACAATTTGCTGCACTTTTCAGGTGACACATACACGAGGTGCTATAAGCGATTATTATTTATTTCTTCATTGCAGATGCGTGAAAAAAAGAGAAAATAAAAGTGCCTGTGAGTCATTTGCAAAATGATATTGCTGTGCTTATATTGTGTTTCATGGCAGTTTTGAAGTGAAATGGCATCTTCACTTTTCTCTGGAACAGTAAAACATGACATTTTAGTGAGTTTGTTTTACAAAATGTTTTTATTGTTTTTTGTATTTAATGCCTAAATACTTATTAGATTTCCATTTTCTGATCCTTCCCTGTATTGATCTTTATTGTTGTCGTTTATTTGAAAAAGAAAACAAAAAGTAAAACTTTTTTGAGATGTTAAAATGAAATGTTTCTTCTTCTCCATCAGGTTTTCTCTAGCTCCCCGTGAGCAAAAGTGTCTCTTGTTCTCCTGAGCCGCTCTGTCATGATGTCACGGTACCATCAGCGTTTTGAGCGTGATTTCCGCGGTGTTTGGGAGAGGAAGGAGCGATGTGCCACCAACAGCAGCTGTGGTGGCAACGTTAATGGCTGTATCTCCACATCTGCCTCCTCCACCTCCAACAACCGTCCCGGCCTCCTCCCCCTGCCCATCATCCCTTCGCTGCTGCCCACTCCAGTCACCGGGACAACCAGCACATCCAAAAATGAGCTGACCTGCAAGCGATTAGCTCCCACCTGCACGACCTCCACGACTAAGGTAGGACTGAACACACCTGTTGCCACTGTCTCATGATGGGTTTACTCGCCCTCATGTCATTCCAAACTGATATCATTTTCTTTTCTTTTCTGAAACATAATGGAGATAGGTTTAGGATTCAGTGGTAATTCACCATGCCAAGGACCAAAATTTATCATGAAAGTGTCCATATGACTTAAGGTGGTTTGATTTTTTTTTTTTTTTTTTTTGTGGTCAATTTTGTGTGATTAAAGGGATAGTTCTCCCAAAAATGAAAAATTAATTTACTCACCCTCATGTTGTTCCAAATGTCCAAGAGTTTTGGTCACTAAGGTCGCTAATAGACCGGCGTGCATCTAATAAATGATTCATTCAAGAATTGTTCGAGTTTACTGCAACAATGGGGCCGCGAATTTCACATACTTTTGAAAATCCAGCATTTAGTTGATCCTGGTAAGTGCTCATTTTCACAGTTGTAAACACTGTGACTGCTTTCCTCTTCCACGAGGCTGTTTGGCGCCACAGCATTTGTTTCCAGGTAGACCATAAAAATATGTGACGCACACGTCTCCCGTACATCCTGTAGAATTCAATGAACCAGATGACAACTTTGAAAATCCTGAAGTGTTTCCAGTTAAATGTACCATATGCATCAGACGTTCAGCCAGCGGTCCGTGGGCATGACATCTGAGGCTGAGACTAATGGTCACACAACTTGTATGTTGACATCTGTCTAATTTGACTGGGAAGGTTATATTCTCTTTTTATTGTGCTATATCAATTATACTTGTATGCATTTAAATTTTGATATTTGTTTATTTATATTTTCTATTTGCATTTAGCATGGTTTTTCCATTGGATGGATATATCCATTGGAGCATCTGTTGATGTTCACATCAAGTTTGAGAGCTTTGCGACATCATTACGTGCCATGTGTTTGTTGTCTCCACTCTCAGCGAAAAAAAAAAAAGAGAGAGATTAAAGCGTGTGCGGTGGCTGATCTTAGGGTCAATTTTTCTGTCATCCATCATGAAAGCCCTGCAGCCACCCCCGCCACCGGATCTCTACAACCCATCACTGATAACGAATAGCATGACTGCTTATTGATCTGTGTCAAGAAGAAACTCCCGCTACCTGCTTTCATATTGTAGGCAGGCCGGAGTGTGGTGGGGGGAAAGAATAAAGCTATCTTAGATTTGCAGACGTCTACACCGGGGAAAGTGTGGGGTCAAAAGCAATATTTCCATGCATCTTTCATTCCACATTCAATGGATTCTTTATGTCAAAAGCTGGACATTTTATTATTTTAAGTGTCGGCATATTGGCTTCACACATCCTTGGACTGTATTCAGGTTTCAGCAGTGGCGTGAGCAGCAAACAGTTGAGTGTGCGCTGAAGTAATTTGCCCGCATATTAAGTTACGAATCTCAATGAGAAGATTGGCTTTGTGGCCTTTTCGTCTTGATCCTGTGAAAAGAGATATAAATTCTGTCAAATGACACAAAAACATCAATTTGTTGCACTCAGCTGCAAAAAGTGTTGGTGAAACTACTTTGAAACTTTGCTACAAGCTAATTATATTTTAAAGAAGCAAATACAAATCTGGCTTTTCTGTTGATTAATGTATCTAATGTAAGTAGGTATTATGCAAACTACTAAAAAAGCTATTTAATGGAGCAGTGCATGGCCAAGGAGTATCTAAACACAAACAGTCTTTCTTATAGATGGTAAGACATATTTCAAAAACACTCTTTGGAAGTTAGTTGGGCCGACACCAGCAACAAGCAGCCATTCCGTATTAGAGCACGAATGATGATCGAGGAGAGAGAACGAGCAAGATGGAGATTTGAAGAAAAACTGCAGAAAGAGAGATAAGACACAATCACTGTATTGAAGGTTTATTACTGGGTAAGCGCTTTAGTACCCATGTTAATATTATAAAAGCAAGCACTCGAGAGAGCTAAGTGGGAAGGCCTGAAAACAGACGTGGAGCATGCCTTGATTCTGAATCACACATGAGTAACACAGGGTTTGAGTGTTGAGCATTGATTTTTTGGAGCTGCTGTGCTGTTGGTGACTAGCAAGAAACTCTTTTTTGAATTTACTCTTATGTACTGTACGTTCATTTTTTGTGCTTCCTTGTCATTCGTCACCATCTTTGCTTCATTTATACACCCACCCTTGGATTCCATGTGTAACAGTGGCCAGCTAGTAAGAGTTTTGCAGGTAAACCACTGCGCACTGACGATCGCTTGAGAATTTGTTGTTTAGCGTCATAGTTTGTGCACTTGCCTCGCATGCCAGCAGCGATCGGGGTTCGAGACCGACTTGGAGCTGGGTGGTTAGGATGAGTGGGTGAGTTTTGGAGGCGGAGCAATGAATAGAGGGATGTGTTTGTTTGGGTTGATTTCAAATATCAAGAATGTCCAATTCGAATGTCCAAGCGTTTTGGAAATACAGCTTACCCCATATTTAAATCCACACTAGAGAAACAGGAGATAAAGCAAACAAATTTATATATATAACTGAGATCTTGCTCAAAGTCTTGTAGAAGCAGGTTAAAATGGCATAGTTGTGGTGGTTAGATGAATTTTTAATTTTTTTTTTTTTTTTTTTTATAAAGCTGCAATCTGTAAGTTTAGCTTATTTTTTTGCCAATTGTAGTTATTTGCAGAATTATCATTTTTATGTGTGTTGTCCATCGGCACGGCTCCTCAGGGTGGAGGAATCTAATATTTTGAGGAGAATGTGTTGCTGTCATTTACCGCACCAGTAGCTATTGTAAAGGTACTTTGGAATCATAGATTGTAGTCTTGAAAGTATGACCAAAATAAGAATTTTGACTAGAAAATGTCATCTGAATAAGTAGGTAACAAATCTGCCATTGTTCTGACACACTGAGAAAAAAAAAGCATTACAATAAATCACGCTACTAATGGGGATTTAAATCTAATGATCGATTAGCTCATATCACATCAAACTGTGCAAATTAGTATTATTGTTATAATTTGTTGCTTCAGATTGTTCTCAAATTGTCAGTGTTAACAACATCAGCATTGCATGACTGTGTATTTAGTGTGTATTGGCGTTTCTGTACAGTCTGATCTCTAATTGTACATTTGTCATACCGTACAATCCACCAAAATAATAAGTTTGGGAAAGCATAGGGTCAAGCAATATTTCCATGCATCTTTCATTCCACATTCAAATTTTAAGTGTCGACATATTGGCTTCACACATTCTTGGATCGTATTCAGAGTTCAGCAGTGGTGTGAGCAGCAAATAATTGTGTGTGCGCTGAAGTAATTTGCCTGCATATTAAGTTACGAATCTCAATGAGAAGATTGGCTTTCTGGCCTTTTCGTCTTGATCCTGCAAAAAGAGTTGCTGCTCTTGTGAGGCAGATATATTTTTTTTCAAATGACTCAGAAGGGTCAATTTGCTGCATTTAGACTCATTAAAAAAAAGTGAATCTTTGCTTTAAGCTAAATATATTTTAAAGATCTAATCTAAGTAGGTATTCTACAAACTACTAAAACAGCTATTTAATGGAGCAGCGCACGGCCAAGGAGCATCCAAACACAAACAGTCTTTCTTATAGATGGGGTAAGGTACAGTTGTGTTCAAAATTATTCAACCCCCACTGAAATTGATTGTTTTGGCCGGTTTGACATTGATTTTGATCATTCAGTCATCCTGCTTACAATTAAATCAAAGAGGCACATGTAGGTCAGACAAATATAACATAACATTTATAATGAAATAACCACAAATGTCTTTTCTCTGCTCACATCACTATCAGTTTTATTCAACCCCCAAGTGACATTCAATCTTAATACTTAGTACAACATCCTTTTACAGTTATAACAGCTTTTAAACGTGAAGCATAGCTTGACACAAGTGTCTTGCAGCGAGCTACGGGTATCTTCGCCCATTCATCACGGGCAAAAGCCTCCAGTTCAGTCACATTCTTAAGCTTGCGCACTTCAACTGCTTTCTTTAAGTCCCACCAGAGGTTCTCAATCGGATTTAAGTCTGGTGACTGCGATGGCCATTTCAAAATGTTCCAGCCTTTAATCTGCAACCATGCTCTAGTGGACTTGGAGGTATGCTTGGGATCATTGTCCTGTTGAAAGGTCCAACGTCTCCCAAGCCTCAGGTTTGTGACGGACTGCATCACATTGTCCTCCAATATCTCCTGGTACTGAAGAGAATTCATGGTACCTTGCACACGCTGAAGCTTCCCAGTACCTGCAGAAGCAAAACAGCCCCAAAGCATGATTGACCCCCCGCCATGCTTCACAGTAGGCAAGGTGTTCTTTTCTTCATAGGCCTTGTTCTTCCTCCTCCAAACATAGCGTTGATCCATGGGCCCAAACAGTTCTAATTTTGTTTCATCAGTCCACAGAACACTATCCCAAAACTTCTGTGGTTTGTCCACATGACTTTTGGCATACTGCAGTCGACTCTTCTTATTCTTTGGAGACAGCAAGGGGGTGCGCTTGGGAGTTCTGGCATGGAGGCCTTCATTACGCAGGGTGCGCCGTATTGTCTGAGCAGAAACTTCAGTACCTACATCTGACAAATCTTTTCTCAGTTCCTCAGCAGTCACACGGGGACTTTTCTCCACTCTACGCTTCAGGTAGCGCACAGCAGTCGAAGTCAGCATCTTCTTTCTGCCACGACCAGGTAGCGTTTCAACAGTGCCCTTTGCCTTGAATTTGCGAATGATGCTTCCTATGGTGTCTCTTGGTATGTTTAACATCTTTGCAATCTTCTTATAGCCATTGCCCTTCCTGTGAAGAGTAATCACCTCTTCTCTTGTCTTCCTGGACCATTCTCTTGACTTCACCATGTTTGTAACCACACCAGTAAATGTCTAGAAGGAGCTGAGTATCACAGTCATTTTAAAGCTGCCTAATTGGTGCTTATTAGGCTTTATTGCTGCTCCCTGACATCCACAGGTGCATTCAATACCTGATTGAAAACACTTCAATGGACCTCTGTTCTTCAGAGTGGTAGTCTTTAAGGGGTTGAATAATTGTGTCAATGAAGAATTCACAAAAGAAACATTTACTACTGTATTACAAAACCAATTGATGTCATTTTAGTTGCATATGCTTCTTTAAGAAGTCCTTGTAGGATTTCATTCTGAATTCAATTACAAATGTACTCTAAATTCTCTAAAACCATTTACAGCATTGGGGGGTTGAATAATTTTGAACACAACTGTATTTCAAAAACACTCTTTGGAAGTTAGTCGGGCTGACACCAACAACAAACGTGTAGCCAATGCATATTAGGGAACATATGATGACCAAGGAGAGAGAATGAGCAAGAGGGAGATTTGAAGAAAAACTGCAGAAAGAGAGATAAGACAGAATACAAAAGAGATCAAAAGAATATCACTGGATTGAAGGTTTATTACTGGGCAAGTGCTTTAGGACCCACGTTAATATTGGGAAAGCTTTCCAAGCGCTGGAGAGAGCTAAGTGGGAAGGCCAGAAAACAGACACGGAGGCTGCTTTGATTCTGATTCACAAGTGAGTAACACTGGGTTTGAGTGTCATTGATTGTCTGGAGCTGCTGTGCTGTTGGCGACTGTAGCATCTGGACTGGATCATTGATGATCAATTAATTTTTATGTTTTAGGAAAAGCTTTTAACCTTCTGAACTGCATAGTTAAATCACAGCTGGCTCCGGCCCGTCCTGACCCTCATGGGCCATTGACACTTTTGTGGTTATGTGTCAATGTTAAACCGATCTCTAACTCTAACTCTTTAATTTCGATCAAAAAGATCGAAATCTACTGGAGCGCCTAGATCATAGCCAAAGCTTCTTTTTCGATCACTGAATAATTTCTCTGATGTACATTAAATTTTCGTGAAAAGAAACATATTGGATGATCCACTCCATTTTGATCTGATTGTAACAAAACTGCACCAGCTCCTAACTGACTTGCATCAACCTGAATCTTCAAAGGCTGGTCAAACTGGGGTGCCACAAGGATGGGGGCTGTCGACAACAACGATTTTTACATTTATCAAAATCTCTCTGACTATTTGAAGTCCATTCAAATTTCATCGATCATTTTAGCATATCTGTCTGACAGTAGTGGAAAAATTAGGGCAAAAGCTCCGATAGTAACCAACGAGCCCCAAGAAACTTATCAGCTCCTTTTTGGTCGATGGAGAAGGAAAACCTTGCCCTGTCCCACCTCCTTTCCCAAGTACTTCACTTTGGCTTGGGAAAAACTCACATTTTGACAGGTTGACTGTAAGGCGTGCTTCAACCAAATGCTCAAAAAATGCCTGCAAATGCTGAAGATGCTACTACCAAGTGTCATGCGTAATAAAAGCGGTTACCTTTTTGGGCACATTTTGTTAAAAGAGGTCCAGCTTACTCACGAACTTGGACACCCCAACTTGGTCAACGCAGTCCTCCATACGAGGAAGAAAGAAACACATCGGGCCTAGTTATTTTATTTAACTGACGATAATCAGTACAGAATCTATATGCACCATCTGATTTTTTTCATTAACAAGCAGAGCCATGCCCAGCTAGAAAATGAATGTTGGGCCATGCCATTATCAAGCCTATACTGGAACTCAGATTCTAGTACTTTTCGTTTCTCAACAGGGACCTGATAAAAACGCTGACGAATTAGCTGCGCATCAACATCCACCATCGTCAAACTGTCGAGTACTGTTGCAGCAATGGAAACAGGACTTGGCTCCAACTTAGTGCTGCGGTAAAAATATGGTTTAAGCAAATTAGCATGCCAAAGCTGATTAGATTTATTTCGATAAGGAGTGGCAATTGCATAATTCTGTTCCGAAACCACTGTATATAGGCACAAAACGGAGATCCAAAAGAAGGCAACGGTAATAATACTTGATCGCCCGGACTAAAAACACAACCATCCGGATGGTGAACAAACAGCTTCATTTTTATTTTTTCCTTTACCAGATGTTCTCACACTTTTTTCCCTGCAAGAAACAAACGCTTACGAAATCCATTAACATTATCTGAAAAATTTTAAGGTGGTTCTTTGCCCTTTAATTCGTCTTGCAAAACTGCAAGTGGTCCCCGTGCCGTGTGACGGTGGTCCCTCAATTGCTCTGAACAATCTTAGGTATACCAAAAATAGAAATAAGTTGTGTTAACACTTTAACCAGCCTTAGTTGTGATCTTACGCAAGGGATATGCAGCAGGATAGCGAGTTGTTTGACACATGACTGTCTATAAGCAAATACGAACAGAGGACAGAGGACGACTCATTGCACATATTACAGCACAGGACACAAACACTTTAGGGAATTCAAACACCAATTCATCTGCTTGCTCTTTCAATGGAGTAAATGAAACTACAGGTGGAGGAACAGCATCTCTCCACACTCACCCTCCTGCCAAATTATTCCCCAAAATTACAGAGACACCATGGACAATGATGGACGCACTCCAAAATAATCCCTCTGATGGAGCTTTAATAAAATCTTCAATGGATGCCATTCTTAATTTCCAATTCACAAATTTACAAAAATACAAAAATAATAAATATAGTCAAACAGATGAGAATTCATTCATAATTACCCCCTTCTTAAACTACAATCATATCACCTAACTATACTTCCTAAAACTAATCTTCATGCAACTTTAAAGTCGAGCACCTTTAAACACAAACACCGCTGGCAGTGAAGTGAGCAAATCTGCCTGATCCACAAACCACGACCGTGTACTCAACCCAGGAGACTGCACAAAAATAAAAAACAAAAACAACAAACCAACGCAAAGAGTTGCTAAAGTCTGACAGGGGAATGAATCAAATCTCATCTTGTAATCTACCATTACACATTACTATGTTTAATGTTTTTGAAAGTAGTTTTATGCTCATCAAGCCTGCATTTATTTGATAAAAAATACAGATACAGAAAAACTGTAATTTATCTCTGTGATACAAAGCTGAATTTTCATCATTCATTGTGAACAAAAGCTTCATTGATGTGGCACTAGGCTGTTTCACAGTAAACATTTCATAATCTATTCAAAACAGGCCAAATAAATCTCGTCTAAGCATTCATATTACCTCTATGACATTTTATATATCATATTTGTTATATTACAGTGACTATAAATGTTAATTTGCAGTTTAATATGTTTCTAGCACATTTTATTTGACTATGTATTACCATTTGTTCACAGAGTATTTTTTTGCCATTCATTCACACAGATACACACAGAACTTGTTCATATTTAAACAGTCTTTTTGCACTTTAATATCCACAGATACTATGTAGTGATTAGAATAAAGAACTTAAGAATAAAAACACATACCGTTCACTATCATCGGCTTGATCAAGTTGATTCTTAAAATGAAACTGAAACTTGTTCCTCTTCCTCTGAGGTAAATTCTTCCAGAATTATTTTTCACTGCATCTCAACAGGATGTACATGAATCTGACTAAGCTTAATGCATTTTTTCAAGTTGATGTGGGCATTGACTTTGTTGCGTGGATCTCCTTGGAATTTGCATTTGAAAAAAAAAAAATCCAATTTTTTTTTTAAATGATGTATTATCTAATCAACGAATCACATGGCAGTTGCTTCAATGCATTTAGGGGTGTGATCCTGGTCAAGACAATCTCATGAACTCCTAACTGAATGTCAGAATGGGCAAGAAAGGTAATTTACGCAGAGCGTGGCATGGTTGTTGGTGCCAGACAGGCCAGTCTGAGTATTTCACTATCTGTTCAGTTACTGGGATTTTCACACACAACCATTTCTAGGGTTTACAAAGAATGGTGTGAAAAAGGAAAAATATCCAGTATGCAGCAGTCCTGTGGGCGAAAATGCCTTGTTGATGCTAGAGGTCAGAGGAGAATGGGCCGACTGATTCAAGCTGATAGAAGAGCAACTTTGACTGAAATAACCACTTGTTACAACCAAGGTATGCAGCAGAGCAAAGCAAAGCATTTGTGAAGCCACAACACGCACAACCTTGAGGCGGATGGGCTACAATAGCAGAAGACCCCACCGGGTACCACTCATCTTCACTACAAATAGGAAAAAGAGGCTACAATTTGCACAAGCTCATCAAAATTGGACAGTTGAAGACTGGAAAAATGTTGCCTGGTCTGATCAGTCATGGATCCATCATGCCTTGTTACTACTGTGCAGGCTGGTGGTGGTGGTGTAATGGTGTGGGGATGTTTTCTTGGCACACTTTAGGCCCCTTAGTGCCAATTGGGCATCGTTTAAATGCCACGGCCTACCTGAGCATTGTTTCTGACCATGTCCATCCCTTTATGACCACCATGTACCCATCCTCTGATGGCTACTTCCAGCAGGATAATGCACCATGTCACAAAGCTCGAATCATTTCAAATTGGTCTCTTGAACATGACAATGAGTTCACTGTACTAAAATGACCCCCACAGACACCAGATCTCAACCCAATAGAGCATCTTTGGGATGTGGTGGAACGGGAGCTTCGTGCCCTGGATATGCATCCCACAAATCTCCATCAACTGCAAGATGCTATCCTATCAATATGGGCCAACATTTCTAAAGAATGCTTTCAGCACCTTGTTGAATCAATGTCACGTAGAATTAAGGCAGTTGTGAAGGCGAAAGGGGGTCTAACTCAGTATTAGTATGGTGTTCCTAATAATCCTTTAGGCGAGTGTGTGTGTGTGTGTGTGTGTGTGTGTGTGTATATATATATATATATATATATATATATATAATATATGTGTGTGTGTATGTGTCACACAGTCTACATCACCGGCACGACCAGCTCCACCCACATGCTCACTATCACCCGGATACTGATCACCTTCACCTGTCTGCAATCACCGCCGCGCCCTATATCTACCCACGCATCCCTCAGTTCCTTGTCTGATCTAGTCTCATATGGACCACACAGACTTACCTGCTTCGCTTACCTGTTATCTTCAGTTCCCATCTATGATCCTTCATCGTCTTCTGGATATCGCCAGGTGTGAGCGTGAATCGCTGGACAGTCATCTTCTACTATGCAACACAAAGAAAGACCCGTCACTATTTCAGCTAAGTCACCAGTTAGCTTCATGAACTCTTTATTTATATATATATATATATATATATATATATATATATATATATATATATATATATATATATATACTGTATATATATATATAAACACAAAAATATATATATATGTATGTATATGTATGTGTGTTTATATTTTTATATATATGTGTGTGTGTATATGTGTTGTTCAGGTCTTGGTGCTAGTGTAGTTGACTATGCGATCACTGATATGGACCCTTCCTCCTTCAGTACATTTGCTGTCAAACAGCAAACTGCACTCCCTGACCATAACCAAACTAACATCTATATCAAAACTCATCACACACCAGAACAAAACAGGCTGGAAACCTGCAAAATGTATCGGGTTCAGCAGAGATACAAATGGGCTCCAGACAGCCCAGACAAATTTATCCAAGCCCTCAATTCGGAAGAACTAAAAAATTTAATAAATACATTCATAAATAAGAAATTTGAAACAACTAAAGATGGTGTTAATTTGGCTACAAATGAAATAAATTACATATATAAAAAAGCAGCACATAGAAGTGAATTGAAAAAGAAAGGCAAAAAACATAATAAAAATACACCAAAAGATGAAAAATGGTTTTACGCAGACTGCAAAACACTAAGGAAACAACTTTAGAAAATTATCAAATCTAAAACATAAAGAACCAAACAACTCAGACATAGAACTGAATACTGTTGAAAACTAAAACTATACAAAGACACAATTAGAGTGAAAAACACCATCTCACCAAAAGTTTACAGGAAATAGAACATTCAATAAATCAGAATCAGTTCTGGGATATGTGGAATAAACTGAGCACAACAAATCCACAAGATCTACCAAGACAGAGAAATCTACAAACTTATGAAGACACAATTAAAAACAATCAAAATCCACTTGACTTCCCAATTACTCATAAAGAATTGACGAACAAACTCAAAAGCAAAAGTGTAAGAAATGTTCTGGTGCTGACAGCATTCTGGGTGAAATGCTGAAACACAGCACACCTGAGCTACAGACGGCTGTGCTCACATTATACAACATTGTACTTAGTTCAAGCTGCTTTCCTGACATCTGGAGCCAAGGACTTATTACCCCAATTCATAAGAGTGGGAATAAATTGGACCCTAATAATTTCAGAGGCATTTGTGTGAGCAGTAATCTGGGGAAGTTATTTAGCAGTATTTTAAACAATAGAATTGTGTTTGGTAAGGAAGGATACAATGACCTGAGTCACTTTCTTCCAAATCACAGAACAACCGACCACATTTACACCCTACACACCCTAATTAATAAACACGTAAAACAAACAAAAAAGCATTTGGTTCTATTTGGCACAACGGATTATATTACAAACTTTTACAAAGCGGTGTAGGGGGTAAAGCTTACGACATTATTAAATCAATGCATTCGAGCAACAAATGTGCAATACGAATTGGCAACAAATGTACAGAATTCTTCAGCCAGAAGACAGGAGTACGGCAGGGCTGTAGCCTGAGTCCAACGCCGTTCACGTTTACATTAATGAACTAGCCGTGCGGACTACAGCTCCCGGACTCACTCTACAAGACAAGAACATCAAGCTCTTGCTGTATGCAGATGATCTGGTGCTGCTGTCACCCACTGCACAGGGACTACAACAGCACCTGGACCTGCTGGACGACTACTGCCAGAACTGGGCCCTGGCAGTAAACCTCAAGAAGACCAACTGTTAAGACCCCAAGATATTTTGTCTGTTTTCATCTGTCTGTCTATTCTCTCTTTCCATGTGTGTAGATGTGTTTTTTGTTACAGGAGGGTGTGGCCTTCAATTGAAAGTTCTGATGGGTCCAGCGAATACCCGACACACGTATAAAAGGAACGCCCCAAACACCTATTCGATGCCATGTGCCTCGTTGACTTTGTGCTTCCGCCATCGTTCTTCGCAAAATTCGATTATTGTTCGTTTCGTCATTGTTGGTTTGAGAGTGTCGTGTCAGAGAGATAGTGAGTGTTTAGTAAAATTGTGATTGTTTGTTTATTGTTAATTCTGACTTCCTGGTTACTGGATCCTTGCCTGTTATACGACGCCGACTTGAATGCTGAATTTGATATTGTTCGCTGTACAAAAATTTTGTAAATATTTATTTTTTTTCACTTTAAGGGAGGTAGGGGGTGTGACGCCATTTTATTTGATATTATTTTCAATGTTTATGATTGTAGGGAGGTAGGTAAGTTAAGTTGTATTTTGTTTTCTTTATTTTCCTTCGAGGTTATTTAGTTTCAAAAATAGAGATTGTTTTATTTGTTGTTTTGGCCTTGTCTGCCCCTGACGTTATCCCCTTTTTGTTATTGTAAATAAAGAACGCATTATTTGAAATCTCTCTGATATTGAGACTCGCCTTTTTTCTGTTACGGCTGAACCCCTAGCAGTCGTAACAGAAATTGGGGGCTCGTCATAAAACTTTCTATTTGCAAACATTGGATTACCGTCGTTGCGTGTATATAAATACATAACTAATAAAATTTGCTTTGTAGGTGATAGTTTGGCTGGTGGTTTTCACTTTAAGGAGGAGGGAATTCGGAATGTCTTCTAAATTTGATCTACAAAAATTTGCTGTTCACCCTACATCTGAACAATTGGAGATCTGCCGCAAAGATGACCTGTTTTCAGTTGCGGAATTATATCACATTACAGTCCCTCGTGGTGCAGTGAAGCGTGAGCTTAAGGAGGTAATTTATAAACATTTGGTGGAGCACGGAGTTTTGCTGGAAGAGGGTGAGGCGGCGGGTGTTGCATTTCAGTTGCCGGTTTCCTTGGGTGAGGGTGAACAACCCAAATCTGAGGAACTGGCCAGCATAGATCCCGTCGATCTACCTTCTCCACGAGATCCTTTGCTGGCGATCAGATTGAAAGAGTTGGAGGTGGAGCTGGGCAGGCAGAGATACGAGAGTCAGCTGTTGCATCTACGCACAGTTGAACTCGAAAGCAAGCGTGATATCAAGCTCAAGGAGCTGGAGATTCAGCTCAAAACTAGACCACCTGTCCACCCCTCAGCTGCTGATGCGCCTGACGTGAGCGTGCCTGTGTCGTCGCCCACCAATGTTTCCACTCCAAGCCTTATTCCTGTACCTCGAGGCACCCCACAAGTAAGTCAACCAGAATTTGATATTAGTCGTCAAATTGCACTAGTCCCGCTGTTCCGTGAAAGTGAGGTTGACACTTATTTCACTGTGTTTGAGCGGATCGCCGCTACGTTAAAATGGCCGCGGAATGTTTGGCCATTATTGTTACAGTGTAAACTCGTTGGTAAAGCCCAAGAAGTCTGTTCAGCGCTGACGCTTGAACAGAGTTTGGATTATGATGTGATGAAGAATGCCGTGTTGCGCGCTTACGAGTTAGTTCCTGAAGCTTACCGGCAAAAGTTTCGTAATCTTGTGAAAACCCCTAGTCAAACGTTTGTGGAGTTTGCAAGAGACAAAGCAAATTTATTTGATAAATGGTGTGCCGCTAACAAAGTAGTCACGTTTGAGCAGCTCAAAGAGCTAATATTGTTGGAAGAGTTTAAGAATTGCTTATCTGAGAAAATCGTGGTTTACTTAAATGAGCAAAAAGTGTCCTCTCTTTCCGAGGCTGCAGTTTTTTCAGATGAGTTTGTATTGACGCACAGAGTAGTGTTTTCACCCACGAAGCGCAATTTCTCTGATCGAACTCGTAATTCTAAGGATACCATAGTGGTACCCAAGAATATTTCAAATGCTGAAAGTAGTGAAAACCGTGAATGTTTTTACTGTCATGAGATAGGACATCTCATTGCCAATTGCCCCGCTTTGAAGCGTAAAGCTGGAAAAAAAGGGAACACTTTTAAAAGTGTTGCGTTAGTTGAGCGACCTGTTTTTTGTCCTGAGCTGGTATCTGTAGATACACCCGTTGTATCTGCTTTTGAGCCATTTATTTTTGATGGCGTTGTGTCGCTTAACAAAACAGATTCTGAAACAAAATGTATTCGTATGCTCCGTGATACTGGAGCTGCGCAATCCTTTATTTTAGAGAGTGTGTTGCCATTTTCGGAACAGTCAAGCTGTTTTTCCAGTGTGTTAGTGCAAGGTATTGATCTCACTGTAGTTAAAGTTCCTTTGCACAATGTCTATTTGCGCTCTGGAATTATTTCAGGGACGGTTAAGCTGGCAGTTCGTTCTGAGTTACCTGTTAAAGGTGTGTCGCTCATTCTAGGAAATGATCTGGCAGGTGACAAAGTTTTCTGTTTACCAGAAGTGATAAATGTTCCTGATGTGTATGATGAAGATGCATTACAAGAGGAGTTTCCTGACGTGTTTAGTACATGTGTGGTGACACGAGCTCAAGCTCATAAATTGAAAGATACTGTTGATCTGTCAAAAACCTTTTTGTGCGCTGACAATTCTTCTGAGTCGGAAGAAAAAGTTGAGTTGAAAATGTGTGCACTTCCAGATGTTGATTTCCCATTTGGAAAAACCACTTTAATTGAGGCACAGAGTGCCGATCAAACTTTGTGTCACTGTGTTGCAGCTGCTATCGAGTCGACTGTTTTGCCAGAGCATCCTGTGGCCTACTTCTTTGAAGACGGCGTTCTTATGCGTAAGTGGTCTCCAAGTCATATCAAAGATGACTGGGGCACTGTTTTTCAAGTTGTTGTTCCAAAACCCTTTCGAAAGCAAGTATTGAGTGTCGCACATGATCATGATCTTTCTGGTCATGTAGGTGTTCGCAAGACTTACGACAATCTGTTGAAACATTTCTTTTGGCCTTCGATGAAATCCGATGTTTCCAAATTCTGTAAATCTTGTCACGCATGTCAATTATCCGGCAAGCCCAATCAAGTCATTCCTCCAGCCCCACTGAAGCCGATACCAGTGCTTGGCGAACCATTTGAGCGAATCTTGATTGATTGTGTTGGGCCGTTACCCAAAACAAAATCTGGAAATTCCTATTTGTTAACGTTGATGTGTGCGTCGACCAGGTATCCTGAAGCAATACCACTTCGTTCACTTAAAGCTCATGCTATCGTCAAAGCCATCATTAAATTCTGTACTACTTTTGGCGTGCCGAAATGCATCCAGTCCGACCAAGGAACTAACTTTATGTCCAACGTGTTTGCCAGAGTAGTAAAAAAACTAAACATCAAACATCAAGTATCTAGCGCCTATCATCCTCAATCGCAAGGTGCCATTGAGCGTTTTCATCAAACTCTCAAGTCCATGCTTCGAACTTTTTGCGTTGAACAACAGAAGGAATGGGATGAAGAGATCCCGCTCTTGTTTGCAATTCGTACCACAACCCAAGCTTCCCTTGGTTTCAGTCCGTCTGAATTGATCTTTGGACACACAGTGCGTGGTCCATTGAAGATTTTACAAGAACAAATTCTTTCTTCCAACCGTTCGCCTCCCTCTACGAACGTTCTAGATTACGTTAGTTCATTTCGTGAACGGCTGCATAAACTCTGGAAACTGGCAAACCGTTCGCTTGATTCAGCGCAAGACCGAATGAAAACTCGATATGATCAAAAAGCTGTACAACGTAGTTTTCAAATTGGAGATAAAGTTCTCATTTTACTTCCTGTGCCTGGTTCAGTGCTTCGAGCTAAGTTTACTGGACCCTATGATATTAAAGAGAAATTAAGTGATACCGATTATGTAGTTGACACTCCTGATCGTAAGAGAAAGTCACGCGTCTGTCATATTAATATGCTGAAGGCATATGTAACCCGCTCTAACTCTGAGATTAAAACCCCTGTTGTTACTGTCGCCCCAGTGAACGTTTCACTATCAGAGTATTCGCCAGAAGTTGATGGTTTGAAAATGAATAGTGCCACATTCTCAACCGCTCGCCTACCCAACTCAGAAACCCTGCTCAACTTGGCAACAAAATTGTCACACTTATCTATGTCTGCCCAGGACGACATACAAAATTTGGTTAAAAGGTATCCTACTTTGTTTAGTGACTATCCTACCACTACACATATGATTAAACACGACATTGATGTTGGTTCACACGCACCTGTGAAACAGAATGCTTATCGTGTTAATCCGCTTAAGAGAGACATAATGAGGCAAGAAACTCAGTATTTACTTGAAAACAACTTCGCAGTCCCTAGTTCTAGTCCATGGTGTTCACCATGTCTTCTCGTTCCTAAACCAGATGGTACTTCAAGGTTCTGTACAGATTACAGAAAAGTTAATGCGTTAACTAAGGCCGATTCATTTCCCCTTCCACGTATGGAAGACTGTGTAGACCGTGTGGGTAATGCTAAATTCGTAACTAAACTTGATCTGCTAAAAGGTTATTGGCAGGTGCCGCTCACAGAACGGGCATCCGAAATATCTGCCTTTGCCACCTCTGACGTGTTCCTACAATACCGGGTTATGCCCTTTGGCCTTCGAAACGCTGGAGCTACGTTTCAGCGATTGATGTCTATTGTGTTATCCAATGTGTCTAATTGTGAAGCATATTTAGACGATGTTGTGTGTTATGCTAACACTTGGGAAGGCCATCTTAAAACTTTAGATGAAGTCTTCAAACGTCTTAGAGATGCTAATCTTACTTTGAATCTAGCGAAGTGTGAATTTGGTTGCGCTACAGTCACATACTTGGGTAAGGAAGTCGGTAGTGGTCATGTTCGCCCTCTGAACTCAAAAGTTCAGGCTATCCTTGATTTTCCAGTCCCTAAGACGAGAAGAGAGCTTCGTCGTTTTCTGGGAATGACTGGATATTATCGATGTTTTTGTAAGAATTTTTCCGACGTTGCTAGCCCTCTCACAGGCTTACTGCGTAAAGCAGTCTCATTCAAGTGGACTTCTGAATGTCAGTCTGCTTTTAACGCTCTGAAAACTTTGCTCTGTAGTACTCCGGTACTTGTTGCACCCCGTTTTGAAAAGCTGTTTCTGTTAGAAGTTGATGCTAGTGGTTCTGGTGTTGGTGCTGTTTTATTGCAGACTGGTGAAGATGGTTTGAATCATCCAGTCAGTTTCTTTTCAAAAAAGTTCCTTAAACATCAAATGAGCTACAGTACTATAGAGAAAGAAGCCCTAGCATTGATTCTCTCCTTACAGCATTTCGAAGTGTATATTGGTTCGAGTGTACAGCCTGTTACGGTCTTTACTGATCATAATCCTCTTATATTTCTTCAACAAATGTCTAATGCCAATCATCGTTTAATGCGATGGTCCCTAATTTGTCAAAGTTACAACTTGATAATCTGCCATAAAAAAGGTATTGAAAACGTCATTGCTGACTCTTTATCCCGTGTCAACCAGTAAAACATTACATGTTTTATTTTTGTGGGTGGGGGTGTTAAGACCCCAAGATATTTTGTCTGTTTTCATCTGTCTGTCTATTCTCTCTTTCCATGTGTGTAGATGTGTTTTTTGTTACAGGAGGGTGTGGCCTTCAATTGAAAGTTCTGATGGGTCCAGCGAATACCCGACACACGTATAAAAGGAACGCCCCAAACACCTATTCGATGCCATGTGCCTCGTTGACTTTGTGCTTCCGCCATCGTTCTTCGCAAAATTCGATTATTGTTCGTTTCGTCATTGTTGGTTTGAGAGTGTCGTGTCAGAGAGATAGTGAGTGTTTAGTAAAATTGTGATTGTTTGTTTATTGTTAATTCTGACTTCCTGGTTACTGGATCCTTGCCTGTTATACGACGCCGACTTGAATGCTGAATTTGATATTGTTCGCTGTACAAAAATTTTGTAAATATTTATTTTTTTTCACTTTAAGGGAGGTAGGGGGTGTGACGCCATTTTATTTGATATTATTTTCAATGTTTATGATTGTAGGGAGGTAGGTAAGTTAAGTTGTATTTTGTTTTCTTTATTTTCCTTCGAGGTTATTTAGTTTCAAAAATAGAGATTGTTTTATTTGTTGTTTTGGCCTTGTCTGCCCCTGACGTTATCCCCTTTTTGTTATTGTAAATAAAGAACGCATTATTTGAAATCTCTCTGATATTGAGACTCGCCTTTTTTCTGTTACGGCTGAACCCCTAGCAGTCGTAACACCAACGTTATGGTCTTCCAGAAAAAGCCCAGATGTCAGGAACACAGAAATCAGTTCAGTCTAGGCAGCACCGCCATAGAACACTCGATGCAGTACACTTACTTCGGTCTGATCATCACTGCATCGGGGAGTTTCAGTATGGCAGTAAATGCTCTCAAAGATAAAGCTCGAAGAGCTCTATACGCCATCAAGAAAAGATTCCAAAACATTGACTTACCAATTCTAATCTGGTGTAAAAGCTTTGATAGTGTGATTCAGCCCATTGCGCTGTATGGAAGTGAGGTTTAGGGTCCACTCAGTGATCAGAGCTAAACTAGATGGGACAGGCATCCAACAGAAGCCCTACACACAGAATTCTGTAAAATGATCCTAAAATTACAAAGAGGAACACCCAACAATGCATGTAGGGCAGAATTAGGCCGATTCCCATTGATTTATTAATATACAAAAAAGATCCCTCAAATTCTGGATGCATCTAAAATCAAGTCCCACAGAGTCGCTACATTTTAAAGCATTACAAACCCAAGAACTGAACCCCGAAAATAGTCCCATCAGTCAGCTGGTTCTCAGACTTACTAACCTGACTAACTCTACTAACACTAACCAGTCTCAGACCAGCACTGCTTCTCCAAACATCAAAATAAACCAAATTTTAAAACAATCTAAAAATACATATGTGGAAAATTGGGATGAGGAAACTAAAACATAAAGTAAATTACAGTTCTATCGAACTCTAAAATCAAATTATGAATTAGAAGAATATGTCCAAAGTGTCAAAGACACAAAGCAGAGATGGCTCCTGACCAAGTACAGGCTCAGTGAGCATAGCCTAGCCATCGAGACCGGCAGACACAGAAAGGGCTGGTTACCCAGAGAGCAAAGGGTGTGTGTTCACTGCAGGACAGGAGAGATCGAGACAGAGATGCACTTCCTCCTTCACTGCCGTAAATACACATCTACTAGAGATCTCTACTTCACCAAATTTAGTAATGCAATAAAGAACTTTACAGCCATGACTGAAGTAGACCAAATAAAGATAATATTAGGAGAGGGACCGACAGCAGCACTGGCTGCGAGATACTTGTGGATTTGCCACAGCCTGAGAGACAGCAAGTGAATGTGTGTAATGTGTGTGTGTTTGACCTCGATGTGTTTCCCTACCGTCCACCACAGTGACCCTCAGTACGTGTATATATGTATTTGTTACACCACTGTGGTACCAACTGTTCAGACATGTTCTATTGTGTTACCCTGTTAATTTAAGTTTAAGTTATGTTGTAATATTTGATCGCATTATAATATTTGATATTATTTTCTTCTACTATACAGATTATTGTTTTATGTATGCTTTGGCAATATTGTATGATTTACAGTCAAGCCAATAAAGCTATTTTGAATTTGAATTTATTTGCATGTATGTATGTGTGTATATGTATATATGATACAGTGCTTAACAAATTTATTAGACCACTCTGTCATAATAAAGAGGAAACAAGTATTTTAGGAATGTCAAAAACTTGTTTAAAAATACAACAGACTTTTCTTTTTCTAGAATGTTTTTCTTTTTTCTTCATAAATTTGTTATTTTGTTCACACCTTGTTTGCTTGAGCATTTGATTTGGTCCTTGGATTGTTTGATTCAGTGCAATTTCTCCATTCGCTTTATGTAAGAATGAACACAGACAGAATCATATTTGTTGTATATTTGTTTCAATTCAACAATTCTATAATTGATTTGAAGCCATTCTCAGTTCAGTTCTGAATCTCAGAAAGTCCTGCTTTGTTCTGGATAAAGCCAGACATCAGAAAACAGAAGTGTTGACTGACTTTGAGACCTGCCTGTCATTCATAGAAATTGTGGTGTGTCTCGCAGGTCTAAAAAGCCTTGACCCTTTTTAAAAGCCATGTCTGCTTGCTGTTGAAAATTATCTGCAGCTGCAAACCAAATTCAACTCAAAGGAAAGCCGCTTCACCTTGGTTCCCATCAGCGGGAGGCCACCGACGATTCCCATCTCCGAGGATGTTTGTAAAGATGCCGTAAGCAATAGCAAACTTACTTCACAAAGCTACGGTTCTGACAAATGATGGATCATCGGTTTCCTGCCGCTGCGGAAGCACTTCTGCTGGGTGAGGAAGAGGCTTCTGTGTTGACAGCTGAGATAGGAATAGCAAATAAGAGCATGACGGTGTGGATGCTGTATTTGGCTTTGTGAGAGGCGGAGAGCGATGCTGTCCAACGCCTGGCGGATTAGGATCGTGGAGGACAGCCATCCGCTCAAATGGAGAGGGCTTATTTGACTGCGGGAAGTGAGCCTGTGCGCACAATGCCGGATGGAGGATGAGCAGAAGCATGCTGTCATCGTTTGACAGGCCCTCGTACAGTAATGAACATGTGCCATTTAAAGAGACCTTGCTCTGAAGATACGACTTTATCATCTGTGTCATTTGAAAACGTTGCAAATGCAGTTTCATTTTCATTTTTTATTTGAAATAGAAATCTTTTGTAACATTACAATTGTTTTTACTGTTACTTTTTATCATTTCCTTGCTGAATGGATTTAATAATTTGTGGGCAATTAGTGAACAAAGAGTTACAGTATATGTACAACTGCTTTACATGAGTATTGTGTGTTTCAGCTGGTCATTTTCTACAACCAGCTGGAAAGGTCAGCTTTATTTTGTT
Organism: Opsariichthys bidens; assembly: GCA_037194245.1. Taxonomy (NCBI): domain Eukaryota; kingdom Metazoa; phylum Chordata; class Actinopteri; order Cypriniformes; family Xenocyprididae; genus Opsariichthys; species Opsariichthys bidens. The sequence continues at coordinate 414,729 of CM074314.1, forward strand.
CATCTGCTTTTTTGTGGTTGTGGATTCTTACATTTTGACCTTGAAAACTAATTGTGGCATCCATAGGATGCAGCATTTCCTTGCAGATACTCTTCTTCACAAACCAAAATGGTAGTATTTTATTAAGTCAGCTAAATTGTTATATTTGCCATTTGGCTTCCCCTCCAGGCACAAGGAAAGCTCTCTTTGAGCGCATGCAGGATAGCTGCAAATGAGAACATGAACTCCACAGCCATTTCTATTATAATTCCACTTGCACTCCTGGTGTAGTTTGAAAACTTCTGCAGGTCACTTTCTGTAAATGAACCACCTTCTTTCTGGAAAGTTATAAAGTGTCAGTCTTGCCTGGGGACAGAACGGAACAGCTGTTTCTGACTTATTCATATGTAATCTCTACAACATGAGTGTTGTAAGCATTTAAATTGCAAAGAGGTGTGTTATACCGCAGGTTTTTGACATGGCATACTAGATAAATTATAAATGGTAATGCCAGTTTTGTTTTTACCGCAGGTAACATTTTGTCAACTGCTTTAGACGTTTGCACTTTCACACACTGCTACAGATGACTCAATTTTAGCCACTGGCTGTTCTCCATTCGTGAACTGGGTGTGTTTTTGGGGTTAATACGTAAGAGATTTTGTGCAGTCAGCTGGTCACAAAATAAATTCTGTTTTGACGTGACCACCTGCTGCATGGGTTTATATTGGTGAATGATTCTGCCAGTGTTATTAGGAGGTAAATTATATGCATGTATTTTCCAATGTCAAGTCACCTTTATTTATATAGCGCTTTTTACAATGCAAATTGTGGCAAAGCAGCTTTACATTAAAAATTGGCAAATAATTTTTGGCTGTACAGCAGCTCCCAAAGAAAATAGTGTCATTGTCCAGCTTATTCTATATTTTATTGATTCATTCCATTGCAAAGATCAATAGTTATTAATCTAGTTAATTTATGTATATCATTACTGGAGAAAACAGCTACGTAATCTTCCGGCTCAGCTCAGTTCAGATACAATGGCGCCAAAGCAGGCATACTAAAAACACTGCTGAATATCAAGCAAGTGTCCCCAACTTAAGCAAGCCAAAGGCAACAGCGGCAAGGAACCAAAACTCCAACAAATGGAGAAAAAAACCTTGGGAGAAACCAGGCTTAGTCAGAGGGGCCAGTTCTCCTCTGGCCAACAGTGAACACTTGTCCGATACTCAGGCAGAGTTACAGGTCATTAAATCGATTTGGTATCGCAACAGTCAAAATATTTTATCCAGTTCCATCTAGTTTAAGATCTTTTTAATCCTGCCGGTGTGGGACGGTTTGTTGGGGATATGTGCCACTGGCTGATGATTTGGTAAGGCCTTCACAAATGATGAGCTAGTTCACATAGCCTCCGCCGACACCCCAGGGTCACGCTGCTGCCGCACACAGGCTCACAGGCACACAGGTTCCCCATCCGACCCGGACACGGCCCGGATCCAGCCAATCACATTAATTGGTAAACCTCGGGATAAGCAGAGAGACAAAAATTAGCGTAGACGCCATTCATCTTCTGATGTAACGAGTACATCCAGTGTAATAGGAAGTGTTCCCGGTTCCTAACAGCCTAACAATCCTTTAACGGATATGAAGACAAAAATTGATAGTGCATCATGTGTATGCCAGGTTAAATAGATGCGTTTTAAGTCTAGATTTAAACTGACAGAGTGTGTCTGCTTCCCGAACAATATTAGGAAGATCATTCCAGAGTTTAGGTGCCAAATAGGAAAAGGATCTACCGCTTGCGGTTGATTTTGATATTGTAGGTATTAACAACTGGCCAGAATTCTGAGATCATAATAGAAACGAAGGACTATAATGCATTTAGAGCTCACTCAGGTACTGGGGAGCAAAGTCATTTAGTGCTTTGTAAGTAATTAGCAAGATTTTACAATCTATACGATGTTTAATAGGGAGCCAGTGCAGTTTTGACAGAACCGGGCTAATATGGTCATACTTCCTGGTTCTCTAGCAGGGACTCTGCGTTTTGGACCAGCTGTAATTTGTTCATCACGCAAGCAGAGCAACCACCCATTTAACTTGTGATCGAAAGCACATCTCTTCGTTTACTACTACAAACTGGTAACGGTCAGATAATTATGATTTGAACCACGCCAATGCAATTCCACTAATGCCAACATCATTTTTTAGTCTATTCAAAAGAATATTGTGGTCGATAGTGTCAAAAGTAGCACTGAGGTCTAGTAAGACTAATAGAGAGATACAACCACGATCTGATGATAAGAGCAAATCATTTGTAACTCTAATGAGAGCAGTCTCAATACTATGGTATAAATCCTGATTGGAAATCCTCACAGATACCATTTCTTTCCAAGTAGGAACACAGTTGCGATGATATTGCCTTTTCTAGTATTTTTGACAGAAAAGGTAGATTGAAGATCGGTCTGGAATTGACTAATTCTCTAGGAGCAAGTTGTGGTTTTTTAATAAGAGGTTTGATAATAGCCAGCTTATTAGCGATAAAGATGAATTAATGATCTTAAGAAGAGGATCTATGACCTCTGGAAGCATCTCTTTCAATAGCTTAGTCTGTATAGGGTCTAACATACAGTCGTGGCCAAAAGTTTTGAGAATTACATAAATATTGGAAATTGGTAAAGTTGCTGCTTAAGTTTTTATAATAGCAATTTGCATATACTCCAGAATGATATGAAGAGTGATCAGATGAATTGCATAGTCCTTCTTTGCCATGAAAATGAACTTAATCCCCAAAAACCTTTCCACTGCATTTAATTGCTGTCTTTAGAGGACCTGCTGAGATCATTTCAGTAATCGTCTCGTTAACTCAGGTGAGAATGTTGACGAGCATAAGGCTAGAGATCTTTATGTCAGGCTGATTGGGTTAGAATGGCAGACTTGACATGTTAAAAGGAGGGTGATGCTTGAAATCATTGTTCTTCCATTGTTAACCATGGTGACCTGCAAAGAAACGCGTGCAGCCATCATTGCATTGCATAAAAATGGCTTCACAGGCAAGGATATTGTTGCTACTAAGATTGCACCTAAATCAACAATTTATAGGATCATCAGCAACTTAAAGGAAAGAGGTTCAATTCTTGTAAAGAAGGCTTCAGGGCGTCCAAGAAAGTCCAGCAAGTGCCAGGATCGTCTCCTAAAGAGGATTCAGCTGCGGGATCGGAGTGCCACCAGTGGAGCTTGCTCGGGAATGGCAGCAGGCAGGTGTGAGTGCATCTGCACACACAGTGAGGTGAAGACTTTTGGAAGAAGCCACTTCTCTCCAAAAAAAACATCAGGGACAGATTGATCTTCTGCAGAAAGTATCGTGAATGGACTGCTGAGGACTGGGGCAAAGTCATATTCTCCGATGAAGCCCCTTTCCGATTGTTTGGGGCATCTGGAAAAAGGCTTGTCAGGAGAAGAAAAGGTGAGCGCTACCATCAGTCCTGTGTCATGCCAACAGTAAAGCATCCTGAGACCATTCATGTGTGAGGTTGCTTCTCATCCAAGGGAGTGGGCTCACTCACAATTCTGCCCAAAAACACAGCCATGAATAAAGAATGGTACCAAAACACCTTCCAACAGCAACTTCTTCCAGCAATCCAACAACAGTTTGGTGAAGAACAATGCATTTTCCAGCACGATGGAGCACCGTGCCATAAGGCAAAAGTGATAGCTAAGTGGCTCGGGGACCAGAACGTTGAAATTTTGGGTCCATGGGCTGGAAACTCCCCAGATCTTAATCCCATTGAAAACTTGTGGTCAATCCTCAAGAGGCGGTTGGACAAACAAAAACCCAGTTATTCTGACAAACTCCAAGAAGTGATTATGAAAGAATGGGTTGCATTCAGAATCAGTCAGGATTTGGCCCAGAAGTTGATTGAGAGCATGCCCAGTCGAATTGCAGAGGTCCTGAAAAAGAATGGCCAACACTGCAAATACTGACTCTTTGCATAAATGTCATTTAATTGTCGATAAAAGCCTTTGAAACGTATGAAGTGCTTGTAATTATATTTCAGTATATCACAGAAACAACTGAAACAAAGATCTAAAAGCAGTTAGGCAGCAAACTTTGTGAAAACTATGTGGTAGTTGTGGCCTAGTGGTGAGGGACTCGGGCTTGTAATATGAAGGTTGCCGGAATTGAAGGTGGGGATTGTGAATAAACAGTACTCTCTCCACCTTCGATACCATGACTAAAGTGCCCTTGAGCAAGACACCTAACCCCTAATTGCTCCCCTTGTAAGTCGCTTTGGATAAAAGCATCTGCTAAATGATGAAAAATGAAAAAAAATAAAAATAAAATGAAAAACTAATATTAATGGAATTCTCAAAACTTTTGGCCACGACTGTACATGTTTTTGATTTCGATGATTTAAGATGTTTAGACAATTCTTCCTTTCCTACAGTACCGAATGAATGGAATCTTTCCTCAGGGATACTACAATCCACTGTCTGATATGATACTGTAGTAGACAGTTGCATGGCTATAATTTTCTCTCTGATGCTGTCAATCTTGCAAGTAAAGAAGTTCATAAAGTCATTACTACTGTACTGTTTGGAAACCTCAGAAGTTGAGGCTGTATTTCTCGTTAATTTAGCCACTGTATTAAATAAGTACTTAGGGTTATGTTTACTTTCTTCTAAAATATTTGAAAAATAAGCTGATCTAGCAGTTTTAATGCCTTTCTGTACTCTATCATTTTCTCTTTCCATGAAATACGAAAAACTTCTAGTCTTGATTTCTTCCAGTTAGGCTCCATTTTTCTGGCTGCTCTCTTAAGGGCCCGAGTGTGCTCGTTAAACCATGGACTAATATCCTTAATCTTTTTTAAGCGCAAAGGAGCGACAAACTCTAGAGTGTTGGAAAAGAGAGCGTCAATAGTCTCTGTTGCAACATCGAGTTCTTCTAAGCTGTCTGGTTTGCTAAGATGATGAAACCGATCAGGAAGATTATTTATAAAGCAATCTTTAGTGGTAGAAGTGATGGTTCTAACATATTTGTGGCAGAGAGACCTTTTTGCAGCCTTGGTTAAACGTAGCACGCATGAGACTAGATAATGAAATGAGACGTCATCGCTCTGTTGCAGAATTTCAACGGCATCAATATCGATTCTATGTGACAATATTAGATCAAGAGTATGATTACGACAATGAGTGGGTCCTGACACGTGTTATCTAACTCCAATAGAGTTTAGAATATCTGTTAATGCCAATCCCAATGCGTCTTTTTCAATATCTTCATGGATATTAAAATCACCAACAATAAGGACTTTATCCACAGCCAGTACTAACTCCGATAGAAAATCAGCAAATTCTTTGATAAAGTCTACATGGTGCCCTGGTGGCCTGTACACAGTAGCCAACACAAATGTCAAATGAGATTTGTCACTTACATTATATAACATTACACAGAGCACCATCACTTCAAAAGAGATATAATTGAAAGACTTTTGAGTAATACTGAAGATATTACTATAGATTACAGCAACACCTCCCCCTTTACCTTTCCGACGAGGTTCGTGTTGATAATAGTAACCTTGAGGGCTAAACTCATTTAAAGTAATATAATCGTCTGGTTTTAGCCAGGTTTCTGTCAAACACAGCACATCTAGATTATTTTCTGTGATTAATATCATTTGCAATAAGTGCTTTTGAAGAAAGGGATTGAATATTCAGCAACCCAAGCTTTATCATTTGTTTATCATTATCTCTGTTTTTACTTGTCTAACATCAATTAAATTATCATCCTTAAATGGGTTTGGAAGTTTTCTGTATTTATTAATTCGGGGTACAGACACAGTCTCTATGTGATGATATCTAGGTGAAAGAGTCTCTATGTTTTGGGATTTATCTGACTTCTGTGATGTGAGACAGCTAGCAGACAGTCGGTTTAGCCAGTCTGTCTGCTTCCTGACCTGGGCCCCAGTTAATCAAGGTTGAGCTCTAAGACTATGCGCCATATTACTAGAGAGAAGAGCGGCACCACCCCAGGAGGGATGAATACCATCTCTTTTCAACAGGTCAGGTCTGCCCCAAAAACTTTTCCAATTGTCTATGAAACCTATATTATTCTGTGGACACCACTTAGACAGCCAGCCATTGAGTGATGATAGTCTGCTAAGTATCTCATCACTCCAACGAACAGGAAGGGGTTCAGAACAAATTACAGTGTCTGACATTGAACGTTCTAGTTCACACACCTTTTAATGTTAATTTTGGTGATCTCCGACTGGTGAAGTCGAACATGATTAGTGCCGACATGAATAACAATCTTAAGAGTATTTACGATTAGCATTAGCCAGCCCTTTTAAATTTGCTTTGATTTCAGGCTCTCTGGCTCCCGGCAAACATGTGACTATTGGTGCTGATGTCTCTATTTCACGTTCCTTGTAATAGAATCGCCAATAACTAGGGCACTTTTAACAGGATTCTCAGTGGGTGCGTCACTGAGTAGGGAGAACCTGTTTGATGTTCTAAACGGAACAGAAGAGCAGTGTTTTTTCCCACGACTAGGCTGCCTCACGGTCTCAAAGTTTTCCTGCTGCACGGGCTCTACACCCGGAACCGAACAATGTACGGAATTCACTAAGCTAGTCGCATCCAAAACAGTATCTGAAGCCCTTGCATTCTTACTATCCTCAATTAAAGTTTGGATGTGTGTCTCTAATTCTAAGATTGTCTCTGTCAGCCTGACTATTTCCCTACATTTATTACATGTGAATCCTTCATTGCTGATAGAGAAAGCTATACTATGCATGTGACAGGCAGTGTAAGTAACAATGAAAGGAGATGACATAGCTTACTGTGTTCGTAGACCAATCCGACTTACCAGATGTTTGATGAACTTGTAGAAAAAGGAGAGCACGACAGAAATGACGGTGGTCACGGATAACAAGTTTACAAACTAGCATAATACTAACGCGTTGTGATAGTGATTTAGATTAAAAGATTAAAAACTAGCAATGCCAGATTAATGTTATAGGCAATATTAGACAATATCAGATATATAGTGATGATAAAGTAGACCACAAACATTGACAATTTGCATTGTAAAAAGCACTATATAAATAAAGGTGACTTGACAATAATTAGATTCAAAACAAAGCTATACGGAGCAACAGACTCAAACAGTTCAGCCGCAATCGATCAGGAAATTCAGGAAAACGCTATGATATCTTCATCATAATGTTCAGTAAATAATCTTTTTGATTCTACAAACCATATCTAGTCATAAGACTCAACAGTGCTGTCCAAATGTAAGAAGAAAATAGAGTTGACATACTTCAGCTCCATGATGTTATATTTATTCAGTTTTCTGACATGGTGATGTCAACTCAACAGATGCAACTTTGGACAAGTTTTAGTGAATGCAGGTGAATTTCATCACCGCTAGCTCTCCTGCATCTCTATTCTGATATACAACAGCTGATGTTTTAGATTTTTGCTCTTTTCACATGCTTGAATTATTTTAATTCCCTTTTTTTAATCTTACAAAGAATACTAATACATTGACCGTTTATAAATGAATATTGTTTGCGCGTTACTGCAATCTGCAGGACCCTTTCTTATTTCTTCATTCTTTCATCTCATGCCATTTGCCCTGTGCACCTGCTCTTTAACAGTTTGTGTGAGAGAGGTTTATTTGCTTCTTTACAAAGGTATCAATTTATTTGTATTCTGTGCTAGCCTGCAAAGCATCTACCATCTGAATTCCACAGAAAGATTTCTACAGAACTAAAACAACTTTCATTCATAAAATTTAAAGTCCTTGCATGTTTATTTGTTTTCATCATTATTATTGCTTTTTAAAATGCCATTGAACAAATGCTTGTTAAACAAAACGTCAAATTAAAACCAGTAATGTGAAAAAACAGCTGTAACAGACAAAAACATTTTATCGTTGTTCTGTCACAGACATGTGAAGTATGTTACAGGCTTGTACAGTATATGTGCTCTTTATGCCACTTTAAAGTTTAAAGTGATTTATACTTTTGCTCATTTTGCTTTGGTGAACTTTGGATGAAATTTAAAACATTTTAGCAATGGCATGAGAATGCGGATGATTCAGTCTTGCGCTGTAGAAGAAATCTCTAAATAAATGTTTCACATTTAAAGGGGTTTTTTTTCAGTCTTGGCAATGAAAAACACAAACTCAACGCCCACACTTGACGCTAAGGAGGTATCTTTTTATGTTTTCTTCTTTTTATTTACGGTTTTGAAATGCACATGGATAAAAAGTGGCATAAAATCAAGAAGACTTTGTTTGAAAGGCTTGTTTTTAGCTACTTATTTTTCTTTTCTACAACTTGCATATGAAAAAGCGAGTTCTGACAGCGGTATAATAAGATCCATGCTTTGGAGACACAAAAGGTGAATATGAATTAAATTTTGGACTCTGTTCCAAAAAAAAAAGTGTTTTGTCTAGTTCCTTGCACATGCAATTAGATGGATGGATGGATTGATGGAAGCCCCAATGTTTACTAGGACGATTACATTCAGAAATATTTGCCCAGTTTTTTACGTATCTGTTTTCTAATTTTTGTTGATATTATGTATAGTAAGTGTTCGTATAATGATGCATCTTATTTGTTTCCATTAAATAGTGGCATTATATGGTAATTTGTCATTGTCAATGCTTTAGGTAGAGCATCATATTGTAGATTAAATGCTTGCTTGGATGTTTGAGCAAGTGTTGATCTCAAAGCTAATGGGATTCTTCAGAAGAAGGAGTTTTCCGTGTCCATTTCCATTCAACTTTATTACCTATTTTCAGCGAAGTGATTAAAAGTCCCCCTCGATCTCCCCAAACTTCTTTCCCTCCCTTTGATTTACAGTCAATGCGAGGCAGATAAGAATTAATTAGTAAAATGTTCTCTATATAGATCTCACTTGCACCCAGTCAAATCGCTGGGGGCCGACCTTGGATTTTCCTGCATTATTGATGGCTCTAATCTAGAACAGTGGTGTAATTAAAAGAGCGAATGGAATGGAATATTAACAAAGCAAAATGATGTAGCAGTGTCTGGCAAATGGGCTGTAATTGGAAACATAGATGTGGTAATTAAAGGCTGGTCTATTTACCCAAGACGTTCTTCTTGTTGAAACAGGTCTCTGGACACCCGTCGGCAGACACGCAGACTCAGGGCCAGGTCCTGGCTAATAGTGTCCGGTGGGGACAAACACCCATTAACCAATCCACACCCTGGGACATGGATGAGCCGCCGGCAAAACAGATGAGGGAGAAAGATATCACAGGTAAAAAGCTGAACACAAAGGCAGTAGTTATTGATAGGGCAAAAATGTATTTTTTAAGGATCACGGATCACGATCTCATCACTTTTTCGTTTTTTTTTTTCTTCTTTTTTTCCAGGTTAGTTTTTAAGACTATTTTGCAAGTTGCTGAGCTCAGTACGGACAAATTGATTCCCCAATTTAAAAAAAAAAAAAAAAAATAGCCTTAAAAAACATTTTTATTTTTATTTATTTTATTTTTTTATTTTATTATGCACCAAATTTTACAGTTTTATTAATATCTATATTCTAAAGGATTATACAGAAGAGTTTGTTCTCATATAATCTGCCTGATCTTATTCGACATTTAATTTTGAAGAAATGGAAAAATATTTTTTTTTTTTTTTTTTCTCTTTGGGTTTTGACAGTGTTTTCTAATTATGGAGTGATAAAAAGAGATATTGAAAAATCCCCTCTGAATCTAACGTCAACTAAATGAAACTTGATGAGACTTTCAAACCTGGCTTTATCCATTGTCCAGATTTCTGTTCTGGAAATCCATTCAAATTAGAGGAGTGTAGTGTAGCCAAAATCTGTTTCTGTAACAATTTCAAAATTACTTGTATCTATATTTGGATAAATCCGGAATGGGCGGCTTTTACTTTGTTTGTCAAATTATATGAGTAGTTCATTTTAACTATGTTAGTTTTTATTTAACAAATATTCCTTGCATAACCTATAAAATAATACATTTTTTTATAAAATCCTAATGAATATTGGCCGTGTCGTCCTGGAATATGGCCATGACACGTCTTCCTACATGTTTTTTTTTTTTTTTTTTTTTTCACATTTCAGGGCCCCTCTCTGTCCGTAACCGTGGACAAAGGTTTGCTACATTTTGATTTGATTTTAGTGGACTAACAGAAACAAGCTGTCCAATGCCATCAGATGAAGATGCTAGGACAATAGCCAGATATTTCTCAGAAGAAAACCTCTGGTACCAACCCTAGGAAAGACAGGCCTTCTCATTGGTCCACATGCAGTTTCTGCCCTTCACCCAACTAGAGCCTAATTCCTAAGGTTGGACTGTGACTGCCACAAAATTCCTCAGGACCTCAGCAGCAATGGGTGAAACAAAGAGAGATCACAAAGACTCATCACAATCCATTCATAACTATGTTTGGAAACCTTGAAACTGATGTATTCTCCCCAGATGTAAATTCTACCCATCTACCCAGCCATCAGCACCAGATCCACCCACTCGTTCACCCTGGAATTCTGATCGTCTGCACCTGTTCGCCATCATCAAGCCACCCTTTATAAACCACCACTCTTTAAACTATCCTTTTAACTATTCAAACATGTTGTGTTCCTGCTCTGCTAGCGTTTACCTGCAATAAAGAACTGTTTGTTATCACTTTCTTCATTTGTCCTCTTCTGTATGTGACATGTATAAAATAGTTTCTAATTTTAAAAAAATATTACTACATTTTTAACAATGTAGTTTTTTTTTAAATTTCCATGGGAAATGTATGTACATAAATTATGTGAAGAAAATCATTTACAACCTAAAATCATAGGATGTGATATAAAATGGCTGATTAGAGAGCATGGAAATTGAAAGTTATACATTTATACAGACAAATGCAAATCTGAACAAATTATAATGAATACACAAATGCTTGCCATCTCCAGGAGAGAGTGAGACAGAGAAACACATTTTGTACAAGGTTTAAAACATTTAAACAGACATATCAAATAGTAGAAAATATGTTTTTTAGTTGATATCACTAAAAAGCCCTGATTTCTGAGAGAAGAGCAGAGACTGCATCCCATGGCTCACCTCTTATCCAGCAGACACGAGGAATATTTCTACTGAATGTTTGTTTTATCCGTGCCTTTCTGAATAAGGTATTCAACATCCCTACAAATTAGTGTCAGTTTGTATTTAATTAAACGATAGATTATTTTCATATTTAAACATAACATTTCAGGAAACTTACAAAACAAAAATGATTTCAATTCTTAATGTAAGCAATCAACGGGGGAATTATGTTGATACCTGCTTTATTCACCTTGGGTGTCTCCTAAAAACGCATGCAAATAATCTCTCATGAGGACGAATAACTGCCATGTTATTTGAACATAATCAAAATAGAGATGATAGTCAAACATTGTAACAATCATAAAACAGCAATTGATCATGGTGACATTTTAATGGTTCATGTTCTAATATGGTCATATCACACACCCCTACTTTAAATGTATGTTTCTTCGTTCTTTGCAGCTCCTCTATGGCCGCCTCCAGTTGCTGCCACCGTCAGCCAGGCTGGACTCTTGACGCACACATACGCCTTGCCGCAGGCACCTGCTTACAGCCAGTGTGCGACCGTCCAAGCGCCCATTGTTGGCGTGACCCCAGCGCTCCAGACACCTCACCCGCAATTACCTGCACAATATCAGATCCCGCAGCCGCCTTCACAGCCGATGACCAGCATGGTCCTCAACATCCAGAGCCAATCCCTCGCTGTCGGAGGACTGCCCCCAATGCCCAGCATCTGCCAGGTCGCCCATCCTGTCCACACGGTGGTGGGTAACGGTCACCTGGCCCACCCCATGGTGCAATCCGCCGCCATGACCTCCTCGACGCTGCCCACCAATGGACCTCTGACAAATGGCCAGCAGGAGACCACCAACAATGGCCTGCAGATGCTGAGAACAGTCGGACTTGGGAAATATGAATTTACAGACCCCTGGCATCCCAAAGGTAAATTACGTTTTGGCCTCAAATAATTTTAGAACATTTTCTAAATGTTATAATGTCAAATCAGATCAAATGTATTTGTTTTGTTCTTTTCACATTACTTCGAAACACGGTGAAGTTGGGTGAAATATATACTGCCTGGAGTCTATGATTTGATCATTATAGCAGTGATTATTATGTTACTAGCATGTTATATGTTTGGCAACAGTTATTCTAACCCTAATTGATGGATTGTGTAGCTTTTCATTTCTTAAACAGCCAGCTGAATATGGCCATATTCCAGGATGACAATGTCCTGGTTCATCAGGCTCAAATTGTGGTTATAAATACAAATAGTCATTTTCACACATGAATTAAATTAATTGAAAGGAGTATACTCAATTTTTATATTGTCAATACAAGATCTTGACCAAAAATTGATGCACTTGTTGATGAAAATCAAAACATTTATTTCCATCAAGAGGTGCATCATTTTTGGTCAAGATCTTGTATTGACAATGCAAGAGTCGAGCTCTGATATTCGGCAATAGCCGACTATTGATACACGGGGCAGTGGATGCTTCTACAAAATTGTTGGTGTGTCTAAAAAGGTAGGAATAATTTCCATATAAATGGAAACCGTATGTAAATATAGTGTAAATGGAATTCAGTCGAGACAGACAATTTTAATGTACCATAGCTAATTTCTTAGGAATGATTTATTAGGGGAAATAAACTCGCACTGTTTGATGTAACTCGAGTAAGTCTTAACTTTTCCTGTTCTGTTTTTTTTTTCTCATTCTTTACAATATTACATATAGTACTATTAGAACTATTAGAATACTTTAAACGATTATTCAAAAGAAACCAGTGTATGGTTATTGTGTTGTTTTGTACCCTAAAGTTCTTAAATCGGCCTAATTTTCTAGCCAGCCACGGGCAGAAATCTCTTTTTCTTTCCCCCTGTATTGAATGTCATGTTGAATCATGGGAGGTATTCATCTTCTGAAGAGGAGAGTACTTGAGGCAAGTTTGCTGTGCATTTATCTGCTTGTATGATGATAGGAAATCAGATGCCAAAGACTAGTTCAATAAATATTGATAGTTAATAATGTGCAGATTCAGAAAAACTGGACATTAGTGTCAGCGTAAATTCCATCACTACCCATTTTACTTTCATTGGTTTGCGTAAAGTGGGCATTTAATTATTGCTGCGGTTTTAGAGAGGCTGAAGGGCTTTAAACTAGTGTTGCAACTAACCGTAATTTTGAGATGGTAGCATCAGAAAAAAATGTGATGCACTGATTCAGCTACCGGCATTTGAGTAATTCTGTCAAATGGATAGATGCATTGATTTGAATTTTGTGTGTTCTACAGACAAAGATAGAGACTGCACAATGCATTTGCGAAAGTATGTAATCTGATACAATCCAGGAGCTGATTGCAAACTAATGGCAGTATAGAACAGGACAAGCTAGACATGTTAGCAACTGAAGGAGGCATGGATGAAGGACTTGTATGGATGGATTGGAGAACATATATTGCTGATGAAATTGTAGATTTGGCCAGAATAGATCTATAAGGAAGTATAATGTGTTGGAAGATGGGTTGATAGTATTTAGGGGCCGAGCAGCAATGGTGTTAATTATTCTTCTTCTCTGAAATGAATCACATCTTTCAGGGCCCAAACAAATGGGCTTTGGAATGGGTTTTTGAAATGGGTTTCAGAATTAGGTGTGGCAAAATGGCTCGATAGCGGCACCTACAAAAAATTGAATACAAAATTAAATTACGTGCTCTTCGCGCTATGTTTCACGTACACCTGTAACAACCCAATACATACAAAAACGTCAGAGAGCAAAATCTGAAAACCCAACAGGAAGTGAAAGATTATGAATTTTCTCTGCAAATTTTTTGCAGTTTTTGCCATTTCAAGACGTTGTACCTTAACGAATCCCTCCTATAGATGTTATCAGATTAACATAATATTTTGTCAGTCTAATCTAAAGGTCTTTGCAACATTAAATTGCGAAGATTTTCGCTGAAGTCTGTGGTTGCCTGACAAAATTCTATGTTTTGCCTTGAAACAGGAAGTTGTAAACATGTTTTATTAGAGTCCTGGCCCAAGGACATCTGCATGCCAATATCCAGTTACAGTCATAGCGCCACCTGCCGTCAACGGGAAATATAATGTTTTACACTGTGTTTAATTCCTCATTCAGATTTAACCAGAACAACATCATGTTTGGTCAGTCTAATCCTAAGGCCTTAGCATAAATTTGCAAAGATCTTACTTAAATGCATATTACCCACCATGCTCTGTTTTCTTAAAGCCACTGAGTGGTGTGGCAATGGTGCGAGGGCGTTTTCATCACTGCTTGTAGCTTTAATGTTTACATTGACATTTTTGCATTTGAGAGATGTCTTTATCCAAAGCGACTTACATTGCATTCAAGGTTTACATTTTACCATGAATTTCCTGGGAATCAAACCCATGACCTTGGCATTTTTAGTATTTTGCTTTGAGCTACAGAATACGGTGTGGAATAACACTCTTACTGATATTGTTTTTTGATACTATACTAATAACGGTAGAAAATTAAATTGACCAATTATTGTTAATGTTGTATAAAAAAGCTGAAAATCTTAATAGATTGTGCTGTTCAGTGAATGTCTGAAAACATAATGTTATGTGTCCAAGTCTTGCTGACTATCTCTTTAAACAAACCATATTCACGTCTCCGTTAGTGTCAAGGTCGGTATTCATTCATAACCTCCATCTCTGTTTATCTCCATCCCCATGTGTTGCTATGTGGTAGAATATCTCTGACAGGTTGGGTTTAGGATGAATTATCACGGCTTTATCTCTCTAAACAGTAAAAGCTGCTCCACGCAGTTTAATCTGCCCCTCCTCTGCTCTGAGAGCACCAGAGACTTCCATCAGAATCTGACTTGATCCTGTTGATTAGTGCCTTGACTTAGACTAGATGCATTGATTTTTAGTGGTTTTTGCCAAGTTGAGCTTTGCTATTATTTCTGACTGTTTGTTAGTTACACCTCTAACGTTTAGTATTAAAAAAAAACATTTAATGTGGACTCTGGAAGTTAATAATTCTTTAAGTCATGCAACAAATGAAAAATTGAATGCAGAGAAGATTATTCATACTTGCCTGTTCCTTGTCACTGCCAAGAAAAAAAACAATAAAAACAAACAAACATTCATTTACTTCATGTGGTGTTGACCATGAAAAGTGACTCAGTCTCTTCATGAATTAAAAAAAGCATAATGCTAAATGCTCGTCCTGTAAGTTCATGTTTAAAATTGAAAATTATCATTCAAATATAAAAATGATAATGATGGGTAATAATAAACCTGCAGCTGTCTGTGTTATTAATATTAATAAAATGGCAAAACACCGAGCGAAAATCCCTCACTGCTCTTGACTGAATAACTTTAGTAACTTTAATAAGAATCAGTGTATATTTAATTCATACACTGAAGACTGTGTAGTTCTTTTTTTATTTTTACTTCTGTTTATTCAATTTGTTACTTCAAGGGTTAGTGCACCCAAAAATGAAAATTCTGTTATTAATTACTCACCCTCATGTTGTACAACATCCACAAGACCTTCATTTGTCTTTGAAACACAAATTAAGATATTTTTGATGAAATCCGAGAGGTAAATGACTCGTCCATAGACAGCAATACAATATTATTAATAAAGTTGTTATTTATTGTTGAATAAAATCGTTATTTTTGCTTTGTTTTTGCGCACTAAAAGTATTCTCACCGCTTCATAAAATTAAGGTTGAAACACTACAGTCACATGACATGAAGGTGGGAAATAAATGACAGAATTTTCATTTTGGGGTGATTAACCCTTTAAATGTTATTTGTTAAATACACCTACTGATGTATCTTTTATTGTATTTGTCCTATTATTTGAAAATTGGATCTTTGTTCTTTTTTTTCTTTTTTTTAACAACAAATAACAAAGGAAATGGGATACTATGGTATAATTACAAAAATAGTCTTAAAAACCAACTTGCAATATGATTGCATATTGCCCACCCCTAATTTTTGCCTGATGTTAATCCTGGTTGTATGTTTATGTATATTTAGAAGGTTTGCAGTGCATTGCATTTATAATAAACCTATGAGTCTATTTTAAAAGATGTATGGTAAAAATGTCCCTGGAGGAGGAAATGTTCACTAAAATATGTATAATGTCACAGTTGTTGTTGTTTGGTTTTTAATTGCCCTTTCATGTGACACTTAACACATCTCTGTTTGGGTCAGAGATTGTTTGTGTGACTGCTCGACATTGAGTTTACATTGAGGTACAGGACACATGCATTATACACAAGCTCCTAAATGACTGTGACTCCTCACTGATGTGCCGGGTCAAGTATGTGTGCTGAAGAGACGTTAAGTCGTAATGATGTGCTTTGTTTTAAAGGTCCTCGAGCAGTGAACTTCATATAAGCTTCAAAGTCTAGTGAGCTGCCTTTGTAGCTTCATAGATTCAGACATGAGGGCTGTTCCAAAAAGCAGGCAGCATAATTATGCCTTTTTAGACATCTTCCTTGGGAAATAATTAAAATGTATGAATGAAACAAGAGAAATTATTTATAAATAATTAATTATTTATTTAATACTAAAATATTTAAATAAATAGCTGACTATTTAATGTTCTAATGGATAGCCTGTGTACATTGTATAAAATATGCCATTAAATTTACTGTAAAGAAAAAAAAACTGTGACGGTGTTTCCAGTTCTACAGGATACCTGTATTTTCTTTATTACAGGTATCAAAAGTATAACCGTAGAACCGTATATTTCATTAAGTGATAAAATGTTCATATGCCTATTTTAACTATCAAAATCTGCCCTTTTACTTTAATGTATAGATAACCTCTGCAATAATACATGAGGTACAATAGAAATCCACATGATGAATCAGAGTTCATTGTATTCTGGCCTGTTGATAAAACATAGTCAGTTCTTTACTGTATATAAACAGTGCACATGGTCATACATACAAAGACAAAACACCATCAGGGAAACACATGACACTTAAATAATGCACTAAACATTAACGAAAAAACATCACATGTTACACAAAACACTAATATACATTATTGATATTTGAAAATTTGTATCAAATGTGACATGTAATGTAGGGACTTCTGAGAATTTCCTTTAGTTTTTTAGTTTTTTTTTTACTGTAAATTATATGGTAAATAATATTTTTACTTGCAAAAACCATAAATTTGATAACATTTTACTCTAAAATTACATGTAATATTAAACCATTTACAGTTTTTCACCATATATGGTGACATAAGGTATGGTAAAATAACCAATTTGCATGTTTTTACATAAAAATGTTAAACATTGTTTTAAAGTTTAGGCAGGCAGCAGTGGGCAACTCAAAAGTTTGGTATCAGTACAATTATTTATTTTTTAATTTTTTAATTTTTGATAGTCTCTAATGCTCACCAAGGCTGATAAAAAAAATACTGTAAAAAACGATACTGGTTGCACAATTCTGTTGTATGCTTTTGATTGCTGATCATAATTACAGGAAAATATCAATGTCCGCTGCACTGGAGTTTAAAGGTTTGCTGTGCTATTAAAATGTAGAAGAAATATGATATAGAATCAACTTAATTAAACATGAAAATAACGTTGTTGTTTTTTCTGACAAATATTTTGACCAACATTACAAATGCAATGAAAATAAATATATTTGTACTCTATCAGAGAGTTCCAAAAACAAAGGTAGTCATGTCATAGACTTGTTCTGGAAAAAAGTGATATTGGTGCATCCCTAGTAAAAACAGTAATATAGTGAAATATATGTACAATTTAAATGAACTGTTTTCAATGTGAATGTATTTTAAAACGTTATTTATTCCTGTGATGCAAATCTAAATTTTCAGCATCATTACAGACTTCAGTGTCACATGATTCTTCAGAAACCATAATAAATATGCTGATTCACAATTCAAGAAACATTTCTTATTATTATCAATGTTGAAAACAGCTGTGTTGCTTTATAGTTTTTGTAAACACCATGATACATTTTTTTTTTTCAAGATTCCTGATATATAATTCTATGTTCAATTATTTAAAATCTAAATATTTTGTAGCATTATAAAAGACTTTACTGTCACATTTAATGTGTCCTTGCTGAATAAAAATAATAATTTCATTAATTCCCTCAAACTTTTGAATGGTAGCAGCTCACTAGGTGCATGCTGTGATTGTGAGGATAGATTATGATTGAAAAATGAGACTTCTGTTCTTATGTGTGTTTTGGTAATTTAGTGTTTTGTCAGTATAAAGTCTTCTAGTCACAGAAGCTCAATTTCATGCATTGTTGCTTCCCGGCATGTGTCAGAACAAGATTCCTAATTCAACGCGACTACGAGTCACATTCTGAGCTTTGCCACAAGGGACAGTATAGCATTCATTAGCATAAACTGCTTTCCTCCACAATCGGTTTCTCTTTTAGGCAAACCACTGTAGCAGAGCAGAGCAGGGGTTTGAAGAGAATCTTTAGAAGGTTGGTTAAAGTTACTGTTGACATGTAAATAACAGCTAGCCGAATAATATTACATCTGTTTTTAATGCCATTTAAAGTCAGGCAATATTGCTCACTTGAGTACTGAGGTTTGTTTGCGAATGTGAACACAATTTTGTTTTGTTTTTCGCCATTGCTGCAGTGGACTGAAATTCATCATGTACAGTACTGACGCATGTTCCCTTCCCTTCCTAACCAATGTGATGCTACCAAATGCTAAAACAAATCATAAAATTATATAAAAGAGGCATATTTTTGTGGCACGTTTGTAACAGTGGAAATTTGGTCACATTGTTGTGTTTTCATGTACTTTTGCTGCACATCGCTCACAAGTATAAGGCCTTGTTTACACCTGGTATTAAGATGCATTCTGATAGATTGTATCACATGTGGACAACACAAATGCAGGTTTAAATGGGTCTAAAACATTTTGCTCTCATAGTGTAAGTGTAACAAGTGGTTGAAGGTGTTTGAACTGCCACAAAATGCCGTCTACTCTCAGCCTACTGACCTAATGTGTAGACATTATGGGAAGCGTGCCAGCCAGCCGTGATTTAAACTTTGTCAGCTGAAGACCCAAGTTTGGTTTGAAGATGAAAAACTGCTGCACTCCGTGTGTTTTTCCATTGTCTCTGGGCACATTCATATGTAAATTGTGTGAGCTAATTTCATCCATTAGATCGAAAGATCTGAAAACAATTCTGAAAAATCCCTTATATTGACCCATCCATAGACCCTTTCCTTGAAGAAATCAGGACAGAAGTGGTCGAAAGTGGACAAAATAGACTGGATTAAAACACCAGGTTTGCTATAGTTTCTTCTTTCACATGTCGAGAGCTGCATGCTTGACTTAATCGGAGAAAAAAAGAGATCGTACAAAAGTCTCATTCAGATAGCTCTGGTTTATATGCATGTATTCTGACCTTCACGTTGTGTGTGGCCTGCCAGAGAACACGCTCAAGATCTTCTCATCTCATATCTATAGCTCCATTGTTATCGATTCACAGCTCTTTTGTTTTGGAAGGACACATTTCACAAGCTTCAGCATTCTTTCCAGTTCCACTAAGAGAGGAAAGTGCTTATAGAGGATCCACAGACTGAATCAGATGAATGTAACGCTCTTGTGCCATTTAGAAGCGTTTTTATGCCTTTTAAAGCACAGAAATGTAAACAGAAAGGAAATGCAGTGCCTTAAAACGTTATGTGATAGATGTACAGTGGTGTCTTAAAGTTGTTTTGACACTTTTTTTGCTTTAATGTCAGCGGACGATAATGATTTGAGAGCATCTTGTGCTGCATATTTTATTAGGGACATAGAAGTTGTGTAAAACCTTTAATATTCCTTTTTTTCATTTTGTGTCTTTTTCAAAAAGTTTAAATCTTTGTTTATTTCCAGGTTTAAATAGAACAGTCCCATATTTTTAGACCCCACTGTACAGCGTTTATGCTCTGGTTAGCACAAGTGATTCATTCGCAGATGTTAATAACGATTACAAATGCGTTAATTTTCCTTTAAAATTTTCCTTCCTCGTCCCGGTAGATTGCCCTGTGCTATTTTATGATTATGGTCTTCTCCAGAGAACACTGACCCACTTAAATAGAGAAACATTTCCTGCCATCCACTCTATCCTTGGCTCAAATTAATAGGGAACATTTTAGGCAGATAATCACATCACCTTTTCCTTATTAGTTTGTCAGACATCTGCAGAGCAGCTGTCAGAGGCATGTGACATGTTGCTCTAATGATGCTGAGCTGTTTACACCAGCCAATTATTCAAATTATTGCATGGAAAGCAAACACATGAAATGCAGAAGTGACTTTGAATGTGTTTATTTTCAGAAGCGCTATATGCTTTGTTGCACAGAACTGGGTCTCGTCGTACATCGGCTGTTGTTTGTGGTCTGTTCTTATTAGTCATGAATACCTGTCGCGATCATGGCATCCTGCTGTTTTAGGGGCTTTGGGAGTTGCTGAAGTGATATATTAACACAAAGTCACTCCCGCATCAGCTTCAGAGATGATTAATTATAAATTAAGCATGTCAGATATGACTCATGCATATACTTACCTTATAATTATTATTTGATGAGCATAATTTCCTGGACATGAGGAAACATTGGACTGTTCTTAGTCCTAAAAAGACCATATTGAAATGTTTACCAGTAATGTTTTATCCCAAAATTTGGGGGGAAAAAGATATATAAAAATGTGTTTGTCATTATTAAGTTTTTATTATTTTTTATAATGATTTTTTTTCCCCTTGTGACATGATTTTCATGAGAATTTATAACAATTTACCCTAAATTATCATTACTGTGCTATGTTCTGATGTTTCACTTTTTGAATAATTTATGCATTCATTTATAAATTATTATAACAAATACATGTATGCTATAACTAATTGTACCTTTTTGTTTATTTGTATCCATTTATTTATATTTTTTTCTTTTTTGTGTTTTTTAATTTGTATTCATTTATTTTTGAGAACATTGACGTGCATATCAATCAGTAGCCTCTGAGCTCATGTTAAGTCTATGTAGACAGGTTTATACAGCGCGGTTTAAAATGTAAGTTAAAATGAATGGGAATTTTTATAAAGTTAAAGTTTTTAATAATTTTCTGTCAATGTAATAGTTTACCCAAAAATGACATGTTTGAAAGAACTGAAAGAAAGTTATACAGGTTTGCAATGCCACATGAATATGATGACAGTGATTTCAGTTTTGGCTAAAATATTACTTTAAATTGAAGTGTACATCTTACTGGCAGAGTTCAGTGTTTGTTTTACAATGAAATGAGAGCGCTGTCCTTTTGCCCTTCACTTTTGTTGTTGAAAACTGTTGTTGCCTTCATGCTTGATGGGTTGTTTTTTTTTTATCCCTCGACTCCAAATCTTTTCCAGCTCTTTACTTACAAAAAAATAAATAAAAATAATTTCCGTTTTTTCTTCAAACAATGATTGGTTGTATCATCATGTGCTCTGTGCTTCGTTCTCAGAACATACAAAAATCACTGTTTCTCTTCTTTCTCTTGTTCTACAGAAATGTTGAAGGAATTGAACCAGCAGCGGAGAGAGAAAGAGTTTACAGACCTGAAAATAATTGTTGAAGGCAAAGAGTTTGAAGTCCATCAAAATGTTCTAGCTTCCTGCAGCTTATATTTCAAGGACATGGTGAAAAGGTTTGCTTCATCCCGTCCTTGATCTATTCTATTCTTTTCATAGGGTGCATTTGTGTTGCCTCCTTTTCCCTCCCCATCTCTTGCAGGTCTGAAGACATTGGTTCCCGTCACAGGGCCAGTAGCCATTCTGTCTGTTCCACCAACAAATGTATTTCACTGCTGAAAAAGGTCAAGGCGTGGACCAATCTGGACCCTTTCATCTCCATTTACTAAGTGTGCCAATTTGCATTTTAATGGGCGAAGAAGTTCCATGACTGAGGGTTTTCATTTTAAATGCTTTGTAAATGTCAAAACAAATGAAAGGCAGATTATAGTAGTGTGTTTGGAATGTGGCATCAGTGCTGTGCTCTGGTTGTCTTTATCAAGTGCTTAGATGGGATGTTCTAGTCATCCCACTTCACCGTTTACCTGCTGTGACTCGCTCCGTATCTCAGTGGAAATTCACACAGCACTTTTAGCATGCCGTCGGGATTAAACCAACCTGCAAACGGCACGGATCTCGTTTATGCTTCCGTAAACTCTGTTCCTTGCTGACTTGTCGTCTCATATTGATGCTGATCTCAGCAGTCGGGTGTCCCATGGATGTGTGACTGACTGGATGTTGTTTATGAGTAAAAACTTAATACAGAATTATGTTTAGAGGCAAAGAAATATACAATTTCAGAATCTCTTTTACATGTATCAGGTGCCCTTCTGGTAAAGCTCTTGAGGAGAATTTTGGTACACATTTACTGCAAATTCATGTTTTCTCATGCTAATGAGCTTGCAAACCGTTTGCAGTAAATTTGTTGTGAACGGTTGTAGCAAACCTTTAAAACTTATAATGTTTATTTAAATATGACACATTATGATTGGTGCCTGACTTTTTTATTGCTACAAGAACGAAATAGTGGAAATATGAACTTAAAGTCTAAAATTATCTCACAGTGCCAAGCTAGAACATTTGAAAAATGATTGTTTGTAAAAGCCTTTCCTTCTAAATTGTATACATCTCCTTTTGAAATAAGGAAAAATACATCTTTGTGTGTGTGTGTGAGTGTTTGAGTGTCATATTTAAAACATCGGTATGAGTGATATAGGGAATATGGAGCTTTCATTCGGGGAGGAATAAAACACCTAATTTTTGTTCAGAGGCCTACACTGAGCAAAAATATGCAATTTGGTGCATTTGCTCATACTTATATGGACAAAACATTAAATTAATCTCTGATAGCTTGTAATGTAAATCGGTGAGTGAGCTATTTTTATAAAATGCAAAAGTTGTCACTCTTTATCTCCCAATAAAATGTCATGGTAAGATCATATTTAAATGCATAGTTTCATGATCAAAACTCTGTATTTCATTGCATTATATGTTCAAAAACTTCAATCATGATTGAGAGATCAGTCATTTCCTCAAAAGCCTGATGGATCATATCTGATACTTAGAATCTTTTTTTTTTTTTTGAAATATTGATGTATGAAGTAAACCGAAGTTTATTCAGTCAAGTGTGTTCAACTTGAAATATTACTAACATTATAAAGGTTATCCTTAAGTTTGCTTAATACAAATCTGTAAAGATTTCACAGCAAAAAAGACTTTAGCTGAAGAAATTTATAATTATACTGAAAGGACTTTTACTTGCTAAAAAAAGTATAAGCTATCAATCAGACTACAGAAGGCATGTAGTACATATGGTGCAACAGGTTTTTCAGCATGTTCTGATCATGTTGATGATTTAGAAGCCTTATAAATTTGCATATCAAGGGCTAGCTAACAGCTTGCATCAGTGCAAACCCTCTTCTGGCATTAAAAAAAAAAAACTGTCAGGATTGACTAAATACACACAGTGAAAAAAAATAGTGATGAAAAAGCAGGGGGAGGGTTATTTTTGTGGCTATATGCATTTTTAGGATTCTTTTCAGATGCATGCAAAGTGATTTACTAATATTTGAGCTCGTCAATTTACTGGTATTTTGCGGCATTATTTACTGCACTCAAAAATGCATGTTTTAAACCAGACGCTATTTTGCTTTCTCTTGATAGATTGCATTGGTCATTTTGGAAATGTCCTGGCTGTGTCTATTTTTTAATTTACGCGTCGTCCGTAGATCATGAGTAGAACTTTCCACTCCCATTTGCGTTTTTTTGGAGTTGTGCTCTCATGCTAATTTGCCCTAAATTTTTACTAAATCTGGCCCCAAATATTATACAGAAGGCTTTAAAGGATTAATGTGTTGTTGAATCAAAGTGCACAACAATACAACTCATTGTACATATATCCCTATCAGTCTGGTTTCAGTCGCATCAAAACAATCACAAGAACCAGGGGATTGAAAATAGAGAACAACTAGATTGGCTTGGCAGGTGTAATTGCTGTAACTCTTTCAAATTCCTGTATAATGTATATCACGATACATGTACTCCAGCTTCAAGGACAGATTGTGCTTGAGAATACCAGGCTGTTTGATTGTGATTTTAGTCCAGGTCGAGCTGAGCTATCTCACAAGCAGCAGCACTGAAAACTGCATTAAGAGCAATAACTCAGAAGTTTGTTCTCGGTGAAGCACAAAATGTGCTGATACACCTCGCAAAGCACACTGCCTTTAGAAGGACTGAAACTAGGGCCTTTAGATGTAGAATTTCACACTCTCATTGACGTCTAAATGGTCCTTCTTCCTTCGCAGAGGAAACGAGAGCATTTCTAGAACCTAGTGAGCTATCAAGGCAGCATTGTAACTGAAAAGCAACATTCATACACACGTGGGCTTTATAGCTGATTATAATAGACTTTGAGGCTTATGATGATCTTTATTATTCATTCGGTCGTTCGTTCGTTCACTCATTCATTCACTCATTAATTCATTTATGCATTTTTGCATGTGTTTATGTACTAATTAATTGCTATGCATTTGGGCATTTTTTTATTAACTATTTATATATAATATTTATCAATATATAAATTAGTGCTGTAAAATAGATTAATCTTCTAACAAAAGTTTTTTTTATAAATGTGTGTGTGTTGTGTGTGTGTGTATATATACATTATACAGATCCATATACATAATACATACATAAAGTATATACATTCACATACATGTGTATATATATGCTTTATTTCACTAATTCCATTCAAAAAGTGAAACGTATAACTGACAACTAAGGAAAATCCCAAATTCAGTATGTCTGAAAATATGCAAGACAAGGGTTTCAGCTGTCACATACCGCGTGTCAAGTCACTCTTGAACAACAGACAGCATCAGAAGCGTCTCGCCTGGGCTAAAGACAAAAAGGACTGGACTGCTGCAGAGTGCTAAGGACCATGGTATCCCTGTTCTTAATTGGCCTGTAAAATCACCTGACCTTAACCCCATAGAAAATCTATGGGGTATTGTGAAGAGGAAGATCCGATATGCCAGACCCTACAGTGCAGAAGCGCTGAAGGCCACTATCAGAGCAACATGGGCTCTCATAACACCTGAGCAGTGCCACAGACTGATCGACTCCATGCCACACCGCATTGCTAAAAGGAGCCCCAACTAAGTATTGAGTGCTGTACATGCTCATACTTTTCATGTTCATACTTTGCAGTTGGCCAAGATTTCTAAAAATCCTCTCTTTGTATTGGTTTTAAGTAATATTCTAATTATCTGAGATACAGAATTTGGGATTTTTCTTTAGTTTTCAGTTATAATCATTAAAATGAAAAGAAATAAACATTTGAAACATATCAGTCTGTGTGTAATGAATGAATATAATATACAAGTTTCACTTTTTGAATGGAATTAGTGAAATAAATCAACTTTTTGATGATATTCTAATTGTATGACCAGTACCTATATATTTTGCATCAACAACTTTTATGTTAGATGAGATTAATCAATTTGACAGAACTAATATAAATCATTATCAGTGTATTTTTTCACTGGTATTGTGATTACTGCAAAGGATACATAATTCTGGCTTGGAATGGATCCAAAAGAAGGCATTTTAGAAACCAGCATAATCAGGCACACATGATGCCTGTCGGCAGCTCATTAGGTTTAAAGAACAGACACAAACAGTCATACAATAGCATCGCCATTCAGTTGAAAAATACATTTGCTCTGTGTGTTTCTTTTTTTTTTATGAATAGAAAATATATAACCCCGTCAACTGTCATTAAGGCAATATAATGCATATGAACAGATAGTTCAATCCAGTTCAGCCTCATAGAGTTCAAGTTCTGTCGTTCATGTGCTCTTGTCAGTCGACTGAAACTTCACGCTACATTAAATCGAGAGTCAACAGCTTTGTTCAGCAGAGTAAAATCAATAGCGAATCGTGATCTGTAAAGCTGCTGCATACTAAACTGAACCGGCATACATACTGAAAACATTCTCGCATTATTTATTTATCAAGCATTTCTAGTGGGAAAAATGTGAGTAGTCTTACACTATTTCAGCCTGATTATCTGCTTGTTTACAGTTCAGATGTGCTTAATAAAGTGCTGACATTACATTTTGAGCTTTTAGAGAAAAAATTGATAAATATCAAATCTGAACGAAACGTTCACCTTTGAAAAAGATACATGCATTGAGCTGTAATCTGAATTGGATATCAGAGATATCTGGTGGTCCTTTAATGGGCACATCAGCCTTAGACTGAAGTCATTATCAGGCTATCTTTCATTTATATCCGTCAAACGGACCGGGTTTATCTAATCGTCTATAAAGAACACCTGCTGTATTTACCATTCTCAGAGAAAACGTGCATTAAAAAGTGATTCATCCATTTAGCAAATCATGCACTAAGTGGATCTGCGTTTGAATGTAATAGCCACTAGCACTACCTCGTTCACTTTGATAGAAGGCAGCACCGCTGATGAATTTCACAATATCTCCTGAGATTCAGTCTGCTGGATTTTATTAAATATTTGCACTTTGTTACTGGCAGTGCATCCATCATATTGCCACTTGCTTGGTGCTTCCACGTATATATATTAGCATAGACACTATGTTATTAGTCTGAGACTTATAGCTGGCATTGAAGAGCCCACTTTTGTTTGGCAACTCTTGATTTGTTTTGTTCCATCAAAAAGTACACTTAACTCAGAAGTTGTAGATATTTGATATCTTTCGTTTTGATTATTTTATCCTTTTTCATGCTTAGAAGAAGGAATACAGTATAGACATAAGTTAAAAGGTTTAAAGCTCTCAAAATCGTGAACCACCTTAGGCTGATGCCTTGACCTGGTAAAGAAGTGGAAAATACATAAAGAAGGGCTAGAAAAATAGTTTAATCTAAACAAAGACACTTTACAGTTCAAATGACATGTTAACATGAATTCATGAAAGCAAATCAGTGCTCAGGTGCATAATCAGGTATAATGTTATCTGACAGAAAGCATTTTTCTGGCTGCTTTTTTCTCTCTCAAGGACGTAGGCAAATGAATGTGCTCGACCTTTCCTGGAAAATCTGAAAAATTTTAGAGGCCCCTGTCATTCTTAAAAATTTCCCACTTTGAGCACCACACTGTATTTCCCCCATCTAATCAATGTAACGGTCATAGTCTGTGGATGAAAAGAAAGATTTTGATAACCATACAGATCTTTTTGTTTTCAGGGCAGACAATCATACTTGAGAATAAACTTATGGCCAAAAAGCTCTTTTCATAGTGCGAGTGCAAGTGGGAGTGTGGATTTAGAATTCTGTAATTGATCTCAGGGACAGAGAGAGGACTGAATTTCTATTTTCTTTCTCTTTTCCACCTCTTAATGGTCGACTACTTTTTATTATTATTTATTTATTTATTTGACCTTTTCTTTCTTAATATTTCTCCTCCTCCACCTACACCTGACAGCATTAAACTTTGCATTTTTGTTTTTCTTTTCAGGAGTAACATTTCTTTATTTTTCAGCCACCTCCAGAGACATCCACCTTACCTCATACTCTGCCTTTTGCCTCCCTCCAAGTCAAACCTCTTATAACGTCTAATATCACCGTTCGTACGCAGGCCGTGTTGAACTCTGTTTTGGCAGGTGTTTGAAAGTAAATCCACGTTCCCAGTCATGGAATGGTCCCTTTCTCTGTAGGATGGCTGCTGGTTCCCTGTGGCAGAATTTTCTACCCCCTCCTTTTCTTCCCTGCTTACATCACGCTGACTGTCTGTCTGTCTGTCAGTCACATGTAGTGTGCATTTGTCTTTGCATAGGTTCTAAATAGGGATGCACCGATACCACTTTTTCCAGAATGAGTCTGATACGATACTTTCATTCTTAGTACTTTCCGATACCAAGTACCGATACCTGTATTTTCATTGCATTTTTAATTTTTAAAAATATTGGGCAGAGAAACCAAAAGAATTAATCAAATTAGTTGGATTAGCAAATAGATATTTCCTTCAGTTATTTTCGTGCCTAATCATGCCTGTTAAATGTATAGTAAGAGCTACTGTTACTTTCATTTTTCATATTATTGCTTTATCATATTTTATCTTTAATCTAATATCACAGTGAGCATTTAGAGCTGTTCCAGCAGGGCTCAAAAATAAGGATTCATTTATTTATTTTTTATTATTATTATTGGCCTGGTTGGGCCAGTGGTTCAAATTTTTAGATACCAGTGAAACATCACAAATTTCAGAAATTGAATAAAGTAATCAAATGTAAAATAACACTGCATATTCTTCATTGTATAAAATAAATATAATTTAATCATTATTAAAGTTACAAAAGTTTTTCAGTCAAGAGCAGTGAGTGATTTTATCTTTTGTCTTTTGTTGTTAGATCGACAAAAATAGCAGTAGGTTCATAGGCTGCTGTCACTTTGAGAGCTGCAAGTATCCAACATACAGAACTGTTACACCTGCGTTTTATTTCTGTTTACGTTCACTTAAGACATAGTCAACTATATTTCACAAGGATACTTTTGACATAATTTTGTGTGAATTTGTCTGTTCAAGCACAAGAAGACCTGAAAGAGAGCTCTAATTTAATAAGCTATTTGTGCCTTGTCATAAAACTTGCTTTCTGGGTCTGTGCTTCAGATGTTTGTGCACAGAAAACTAACTGAATTAATCAACTGCATCAAGAGCAATCAAGAGCATGCAACATCAGTTAATGTTCATAATAGGCTCCTCGTTTTACTTCCTTTGCTATCGCAATATTGCATATTGTGTTCAGTGTTTCCTTGTTTGGACACAAGCACTACACACGCTACATGTTATCAGTTTTTGGTATTGGAGCATTTTGATGAGTTTGAGCACAGTATCAGGCCCAATATCAGTGCATCCCTTTTTCTAAATATACTTACACTTTAAGTGTCTTCATGAAGGTTCACAAAAACACATACTGTGATTTTGTTTAAAGAGGAAGTGTGCAATTTTTGATGCTAAAATACTTTCTCAGTTTTGTTGCTACATGAAAATGCATTCAAAACCCTTTTTTTTTTAAATAGAAACTACTCACTTCACCTTTAAAGCATGCTCTTCGAGTAGAATAGGAACCGTAAGCTGAGTCAAACAATACGTTATCATTATTATTATTATTATTATTATTACACACCCCTCACTATATTATTTTCACCTCACTGCAATGTCTAACCACCGGTTCCATTAATGGAACAATATTATGAGCTATTGTTTCTCAAGACGCCTTTGTCTTTTTGCAGCATCCCTGGCAATTGAGGTTTATAGGTTTAGTGTCTATAACACACCCAAACAATGGCAAAAACCAAAGCCAATCAGCCCTCAGCAGATATGCTAAGCCACCGGCCCTCTTCTAGACGGAGAGCAGCTCATCTCAGCAGCGAAGCAATCTGCACTCCCCATATGCCTTTAAATATGTATTATGCATGAAAATGCATAGCAGCTCACTCAAGTTTTCCCTTAAGCGCCGCTGTAGAGAAACTCACAGGCCTGACTTTGAGTCACACTCGCATGAACAGCTTTAGTGGATGCTCTTCCAAATGAGTTAATCTCACTTTGCAATGCTTGATAGGTTTTTAATTGTTTCTTAAAGGAATATTTCCCTCAAAAGCATTATTTAATGTGCCTCATGTCACTTCTAATTTTTACAGTGTAAAATACATTTATTTATAATTTATCATTTATTTTTGTACAATTTTTATGCAATGATGTAGCTGTGACCATGTCAAGCTCCTAAAAGGACAATAAGAAACACCAAAAAATTAGTCCATAAAAAGTGTTCTGAAACAGGTTATTATTTATTTATATATTTTATTTTATTTTTTTGGTATTATTTCTATACATTTATAGTAATTATGGTAATAAGGTTAACATTTGTTAACATTAGTTAATGCAGTATGTAACAACCTAACAATGAACAATATGTTTTTACAGCATTTATTAACATTTATTAGTTCACAGTACATTAACTAACAGATACAAGTTTGGATTTTAATGTAAATGCTGAGATTAACATTGACTGAGATAAATAAATGCTGTAGAAGTATTGTTTCATTATTGTTCATTGTTAGTGCATATTAACTAATGTAGTAATGAATGGTAACAGTTGAAACCTTATTTGTAAAGCGTTACCATATTTATTATTTTGAATTAGCTTTGTTTTTGTATTTTCAGTTTTAGTAATTTCATTGTTTTTTGTCTTTTTTAATATTTCTATGTAGCTTCGTTTTAGTATTTGCACATTTGTGATTTTCAGTTTTTTCTAATAATAATCATCATATTTTCAAGCTTAACTTTATCCACTATTTATATTTTATTATATTTCAATTTGATTTCAGTTAACTCAAAATCAATTAATTTTTCATTTTTAATAGTTTTATTTTTAGCTAACAATAATAACATGGTTCAGAAGTCAAATGAGGAACAGACCAAAATTAAAGATGTACACTTTTTTTCTTTCTACCGGTAGTGTCCGTTGAGATGCAACTTTCAGGTCTCTGGTTTAACGTTCTTCAATCTGTGTCCAGGTTATCGGGCGAGAACAGAAACGGTGAAAAGATGCAGCTGACGATGAACAGCATCAGTTCTGATGTTCTGGAGCTTCTCCTGGAGTTTGTTTACACCGGCTCCCTCATTATCGACTCAGCCAACGCCAAGACCTTACTGGAGGCGGCCAACAAGTTTCAGTTCAACACATTCTGCAAAGTCTGTGTCTCCTTCCTCGGTAAGAAATGTTTCCATTTTACCAAAGCTCGGTTCCTAAAGCAACTGTTTCTTTGCTGTTTGAGTGAACAGTAAATTGCACATCACATTTCGTACAACAGCCATATCAGAGTATGCACTGGTTTTACTTTTAGACAAATTGCTCAGAGAAACTTGTTGCATCACATCTGGTCAGTGAGGTGGTGAAAAATAGTCATGAAAAACTAAATTACCACTGGTTTTGATGCAAGTAACCTTGTTTAACAATGAAAGAGGATCACAGGAAATAAAGGCTGCAATAAATGCAGAACATAATTGTAATTCTCAATCTCTCACAGAGAAATTGTGATAATAGGCTTTCTAATGATTTTTTTTTTTTGTAGGTACTGTAAAATCTTGGAGTAATTTACTGGAATTTCATGGTGAAGCCTTGAGGGAATACGCTCATTATTCATTCTGTCCATGTCTCTCACTCTCTTTTTGGATTCTGTTTCCCCCCCTCAAAGCTGGAGGCTTGTGTTATGTTGATTGACAGACAAGCACAACATAGACACACATATGCTCCACTGTGGACTGAAGTGAATCAGAAATACCGTTGCTCATTACGAACGTCGTAATGATTGTACATTGCTTGTCTTGACAATGGATTTGCTCTATTGTCTAGTAATCTGAATTCTTGTTGTGTTATTTTAGTCAGATAATGGACTACAAGCCAGACTCCAAGGAGTCAATCAATACATTTTTTTTTTGGCATGTTGATCCTGTGGCTGTGAGTTAAGAATGCGGAGTCAGTTGAGTTTCAGAATTTGAATCGAGATGCAAGCAGAATTCAGGATTATAATTTGATTTTGATCTTAAGGAAGAAAAATTAAAAAGATTGCCTGTCATGCTGTAACTGTAATGTCTGTTTGTAGTTTTAATAAAAATGTCACTTTTCAGCGGGAATTTCCCATGAACATTTTGTCATACAACATATGATTGTTACGGGACAACACTCAAACAGAGGTTAATAAAATATAACGTTCATTTATTCACAGCAATGAGGCATTAACAGGTAAGATGGCAGTAAATAGGTATGACATCGACATGTAAATGCTGAAGGATTCCTGGGAAACCAGATAGTCAAACATACACACACCTAAAAGATCAGGTAAGTAATAGTCACAGTAATGGATGTCCGAAGTACAAACAGGAAGTATCAACTTGTGCGGGGAACAGATGACACCAGGATGCATCGAAGCAGAAGATCAGGCAGGTAAATTATCAGGAGCATGGAGTGAACGTCTTCTTCGCATAAACAAGACTGGACAATGAGGTGAGGTGTGTGCTTATAAAGCCGGTGAGTGATTACAATATTCTCGTGGTGGTGTGCGTTGTGATTGGTTAGCGTTTGAGCATGGCAGATCTGTGAAGTTACCCCACTGAGGGCCGAGGACCACGACGTCGTGGTGGTCTTCCTCTTCCACGTGGAGCAGGGCGTTCTGGATGCAAAGAATAGAAGTTTCCATTAACATGCAATCGAGGATGTCATCTATGGGAACCCATGAGCTTTCTTCGGGACCATAGCCTTCCCAGTCGACCAGATATTTCAAACATCTACCATGATGCCAGGAGTCCAGAATCTCCTTGACTTCATAGACGGCACCGTCTTCCAAGATCCGTGGAGGGGGAGGTTCTTCATCTGGACCGGGCTCTGAAGGGACAACGGAAGGGTGAAAAGGTTTCAGTAATGACACATGGAAAGCAGAGTGAATTCTATATTGTGGAGGAAGTTGTAGTTGATATGTGACAGGATTTATCTGTTTGGTGATTGTAGCAACTGAGACAAATCAGGCACGATTATTTGTCATACTTAACAAATAATCTTTAAAAACTCTCTCTGAGGTCTTTGGAACCCTCCCCCTTGGACACCATCTGATAGGGTTTTACGACCGTAAAGAATGTGCAGAGAATGTGACTCTGACTTCATTCTTATTGAGAAGGACTAATAAACCATTTTAATCCTATATATTCTACAGGGAGTGCAGAATTATTAGGCAAATGAGTATTTTGACCACATCATCCTCGTTATGCATGTTGTCTTACTCCAAGCTGTATAGGCTGGAAAGCCTACTACCAATTAAGCATATTAGGTGATGTGCATCTCTGTAATGAGAAGGGGTGTGGTCTAATGACATCAACACCCTATATCAGGTGTGCATAATTATTAGGCAACTTCCTTTCCTTTGGCAAAATGGGTCAAAAGAAGGACTTGACAGGCTCAGAAAAGTCAAAAATAGTGAGATATATTGCAGAGGGATGCAGAGGTCTTAAAATAGCCAAGCTTCTGAAGCGTGATCATCGAACAATCAAGCGTTTCATTCAAAATAGTCAACAGGGTCGCAAGAAGCATGTGGAAAAACCAAGGCACAAAATAACTGCCCGTGAACTGAGAAAAGTCAAGCGTGCAGCTGCCAAGATGCCACTTGCCACCAGTTTGGCCATATTTCAGAGCTGCAACATCACTGGAGTGCCCAAAAGCACAAGGTGTGCAATACTCAGAGACATGGCCAAGGTAAGAAAGGCAGAAAGTCGACCACCACTGAACAAGACACACAAGCTGAAACGTCAAGACTGGGCCAAGAAATATCTCAAGACTGATTTTTCTAAGGTTTTATGGACTGATGAAATGAGAGTGAGTCTTGATGGGCCAGATGGATGGGCCCGTGGCTGGATTGGTAAAGGGCAGAGAGCTCCAGTCCGACTCAGACGCCAGCAAGGTGGAGGTGGAGTACTGGTTTGGGCTGGTATCATCAAAGATGAGCTTGTGGGGCCTTTTCGGGTTGAGGATGGAGTCAAGCTCAACTCCCAGTCCTACTGCCAGTTTCTGGAAGACACCTTCTTCAAGCAGTGGTACAGGAAGAAGTCTACATCCTTCAAGAAAAACATGATTTTCATGCAGGACAATGCTCCATCACATGCGTCCAAGTACTCCACAGCGTGGCTGGCAAGAAAGGGTATAAAAGAAGAAAATCTAATGATATGGCCTCCTTGTTCACCTGATCTGAACCCCATTGAGAACCTGTGGTCCATCATCAAATGTGCGATTTACAAGGAGGGAAAACAGTACACCTCTCTGAACAGTGTCTGGGAGGCTGTGGTTGCTGCTGCACGCAATGTTGATGGTGAACAGATCAAAACACTGACAGAATCCATGGATGGCAGGCTTTTGAGTGTCCTTGCAAAGAAAGGTGGCTATATTGGTCACTGATTTGTTTTTGTTTGGTTTTTGAATGTCAGAAATGTATATTTGTGAATGTTGAGATGTTATATTGGTTTCACTGGTAAAATAAATAATTGAAATGGGTATAAATTTGTTTTTTGTTAAGGTGCCTAATAATTATGCACAGTAATAGTCACCTGCACACACAGATATCCCCCTAAAATAGCTAAAACTAAAAACTAAAACTTCCAAAAATATTCAGCTTTGATATTAATGAGTTTTTTGTGTTCATTGAGAACATGGTTGTTGTTCAATAATAAAATTAATCCTCAAAAATACAACTTGCCTAATAATTCTGCACTCCCTGTGTATATATATAACCACTTGAGAAATGAATAAACGTGTATCCAATTTTCCCCTCTCATAATTTTCCTTTTATAGGTTTTGACCTATCTATTAATTCTTTCTTTTGAACTTTTTGTATTAATGTTTCAGAGTTGCATACTATGACTAACTAAAATCACATGGGTAGCACGTTTGTTCTCTCTGGACTCCAATCTTCGCTCTCCATCTGTTAATTTACATTACTTTTTGCTAACTCTGACACATCATGTAATAAGAAACTAGAAGGTTCTTCTCTCATCCATCCAATACAATATCTTATGCAAATATCTTGCTAGAGAACAATGGGTCGTAAAAGTTCCTTCTGAAGCAACAAATCCTTATTGGCTCAGTCACCTCCAGAGGGTGTGACATCTTCAGACTTTAAAAATCACAGATCATAAGATCACCTTTCTTCTTCTGGTACTGAAGAAATGCTGTTGTGAAGATGACACTGAGCTAGAAGTTCTGAAGACCCCCAAGTTTGTGCCAGGCTGTGGCCTTGTCTTTCCGGCACATGGATGGAGTCTTGTTTGTGTCCCCTGCTGCTGAGATAATACTGCTCCTACCCCAGTAGTTGATGCATCCACTTCAACAATGAAATGCTTGTTTGGTTCTGGATGTATGAATAGTGGTTTGTTGGTAAAGGCTTCTCGGAGTCGTTGAAATGCTTCTTCGGCGGATGAGGACAAGGTCAGAGCTTTGGGTTTATTTTTTAATCGGTTCGTGAGGGAGCTGGAGATAGAGCTGTAGTTTTGAATAAATCTTCAGTAGAAGTTTGCAAAACCCAGGAAACGCTGGAACTCTTTGACTGTGGTTGGAGTTGTTACGGATTGCATTCACCTTCCCCTCGTCCATTTGGATGCCTTTACTGCTGATGTTGTAACCAAGGAACTGTACAGAGGGTTGGTGAAATGTACACTTTTCAGCTTTGAGATAGAGTTAATATTCTCTCAGATGTATTAGAACCTCCACAACATGCTGGCGATGTTCAGCTAAGCTCGGGGAGTAGATGAGAATGTCATCAATGTAGACCAGGACAAAACGATGAAGAAACTCCCGGAGCACCTTGTGCATAAAATCTTGAAATACAGAGGGAGCTTTGGCTAGCCCATATGGCATGACAAGATATTCATAGTCCCCAGTAGGGGTCACAAAAGCTGTTTTCCACTCGTCCTCCTCACATACTCGGATGAGATTGTAGTCACTACGGAGGTCCAATTTGGTGAAGACAGAATCCCGGAGTTGTTCCAATGCCACCGGTACGCGGGGAAGTGGATAGCGAAATTTAACAGTGATTTTATTTAGAGCTCGGTAATCAATACAAGGCCGTAAGCCCCCATCCTTCTTAGCCACGAAGAAGAAACTCGAAGGAGCAGGGGATGTAGAAGGGCGAATGTAACCTTGCTGTAGAGCCTCTTCAATATACTCCTCCATCGCCTTCTGTTCAGGAAGTGACAATGGATAGATCTTTCCATGGAGCACTAGCTCACCCTGAAGTAGTTCTATGGCACAGTCCCATGGCTGATGTGGAGGAAGTTTAGAGGCTTTCTTTGGTCAGAAGGTGTCACTAAAGTGGGAATAACAGGATTTTGACAGACTGTTTCTCAACAGCACTATCAATAGAAATAGAATTTGCTGGAATGGATTCTACTGAGCGAGGAACAGGACGTAGATTCTGAACAAAACATTGAGGAAAACATTCATCACCCCACTTTAGGACTTCTCCCGACTGCCAAGAGATGATTGGGTTATATTGCACTAGTCATGGTCTTCCCAAAATCACATTAGCAGTGGATTCCTACAGAATCAGTAGATGTAAAGTTTCTTCATGTAGTTGACCCACACGAATCTGGAGAGAACCAGCGCAGCATTGAACTTGTCTTCGGCTTAAAGGTTTTCCCATTATTGACTGAATTTGGTAAATGGTTTCAGTGGGCGTGTTCGGGAGATGGAGCTGGGTGCAGAGGGTCCCGGAGATGAAATTCCCAGCTGACCTGGAGTCCAAGAGGGCTTGTACTGGATACGAGACATTAGAAGCAGTAAGCATTACAACAGTAGTGAGTGGACGCATATAGATAATAGAGAGTTCAATAACACTCACCGTGGGACGAGGTGGTCATATGGGGCAATTATTTATGATATGCCGCTTATCTCCACAGTATAGACATATGCCTTGGGTCAGCCGTCTCTGCCGCTCAGTAGATGTCAATCGATTATGATCCAGTTGCATGGGGAACAGAGGACACCAGGATGCATCGAAGCAGATCAGGCCGGTAAATCATTGGGAGCATAGAGTGAACGTCCTCTTCGCATAAACGAGACCGGGCAATGAGGTACGGTAAGGTGTGCGCTTATAAAGCCGGTGATTATTTGGCAAATGAGGTGCAGGTGAGTGCAATCAGTATTCCGGTGATGGTGTGCTTTGTGATTGGTTAGTGATTGAGCCTGGCAGATCTGTGACAATGATGTATTCACAGAAACATTGATATTATAATTAATATATAAGTGTTTGAAATGCTGCTTTGAAATTCCAAAGTTGTTAAATGTATATGTATTTCATAATATTTAATAACTTTCACATATTTATTTTAAACATTTATTTATAGCAAATTTATTATACATATAAAATATTTTGTTTTATTATGTTTTATTATTATTATTATTATTTGTTTATTTTATTTTTACATATATATTTATATGTATTTATTATTAATGCATTTATAAAATATTTATTTGTATAAATAACATTTTATTAGATTTTACTAAAGAGATCTTTATTTATTTGTTTGTTTATGCATGCCTGTATAAAAGAGAATAAATAATCATTATTAGTCAAAATGTATGATTTTGAACTGAAAAATAACAAATATCACAAAAATCGTAAATCTGAAATATAATTACTTGCAAATAAATTCATGTTGTAAGTGTAGTTTGTTTTTGTAGTTTTATTGTAAATTAAATGTATTTATTATACAAATATTTATTTCTAATATTTATTTATACAAGTATTAATGTCTAACTTATGTTTAACATATATATATCTTATTTATTTTACATTTATTATTTATATATTATTTATTATTATGCCTATGTAATATTTATTTATAACATATTTATGTATTTTTTTCCCCACTAATCTTTATTTATTTATTTTGTCTGTGTAAAACAATAAATATGCGTTTTTAGTCATTTGTGATTTTTCAGGAGTGAATTTGGTTGTAGAACGTGGAACGTGGTCTTGTAAATAATTTCACCGTACTTTGAATAACTACTGACAAAGTGACTTTTTTCCACTATATTTGATGGCACTAAACTGAGTTGAGTAATCTAAATGCTTATTAACAGTGTCATGAATTATGCCTTTTGTTGATGAATGTGAATAATGAGTTTAGCTTCAGAACCAAAAAGTCGATGTTGGCAGCTTTAACAGCTCCCAGTTCCCATGAACCCCTGGGATCCGGAGCTTATTAATCTATCAGCACATCAACGACTATGAAATAACATTTTCTCCTGTAGAGATTTGCTGGAGTGCTCCGTCTACTTCAGTATACAAAAGTTATAAATGAAAAATCAAAATGTCCAAGACTGACTTTAAAACTTCTTGTTAACGTGACTACTTCAGATAAGCAACATGACACTTGAATGGATATGAAAAGTGAACGCTTGCCAAAGCAGATTCATCTTGCGGGGAATCAAGGTTTCATCAGTGGGAAATAGTTCTGAGTTCTTACAGTTAAGATGATGTATTGAAGTATTTGGTGATAGAAATCGAAGCCATCTATATTTTATAACCACGTCTGCTTTCATTACACATTGAAGTGTTTTGAGTACTATGAGGTGTGTCTTTCAAAAAATATTGCAAATTAATCGATGCAGTTTAATTAATTGTAATTACAGCAATATCAAATAATGTTAATTCTGACATTAATTGCACACTTTACACTATCACATCATTAAACTCTTGTAAGTTATTATTAGTCAAAATTAATTATTATACCAAGCAACATTAAAATAGAATGACATTTTTAAAAAAATCCATGCTTTCAGTATGTAGTTTTATTTTAAAAAAAAAAATTAAAAAAAAAAACACTTTTCAGCATGAATACCCATAATCATGTCATACATCATATGAAGTATTTACAGAAACAATGTATATACATTTCATTAATTTATATACATTTCATAATATTTATTTATGCAAATATTTATTTACAGCATTTGTTTTACATATAAAATATTTTTTTTTACATGTATCACTCTTTATATATTTACGGTTATTGTGTTGATTTTTATGCCTGCCTTATTTTTATCAATAATTTCACTGTGCATGCTCGTTTGTTTATTTATTCATTTACTGTATTAATTAGCATGCCTGTATAAAAGAGAGTGAGTGGAGTTGAGTTTTTAGGACTGAATTTGGTTGTAGAATGTGGCTGTCACTTGTAAATAATTGAATCAAACTTTGAAAAACCTGTGATGAAGTGACTTTTTTCCCCACTGTATTTGACAGCACTAGCCTGAGCTAAGTAATCGAATTTACAATTAATGCATTGCATAATGGAAATCATATTAAAACTATACAGGCTTAACATTAACTTGAAGCTAAAACTACTGTTTTAGTAGTGCATTATGAAGAAAGAGCAGGTTTAGTAGTGGTTTTGTTGACCTTTCATGCGGTAGAAAAGGTCTGTGTCTGTCTGGACTAATCAAAGTCTTCCAGTGAGCCTCCTGCCCTCCTGTCCAATCGATTCACATGCTTAGGTCTTTTTACCTTTAGCTTCTTGAGATATTATGCTCACAGCAACAGACTTGGATAAATTTAATCTTCCAAACACCTCTCATTGTTACTGTGTTCAGGGTTTGTTTCGCAGCTCATGTGTGTATGTGTGCTCCTCTCGCAGAGAAACAGCTGACGGCCAGTAACTGTCTGGGAGTGTTGGCCATGGCCGAGGCGATGCAGTGCAACGAGCTCCACAACATGGCAAAAGCCTTCGCCCTGCAGAACTTCCCTGATGTGGCCAGTCAAGATGAAATCCTGAACATTTCCAAAGAAGATCTGGTTAGTTACATGTCCAATGACAGCCTGAACACAAAAGCTGAGGAGCTGGTCTATGAGACAGTCATCAAATGGATTAAAAAGGATCCCAGCAGCAGAGTCCAGGTAGGAAACCAGAGCTGGCTCACATGTAGATAATGCCTGGTTAGTGATGTTAATCGCACTGTTTTCATTGGTGGTACTGTATAAATATGCTAAGGCTACTTGATTTCATGGAGATCTATTTCCTGCATGTCACATGATAGATAAGTAAGTTTTCTAATCAAATGTGGTACGTGGGAATTTGGATGCAGCTTATTTCCTCTTATGAACTTTTGTGGCCTTTTGTTTTTAAGCCCAATTTATCCATGATAGGCTTACCACATG
Organism: Opsariichthys bidens; assembly: GCA_037194245.1. Lineage (NCBI taxonomy): Eukaryota > Metazoa > Chordata > Actinopteri > Cypriniformes > Xenocyprididae > Opsariichthys > Opsariichthys bidens. The sequence continues at coordinate 454,587 of CM074314.1, forward strand.
GTCTTCCATGTTTTGTTTGTTTACTGCGTGCATTCAGAGTAGTCCAGACATCCAATCTAGTTGAGAAGTACAATACCGCAAAAGTTTGGGGTCAGTGTGTGTGTATATCTCTTCTACATCAGCACAGCTACAATGTGGTGTTCCTCAAGGGTCAATTTTAGGACTCTTTTTATTTTCACTGTACTGTACATGCTTCCCCTGAGCTTTATTTTTCAGAAATACAGCATATCTTTCCACTGTTATGCTGATGAGTCCCAATTTTATTTCCTAGTGAGTGTAGACAGGAATTGTTTATCTGAGAATGCCTTAAATTGCTTCATATATGTTAAATATTGACTGGCAAATAATTTCTTACAATTGAAGCAAAATCAAAGTCACTTAGGTTCGTCTTTATCTTGCTTACCTGACATAGTTTCCCAGTTAGGTCCATTGTCATTGACCATACTAGTTCATGTAAGGAATTTTTGAGTCATTTTTGACTCTTCTTTAATTTTCAATAAGTAGATCAGTGCGGTTGTCAAGAGTAGTTTTTACTACCTGAGATCGATTGCTAAAATAAAACGTTTTCTTTCCCTTAACAGCTGGATTTGGCAATTGTGATCCTCTCACTTATTTCATAAAGTATATACTATTGCGACTCATTGTATCTTGGTTTGCCCCAAACTGCGTTATCCCATCTATAGCTTGTCCAAATTGCAGCCGCCAGGCTGTTAACAAGGTTAAGAATCACTTAAAGAACATCACTTTACTGATGTTCATATCTGTGGGAGCTTTCAGAGACGGTCTGAAAAGAGTGCGGTAATATGGAGTTGAAACATTCACAGTGTTGTGCTCAAGCGCTTGAGGAGATTATCATCCTGAGAATGTGCCATCATTTCCTTACATTTGCTTGGTTTTAAGTCTTGTTCCAAATGAATTGAGTTTATACTTAAAACAAAATATCTGCCCATGAGGTCAGAAAAATTTAAATTTAAAACTTAATTCAAAGGAAAAGTTTGAAATAAACTTTGAAAAGTTTATTCTTCTTAGCCCATTGGCAGATATTTGTTTTTGTTTTAAGTGTAAACTCAATTCATTTTGATAAATTTTAAATTTTCTTTATATCTCATGTTACTTTGCTTCTCAAGTTAATACATCTTGATTTACAGTAAGAATGTTTAGATATTTTACTGGAAAAAACAAGACAAAATTAAAACAAAAACACGGTTTGGAAAATAGATTCATAATGTACCCATTCATTATATAACTTGTTCATTTTAAAAGTCACTTGTTCAAAACAAAAAAGTTACGGACACCAGCAGCTGCTGATACCTCGTTCTGTTACACACGCGTCAATAACATGATCAAAATTTTCAAAAAATGATCGCGTATGCGACCATTTTGATCGCAGTCTGGAACCCTGTAATGCATTTTACTCATTCTGAATGTAGGCTCAAAAATGCATTAGTCCTCAACACCTCAGGGACATGCTTGTGAAAAACAAGAAAGAGGTGATTTGTGAGGAGAGCACAAATAGTTTTTTTGTTGTTGCTGTTGTTTATTTTGTGAAATCTAAATAAAACTGAAACACCTCAGAATTACAATAAATCAAGGTCGACAGAACAGCCTCTTGAATGTCTTCAGACGTTTGCTCAAGTGCTCAAAAAGGGGTTCAAAAAGCTCTCTTCAGTATACTTACCTATGCCTGTCACCCTTGCCAGGGTATGGGCCGTCAACCACAGTCTTTTGACACTCTTTCCAGTTTGTTCCAGGTGTAACCCATCTTGGTGATGTCGGCCATGAAGTCACTTCGCCAGGTGTGTCTTGGATGGCCTCTTCTCTGCTTTCTGGGTTCCACTTCAATGCCTGCCTGTTAATGCTGGTTGGAGGTTTACGAAGAATGTGCCCTATCCAACCCCATCTTCTCTTCCTGATTCTGCAGGGAGTTGGTGAGTCCTTTCCCAATTGTGCCAAGCCATCGGATCTTGAGAATTCTTCTGGGACAGCTGTTAATGAAGGATTGGACCTTCCTGATGGTCACCTTGGTCGTCCTCCAGGTTTCCCCATCCGTATAGCAACATTGACTACACGTTGGAGTTAAATAGATGGATCTTTTATGCCTCTGGAGCTCCCGATATTCTTGAGATGTTTGTAGGGCACTTTTGCTTTACCAATCCTAGCCTTGACATCTGCGTTTGTGCTGCCCAGTGTGTCAGTGAAGGACTGGACTTCTTCCAGGGGACTTCCATTCAGTATGACTGGGTCCTTGCTTGTGGATTTTATCTTGAGAATCTTGCTCTTATTTCTGTTAATGTTGAGGCCAATCTGAGATGAGATAGTTGACACTACATCTGTGTTCTCTTGCATCTGCTGTTTGTTATGAGAGAGAAGTACAGGGTCATCAGCAAAGTCCAGGTCCACTGGATTCTGTTCTTTCTCTCCCTCGTGTATTTCTTCACAATCCAGTCAATTGAAAGAGGAAAAGGAAAGTTGACAGCCTCACTCCATGCCTCCTTGCCTCACTCCAGTTTTCACCTGGAAGTTACAAGGTATCCCTCTTTCCAGTCTATTGGAATCTCCTCTTCTTCCCAGGCTATCTCAAAGAGTGATACATTATCCCCACTGATGCATCCAAGTCTGCTTTCAGGGCCTCTATTGGGATGTCATCATGTCCAGCACACTTTGCATTTTTCAACAGGGTGATGGCTTTCCTTATTTCCTCTCTGGCTGACTTGTTACAACTGATTGGCAGATCTGAGTTGGCTGGGTCAATGTCTGGTGGATTTGGTGAAGCTGGTCTATTCAAGATTTCACTGAAGTGCTCAGCCCGCCTCTTCATCTGCTGCTTGATCTCTTTTATGGTCTTCTCCTGTTTGTCCTTGACAGGCCATTCTGGCTTGGCTTTCTTATCCTTCTTGATACTCATCTTCGCTGCTTTGTGTATTTTTCCATAATCTATTTGAGCCATAGCTTTTGCTGCTTGAGTCCTATTGCTATTTACTGTCACTTTCTTCTTCCTATCTTCTAAGTTGTCCACTGTAATCCCCTCTTTATGCTGGTGTTTTCTGACTTTGAGTTCTTCCATGCATACTAATTTAAATAACTTTTACTGGCTGCCATCAATAGAGTATTTTGTCTTCTTCTTTATCATGCAGTTCTTGTAGTACTTTGAACCCGTTCCTAAGCATCAGTCTGAACTCTTCAAAAGACTGATGTTATATTTTGTCTGACATGGCTGTCCAGTTCTTCCTCACTTTCAGCTTCAGCCTGGCCACCACAAGATGATGGTCAGATGCCACATCTGCTCCTCTTGTAACTCTCACTTCCTGCATGGATCTCCTAAACTTCTTGTTAATACAGAGGTGATCAATCTAATTCTCTGTCATGCTGTTTGTTGATATGCCGGTGCTCTTGTGGATCAATTTGTTGGGGAAAGACGCTACCTCCAATGACCACGTTGTTGATTGCACATATGTTTGAAAATCTCTCTCCATTCTCATTCTAAATTCCCAGTCCATGCGTCTTGCTAATTTCCTCTGTTGTCAGATCCAGCCTTGGCATTGAAGTCACCCATATGGATAATGATTTCTCTGTCTGGGAATGTCCCCAGGATCTTCTGCAGTCTTCTATAGAACTGGTCTTTATCCGCATCTTCATTAGTTGGGGTGTAGCATTGGATGACATTCAGATTGAAAGATGCTGTAATTATTCTAGAGAAATACACCTGCCAACCAGTCAGTGACCTCTGCGCCTGTTTGGACAACATGAAGCCTACTCCCTACTTGTGGGGTGCATCGATGTCTTCCTGACCAGATTACAGTAGCAGCTCTCCTGTCCTCAAACGCCTCTGGTCTGACTGTGTCCATCTTGTTTTGCTTATGCCTAGCAGGGTCAAGTTGTTGTTCCTCATCTCTGCTAAATGGTGTATGTACCGATATTTATCCCCCTGCTTGAAACAAGGGAAGTCGGCTTGGTGGTTTCCTTACGGCTTTCCCCACATTGCATCAAGCATCTTCGAATTGAAGAGCCTTCCTCATCCAGGACAAAAGTCCTTATTATTTCTGTTGTTGTTGATGTTTCTGTAGCAAACTTGTTTTTGTGGTGTGGGGTTGCTAATCCCACGCCCAACTCTCCTCTTTTATCCTGACTTGAGACAGGCAGTTGACTCTGAGAGACCCAAATGTTGAAGTTTCTATTCAGTATAACGGATAAATAAAAATTGTTTAGTAAAATTAAATTTAAAAAAAACTTTTTGCGTTGAGCACTGGTTTCGGCCTCATCACAGGCTGTAGCAATGTACTCTTATTACATATGAAACACCTGCGATTCACAACTACCTGCTAATGTGCTCAAATTTGTGTAAAGTACCCTTGTTGACAAGTTTGGGTGAGTAAGGGCAAATCACACAAGGTTAAGTACCTCCAATGCCCTGTAGATGGCAATATGAGTTCTTTTGTGACTGAAAGAAACTGCAGCAGAAAAAGTTAGGTGCCATCCAACATGTAATGAATAGTTGCATTACTCATCACAGATGTATTGCAGTAGAGGGTACTTATCTTTGATTCTATGTAAAACCACCTAGTAGCCAAAAAGATACTTAAAGAAACTAATTACATTTACCCAATACCTTGCATACTTAACTAATGTGAGTACATAGTGGTAAAAGACACCTGATATAAAGTGTGACTGGTTGTGCCACCTTACTTTAACAACTAATTTTACATTGAACAGGCTTCTGCGTGGATGCCTGTATTAGCTTTTGCCTATATTAGAGCGTTCATATATAGAATTTTTAAATGGAAAAAGAAATGGTAAAATAGCATTTTCCTGGTTTTACATTTGTTGTACCATCTGACATGGAAAGTGTATCAATCTTCCCACACTTGAAATTAGCTATTTGTATCTGTATTTGAGAGAGATCTACAAACAAGGATCAATTAGGCTCCTCTGAATGGTGCAGTATCAATCTTATAACCTTGTCATTTCATAATAAAAGAACCATGTTTGCAGATGTGCCACCATGACATTTTGAGAATGTCCACATTTTTTTGTACAATTTTTTTTGGTAACAGTTTACAATAAGGTCTCATTTAATGTATTAACTAACATAATGTATGAAATAACCATGAGCAGTACATTTGTTACTATATTTGTTAATCATTTGTTAATGAAAATACAGCTGTTCATAGTTTGTTCATGGTACTTTACAGTGCAGTAACTAATGTTAACAAATACAACTGATTTTAATAATGTATTAGTAAATTTAATGTTTTGATGTATTAGTAAATATTTTGTTTACTTTTTTCCATTAATTTAATAATAAATAATTCTAAAACATATAGAAATCTAATATTTATTTATTTAATATGAGTTTAAGATATGTTTTATTTTTGTTTTGTTTGTTTGATTGTTTGCAGTCAATGCACATTTACAGCAAAAGTGTATTAGGCTTATCCAAACACAGAAGTTACTCCTAGATGCTCTGACTACACTCCGCCTTGCGTCTGCCTATTAAATAAATTTACTTTTTGAGTCTCCGAGCCAATTGAGCACACTGTTTGGAGTGCGTGAAGCATTTCTATGAAACTGGATCAGATGGCATTGGAAGGAAGCAGCAGAGATTGATGCAGTGACCTTATGTTTATTTGGCCCTGCACTGCCTCCATTGAGAAGGAGCTGGATAGGAAATCAATCTGAATTCAGGCTGAAATGAGTTCCTCTACTTCACGCTGTTCCCCTGGGGTTTAGCCTATGAAATCACAAATCCGGCATGGCACTGAAGCAGAACTTTAGGGGGAAAAAAAACATTTCTTTTTTATTTACAGTCTTTTGGGCTCTCTCTTTTTCTTTTCTTTTCTTTTCTTTTATTCTGCGTATCGAACAGTTTCTACCCAGGTTGACAGACAAGTATATAAATCACACTCTGTAACTTTATGGGCTTTTCTTCTGTGACTCATTTGGCGAGTCTAAATATGGAAATGTCGCATCGCTGTATGCGGTTGGATTGTTATAATGTAAGTGGATGGAAAATGAAAAGAGTTTTATGCCCTAAACGCTTGATAATTTTTAAAGAGCCTCAGGGTGTTGGATAAGAGACTGTATCAGAACATTATCAAACCAATTATGTTTTTTCAAGAATATTGGCTTTTGTTTCCCAAAGCTAATTGCTCTTTTATAAGAGTTTTTTATGCTATAATTAACTTCTTTTAGCAGGTTCACAAAATCCAGCATTTGAAATACTCAGTCTGAAATTAAATCAGCCTAAAAGAGCTGACCTAATGAATATCCAGAAAACACATCTTTTTGTATAAACTGAGAATCTGTAATATTGTCCCACAACCTTTAAATTTTGTCTTAAGTAATGAGATGCACGGTATTCAGCATAAAACAGGTGAAAATCCCAGACTTCAGACATTAACAAACTGTTTTATGGAAGGGTGTTTTTTTCACACTGTTTTAAGTGATGATATAAACGTGTTTTTTGTTGTGTTTTGAGGTCACTCTAAGCTCTGTCGGATCAGTCATTTTATTGATGGTCTCTCTCAGGTCTCAGGTGTTCTCCAGCGTTGTCTCAGTAGATTGGCTCACAGCTGGATGTCTGTCTCAGTCTTTCATCTCACAACACTCAGCACACAGAGAGCAGGTGAACTTTGCTGCTGTGTTGATCTCCCTCTGATTTTGATTGTCAGCTTTACTGAGGTTGAATCTCCAGTATTGAACCATATGCTATGGTTTAGATGGTGTGTGTCTTGTGTTAAAGGCTGTTCTCTTGTCCACCATGTTTGGTCAATTTAAAGGGGTCATGACATGAGAAATCAAATTTGCCTTGATCTTTTGACTTATTAGAGGCTTCTACACCATTAAAACATTCTGCAATTTTCATAGCTTAAAACCTCCTCTTCATTATAAACAAAGTATTTATGTAATCAAGCTCCCAAAACAGCTCGTTTTGACATTATGGGATCTGTGACGTCACACGCACAAACACATTTGCATGTGACTGCCTCTAGAGCAAGACATCTTCAAATAGTAATACATCATCACACCATAAGCCCCGCCCACTTGCGATTAGTCGCTTAACTGCTGACATTTGATGTTAGTGTTGCGTCAAAAGCAAAAAAAAAAAAAAATATATTCATATTAATCCCAGCTTGCCACACAAACATTTGGATATGCACCAAATAATAGCTCACATTTATCTTGAACTAAGCTGACACCCAGCAGACTTGCTGCAGAGTTGCTGCTACTTGCATGTTTCAAGTGATAAGCCATATTTGAGGTTGATGAATGATGAATGACAGGATGAATGATCCTGCCGTTAACGGTCTGTCCCTGTGTGACTGTGTGACTTTGCCGCCACTTGTGTATTTTTTTTTTTTTTTGACTAACTGATTAATAAATCCTAGTCGGGAATCGCTTGAGTCTGTTGACAACAGGACAAATAGAAAAGTGATAGAATCAGGCCTGCTTCTACAGGGGTGCTAGAGGGTGCCAGAGGTTGCCAAGCACCCTTAAACAAAAGCACAAGCACCCTCAGTTGGTATTCAAGCCATCTTCATTTATACAGCACTTTTTACAATACAGATTGTTTCAAAGCAGCTTCAGAGTGATAATGGGAAAATGAATGGACAGATATTGTTTTAGCTTTACAGCAGCTCTAGGAAAAAGTTATTATCGAGCTAAAGTAAGTTTTTGATTAAATCACTTTTGTTGTAAAAATCATAAATTTTTAACTTCGAGGCTGTTAAATGACACCTTTTTAATTGAAAACAGAATACATTTTATGTGTTTAATATGTCTTTCTTTAAAAAGTGACATCGCAAAATGATGTCTAGTCCGCATAATACAGAATTATTAGTCGTTTCTGCAGATCCATGCGAACTGAAATTTGATAACATTTATCTATACATACGGAAAGAATTGGGAAGGAGGCCTTCGCAGGAGATAGTTTAGTTGAAACTTCAGGGATGCATTGTTGACCTCAATTTAGCCTTGAGGTCATAAAAACATGAACTAACCATTCTGCATTTGTCATTACAAGCTGTCAATCAAGTTATTTTTAACAAGAGGTTTAATAACAGCCAACTTAAAAGTTTTCGGTACGTATCCTAATGACAAAGTTGAATTAATGATATTAATAAGATGATCTATGACCTCTGGAAGTATCTCTTTCAGTAGCTTAGTCGGCGTAGGGTCTAACATACATGCTGAATATTAAGATGATTTACCAATTTTAGTCAATTCTTCCTCTCTTATTGCAATGAAGGAATGGAGTTTTCCCTCGGACACTACAATGCACTGTCTGATATGATACTGTGGTTGCATGGCTATAATTTTTTCTCTAATATTGTCTATCTTGCAAGTAAAGAAGTTCATAAAATCATTACTGCTGTGCTGTTTGGAAACATCTGGGGTTGAAGCTTTATTACTAATTTAGCCACTGTATCAAAAATCACTGGGTTGTGTTTTTTCTTCTTCTAAGAGGGTTGAAAAATAATCAGGTCTAGCTGTTTTTAAGGACTTTCTGTACACAATCATACTCTCTCTCCGTGAAATGTGAAAAACCTATAGTTTTGTTTTCTTCCAGATGCGCTCCATTTTTCTGGCTACTCTTTTAAGGGCCTCAGTGCGCTGATTGTACTATTGAGTTGGACTGTTTTCTTTAATCTTTTTTAAGAGCAAAGGAGCAACTGTGTCTAATGTGCTGGAAAAGAGAGAGTCAATAGTTTATGTTGCAAGAAAAAGCTATCTAAAGCTCTTCTAAGCTATCTGGTATGTTGAGGAGATGAAACTGATTGAGAAGATTATTTATAAAGCAATTTTTTCAGTGGTAGAAGTGATGGGGATGGTTCTACTGTATTTGTAACCAGTGTCAGCTTTGCGTCCTTGGCATAAATGAAGTATACATGAGATTAGATAATGATCTGAGACGTCTTCGTTCTGCTGCCAGATTTCAACGGCATCAGTATCGATTCCATGTGACAATATTAGATCTATATGATTACGACAATGAGTGGGTCCTGACACTTGTTGCCAAACTCCAATAGAGATTAGAATATCTCTAAATGCCAATCCCAGTACGTCTTTTTCATTATCTACAGGGATATTAAAATCACCAACAATAAGGATTTTATCTGCAGCCAGTACTAACTCTGATAGAAAATGTTTGTATGTTGTAAGAAAGTTTGTATGGCCTGTATACAATAGTCAGCACAAATGTCACGCTGGATTTATCACATACATTAGAGAATGTTACATAAAGCACCATCACTTCAAAAGTATTATATTTGAAACTAGATAGAAAAAATTCGTTGAAACGAATTTTAAGTTGGCTTGAAAAAGCCCAGTCAGAAAGTTTGAAGTAGTTTTAAAACCTTAAAGTTTGAAATAGTTTAAGTTTTACTTTAGAAGTTTTGATAGATAGATATAGATAGATAGATAGATTGTTGTGGTCTAATGATAGATAGATAGATAGATAGATAGATAGATAGATAGATAGATAGATAGATAGATAGATGTTGTCAAATGATAGATAGATAGATAGATAGATAGATAGATAGATAGATAGTTGTGGTCTAATGATAGATAGATAGATAGATAGATAGATAGATAGATAGATAGATAGATAATGTGGTCTAATGATAGATAGATAGATAGATAGATAGATAGATAGATAGATAGATAGATAGATAGATAGATAGATAGATAGATAGATAGATAGATAGATAGATAGATAGATAGATAGATGTGGTCAAATGATAGATAGATAGATAGATAGATAGATAGATAGATAGATAGATAGATAGATAGATAGATAGATAGATAGATGTGGTCAAATGATAGATAGATAGATAGATAGATAGATAGATAGATAGATAGATAGATAGATAGTTGTGGTCAAATGATAGATAGATAGATAGATAGATAGATAGATAGATAGATAGATAGATAGAAATGGTCAGATAGATATGGATGGATAGATGTGGTCGGATAGATGGATGGATAGATGTGGTCGGACAGATGGATGGATGGATGGATGGATGGATAGATGTGGTCGGATAGATGGATGGATGGATAGATGTGGTCGGATAGATAGATAGATAGATAGATAGATAGATAGATAGATAGATAGATAGATAGATAGATGTGGTCAAATGATAGATAGATAGATAGATAGATAGATAGATAGATAGATAGATAGATAGATAGATAGATAGATATGGTCAAATGATAGATAGATAGATAGATAGATAGATAGACAGATAGATAGATAGATAGATAGATAGATAGATAGTTGTGTTCAAATGATAGATAGATAGATAGATAGATAGATAGATAGATAGATAGATAGATAGATAGATAGATAGATAGATAGATAGATAGATAGATAGATAGTTTGTTTGTTGTGGTCAAATGATAGATAGATAGATAGATAGATAGATAGATAGATAGATAGATAGATAGATAGATAGATAGATGGTTGTGGTTAGATGATAGATAGATAGATAGATAGATAGATAGATAGATAGATAGATAGATAGATAGATAGATAGATAGATAGATGAGTTAGAGTTTCAATGAGTTTAAATGGCTTAGAAAAAGTACATACAATTTCAGTTTAGAGTTTTGAGTCTAATGGAAGTTTAAATAGCATTTCAGTAAGTTGGCTTTTTCAAGCCAACTTAACTAGACCTCTGAATAATACTGAAGATTGCAACTCTTCTTTGGACTTGGTTGTGCCGCAGTCTTTACATGGGGTCTTAATGATGACCGAGCTCTGGTCTTCAAGGCAGTGTTCAAATTTACAAATTTAGCAGAAGAATAACCTGTCCTCAGGCAACATATTGCTACTACTGCTGCTACTATCGGGAGATGTTCACTTAAATCCAGGGCCACTTTTCCATTCAGAGCCTAGCCCAGCAGCGCATGAAATTTTCCAGAGGCAGTCAGTGTCACCTGCAGTGACACTCCAGCCGGTTACAACATCTATAACATCCTCGCAACTCACCCTGACTTCGATGCTGCATGCCGTTTGTTCCAGTGGAGCGGCGTGCACTGCCCCTGGGTGTCGGCCGGTCGGAGGGGGTTCTCATCTGTGTGCTTCCCAAGGGGAGGCGTTGCTGGGTGGATGGCCCAGTCCAGCCATTGTGGTTGGAGACGCAGAGCCAGGTAGCTGGGAATCCACAGCGGCTCTGGGAGAGCCAGATGGACTTGAGCAGCGGTTAAAGTTACAAACTCTTGACTTGAGTGTGAACATTGACTGCTTGGGACTGAATGTAATTCTTTCTCTAAGCATGAAATTTAACATTGTTGTGCTTTATAATCCTATATTATAATGTACATTTCTACAATCTACAACGAACTGAAGAATCTTCTTTTCTTTGTTGACAACCATTGTGAATATATGATGTGTGGGGACTTCAACATTAACTGGATGGTTAAAAGTTGTTCATCAAAATTAAGATTAACTATGGAGAAATTTAAATTCAAACAGCTGATTGATAGACCCACTAGAATCACTAGAAAGAGTGAAACTCTTATAGATCTTTTACTAACAGGTCAGAGAGAGTAACTAAAACATATACATTACATACACAAAAATCTCATTACTGGCCTTTCAGATCATAACATGACACTGATTGTAAGAAAGTTAACAAAAACATCTACTTCACCATAAAAATAATGAGAAAATTATTTTGAAAAAAGAACATGATTTGAAGGATGACCACAGTGTCACGGAGTCACAGCCATCGCAAACCAAGTCCACGCCATTATCACCTGATAATATCACTTGTTTACTCTCACCTGAGTACTGATTCCCCACACCTGTACTTCATCATCACAACCACTACTAAAAAGACACTCACCCTGCACTTCTGTCTGGTATTGTCCGCACTGACAAGGACAGACCCCTTGAGCCACTTACCTGCCTTTCGTCTTCCCGTCTGCCATATACCTCGTGTTCAAGGTCCCTCATCTGCAAAAGAGACATTCATTACCATCAAGCTAAGTCATCTTCTCTGTCAACACACTAGTGTCTACTCATCCTTCAGCATTCCCTGTTATTCCATGCCTCTGTTTAATAAAGACTGCTATTTGAGTTACATCCTGTCTGATACCTTGTGTTCTGTGATATACAGTGCAAATAATTTTGTCTCTATTTTTAAACAAATGAACAAGTAAACCATGAAAAGCTGGAAAGGTTGGCCTTATAAATTCTCTCTTCCATGGTTTAACAGTGACATCCTTTAGACCATTCTAGATAAGAATCATAGTCATATTAAGTACATCTGTACATCAAATTGTTTTAGTTTTATTAGAAGGGACTTCAAAACTGCTTTACCTACTAATTTAAAATAAGAGTCCAGTGGTAATGCATTTAGCAGAGGACTTAAATAATGGTTAAAACAAAACAACAGTGCTCACATGAATAGTCCTTCATACCCAATTACTTGTGTGATATTTGTTTGATTATGTTGCCTCTGCTCTATAGCTTATGCATGTAAATTCTGAATGTATTGTTTTGGTGGTGTTGTTGCTGTTTTTTTGTTGTTGTAATTTTAGGGTATATTTTCTCTTTTCCACTTTTTTTCTTAATTATTAGTACTGATATTATTACTTTTATTGTTTTCATTATTATTTTATTATCAGCATTGTTATTGTTACTATTTTTCCCCCTTTCCCCTTTCCTTTCTTTACTCTTTTTCTCTGAAAAGCCTCCTGTGGACTGGTGTTGAAAATTAGCATGTGTGCTAAAACACTTAAGCAGGTGCATGTGGTTTGTCCTGTGATATCCATGATTTATCCACAAATAAAAAAATAGTAATAATAATAATCATAAATTGCAGCAACACCTCCTTTGCCTTTTGGATGTGGCTCATGTTTATAACTCGTTTAAAGTAATGTAATCATCTAGTTTTGTCCAGATTTTTGTCAAACACAGCACATTTAGGTTATGATTTGTAATCATATCATTTACCAAGAGTGATTTTATAGAAAGGGATGTAAAATTAAGCAAACCGAGCTTTATCATTTGTTCATCTGTATTATATCTGTTTTTTATTTGTTGAACTTCAGTTAAATTTTTACCCTTAAATGGGTTTAAGAGGTTTTTTTGTATTCACTAATTCTGGGAACAGACACAGTTTCTATGTGACGATATCTTGGTGAAAGTGTCTCTATGTGTTGGGATTTATCTGACTTCTGTGATGGGAGACAGCTAGCAGACGGTCAGTTTAGCCAGTCTGTCTGCTTCCTGACCTGGGCCCCAGTTAGTCAAGGTCCATCTCTAAGACTATGTGCCATATATTATAGAGACTATTGTAATACTGGTGAAACTGGTTTGGCAAAAGGTCCGATACATATTTGTCTTTGTGCTCTGGAGAATGTCAAATGTTTCTATTTACAGTGTGTTTTTGCAGTGGTGAGCAATGTCACAGACATCGTTTATCTGTTGAACACAGAGGCCAAACAGAGACTTTTATTCAGTGCCGAGTTCTGCATGCTCGTGAGTCGTCTCATTAACAAAGTGTTGACACCATGTAAGTGAGATATTTTTTTGAGCATTTTAGACAGCTTCATCGATTATAACGGAACTTTGTGAGCTTGTTATGAACTGACAAAGCATTAGCTTTTTACTGATTATAAATGGAGCACTATTTGCATGCTTTCTAGGCTATATAAACCACTGAATAAAAGTAGGCATATTGTTTTTTCATGTTGCTAAGAAAATCAAAGACCAATTGAACCAACTGCAAAGTTTCAGAAGTGACATATTCATATAAATGTGGGATTCACTCTTGAACTTGCAGTGATTGAGATGATTGAGAGATAACCATAGCACAGGACAGACATGATCAGTTAAAATAGTAACGCATTAAGCAATATAAAGGGATGTAATGGTATTATACATTCTATGGTAAATTTGTCTCGATATTATCTTGGTCACATCACTGTATGAAACAATAGACCTTCTGAGCAAAAAGTAAAGTTTTTTCAGCCCGGTTCCAAAAACGGTTCTGGTGTGATGGGTGGGCAAAATGCTTATCCTTTAATAGAGATGTCTCAACGCATTAATATTATAATAATGAAGTGCCCTGAAAAGCCCTTGCGCTACTCATATGCAGTGCGTACGGAAAGTATTCAGACCCCCTTAAATTTTTCACTCTTTGTTATATTACAGCCATTTGCTAAATCATTTAAGTTAATTTTTTTCCTCTTTAATGTACACACAGCACCCCATATTGACAGAAAAACACAGAATTCTTGACATTTTTACAGATTTATTAAAAAAGAAAAGCTGAAATATCACATGGTCCTAAGTATTCAGACCATTTGCTCAGTATTTAGTGGAAGCACCCCTTTGATCTAATACAGCCATGAGTCTTTTGGGGAAAGATGCAACAAGTTTTTCACACCTGGATTTGGGAAAAACTCTGCCATTCCTCCTTGCAGATCCTCTCCAGTTCTCTCAGGTTGGATGGTAATCGTTGGTGGACAGACATTTTTAGGTCTCTCCAAAGATGCTCAATTGGGTTTAAGTCAGGACTCTGGCTGGGCAATTCAAGAACAGTCACAGAGTTGTTGTGAAGCCACTCCTTCGTTATTTTAGCTGTGTGCTTAGGGTCATTGTCTTGTTGGAAGGTAAACCTTCGGCCCAGTCTGAGGTCTTGAGCACTCTGGAGAAGGTTTTTGTCCAGGATATCCCTGTACTTGGCCGCATTCATCTTTCCCTCGATTGCAACCAGTCGTCCTGTCCCTGCAGCTGAAAAATACCCCCACAGCATGATGCTGCCACCACCATGCTTCACTGTTGGGACTGTATTGGACAGGTGATGAGCAGTGCCTGGTTTTCTCAACATATACCCCTCAGAATTATGGCCTTCAGATGTTTTTTTAGCAAACTCCATGCAGGCTTTCATGTGTCTTGCACTGAGGAGAGGCTTCTGTTGGGCCACTCTGCCATAAAGCCCCAACTGGTGGAGGGCTACAGTGATGGTTGACTTTCCACAATTTTCTCCCATCTCCCAACTGCATCTCTGGAGTTCAGCCACAGTGATCTTTGGGTTCTTCTTTACCTCTCTAACCAAGGCTCTGCTCCCCCGATAGCTCAGTTTGGCTGGACAGCCAGCTCTAGGAAGGGTTCTGGTCGTCCCAAACGTCTTCCAATTAAGGATTATGGAGGCCACTGTGCTCTTAGGAACCTTAAATGCAGCAGAATTTTTTTGTAACCTTGGCCAGATCTTTACTTTGCCATAATTCTGTCTCTGAGCTCTTCAGGCAGTTCCTTTAACCTCATGATTCTCATTTGCTCTGACATGCACTGTAAGCTGTAAGGCCTTATATAGACAGGTATGTGGCTTTCCTAATCAAGTCCATCAATATAATCAAACACAGTTGGTCTGAAAATGAAGGTGTAGAACCATCTCAAGGATGATCAGAAGAAATGGACAGCACCTGAATGCTTAGGACCATGTGATATTTCAGTTTTTCTTTCTTAATAAATCTGCAAAAATGTCAATAATTCTATTTTTCTGTCAATATGGGGTCCTGTGTGTACATTAATGAGGAAAAAAAAATGAACTTAAAAGATTTTACCAAATGGCTGCAATATAACAAAGAGTGAAATATTTAAGGGGGTCTGAATACTTTCCGTACCCACTGTGTGTATATATGTATATGTGTGTGTGTGTGTGTGTGTGTGTGTGTGTGTATTATATATATATATATATATATATCTTACTTATTTATATATATCTCTGACTTCAATAACTTACCATACCAGCCCTGTTACCTGTTTATCTGTTTGTCTGCAAAATAAAGACTCTTGTTTATACATTATACCTCGTCTGTGTCTGACAGAGGACCAGACCCCAACAGCAATATGCAGACAACACCGAAACCCAGTGGAGCGGGCTCGGCGTATCTTTTCGCCGAGTTAGTCCAAGCAGTGCATCGCACACTTCCGGCAACACTTCCTTCTTCTTCGACTACATCAGCTGCTTCTGCATGTCCCATGGCCCGACCAGCGACCTACTCAGGCGAGGCGGAGGACTGCAACGGGTTTCTACTACAATGTTCATTGTATTTTGAGATGCAACCTCACCTCTTCGTCACGGACAAAGCATGTGTGGCGTTTATGATCAACTTACTGTCAGGAAGAGCACTACAATGGGCCCAAGCCTTATGGATTTCTAATGCGGGAGTAATTTCGTCTTTCACAGCCTTTACCAACCACTTTAAGGAAGTCTTCGGCCAAACCTCCTCCATTCTCTCCATCTCCGATCAACTATTCAGTCTCCATCAAGGCTCTGAGTTGGTTGCAGATTACACCCTGCAGTTTTGCACTCTAGCCGCCAGTAGTGGTTGGAACGAAACGGCATTACTCACCGCGTATCGTCAAGGACTCACCCCCAACATTCGTCAGTTGATGGTCATTTATGACGATAGCATTGGCCTAGAAGTTTTCATCCAGAAAACCATCTGTGTTTCACAATGACTTTCAGCATGTGCCCAAAACCACCCCGTATCGCAGCCTCCGCCTCCCGGTAGTCCAGCCGCCCTTCCAGCACCAGAGCCCATGAACCTCGACTTTCACCGTCTCACGCCATCTGAACGTCATCGAAGGCTTACCAATCGACTGTACCTATATTGTGGGGGAGATGGTCACCTAATCGCCAACTGTCAGACCACCTCGACCCGAGGTGAGTACTATACAAGTTTACCCCAAAGTTTCTCATCTAGGACGTACTACTGTATACTTCCTAAATCGTGACTCTTATGTTTCTGCGCAAGCCCTTATAGACTCTGGATCTGCCGGGAACTTCATATCTCGCCATTTCCTTCGATCACTCAACCTCACAAGGAAATGCTGCCTACAACCCATGAGGATACAAACCATCCTGGGAAAACCGCTGGGTCGAGGTGAAATTTCTGTCTCTCGTCTGTTACGAAGATTCCTAGCTCTACACCTACCAAGATCGGTTCTCTTACGGCTCTACAAGTCAACTCCACCTCTGTAGAGAGTCCCGATGTAACCTGCGATAACTAAGTTCCTACCGAATTCCGGGCATTCCAGGATGTCTTCAGCAAGCGGCTGGTTACCCATCTACCACCTCAGTGGCCATGGGACTGTGCTATCAACCTGCTACCTGGGGCTACCTTACCTAAAGGAAGGATCTATCCCTTGTCCATCCCGGAGCAGAAGGCCATGGAGGAGTACATCATGGAAGCATTACAACAGGGATTCATCCGTCCCTCTACACCCCCTGCCGCTTCCAGTTTCTTCTTCGTCTCCAAGAAGGATGGAGGTTTGAGACACATCCCAGCAGCCCTTGAACAACTCAGAGGAGCCTGTGTCTTCTCCAAATTGGACTTGAGGAGTGCGTATAACCTCATCTGCATCCGAAAGGGAGATGAGTTACCCCCTCCGGCCACTATGAGTACCTGGTAATGCCATATGGCCTGGCGAACTCTCCCTCCATCTTCCAGAACTATATGAATGAGATCTTTCGAGACCTCCTCCATAAGTATGTTATCGTCTACATAGACGATATACTTATCTACTCCAGGTCCCTTCAACAACATCACTCCCAAGCTTGCCAGGTCCTCCAACGTCTCCGGGAAAACCAACTGTTTCTCAAACTGGAGAAGTGTGAGTTCCATATTCCTGAAGTTCAGTTCCTGGGATATCTTATCGGTCAAGATGGCGTGAAGATGGACCAGAGAAAGGTGGACGCCGTACTTGACTGGCCGGAACTTCGTACTGTCAAAGAACTCCAAAGATTTCTTGGTTTTTCCAATTTCTACCGCAAATTCATCAAGAATTTCAGCCACCTCAGTACACCCTTAACCTCACTACTTCGAAACAAACCCAAGACTCTGACTTGGAATCCCACGGCCACTCAAGCCTTCCAAACCCTTAAGGATGCTTTAAGCTCAGCCCCTGTGCTACATCATCCTGATCCTGAACTCCCTTTTGTCGAAGTTGACGCCTCACAAACTGGCGTAAGAGCCATCCTATCTCAGCGGCAGGGTGACCCGTCACGACTCCATCCAGGTGTCCTCTTTTCATGTAAGCTATCACCGGCGGAGCAAAATTACGATGTCGGCAACCGAGAGCTACTGGCTATTAAACTACCCCTTGAAGAATGGAGACACTGGCTGGAGGGAGCTAAGCATCAATTTGAAGTCATCACGGATCATCGTAACCTATACTATCTACGAGAAGCCAAACGACTCAACACCTGGCAAGCCAGATGGGGACTTTTCTTCACTCGGTTCAACTTTGTGGTGACGTATCGACGTGGTGAGAAGAACGTCCAAGCTGATGCTTTATCTCGTCTCCACACTCATGAACCGGACACTAACCCACTAGAAACCATTCTCCCTCCAGCCATGATTGTCAGTCCCATACAGTGGGAGTGGGATGACCAAATCCGTTCTTCCCTTGAGTCCGAACCTGCTCCGCTGGGGTGTCCTGAGGAGCTCCCTTACGTCCCAGAGTCCCATCGTCAGCTCCTCTTGGACGCAGCTCACACGTCTCTGGGCACCCAGGTAGCCAGCGAACCCTCTCCCTCCTTACTGGTTGCCTACTATGACCCAGGATATCTCCTGTTGTATCAAGGGATGTTCCGTCTGTGCTATCACCAACACACCCCGTCAGCTGCCCGCAGGAAAACATCTACCACTTCCCATTCTGCAACGACCCTGGACACATATTGGTATCGATTTTATGACGGACTTACCGCCCTTGGATTCTAAGACCTGTATCTTCGTAATTGTGGACAGATTCTCTAAGATGTGCAAATTAATTCCCCTGAAAGGTTTACCCACAGCATTCCAAGCTGCCAAAGTGTTGTTCCAATACATGTTCAGGTACTTTGGTCTTCCTGAAGACATTGTCTCCGACAGAGGACCTCAGTTCATCTCCCGAGTCTGGAGGTCCTTTTTCCAACTCCTGGGGATCATGGTCAGTCTGTCATCTGGATATCACCCTCAAACAAATGGGCAGACAGAACGTAAGATCCAAGAGATCGGGAGGTACCTGACGTCATACTCCCATAGTAACCAGAACAACTGGAGCCAGTTTCTGCCCTGGGCCGAATACACACAAAATTCCCTACACCAACCTACCACCGGGCTTACTCCCTTCAAGTGCGTATTCGGCTACCAACCACCTCTGTTTCCCTGGTCAGGAGAACCTTCGGAAGTTCCAGCCATTCAAGAATGGTTCCGTCAGAGCGAGAGGGTGTGGGACTCAGCTCATGTCCATCTCCAACGGGCAGTGCGTAGACACCAACTACAGGCGGATAAGCAACAAGCACCTACTCCCACCTACCTTCCCGGCCAGAAGGTGTGGCTCTCAACCAAGGATATCTGTCTTCGCCTGCCCTGTAGGAAGCTGGGTCCCCGCTATATAGGTCCATTCACAGTGCAGAGGCAGCTTAATAATGTTACCTATTGTCTCCAACTACCCCCCACTTATCGTATCTCAGCATCCTTTCATGTATCACCACTCAAACCTTAACTGAACCTCTGTTTCCACCCACAGACCCGGTCAATCCTGAAGTACCTCCTCTTCCAGACCTAGTTGCTGACGAATCCATCTACCAAGTCCACGACATCCTGGACTTCCGACGGAGGGGATCTCAACTTGAATACCTCGTCGACTGGGAGGGATACGGTCCCAAGGGAAGGTCCTGGGTGGTTCGAGACAACATACTCGACCCGTTATTACTCACCCAGTTCCACAACGACCATCCCAACCAACCTTCCCCTCGTGGACGAGGCCGTCCCTGCCGTCGCCGCGTTCGGAGGCCATGGGCAGGAGCGGGTTGGTCTGGTGGCCTCCAGGGCGGAGCAGGGAGCCCCACTGGAGCGGGCTCAGGCGCACTCTCCTGTGGCTGGCGTAACCATCGCGGCCTTTTGGGGGCGTGGCTGTGGTGCAGCGAACACATTATGCTGCGGCTCGCACTCGCGTTGCAGCTTGGGAACGGCTGCCTTCTCGCGCCGAGGATCGGGAGCGGCGACCAAGAAGACCGACGGGCAGAGGATGGTGTCATATTCTGCCATTTGGGGCGGCGCCGGCAGACAGAAATGGCCAGCGTCATTGTACTGGCATGTGGTGGATCTCGGCATTGGGCAAGTGGGCTCGGCCGTGTGTCCCCCCGATGGGACGGGATGCAGATCACGATCCGTACAAATCTCCACCACTTCGTAATACGAACCATTTAAAAAGAGAATCAGATTAATGGATTCGACGAGGGTAAACTGATAGGCAGGTACATAATATCGGATTGTATCCGCATCCAGCCCCATACGGAAACACACATTCAGCGCCGCGTCATCCCAGCTCACCCGATGAGCAAGCTCGATAAATTCCACCACATACCAGTCCAAAGAACGGCCACTCTGCCGCAGAGCCCACAGGCGATCTTCTGCCACGGCCATGGTGCAGACCTTCTTGTCTGCTGCGGTTTGGTTGGTCATTCTGTCACGGTCTTGCAAGTAAAACACATGCACGCATAACGTTTAATCCAAAAAACCTGGAGAATACTATCCATTCAAGACATTAAACAATGACCGACAGAGGAGTGAGGGAAAAAGAGGGAATATATACAAATACTAATGACTGGTACACAGGTGAAGGGGATGACTAATTAACAGACACAGATGGAGACGAAACTAATAATGAGTGGCGGGAGAAAACCCAAACAACGAGCACATGAGCAAAAAAAAACTAAAGCAAAACAAAGTCCAAGACGACATAACATGTAACAGGTCAAGCTTAGACAAATCTTTTTATATTTTTATTTTAATTTATTTGATTAATTTAATTAATTATTTAATTGTGTGTCTTCTTTGGAGAGAAGAAAATTGAGTTTGTCCAAAATGTCAACATTACATGAAGTCATAACAAATTATAAAAGTATAATTTGACATTTGAATTCCGTATTTATCCACTATACAATGAGGACTTTTCGATTCTAGTAGGAAGGTTCCAACACATCATGGGTTTATTAATCCGTTAGTGTCTGTATCGTCTGGCCTCTGTGCTGACTGGTTTACGGTGAAATGCAATTGTTGAGTATTGCAATGGAGGCTGTTTTCCCAGGTCATTTTTCAAAGTGAGCTGCAGACTTCTGCTTTATCTCAACACACAGGCATCATTAGAGACATGACACTGTCCGGCTGTAGTGCTGCTGACTGTTGTGCTGTGCCAGGATACGCATCTCTTTGTATATTCCATAGAGCGAAAAGTGTTTTTTGGACATGCTTAATCTGTCTTCTTTTCTGTGCTGCGACGCTCCCCATCCATCAAACCACTCTCGCAGTGGCTGAGCATCAGTCTGCCGTCCCATCACAGGAATGTGCTCTCTGTCTCCCCTCCTGTTATCTAATATATTTTTAATGCATTACTGTCTTTGTGTGTATGTAGCTCTCTCTCTCTTTCTCTCTCTGTTCTCACTTTTGCTTTTGCATTTCTTTATCAAACTGCTGCACCTTCAAGTGTAGAAACACTCTGAATTTTCATTTTCTATTAGCATCTGTACTCGGATTCGCTCAGAGAGCCACTTGACTTTTTGATTTATGGCTCTGATAGAGCAATTTTATATTTACAAGCAGCAAAATGAACATCGCAAATTTGATTCCAGCATGTTATGTCTTGCCTTGGGTATCCCTGTTTATTATATGTCTCGAGGAAAATGTGAAGAGCACAGTGAGCGTGTCTGACCATGAAATGAAATATTGGAGCGATTATTTTAAAATCAGGAGGGGCATCTTTTCAGGGCGAGGTGGTGTATTTTTGCTAGTTGTTTGTTTTTATTGTTTTCTGTCTTGTTGTTTTCTGATTGTCTTTTCACTGATCTAGTGGAAACAGACTTTTGACTTTCAGCACACTGTAAAGTCTGGACATCTCCTGGACAGGAAGAGACATACACATTCATGTGCAAAGTGACCAAGTTAGTTGTGCTTTTACAAAAGCAGGTACATGTGAAATTACCAGAATATACATCTGAAATATTAGAGACCAGTACTGGTATCACCAATTTTTTATTTTGTTTAGTTTTGTTTTGTTTATTTTACTTCAGTTTGTGTTATCAGCCAGCAATGCAATGAAATAAAATATTGCATTGAATTTGTTTTGCAGCATAAAATGTATTTTTCAGATTACATTTTTTTAATTGTATTTTAAATGTGTGTCTAGTTTAGAAGAGTTCACCCAAAAATGACATTTCTATCATTAATTACTCACCTGCATGTCGTTACACATCCGTTAGACCATTGTTCATCTTTGAAAAAAATAATTAAGATATTTTTGATGAAAATGGAGAGATATATGACTCGTCCATAGACAGCAATATAATCACCACAAAGGTCCAGAAAGGTACTGAAGACATCGTTAAAACAGTCGACATGACTGCAGTGCACCTTAATTTTATGAAGTGAAGAGAATAATATTGTGTACAAAAATTGTTTATTTTTTTTTTTAAAGTTTGCTCACATGGTTACTATGCTGTACTCACAGACAAGTGTGGACACAAATAATAGACACTTACTTACAGTGTGTACATGTTAACTACTGTGAAACAAACGGGCTTTCCAAAATTATACAACTGTACAGTACAGCACTTCATTGTGTTAATACATATCAAGTAGTGCTTTTAAGCAAAGCTTTTGACACATGAGAACTTGAGTATGCCAAGTACAAATAAGAGTCTGGTAGCTTATTGGAGTGTTACTGATCTGTCAACGCACATCATTATTAGGCTACGTATGTCATCAAAATACCCCTATTGTCCCAATTGATTATGTGAATCATTGTCCAATAGAGATTAGGCAAGTTGAACAGCAATAGTATACCATCCAGTACTCAAGGAGTATCTTATTACACATTAACTAACTGGTATATTCACTAGTAAGTTCATAATAAGTACACGTAAATAGGACCGTAAAATAAAGTGCACCCTTGTAGATAAACATTACAAAGGAATTAGCAGCTGTTACTAGGTGTAACTTACACATTAACTAACTAAAATATAAACTAGTACGTTCATAGTAAGTACATGGAAATAGGACTGTAAAATAAAGTGCACCCTTATACACATAAGTACTACATAGTTTGATTCCCACGCAGGCAGGAATTGAAGGTGGGGATTGTGAATGAACAGCACTCTCTCCACCTTTGATACCATGACTAAGGTGCCTTGAGCAAGGCACCTAACCCCTAATTGCTACCTGGACGCTGGAGCAATAGCTGCCCACTGCTCCGGGTGTGTGTTCACTGTGTGTGTGATTGCATTTGATAACTACTCACTGCTGTGTGTGTGCACTTGGATGGGTTAAATGCAGAGCACCAATTTCGAGTATGGGTCACCATACTTGACAATACGTAACAATTTGACTTGACTTACCATTTAAATACCATTAGTAAGTAGAGTAATGTGTCTTACTAGTTACCATATATAAGTGCCTGTCATAACCTGCACTTGTCCGTAAGTACAAAATAGTTACTATGTACATACCATTAGTAACTACAGGAACATGTCTGTTAGTTACCATATATGGACACTATAAGTAAGTGCCCGTTATTAGCCAACACTAGACTATAGGTACAAAGTAGTTACCATGTACAGTGGGTACGGAAAGTATTCAGACCACCTTAAATTTTTCACTCTTTGTTTTATTGCAGCCATTTGCTAAAATCATTTAAGTTCTTTTTTTCCTCATTAATGTACACAGAGCATATTGACAGAAAAAAGCAGAATTCTTGACATTTTTGCAGATTTATTAAAAAAGAAAAACTGAAATATCACATGATCCTAAGTATTCAGACCCTTTACTGTGACACACACACTATATTTAACTCAGGTGTTGTCCATTTCTTCTGATCATCCTTGAGAGGGTTCTACACCTTCATTTGAGTCCATCTGTGTTTGATTATACTGATTGGACTTGATTAGGAAAGCCACACACATGTCTATATAAGACCTTAAAGCTCACAGTGTGGCAAGGCACAGATCTGGCCAAGGTTACAAAAAAATTCTGCTGCACTTAAGGTTCTTAAGAGCACAGTGGCCTCCATAATCCTTAAATGGAAGACGTTTGGGACAACCAGAACCCTTCCAAGAGCTGGCTGTCCGGCCAAACTGAGCTATTGGGGGAGAAGAGCCTTGATGAGAGAGGTAAAGAAGAACCCAAAGATCACTGTGGCTGAGCTCCAGAGATGCAGTCGGGAGATGGGAGAAAGTTGTAGAAAGTCAACCATCACTGCAGCCCTCCACCATTCGGGGCTTTATGGCAGAGTGGCCTGACGGAAGCCTCTCCTCAGTGCAAGACACATGAAAGCCCGCATGGAGTTTGCTAAAAAGCATGTGAAGGACTCCAAGATGGTGAGAAATAAGATTCTCTGCTCTGATGAGACCAAGATAGAACTTTTTGGCCTTAATTCCAAGCGGTATGTGTGGAGAAAACAGGTACTGCTCATCACCTGTCCAATACAGTCCCAACAGTGAAGCATGGTGATGGCAGCATCATGCTGTAGGGATGTTTTTCAGCTGCAGGGACTGGACAAACTTAAATGATTTCAGCAAATGGCTGCAATATAACAAAGAGTGAAAAATTTAAGGGGGTCTGAATACTTTCTGTACCCAGTGTATGTACCACTGGAAAGTACAGCAGTGTTTCTTATTAGTTTCCATGTACATACATGTCAGGTAAGTACCTTGTGTTACCACTCTTTTAGCTGTATGTACAGCATAATTAATATATATGTACCAGGAAAGTTTACCAGATTCAAAACTCTCAGGTCCAAGATAAGTCGTAACCCACCACTTTTCTTGGGTACAATGAAGTCTGTAGAACCCTGACCTCATATTGGCTGGAGGGACCGGCCTTATCTCTTCCTTCGCCAGTAGAACTGAGATTTCTGCATGCAAGACAGGAGCATTGGCAGCTTTCACTGAAGTGATGTGGATTCCCCTGAACCTCGGGGGACCCCGGGTGAACTGAATCGCATAGCTGAGCCTGATGGTCCGAATGAGCCAGCGAGACGACTGGGGAGTCCTAACCAGGCTCGCAAAGACCGTACAAGCGGGACCAATGGTGTACCAGCAGTGAGGCAGCGAGATGGAACACAGGGACGTGGCCTTGGTAGCTCTCTTTGCGAGGTGGCCCGAGGCAGGGTCACAGTGTGGTCTGGATGTGTTTTATTGCCTCAGACTGCTTCTGTACAGCCGAGAACTGCTAGGCAAAGCTCTCGTCCGCGTCGCCGAAGAGGCCGGTCTGGGACATGGGGGAATTAAGAAACCTGACCTTGTCGGTAGCCCTCATGTCTGCGAGACACAGCCAGAGATGGCGTTCCTGGACCACAAGTGTGGTCATTGCACAACCCACTGACCATGCCGCGACCTTCGTCGCATGAAGCGCGAGGTCCGTTACAGCACGAAGTTCCTGGAGAACCTGTGGATCATGACCACCCTCGTGCAGGTCCCTCAGTGCCTTGGCCTGACGCCATAGCATGTAAGGCCGAAGCCACTTCCCCACAGGCCCAATAATCTCTTCATGCACCTTCGGGAAGAAAGGAACCGGGGTAGGTGGCTGAGAACCAGCCCTTGCCACTCCGAGGAACCAATCATCCAACTTCGAGGGCTCAGGACACAGTGGAGAATTCCACACGAGCCCGACCCTGTTGGCGGCCCGGGAAAGCATTGCCATCATTTCCGGGTCCGACTCGGGCACAGCTGTCACTCCCGAAGGAGGCAGCTGCGCCAAATCATCATCCGCGAAAGTGTCAGGCTCACCCTCCGATACAGCGATCCACATCCGGTCGACTTGCGGAGCCCCGAAGGAAACGGATGGTACACACCACTGGCTGCGGGTTGCGGGAGGAGTGAGGGTTCCCTGGGGTATGGTTCCCCGAGGGAAACGTGCTCACCGTGGCCCTCAGATCACCAGCGCCACTGCCTGAAGCAACCCTCTGAGGGGGATTGGAACGAGGCAGCGGCCTTGCAGGAGGCGGAGTCTAGACTATTGGTAAAGACTGCATCAAGAAACACACAAGTAGTACAACATTTTTAAAAAGATGCGAAACTACTCGTGCAAGCTCTTTTAGGGATTTACTCTTTAAGTGCTGAAGCACTGAAGGGAATGGTTGCTGCAGGGAAAGTGTGCAGATTGTCGTGTGGGCTCTCTCTCACTGCCACTCTACCAGCTGTGATAACAGCTTTTGCGCACTTTATAATCAGCGCACCGTCACCAACCAAGCTAGAAGCAGCCTCACTCGCTCTTAGACAAAGACTAGACAAATAAACATAAAACACAGAGAGATGGACCCCGCTGCCATGCTGTCTGCCCGCACCAATTGAGGAACAGTCCCGAAAAAGCGCTGACTCGTTCACCATACACTCGCATGTAGATAACCATGAAGGTTCGGCTCTGAAGCGAAAAGCTAAAGATGCAATGCACCTGCTGCTCATTATATACCCGTGCTGCGAGGTGAGCAGCTGATACATATGATTGCATGCATTGGCTCGTTTTAGTTACACTCGAAGCAGATTGGCCTCTCTGGCGAGATTCCTATTCATCGGTCATCGAAGTGTCGAAGTGACCGACTGAATGGGAACTTACTTTGTGTTCCGAAGATAAACGAAGGTCTTACGGGTGTGGAATGACATAAGGGTATTATGTATTTATTTTTAGGTGAACTAAACCTTTAAAGAACTGCATTTTTTTATTATTATTTTATAGTGTTTCCTGAGGTGAACTTATAATGTTAGAATGATTTTTACATCAAAAATGGTCATAATTTGGAAATAAAAGGCTATTTTTCTACCATGATTTTAGCACTCTGGTCTGAACTCTCTGTTTGAAGATGGGTGTCTGCTGTGAGACTTGTAAACACATTATCATTGTAAACACCCACTGCTGTGATTGGCTGACATGTTTCCATATTAAATTCATTCATAAATATGTAAGATCGCTGTGGAAATACAAACTGGAAGTCAAAAGACAACGAGTGCATGCTGAAAAGGGGCAGGGCTACATAATGTCTATTACATCATAAAATGGCACATTCCAGAATCTGTCATTTTACCAGACTGGCTTCAGCATGAGCTGTTTTCAAACTAATGAGATAGTTTTGAGTTCTGAAATTTACAGGACACTTATAGTACAGTGACCTTTTAATATATCAAAAGATTTATCAGTTCATGACCCTTTTAAATGTGACATACTTTGTGCTTGAGAATGAATGGCTGTAAAAAGTTGTGTAATTATGCAAACCATTTACATTTCACTGCAAGTTTGTTTACCTTTGGTCACTGTTGTTTCCCATAAAACTAACAGTGGTGTAAATTCCTACTAAGTGTCTACCACTTTTAATGATTCGATTCCATGAATCTTGCAAACTTGATCACAGAATGGAGTGATTGACCAACCAGAAATAAATATTCCAGACAGATATATTTTTTTTTAAATATATATGTCTTCTCTTCAGCTAGAGAGAGAGAAAGAGAGAAAAAGTCACTTCCCCCTGTAAATGAGAATGTCTGTCAAAAGTATTGAATCAGAAACCTATGGCTGACAGATGCTGGAAACTGAGTTTTTACTTGTTAGAGATCAATAGCAACTTGATGAGTATCAAACACGATGCTCAGAAGTTCTGCCATCTGTTCTGTTGTGTTCAAATGTACAAATGTAGCTGTTATGTGAGGACATTTTTACAGAAGTTTGTACATCAGTAAAGTGTCACATCAGTGTGTCAGGATTGACAGATGCCTCATATATATAGATAGATAGATAGATAGATAGATAGCGGAAAGTATAATATAGTAGAAAGTATATATAACAACACATATATATATATATATATATATATATATATATATATATATATATATATATATATATATATATATATATAAATTTACATGTACAGAATTTCCAGAGGTTTGATTGGTCTAGAGGTGATGCAACAGTTTTGCACAGCAAAACCACATTTCCCATACACAAATAAAGCATGAATCATACATCTAATGTGGATCATTCGCTCTTCGTTTTGTTGTAGCTTCCTTTGTATTGGAAAAGCGAGTTTTGTACGAATTTCATTCCATTCTGAATAACTCACATTACAGAACTGATTACACTCAGTGTTTTCTGACCGTATTTTAATAGCATTACGCAGCATTCAACTGGTCAGCTGCTGAAACATTACATTTGATGGTTCATCCATCAGTCTTTTTGCGGTTTGTGCTGCAGGAGCCTCCATGTCTTAATCTGGTATTCAGCGTGCCATAGTCTGGCTCCCTCATGGCATGACATTATTGCAGATATGCTGAGCCGAGTGGTGAGCGGAGCTGCATTTGGATTCCTAGATCATTCAGTCGATAAGTCTTGATTGCCTGAGCAGTAGAGGGAATGGTTGTAATCCTGAGGGATTTCTCCAGAGGCCATGCTGGCTGTAGATTGCTAAAAACGCCTTTTTCAGAAACCACTTTTCATTTATTTGATCCGTTCTCACTCCACGAATGGCTTCAGGAGTTCCTACATGAAATGCCAGATTGATAAACTATCTGAATGTGATGGTACAGATTTTTCCAGTCTCACCAGGGACTTTAGTATAATGCCACCAGTGTCACCAGTAAATCTTTGACCTTTCTTCCTTTCTCTTCAAGACCGTTGGAAATACAGCGTGTTCTTGCATGCAAATGCATTTTGTTCAAAACAAAGTCCTCAGTTTGGCTCCCTTTGAAATCGATCGCATGTGAGAAAGTGATGGAGAGCCGCACCGGCTGTTTACCATGTCTTTTTGTGTTTGCAATCTCGCTGGAGATATAGTGGACAAGGAGTGATGCCACGCTGGGTTTGTTCACCATGGCAACCCAATGTTGATCTGGCTGAAAAAGGAGTGTTTGGAAAGGATCACCTGTACGCCAAGCTGTTCACGTGGCCTGTTATCAAACAAAACAAAAAAACTGGCCAGTCTGATAACACGCGTGATCATGATGTGATTGTTGATCGCATGATTTGATTGTAGACCTCTGCGTTATTCAGACTGACCATTCATTATTCCACTTTCATTTACTGTATTTCATTACAGTTACATTTTAAATGGATGAAATTACAGTTTCAGAAATTACAGTTACATCTGAAAACTATTTTAGATTACGAAAGTGATTACTTTGAAATTTGATGTCATTTATTTAATTTAAACATGAATGTAAACTGTGACGGGCAATTTATGTAAACAGCAATTGGTGATTCTCTGACTCTGACAGTCTGTGGAAGCATCATAAACTAGAGCTCTGCTCATAAATTTTATAACTTTGCAGAATATGCAGAATTTTTATAATTTTAACAAAATAAGAGGGATCATAAAATTTGTTTATTTAGTACTGTCCTGAATAAGCTATTTCACATAACTGATGTTTACAAGACAAAATGACTGAATTTATGAAAATGGTCCCATTCAAAAATGTACAACCCTTGAATATAAACTGTCCCCTCATTACCTGAAGATCCACGACTGTTTTCATGTTTTGAGTGAGTCCCAGAGCATGTATATTCCGATCATTTTTAGAGTGTATGAAACATGCCATATAAATCAACTTGCTTTGTCTTGCTTTAAATCATTTGTGTGATTTCTGACAGTGTTTGTGTTGAAGATAAATCATCTGAAAATGAAAAATAGAACATGTTTAACTTCCTGATATGCTCTGATATTTGAACTTGTTTTGATGTTTATACTGTATGGGCTGTTAGCGGATGTTGTTTGCCACTTATTAATGTGTCAGTATCTGTTTTTTACCTCTTTGGTTATAATGGGCATCCTCACACAGCATTCATTGGAAGACTTTGTTTATTTTTCTAGCAAGCTAACTCGCATGTATCATTACAAATTCTTAATTATCCAAAGCCATATTTTTTTTCAGCCATTGAAAATAATAAAGCAATTAAGGCATGAGGCCATCCGTAACAATGATTTGACCGCAATTAAGGGTCTGTAAAGCACTCAGATTATCTCTTTCTTTCTCTTCTCTCATTCATTTCTTTCTTTCTGTGTTGTGTTTCTCTCTGTGGTGTATCTAGCATGTGTCTGAGCTGTTGGCGGTGGTGCGGCTTCCATTCATTCATCCCAGCTACCTGCTGAACGTGGTGGACAACGAGGAACTGATCAAATCTTCAGAGGCCTGCAGGGACCTGGTGAACGAAGCCAAGCGCTACCACATGCTGCCACACGCTCGCCAAGAAATGCAGACTCCCAGAACTCGCCCACGTCTGTCTGCCGGTGCGTTGTTGAGCATGGCTTATAGTTTCTTTAAGATTACCATGTGACACACTGCTGTTGTTCTGAGCGGCCTTGCCTTCTACAGTCTGCATTGGCAGCTATCTTCTAAGGCATCGTGACTGAAATGGAACCTCAAAAGCAGTGTTGGGCACGTTACTTTAAAAAAGTAAATAGTTATAGTTACTAGTTACGTCTCACAAATAGTAACTGAGTTAGTAACATTGTACATCATAAAAGTAGCTAATTACTAGGGAAAGTAAAAAATGTTAAATTATGTCCAATAATGTTAAATGAATGACATGGACACTAAATAGAATAAGTTATTGTAAAACATTGTACACTAATCTACACTATTTTAATGTTGCTGTGGGACAATGTGAGAGACACCTATCAAATTCAGTGTAGTATTGTAAATATTATCATTACTATATTGGAACAATAAAACACAATAGATGGTTTAGAACTTTTACTATGTATTGCACAGACTTTTTTTGGCATATTATAATGTAATTCTTTTTATTTCATCTATTTGATCATGAAAAGTGAAAAGAATGAGTAAGATATGATACATCATAAGATGAGTAATATATCGGGAGACATGGGTCAGACATGATTTTGACCAGTTCATTAAGTTATGTTTTGTAGAAAGCCTTTCTTTAAAGTGCATTTTGTTTTGTAAAAATTGTATCCTAATTTTAATCAATGTTTCATCTACCAATTGCCTAGATTTAATAAATAAGAAGCAAATATAGCAGACAGTAACCTATAATCATGACATGGTGGTGCCAGCGCAATCACTTGCTTGTGAACTGGAGCGCGTTTAGTAACTCTTTAGGCTAAATGAACCGAAATTCGGCGTATGCTACTTGCCACACAGACATCAGAAATAAATCTATAGAAAGCTTGAAGTGTCTGCTTTTAAACTAAATTATTCAAAATGAAAAGGAATGGGCTACTCTCTGATTATGTAATCCGAATTAAATGTGCATTGTCTCTCTAGGTGCGTCCACAATGCGGAGATGATGAGAGTCTGCGATATCAACTGCATCTTTGCAGCCGACACTGATTCAGAAAACACTAGTTATTATTTCCGATATTTAAGAAATTAAATTAATATAAATGTGAATAGTCAACTAATGGCTAAAATGAACAACTATTAGTCAACAAGAAAAAAAAAATAATTGACATATTTTCAATCCAGCATGCTACCAAGGGTATTCTGGTTTGAGCTCATGTTCCACTCACATGATTTTAATTTTTTTCATTTTTTCATTTTTTTCATCATTTATCCAAAGCGACTTACAAGGGGAGCAATTAGGGGTTAGGTGCCTTGCTCAAGCATGATCTGACAAAGACACACACTTGAGCAGCTTACATTATTATCAGTTTAAAATTATATTTTATATATATATATATATATATATATAGACTAACCTGTACTTTTTCTTTACAACAAAACGCTTTGCAGATTTGCAAGAAATGTTTAAATATATATGAGTCATTATCTAGTTAAATATCTCTAATTTACATGCATTTCAGAACATAAATCTGAACACTGGATGAAGCCAGTTTCAAAATTTTTGATATCTCTTTTCATCACTCCATAAATCAGAAAAATACTGTCAACAGACAGAAAAAATGCCATGCTTTAGGAGTAAAATATTATATCAATCAGGTGAATGAATATGTGAATAAACCACTTTGTAAAATCCCTCAGAATATAGATAGGAATAAATCTGGGCTGTTGAATGCGAGTGATAAAGTGGAGATTTCATTCCTTATTTATACACATTTGTAAAGCACATTTCAGAGCTCGTCATGTTACATTTTGGGATTGCCTACACAAAATACTGTATTTGTGTCATGCGCACCGTACATGTGCAGCGCAGGTATAAATGCGAAAGCGGGTGCACTCACACTCTATTGTTGACTGACGAGTGGTGGTACATGAACTGTGGTGACAGGACGTACGTCTCCGTTCCCTTCTTCAGAGAATGACGGTTATATACGTAACCGAGACATTCCCTTTCAGTCGGTCACGTTCAACATACGTCAGGGATTCCTAATAAAATACCCCTTCCAGCACCCAGCATAAGCATCTGCATCCCCCCGCATCTTGGGGCAGAACATAGGACCGGGCTTATGCCAAGAGAGTCTACTGTTGTTCCGCATGACCCAATCAGTAAGATTTGTATAACACTGGGAAAACATGCCCGTAGGGAACGCTGCGGAGACCACAACCGACCGACCCTAAGTGATGTATTACGTGGGAATACACATAGAGATTGGCTGTGGGCAGTGCACATTTGAAAGTCCTGTGATGGCTCCAGGCACACAGGGCTCCCCCATGTGTGGCACATCCAACAGAAACAGCAGAGCGGACTCTGCCAAGGGAAAGTGCTTGCAGGTTCACTACCTGATCTCCTGCAGGAAGAAAAGCACTGACCTGACCGGGCAAGTTCTGGGGTCCTCTCGATGAGAAGAACACCATTCGACGAGCAGGTTCCACTTCAACATGTAGAGGTGCTTCATACAGGGAGATCTAGCGGAAGTGATGGTGTATTCCACCACCTGGGGTAAATCACTTAGAACCTCCATGTCCCGTCCAGTGACCAGACCTGAAGATTCTAGTGGCCCCACAGTCATGGACAATTGCACGACAGTTATCATTCAGTTTACAGCAAACAGTGATTAACTGTCGCACAGTGATTGGCTATCGAGGCACACGGGATTATAGTTACCCGTTATGCTTTTTCCAATATGCTTTTTTTCCAATGTCGTGGCATAATGGTTAAAGAGTCAGACTCGTAATCCAAAAGGCTGCAGGTTCGAGTCTCAATACTGGCAGGAAATGACTGAGGTGCCCTTGAGCAAGGCACCTAACCCCCAATTGTTCCCCGGACACCACAGCAAAAGGGCTGCCCGCTGCTCTGGGTGTGTGTCTGGTTTGCAGTGTATGTGTTCACTACTCCTAATGTGTGTGCAGTGTATACTAACTTGCATAGGTTAAATACGTAGGACTGTGATTGAACAATCAGTTTTAGCTTCAGAAAGGTGACGCCCCTTACCATGAACCACAAATTTCAAAAGAAAACTCAAGATTTCATTCAGGGAGTTAAGGAACAGTGTTGGAAGAGAATAACTCCCTTTTTTATAATATAATACAGTTTACAGTTATAGAAGCAGAATGCTGGATAGAAATCCATCCTAATGTTGTATGACAGAGCCTCCACACCAGCACTATTGAGCAGAGCATCTGGAATAGAGCCACAGCACTGTCACAGAGCTGCCAAAGCAAACATCAACAGTGGCTGTCAGTGCACCTGTACCTCTTATTATTGAGATTTTTGGGTAAATTTCACCTGTGTGTACTTATGACAAGCAGTGTTAAGATTATTATATCGAACCGCCCAGTTCATCTCAGACTACGGGCTTTAACATTCTCCTCATTCATTTTACTCATTGAGTAATGAAAATCGGTTTTGATCCTCCTTTTGTTGTTGCATTTCAGTTGGGCTGTTCTTTTTGCGTCACAGTGTTTACACCATTCAATAAAGTCTTACTTATTTTGAAATCATCTTAGCATCATTTTGGATTACTATGCAAATATATACTATACTATATCTAGCCTGTTTTGATTTTTGAGTTGATTTTTTTTTTTTTTTTTTAGGTGCAGCAAATTGTTTTGCAGGTTTAAATAAAAAATAAATAAATTCATCTTTAGAGAACTTAATTTTCTAGGTGGATGGAGTTTTTTTTCATGAAATCAGCAGTTAACAGGTAGTTATGTTCCAATTTAATCTAAATCACTATCACAACGCGTTAGCATTACGCTAGTTTGTAAACTTGTCATCCGTGCCCACCATCAATTCTGTCGCACTCTCCTTTACTACGAATTCATCAAACAACTGGTAAGTCGGATCAGTCTACGAACACGGTAAGCTACAGTGGATACGGAAAGTATTCAGACCCCCTTAAATTTTTCACTCTTTGTTATATTGCAGCCATTTGCAGAAATCATTTAAGTTCATTTTTTTCCTCATTAATGTACACACAGCACCCCATTTTGACAGAAAAACACTGAATTCTTGACATTTTTGCAGATTTATAAAAGAAGAAAAACTGAAATATCACATGGTCCTAAGTATTTAGACCCTTTACTCAGTATTTAGTAGAAGCATCCTTTTGATCTAATACAGCCATGAGTCTTTTTGGGAAAGATGCAACAAGTTTTTCCACACCTGGATTTGGGATCCTCTGCCATTCCTCCTTGCATATCCTCTCCAGTTCTGTCAGGTTGGATGGTAAACGTTGGTGGACAACCATTTTTAGGTCTCTCTAGAGATGCTCAATTGAGATTAACAGTCACAGAGTTTTTGTGAAGCCACTCTTTCGTTATTTTAGCTGTGTGCTTAGTATCATTGTCCTGTTGGAAGGTAAACCTTTGGCCCTGTCTGAGGTCCTGAGCACTCTGAAGAAAGTTTTCGTCCAGGATATCCCTGTGTTTGGCCGCATTCATCTTCCCCTCGATTGCAACAAGTCGTCCTGTCCCTGCAGCTGAAAAACACACCTACAGCATGATGCTGCCATCACCATGCTTCACTGTTGGGACTGTATTGGACAGGTGATGAGCAGTGCCTTGTTTTATCCACACATACCGCTTAGAATTAAGGCCAAAAAGTTCTATCTTGGTCTCATCAGACCAGAGAATCTTGTTTCTCACCATCTTGGAATCCTTCAGGTGTTTTTCAGCAAACTCCATGCGGGCTTTCATGTGTCATGCACTGAGGAGAGGCTTCTGTCACGCCACTCTGCCATTAAGCCCCGACTGGTGGAAGGCTGCAATGATGGTTGACTTTCTACAACTTTTTCCCATCTCCCGACTGCATCTCTGGAGCTCAGCCACAGTGATCTTTGGGTTCACCAAGACTCTTCTTGCTTCAATAGCTCAGTTTGGCCGGACGGCCAGCTCTAGGAAAGGATCTGGTCGTCCCAAATGTCTTCTATTTAAGGATTATGGAGGCCACTGTGCTCTTAGGAACCTTAAGTGCAGCAGAATTTTTTTTTTGTGACCTTGGCCAGATCTGTGCCTTGCCACAATTCTGTCTCTTAGCTCCTCTTTGTATATTTTTCGGTTCCGGCTCTGGAGCCCGTGCAGTAGGGCAATTGGTTGACCGTGAGGCGGCCTAGTCATGGGAAAAAACACTGCTCTTCCGTTCCGATTAGAATATCAAACAGTGACGCACCCACTGAGTTATCCCTAGTTATTGGTGATTCTATTACACAGAACGTGAAAATAGAGACACCAGCCTCCACAGTCACATGTTTACCGGTAGCCAGAGCACCTGACATCAAAGCAAATTTAAAATGGCTAATTCTAATGGATAATGCTAATCATAAATACTCTAAGATTGTTATTCACGTCGGCACTAATGATGTTCGACTTCGCCAGTCGGAGATAACCAAAATTAACATTAAAGGTGTGTGAACTCGCACGTTCGATGTCAGACACTGAACCCCTTCCTGTTTGTTGGAGTGAAGAGATACTTAGCAGACTATCATCACTCAATGGCTGGCTGTCTGAGTGGTGTCCACAGAATAATATAGGTTTCATAGACACTTGGGAAAGTTTTTGGGGCAGACCTGACCTGTTGAAAAGAGATGGTATTCATCCCTCCTGGGGTGGTGCCGCTCTTCTCTCTTGTAATATGGCACATAGTCTTAGAGGTGAACCTTGACTAACTGTGGCCCAGGTCAGGAAGCAGACAGACTGGCTAAATCGACCGTCTACTAGCTGTCTCATGTCACAGAAGTCAGATAAATCCCAACACATAGAGATTGTCTGTACCCCGAATTAGTAAATACAATAAACTTCCAAACCTATTTGAGGGTAAAAATTAAATTGATGTTCAACAAGTAAAAAACATAGATAATTCTGATAAACAAATAATAAAGCTTGGGTTGCTGAATGTTAGATCCCTTTCTTCAAAAGCACTTATTGTAAATGATATTATCACTGAAAATAAGCTAGATGTGCTTTGTTTTAAAGAAACCTGGCTAAAACCAGATAATTACATTACTTTAAATGAGTCTAGCCCTCAAGGTTACTATTATCGACACAAACCTCGTCGTAAAGGCAAAGGGAGAGGTGTTGCTGTAATCTATAGTAATATCTAAAGTATTACTCAAAAGCCTTTCAAATATAATTCTTTTGAAGTGATGGTGCTTTATGTAATATTATATAATGTAAGTGACAAATCCCATTTGACATTTGTGCTGGCTACTGTATACAGGCCACCAGGGCACCATACAGACTTTATCAATTTGCTCATTTTCTATTTCAGTTACCACCGGCTGTGGATAAAGTCCTTATTGTTGGTGATTTTAATATCCATGCAGATAATGAAAAAGATGCATTGGGATTGGCATTTACGGATATTCTAAACTCTACTGGAGCTAGACAACACGTGTCAGGACACACTCATTGTCGTAATAATGCTTTAAATCTAATATTGTCACATGGAATCGATATTGATGCCGTTGAAATTCTGCAGCAGAGCGATGACGTCTCAGGTCATTATCTAGTCCCATGCATACTAAATTTAACTAAGGCTGCAAAACCGCCTCTCTGCTACAAATATGGTAGAACCATCACTTCTACCACTAAAGATTGCTTTATAAATAATCTTCCTGATCAGTTTCATCGTCTTAGCAAACCAGACATCTTAGAAGAACTTGATGGTACAACAGAAACTATTGATGCTCTCTTTTCCAGCACTGTAGACTCTGTTGCTCCTTTGCGCTTAAAAAATATTTAGGATATTAGTCCAACGCCATAGTATAACAAGCACGCTCGGGCCCTTAAGAGAGCAGCCAGAAAAATGGAGTGCAGCTGGAAGAAATCAAAACTACAAGTTTTTCGTATTTCATGGAGAAAGAGAGAATGATTGAGTACAGAAAGGCCTTAAAAAACACTAGATCTGCTTATTTTTCGAATTAATTAGAAGAAAATAAACACAACCCTAAGTATTTATTTGATACAGTGGCTAAATTAACGAGAAATACAGCTGCAACTTCTTTATCACTAGGTTACTTTCCGTCTTTACAACTTTTAAGCTGGCTCTTATCAAACCTCTTATTAAAAAAAACACAATTTGATTCTTGAGAATTAGTCAATTACTGGCCGATCTCCAATCTACCTTTTCTGTCAAAAATACTAGAAAAGGCAATATTATTGCAACTGTGTTCCTACTTGGAAAGAAATGGTATCTGTGAAGATTTCCAGTCAGGATTTAGACCGTACCATAGTACTAAGACTGCTCTCATTAGAGTTACAAATGATTTGCTCTTATCATCAGATCGTGGTTGTATCTCTCTATTTGTATTAATAGACCACAGTGCTGCTTTTGACACTATCGACCTCAATATCCTTTTGAATAGACTCGAAAATTATGTTGGCATTAGTGGAATTGTATTGGCATGGCTCAAATCATACTTATCTGACCATTATCACTTTGTAGTAGTAAACGAAGAGATCACAAGTTCAATATGGAGTACAGCAAGGCTCAGTACTAGGACCGTTGCTTTTCACGCTGTACATGCTACCCTTGGGAGATGTCATTAGGAACCATGACATTAGTTTTCACAGTTACAATGATGATACTCAGTTCTATATTTCTTCGCACCCTGGCAAAACCTACCAATTCTCAAAATTAATGGAATGCATAGCTGATATAAAAATTTAATGACTAATAATTTCCTACTCTAAATTCAGAAAAAACAGAGATTATAATTATTGGACCAAAAACATCTGCACTTAATAACCTAGAATACTGTCTAACACTTGATGGCTGCTCTGTTAAGTCGTCTTTGTCAGTTAGGAATCTGGATGTGCTCTTTGATACCAACTATCCATTCTTAAAGGAATGAAAAATTAAATAAAATTAAATTAAAGCCACATTCTTCCATCTTAAAAATATAACTAAACTAAACTATGACATATGCTCTCGATAACAAATGCAGAACAGTTCATACGTTCATGACATCAAGGCTAGATTGCTGAAATGCTCTACTGGGTGGTTGCCGTGCTCGCTTGATAAAAAAACTACAGCTGGTCCAAAACGCAGCTGCTAGAGTCCTTACTAGAGCCAGGAAGTATGACCATATTAGCCCGGTTCTGTCAACACTGCACTGACTCCCTATTAAACATTGTTTAGATTTTAAAATCTTGCTAATTACTTACAAAGCACTAAATGGCTTAGCTCCCCAGTACCTGAGTGAGCTCTTAATGCATTATAGTCCTTCACATCTCTTACGATCTCAGAATTATGGCCAGTTGTTAATACCCAGAATATCAAAATCAACCGCAGGGGGTTGATACTTTTCCTATTTGGCACCTAAACTCTGGTACGATTTTCCTAGCATTGTTCGGGAAGCAAATACACTGTTAGTTTAATCTAGACTAAAAATGCATCTCTTTATTTTTACACATTATCAATTTAGGTGTTCATATCCATTAATGGATTGTTAGGCTGCATAGATCAGGTCAGCCGGAACCGGGAACACTTCCTATAACACCGGATGTACTCGTTACATCAGAAGAAAAATGGTGTCTACACTAATTTTAGTCTCTCTGCTTTTCCCGAGGTTTATCATTTAAATATGTGTCAGGGGAGACTATGTTAACTAGCTCATCCTTGTGAGAGCCTTACTGACACATCAGCCAGTGGCACAGATCCCCAGCAAACCATCCAATACCGGCGTGATGAACAAGATCTTAAACTAGATGGAACTGGATCAAATATTTGGTAAAACTTTAGGGGTGTGCATAAGACTGACATGACACCAACATAATCGTGACATGACACATGTCATGAATATGGAGGAGGGTTTTTGTGTGTTTATGACAACTGACATGAAGTGTCATTTGCTCAATTATGTCATTTTAATTGCAAAGATGACATTGTTTGAGATGTCTTTATGACAACTTGACATAAACCAATGCATCATAACTTGTCAGTATCTTTGTCATGACAACCAATTACTCTTCCTGAATATCAAGCAAGTGTTCACTGTTGGCCAGAGGAGAAATTTCTCCCTGACTAAGCCTGGTTTCTCCAAGGTTTTTTTCTCCATTTTGTTTGAGTTTTAGTTCCTTACCTCTGTTGCTTTTGGTTTGCTTAGTTGGGGACACTTGCTCGATATTCAACAGTGTTTTGGGTGTGCTGGCATTGGCACCGTTGTATGCGAACTTGTACTGAGTTGGATGATTACATCACAGTTTTCTCCAGGGCTGATATACATAAATTAACTAGACTAATAACTATTGATCTTTGCAACGGAATGAATCAATACAAATATATAGAATAAGTTGGACAATGACACCATTTTCTTTGCTGTGCAGCCAAAATTATTATTACTGTAAAGCTGCTTTCACACAATTTGTACTGTAAAAAGGGCTATATAAGTAAAGGTGACTTGACTTGACTTTTTAAATTTGTGAAACAAACCCTTATTGCCAGTTGGCACTGACACTTTCCATTATTAGTGCATGTACAGTCGTGGCCAAAAGTTTTGAGAATTACATAAATATTGGAAATTGGAAAAGTTGCTGCTTAAGTTTTTATAATAGCAATTTGCATATGCTCCAGAATGTTATGAAGAGTGATCAGTTGAATTGCATAATCCTTCTTTGCCATGAAAATTAACTTAATCCCAAAAAAAAAAACCTTTCCACTGCATTTCATTGCTGTCATTAAAGGACCCGCTGAGATCATTTCAGTAATTGTCTTGTTAACTCAGGTGAGAATGTTGACAAGCACAAGGCTGGAGATCATTATGTCAGGCTGATTGGGTTAGAATGGCAGACTTGACATGTTGAAAAGGAGGGTGATGCTTGAAATCATTGGTCTTCCATTGTTAACCATGGTGACCTGCAAAGAAACGCGTGCAGCCATCATTGCGTTGCATGGCTTCACAGGCAAGGATATTGTGGCTACTAAGATTGCACCTAAATCAACAATTTATAGGATCATCAGTAACTTCGAGGGAAGAGGTTCAATTCTTGTAAAGAAGGCTTCAGGGCGTCCAAGAAAGTCCAGCAAGTGCCAGGATCGTCTCCTAAAGAGGATTCAGCTGTGGGATGCAGAGCTTGCTCAGGAATGGCAGCAGGCAGGTGTGAGCACATCTGCGCGCACAGTGAGGCGAAGACTTTTGGAAGATGGCCTGGTGTCAAGAAGCACAGAAGCCACTTCTCTCCAAAAAAAAAAACATCAGGGACAGATTGATCTTCTGCAGAAAGTATCGTGAATGGACTGCTGAGGACTGGGGCAAAGTCATATTCTCTGATGAAGCCCCTTTCCGATGGTTTGGGGCATCTGGAAAAAGGCTTGTCAGGAGAAGAAAAGGTGAGTGCTACCATCAGTCCTGTGTCATGCCAACAGTAAAGCATCCTGAGACCATTCATGTGTGGGGTTGCTTCTCATCCAAGGGAGTGGGCTCACTCACAATTCTACCCAAAAACACAGCCATGAATAAAGAATGGTACCAAAACAGCAACTTCTTCCAACAATCCAACAACAGTTTGGTGAAGAACAATGCATTTTCCAGCACGATGGAGCACCGTGCCATAAGGCAAAAGTGATAACTAAGTGGCTTGGGGACCAGAACGTTGAAATTTTGGGTCAATGGTCTGGAAACTCCCCAGATCTTAATCCCATTGAGAACTTGTGGTCAATCCTCAAGAGGCGGGTGGACAAACAAAAACCCACGTATTCTGACAAACTCCAAGAAGTGATTATGAAAGAATGGGTTGCTATCAGTCAGGATTTGGCCCAGAAGTTGATTGAGAGCATGCCCAGTCGAATTGCAGAGGTCCTGAAAAAGAACGGCCGACACTGCAAATACTGACTCTTTGCATAAATGTCATGTAATTGTCGATAAAAGCCTTTGAAATGTATGAAGTGCTTGTAATTATATTTCAGTACATCACAGAAATAACTGAAACAAAGATCTAAAAGCAGTTTAGCCGCAAACTTTGTGAAAACTAATATTTATGGAATTCTCAAGACTTTTGGCCACGACTGTACTGTAAACACAATCCTTAGGTAAGTTGCTTTATTTTATGTGGTAATTAGCATACTACAAAATATTCCTTTAAAGTCAACTTGAAAACACTCACAAGCCATTTTTCTCACATAATACGACATACACTGCAGTTCAAAAGTTTGAAATCATGGAGATTTTTTAAGAAGCTTTTGAAAAGTTTATTCTGTTCACTTTTCTGTTACTTGAGCAAAAACACAACAAAAACAGTTAAATTGTGAAATATTATTACAATTTAAAAGAACCTTTTCTATTTGAATATATTTCAAAATCTAATGTAATCCTTTGTTGACAAAGCTAAATTTTTATCATCATTACACATTATCACATTTTATTGTAATACTATTTCATAATAGTACTGTTTTTACTTATTTTATTTTATTTAATTTATTTATTTTTTTAGTAATGTTACTAAAAGGATGTTCAACTGGAAATAATATGTAGTATGGTGGGGCTATTTTTGGAATTAAGTTCATCATGAAAGATCAGGGATTTGTGATTCATAAGAAGACAAAAGTTTTTTCTGAGGTGAAAAAAATTATTGCATTTGAATGAAAGAGCACTGATGATTAATTCGCAGTAAATCTGTGTTAAGAAAGTCAATTCTGATTTCATGTAGTATTTAAATGCTACAAAGAAGAGCAGCCTCTATTCTAATGAGGTTTAGAGGTGTGTTTTCTCTTAAAAGAGTTTTTGCTCTTTTGTTTAATGCGCCCAAACCTGATGCTAGAGGGATTTAGGGGAAATCTAAATCCAGAAAGCTCTTTGAATTCTTTTCATGTCATAATCCATTGCCCTAATCAGGAGAGGGGCAGAGGTGGGACGGTAGTGCTAGACCTCCTACTGCTTGAGTCTCTAATGCCACAGTCAGCAGGTAGGAACGGAGCGCAGCAGGATCCCTCGCTCAGCAGAAGGGCATGTACTCCGGGCCTGATCCATGCATTAACACATGCATGCAGGGTGAGATGAGAGAGCTCCTCTCATATAAGAAGTGTTGCAGATATCTGCTGGAGGATGCTGAGGGCAGAACATGAGCAGGGCTGTCTGTGGTCTTTGATTGATGCTTTTGCTGTGATGTAGTACCATGTAGTGAGAGTTTGTGGAAAAGGGGGGTTTTGTTTGCAAGAGAAAAGGGGAAGGAATGTTTTTTCTGTATTGGTGTGAAGTAGGAACACAACCTGCAGTCGGGCAGCTGAAAGAGCAGATGTTCATTCCTGTCAAATGCTTTTTTTTCATCTCAGGAAATGTCTGAGAATGAGAGCTTGAGCATCAACATCATGTTATAGCGAGGTGTTTTTAAGCGCACATGCATCTTATTTACTAGCTTTTCATTTATTTATTTATTTTTTTAAAGCAGAGGCTCTGTACTT
The DNA here is from genome assembly GCA_037194245.1 of Opsariichthys bidens. Taxonomy (NCBI): domain Eukaryota; kingdom Metazoa; phylum Chordata; class Actinopteri; order Cypriniformes; family Xenocyprididae; genus Opsariichthys; species Opsariichthys bidens. The sequence goes on from CM074314.1 coordinate 497,328, forward strand.
TTAGGGAACCTGATTCTAAAACAAGATAGACAGTTCACCGAAATACATTGATGGTGAAGATTTTTACAGTATGTGCTACAAGTCATTGTTCATTTTATTAAATCACTATATTCAAAAAGAATTACACAGAGACAAAAAATGTCCCCAGACATAGTTAATTTCTGTATTTTCAGGTGCCCTTAAAATCACAGGTAAGATTATTTCTTCTTCGTTCTTAAAGAAAATCTTCTTTAAGAAGCATACAATGACATTTAATTTTCTGCAGTTACAGAGGCCTGACCCTTTCTTTTATTTATTTATTTTTCCAAGACGATGTATGTCCTGAATTTTAATTTGAATGATAAGATCGTGTTGAGTACTTAAAGCTCACACAAAATAACAGAGCCTTAGGCCCTTTTTTATGCCAGCAAATCTGTTCTTTCCCTTAAATAGAAATACACTTTGGATATTTTTGTCAAGGCGAACTTTATACACTGTGAATCTTTCCTGGCCCTCTGATGTGTTTAGTTATGCCTTTTCTTTCTTTTTTTTAGCAGGGAACATTTGTTATCTCCCCAAGATTTTTTCTTTCTTTTCTTTTTTTTTCTTTTCTTTCTTTTCTTTCTTTCTTTCTTTCTGTCTTTCTTTCCGTCTTTCTTTCTGTCTGTCTGTCTGTCTGTCTTTCTTTCTTTCTTTCTTTCTTTCTGTCTTTCTCTCGTTCTTTCGTTCGTTCGTTCGTCTTTTCCTTGTGGTGTCCCTTTTGCATACGAAATGTTTTTCTCTCTGCCTCATTTTAAGGATTCTATCTCCATTTTCTTTTGTGTTTCTGTGTCAAAATAAAACACATTACAGTATGAAAGGCCCATGATGTGGCATAAGCAGTCATTGTGGAGACCTCATGTGCTGTAGAGAGGAAAATGTATTCATTTTAATTGATCATAAAACAGCTTCTATTTGTAGATAATTCCACTCTGAACAAAAACTGCTCCACAAAATGTATCGTTTTTCTGTTGAGCTTGCATGTTAAAACTACAAATTTCGTCACCGCCTGCTTCGTATTTACAGCATTAAGCTCTGGTTATTTCATGTGCACTGGTAAACCCTTACACATCATGCTGGTTTAGGCTGGTCATCCATCATGCTCTCTTAAAAATAAAGGTTTTCTACCATTTACACATACTATTCTCCTAAATTGCTTCTTTTCTTTGATTTCGGGTCCTAATTAGGAAACGAAAAGCACATGAACCATTGTGCCGTGCTGCTTATATTCATCAAGCAGTAAAAACGCCCCTCTCTGCTCCGAAAACAAGGCGTCTATGGATGGGAGTCAGAAACAAGGAACTGAAGTTGCCCTGCTCCACTTCACAGACAATGAGTAGAAGGAGAATTTTATGTTGACACGACAGTCATTTATGACACTTTATTCAACAACAACAACATCTTGATTTTTTTGATTTGCTTTTGATATGATTTGGTATTATCTGACACATTATTTATTGTTATTTAAAATGGGTAGAGGCATGTACAAACATGACAGAGGCAATATCTCCTAACCATTATTAATTAAAAAAAAATACAAACACACAAATTTACCCTTAAAATACAAATTATAATCACATTAAACACACACAACAAACCTAATTAAAATCATCAAACAAACATCTTTTTAACACTTTTTTACCTTCTTGATCAGATTACAAAAGGTATAAACCACCTCTTATATTCCGAATGAAATTTTAATCAGATTTGGCCAATTCATTCCGATTGACGTGGTTACATGAGACTTTTTTTTTTTTTTTTTTACTGCGCTAGTAGTCCCTGGTCATTTCAAGGCTTGATTACTGCAATGCTCTTCTGGCTGGTCTGCCGTCAAGTGCAATCAAACCTCTTCAAATGATCCAGAACGCTGCTGCACGTCTTGTCTGCAACGAGCCTAAGAGAGCCCACGTCACGCCCCTCTTCATCTCTCTGCACTGCTTACCCCTTGCTGCTCGCATCAAGTTCAAAGCGCTGATGCTTGCTTACAGATCCACCACAGGCTCTGCACCTTCCTACCTCCACACACTGCTACAACGCTACGTCCCCACCAGAAGCCTGCGATCACTAAAGGAACGAAGGCTTGTGGTGCCGTCACAGAGAAGCACAAAATCACTCTCCAGAACATTCTCCTTCACTGCTCCCTGCTGGTGGAATGATCTCCCTACTTTCATCAGGAACGCAGAATCCCTGGCAATATTCAAGAGACAGCTGAAAACTCATCTCTTCCGTGAACATTTAATCCCCTCATAAAAAAAAGAAAGAAAAAAAAACCTTTCCTTCCCTTTTCCCTTCCCACTCTAGCTTATGGTACTGAGCAATGTATGAAACTTGTATTGTGAGCACTTCCTGTGTTATTTGCCAATTCATGAAGAATCGCTTGTTTGTTTTCCTCACTTGTAAGTCGCTTTGGATAAAAGCGTCTGCTAAATGACTAAATGTAAATGTAAATGTAGTCCAATTTCAATCATTGGATCATTAGGGTCCATGTAAATGCAGCTAGTGAAAAGTTCTTAAAATTAGCTTTTTTTTCTTTTATTTAATAATCTAAAGAAACTTTTTTCCACTATAAAGAATCTTTTGTGCAGTGGAATGGTTAAATAAAGAACCATCCTTTTTATGATCATAGTCAAGCCAGTTTACCTGCCACAATAACCAACACTATCCATCTAAAACCATCTTGAAATGTGATCTGTGGCCAGTTGCATAAACTGCTTAGATGTTAAAACTGCTTAGAATTCATAAAAGTTAGTCCTCTAATTTTTTTCTTCAAAACTGGTCATCACTTTTTTAAAGTAAGTTACATAAAAAGGTAGAATTTAAATCAAAAAATGAAGACTGATTAGCCCTAACTATTTGCTGCTTGGTCAGACTAGATCTTAACTTAGTGATATGTTATGGAACTGGCCCCTGGTCCAAACAGGTCTGAGCAGTGGCTTTCAGCAGGTTATTTTAGTTCATGTCAAGGTGTTTATTTCTCCATCCTTCCCTCCAGGTGTCGCTGAAGTGATCGTGCTGGTGGGTGGGCGGCAGGTCATCGGTATGAACCAGCGCTCGCTGACAGCCGTCACTTGCTTCAACCCTCAGAACAACAAGTGGTACCCCCTGGCCAGCTTGCCTTTCTACAACTGCGAGTTCTTCTCCGTCATATCGGCGGGGGATAATATCTACCTGTCAGGTAATCAAACCGACAGTGTGTCACTTGCAGTTTGGTGGCGTCCCGCAGGTGTCTGCTTTTATATTTAGCAACTCGCCCTCTGAGAGATGATGTGAAGGCAGATGGCTGTTCCTCATCTGTCTTTACAACTGGCTGCGTGTCAAATTATGTTGTTAAATATCCCACAAATCAAGCAAGATAAAATCAATAGGGCAGGAAAGACGATACTTTTAAAGATGTAACAGCAATTTGTTAGTGAAAACTGTAAATGGGTAGTTGGTGCACAACATGTCCAGAGATATCAAGATTTTTAGATCTAATTTTACGTGATGGAATAAAGGAAAGTATATTGCCACATTCACACAGCAGCAGAATATGTTTGTCAGTCTTGAGTCTTTAATATTGTTACGTTCAAACATGGCATGGTTATTTATGGCAGAGCTTCCCAAACTTAAGAGGGGTAAGGCCCCCCAAAAACATTGCAAAAGTTCCACGACCCTGCCGTTAAAAAATATATACCGACATTTACCTACAAATACATTTATTAACAAGTTTGTTAGAATTTCATGTGAATTATGAGAACTATGACGTAAACATTCTTTAGAAATATATTTAAATCCATAACACTAACCTTACATACTTTCAAAAAAAAAACTAATTTTACAACAATTGGAAACTAGCTTTGGGAAGCACCGATTTATGGTGACAACCACATTCTGTAACCAAACTCACACTTTTCTGGACTCACAACCGCATTTTATAAAAACGCGCCGTGTGAATGGAACCAGACTGAAAAACTAGTCTGTCATGTCATACAGTGCACAACACAAACACGTGTCTTCATGTGTTGTTGGTTTTCATGTGTGTATTCGGTAACTTACAGCAATGGAGATGTGAGCTGTGTGTCATCTGAAGGTTTTAGATTCAGTCACTATTCTCCACCAGCAATGCTCTCATCAGTTTTGTGTTTAGGTCAATGACTTGATGTGCGTATTTTTGTGTCCAACTGCATTATTTCCTTTTAAAACAATTTGAAAAATCATAACATATATCATATCTTATATGTTCTATAAAACATATTTAGTTTGAATTAATTTTTAGTACATTTAAATAATACATATTATGTTATGTTTTGTTATCTGAAACCCCCAAAATGTCAGGGGGTGCAACTATCCGACCAAATGAACACTTTAGGTTTGAAACCTTTCATATAAACATTTTTTTATAAATATCAGTTGTTATAAAGCTGTTGAGATTATTGGAAAAACTACATACAACTACTTGGTTGAACCGCCTGACATAAAAATGATCAAAAAAGGAATTTAAACACTTTTAACTAATTTTAACTGAAACTTCTTCATGAAACACGTTATTCATGACTCAAAAATATGCATTACATCAGTTTTTTTTTTTTTTTTTTTTTTTTTTTTTTAAAACACCTTTTTTAAAGCTTTATTTGTCAATGACCTGTTTGCGTGACTCATGCTCTCCACCAGATATAAAAGCTGCTGTTTATTAATGAAGATTTGACGAATGAACTTAATTTGTGGCTAATTTGTCTCTTGTTGTTTTAAAAGTGATAGGACTTTTCAGTTTTATGGATGTCGACATCTTTTATATTACTTTGTTCACTGTTGCTATGGTAACTGGTAAGAGAATAGAGGCAGACAGTATGAACATCAACAGATGCAGATGGACTGGCAACAGTGTTCATTCAAGGGACAGCTGATTTGCTGTAGTCGTTAATACATTACAGATTACTGTAGATTAGTCTTTTTTATGGTTATGTGACAGTATTTGAATCTTTATATAATTTAATGCCAAAAGCAACCCTTCTTTTTGCCTTTTTTAAATTACATTCTTTTGTACTAAAATAATAATTCCTTCTAAAATCGTAACTACTTCCTTTTTATTGTTGCTTAGTGATTTTTGTGTTCTTTGGCTACAGCAATTAACAGTTCACTTTCTGTCGCCATTGCCATTACATTAGTAGTTGTCCCTAGTATTCGACATGTAAAGTTTGAAATTCACACATGTAAGTAAATGTGGTTGTCACTCCCAAAAACTAACAGTGTCAACGTAGCCTCTGTCTCACAGTAGTTTCTGTTATGCTTTAAAGGATTAGTTCACTTTAAAATGAAAATTACCCCATGAGTTACTCACACTCAATCCGTCCTCAGTGTAAATGAATTTCGTCTTTCAGAAAAATGCAATCAGAGTTATATTAATAATCACCTTGATGCTCCTAAGCTTTATATTGACGGTGCACGGAAACCACCTTTTTGAATCTCAAAAAAGTGCATCCACCATAAACATACTCCACATTACTCTGGGGGTTAATAAAGGCCTTCTGAAGCGACGCGATGCATTTGTGTGAGAAAAATATCCATATTTAGCATGTTAAGTAAAATAACTAGCTTTAAGTCAACTGATCAATGAAAAAGGCATAAGTTGAATACGAAAGGCGTAGGACGTTGTGAAAGCGTTTTGAACTGCGTGAGGTATGGAGATAGAATTGTTCCAATATTTCAGATAAATAGATTATAATCCACAAATAAATGTAAAGAGATTCACAAATATCGAGCCAGATCAGCCTCAAAAATAATACATTTACAAAACAAAATCCATAAATGCACATCTCAATTCACAATTTACAAAATCCGATTCATAATCTCAAAACACATTTCATAAATACACAAGTTAAAGCATAAATATTTCCCCAATTGCTCACACAAATGCATCTTACCTAAATACATTTAAAATGTTTACACAGTTCTTGAATTAATTTCCATCACACATTTATGAATGATGTTACGTGAGTTTTTGGATCGTTGAATTTGCATTTGCAAATCGTCACTCGTGCGTGGACTGCTTTGAATTTGTGTGCGGTATACCTTTTTTTTTTTTTAGAGGATGTTCTGTTTAGCCAATCGCGGTGAGCTTTTAATCCACCAATCAAAACGCTTTTTTCTAAACAGACTCAAGAAGCTCAACGTTGCACTTGTACTGTGCATTGTTCCATGACCGGGTCCTTTATGTAAAGACATTTTAATTGGTACTCTTTTTTTTTTTTTTTGCACCTGATTACAATTTCTACTAAATCACATTATGAGTTATATCGTTCACACAAAATACAGCTACCGAGTTAGCCTGCTGTCTTATACACCTGTATAGTTGCACATACTCTATTTATTCATATCAGTCTGAAATGTTATTAAATAAGGGTTAAATATCCATATATTTCATTTAATAACAACAATTATGTAATGTGTTCTGTTGTTGTTATTATTATTAGTAGTAGTAGTATCAGGTTCGCAGTAACTTTTGATCTGGCATTAAAAACAGCTACCACCTCCTAATGGAGATTTTGAACACACACAGCAGAGAGATTTCAGCATGGAGGATGAAAACCAGACTTAACGAGTAAGTAAAGTCGTTACTTTACATCAATGACATCTTGATGACATTTTCTTATGATTAAAGGCTGTTTTAGTAAATGAAGTGTGCAGTTTGCAGTGTTAGCTGGCGTGGTTAGTCCATGAGTATCAAGCAATTTTGAATACAGTTTGTTGTCAGTAGGTTCTAAAGTTACCATTGTAACCAGCTAGGGATGCCACGGATTATCTGCTATTATGTTTTATGTTTATACTACATATATTTGTGGATCTCTGTCTATTTATTTGTACATATGATTATTTTTTGTCAATCTCTTTAAATGTATTTGTGAATCAGAATCTATTTATCTGGAATATTGGAACGATTCTATGTCCATAAGAGATTTTACACTTTCTTCCCAAGTTGAATATCGAAGGTGGTCAGGCGGAAGATAGATATTTTACGTTCTAACTTATATGATATATTGACTAATATGCATATTTTTCTTACACAAATGCATCGCTTCACTTCAGAAGGCCTTTATTAACCCTCCGGAGCCATGTGGAGTATGTTTATGATAGATAGATGCACTTTCTTGAGTTTCAAACAGGTAGTTTCCGTGTACTGCCATTCTGCATCAGGGTGATTATTAATATAACTCCAAATGTATTCTTCTGAAAGAAGAAATTCATATACACCTAAGATGGCTTGAGTATGAGTAAACCATGAGGTAATTTTCATTTTAAAGTGAACTAATCCTTAAAAGATGTTTTTTATTCACATCTTTCCATCTCTAGTTCATTTTGATGCAGTGGGGGATGACAAATTTTCCATGTTGTCAATCAATTAATTGGAGCTCAAAAAATGTACACAAATAACGGTAATAGAATTTGCAAAATATGGTTTACAATATGTTTTTTTTTTTTCCAAAGCTGAATCCCTAAAAGAGGGGGACATGCGAGTTTGAAGTGTTTTTTATGCATCTTTTCAATATTCAGATCTGTATTAATTAAGGTGTGATGTTGGAGGGTGTAAATGGATACTTCAGTACTCATTTGTTTGGGCTTGTACCCTCTTTAGGTGGCATTGAGTCAGGAGTCACGCTGGCAGACGTGTGGTGCTACATGTCCCTGCTGGATAATTGGAATCTTGTGTCTCGGATGACAGTCCCGCGGTGCCGGCACAACAGTGTGGTGTACGACGGCAAGCTTTATGCCATCGGAGGACTTGGAGTGGCTGGAAACTTGGATAATGTGGAAAGGTACCTGGTTTTTGAATTAAACATTTCATTGGAAGCCATTACGTGTTTCAGATAAACGTATGATCAGCTCTCTCTGTGCTGGGAGCCAATCTAATAATTGGATCTCTGCTGAAGTATGGAGGGAGTATTTTGCTGGCAGGTGACTGTGGCACAGATGCATCGAGTAGATTGGATCAGGTTTCGCTTCCGTGGACTGTAGCTATAATCGACCGTTACACAGAGGTCGTGACATAGTCACAAGCTGAAAAAAGAAAAGAATGCAAAAGCGATAAGGGACGATATTGTAAACACAAACCAGATTGATATTTAAGATAAGACTAAGATAAGACTATTTTACAGTTGGTCATATTGGAAAAAAAAAAAACATTTTCTCATGCAATATCACACTTATGACATGAATAATCAATTTGAATTCATTCTTCCATCTCATTGCCTCTCTCTGCTCATTGTTGTTTCATAGGCTCCTTATTCTAGACTTGCGTAGCCAAACTTCTTTGAGCTCCACAGCTTATTTTGGTATTCTGGCCCATAAAACCATTTCATTTGTCCAGGTTTTTCTTTTCTTTTTTCTTTTTTTTTTTTTTTAACAAATACTCACTTAGATAGGACTGATTAGGACTGTCTGATGATATTATTTATACGTGTGTGTGTGTGTGTGTGTGTATATATATACACACACACACACACACACACATAGTTCTTTCTGGTTCTTGAATCTGATTGGCTGAGAGCCATGCGATATTGTAGTGATACAGCACGACTACCTTTTCATCTTTTGTATCACTCCGCTTGATTGTCATGGAGGCCAAGCATATCCACCATATTTTTTTTACGAATACTACACTTGTCGTACCACAACTGTAGTTTTAAGAGTTTTTTTAGGCAAGAATGTAATTGTTTAGACTTGAAATATGTGACTCATATTTAATCATGGTGCTTATTTTACAATGTCTAGTCGTTTTCGGAGATGCGAGCTCCAAGCCGTCAGCGGCGATTCCGTGCTCTTGTACCTGCCGGGAGCAGCCTCATCTCGGCCAGTGCTTCAGGGATTTGCTCTTATAATGATTAAACATGAGATATTTATTTTCCGTACTTAAAACAGGCGATCTTAATCTACGGTGCATCCTAAAAGTATTCACAGCACTTCACTTTTCCCACATTTTATGTTACAGCCTTATCCCAAAAGGGATTAAATTCATTATTTCCCTTAAAATTCTAATACCCAATGACAACATGAAAGAAGTTTGTTTGAAGTCTTTGCAGATTTATTAAAAAACCATTTACACAAATATTCACAGCCTTTGCTCAATACTTTGTTGAAGCACCTTTGGCACCAATTACAGCTTCAAGTCTTTTTGAGTATGATGCTACAAGCTTGGAACACCTCTTTTGGGGCAATTTATGCCTTTCTTCTTTGCAGGACCTCTCCAGCTCCATCAGGTTGGAGCCATTTTCGGATCTTTTCAGAGATCTTCAATCAGGTTCAAGTCTGGGCTCTGGCTAGGCCACTCAACGACATTCACAGAGGTTGTCACATAGCCACTCTTTTGTTAACTTGGCTGTGCGCTTAGGGTCGTTATCCTGTTGGAAGATGAACCTTCACCCCAGTCTGAGGTCCAGAGTGCTCTGGAGCAGGTTTTCATCAAGGATGTCTCTATACATTGCTGCATTCATCGATCCTTTCTACTCTCCCAGTTCCTGCCGCTGAGAAATATCCCCACAGCATAATGCCACCACAATGCTTCACTGTAGGGATGGTATTGACCAGGTCATGAGCGGTGCCTAGTTTCCACCAGACATGACACTTTCTATTCAGGCCAAAGAGTTCAATCTTTGTTTCATCAGACAAAATTTTTTTGTTAGAGTCCTTCAGGTGCCCTTTGGCAAACTCCAGGAAAACTGTCATATGCATTTTACTGAGGAGTGGCTTCCATCTGGCCACTCTACCATACAGGCCTGATTGGTGGAGTGCCGCAGAGATGGTTGTTCTCCTCTCTCCACAGAGAAACGCTGGAGCTCTGTCAGAGTGACCATCGGGTTCTTGGTCGTCTCCCTGACTAAGGCCCTTCTTTTATTTATTTATTTATTGTCACATCACCATGGTGAGTGAAATTTTGGAGCGCTTGCTCCAGACAGTACAAAATACAGATTGACATATTTAAATAATATACAAATGACAATAGACAATATACGGGTGACAATAGAAATGTACATTTAGAGATACAATTATGTAAAGAATACAGATATGATATGGATGGACATTGAAGTAGTAGTTATGATATTCGATAATTATTGTATTAAAGTGCAGTGTGTATTGTATTAGAGTCTAGTGACTGTATATGGAGTTAAAGTGCATTACAGTCCAGTCATTGTATATGGAGTTAAAGTGCAGTGCATGGCATATAATATAGTGTGTGCTGTGCAGTGTGTAACTTCTGGCTGTTCATGAACCTGACAGCCTGAGGAAAAAAACTGTCTTTCATTCGACTAGTGCGGGACTGAATGCTGCAAAAACGTCTTCCTGGGGCAGCATAGAGAACAGTCCATGGGATGGATGGCTGGGGTCATTGATGATCCTCCTGGCTTTCCTTATACAGCGTCTGTGTAGATGTCCTGGAGGGAGGGAAGCTCACCTCCTACAATGTGCCGGGCAGTCCGCACAACCCTCAGCAGAGCTTTGCGGTTGCCAGCGGTGCTGTTCCCGAACCAGGCAGTGATGGAACCAGTCAGGATGCTCTCTATAGTGCAGGTGTAGAATGATCTGAGGATGTTGGGGTTCATTTTAAACTTCCTCAGCAGTCTCAGGAAGAAGAGGCGTTGGTGTGCCTTCTTCAGCATTGCGTCTATGTGAGTAGACCATGTGAGATCCTGAGAGATGTGGACACCGAGGAACTTGAAACTGTTTACCTGCTCCACAGGTGTCTTGTCGATGGTAATGTGGGTGTGTTCTCTATGTTGTCTCCTGAAATCCACCACCAGCTCCTTGGTCTTGTTGATGTTGAGTGAGAGGTGGTTTTCTTTGAGAGGTGGACACCATTTTGTCAGAGTGCACACCTCCTCTCTGTAGGCCGATGACGTTGGAGCTGTGTGTAGCTGTACAGTCATGTGTGTACAGAGAGAACAGGAGTGGGCTCAGAACACAGCCCTGAGGAGCACCTGTGTTAAGGGTTAGTGCGGATGATGTTTTTTTTGCCCATTCTGACCACCTGACGTCTGCCTGACAGGAAGTCCAGGATCCAGCTGCACAGAGATCTGTTTAGCCCTAGGTCTTGGAGCTTCCTGACGAGTTTGGTAGGCATTATGGTATTGAATGCTGAACTGTAGTCCACAAACTGCATTCTCACATAAGTGTTCTTATTTTCCAGGTGGGAGAGAGCAGTATGGAGGGTAAAAGCAATAGCATCATCAGTGGAGCGGTTGCTGCGGTATGCAAATTGTAGTGGATCCAGTGAGGCAGGCAACACAGAGCAGATGTGGTCTCTGATGAGTCTTTCTAAACACTTGGTATAGATGGGTGTCAGAGTAACTGGCCGCCAGTCATTCAAGCAGGAGATTTTAGTTTTCTTTGGGATGGGTACAATGATGGATTCTTTAAAGCATGATGGAACCACAGACAGAGAGAGGGAGAGGTTGAATATGTCTGTGAAAACCCCGGCTAGTTGGTGCGCGCATGCACGGAGTACACGGCCTGGGATACCATCTGGACCAGCAGCCTTGCGTATATTCACCCGTCGAAAGGATCGGGTTACATCCGCAACCGAAACGGAGAGCGCACTAACCTTTTCTGCATCGGCCGCGTGAGCTTTCTCTGTGTGGCTGGTGTTGTGAGCCTCGAAACGAGCGTAAAATGTATTCAGCTCGTCTGGAAGAGAGGTAGCGGTGTTCACATTGACGAGTTCATTCCCTCTGTAGTCTGTAATGTTGTTGATGCCCTGCCACATGCTTCTTGTGTTGTGGGTGTTGAATTGTCCTTCAATTTTGTTCTTGTATTGTTGTTTGGCGGCTTTGATGGCTTTCCTGAGATCGTATTTGGCTTGCTTACGATCGTTTTCGTTTCCAGTCTTAAAAGCAGAGGTCCGAGCTGATAAGGCAATTCGAACGTTGCTATTAATCCATGGTTTTTGGTTGGGATAGATGCGGATTGTTTTTGTCGGCACTACGTCTTCTACACACTTCCTGATGAAGCACGTCACGTTGTCTGAGTAGGCTTCGATATCGTCATCAGAAGCAGCCCGAAACATCTCCCAGTCAGCGCATTCAAAACAGTCCTGTAGTACAGAATTGTACTGGTCCGACCAACATTGGATCGTCCTGATAGCGGGTGCTTCTCGTTTCAGTTTCTGCCTGTAAACAGGCAGGAGCAAAACGGAGGAATGGTCTGATTTGCCAAAAGGTGGGCGGAGGAGGGATTTGTAGGCCTCTCGGAAAGGAGAGTAGCAATGGTCCAAAATGCGATTGCCGCGCGTGTTGACAGTGATGTGCTGAAAGTATTTTGGAGCAATTGTTTTAAAGTTGGCTTTGTTGAAGTCTCCTGTAATAATATACATTGCATTGGGATATGCAGTTTCCTGCACACTTAAGTTGCCGTATAGTTCTTTGAGTGCCTGGTCGCTGTTGGCTTGACGGGGGATATAAACAGCTGTTATTATGACCGCTGTGAATTCCCTTGGTAGCCAGAATGGTCGACACAGAAGCATGTGAAATTCCAGATCTGGAGAGCAAAAGGATCTAATAGAGTGTAGGTTCCTCTCATCACACCATGAGTTGTTGATAAAGAAACAAACGCCCCCTCCTCTGCTTTTCCCCGTGAGCTCTTTCGTTCGATCCGTTCTGTGCACAGAGAACCCCGTTAGTTTGATGGCCGAATCTGGAACCTCTGCAGACATTCAGGTTTCTGTGAGGCAAATAATACAGCAGTCCCTTGTTTCTCGTTGATAGGAGATGTGTGCTCGCAGTTCGCAAAGTTTGTTGTCCAGTGACTGAACGTTGGCCAGCAGAATGGTTGGGAGAGGAGGTCGGAGAGGACGACGTCTGAGTCTGACGAGGACGCCGGCACTCTTTCCTCTTTTCCGGCGGCGTTTCTTCGCTCTGATGCAGTGTCTACAAATAGAGCGCCGGCATTCAAGAACGTAAAGTCTGGTTTGTGTTGCGGGACGGAGGAGCCAATCCTTAAAAGTGTGTGTCTGTCATAGACATTTCTAGTTACAACATCCAGCACGAAAGACGACAAAAACAACAATATAACGAACAAAACGATTGGAGCACACAACACGGCTGCCATGCTCGGCGCCATCTTGAGTATCTCCCCTGATTACTTAGTTTGGCCTGGTGGCCCGCTCTAGGAAGAGTCCTTGTGGTTCCAAACGTCTTCCATTAATGGATGTTGGAGGCCGCTGTGCTCATTGGGACCTTCAATGGTGCAGAAATTTTTCTGTACCATTCCCCAGATCGGTCTCTCGATACAATCCTGTCTCGAAGGTCTACAGACATTTCTTGGACCTCATGGATTGCTTTGTGCTCTGAAAAGCACTGTTAACTGTGGGACCTTATATAGATAGGTGTGTGCCTTTCCAAATCATATCCAATCAACTGAATTTACTACAGGTGGACTCAACTCAATCAAGTTGTAGAAACATCTCAAGGATTGTCAGTGGAAACAGGATGCACCTGAGCTCAATTTTGTCATGTCATGGCAAACGCTGCGAATACTTAAGTATATTTTTTTGTTGTTGTTGTTTGTTTTTTATCTTTAATAAATTTGGGTTAGGGTTCATGTTGTCATTATGGGGTATTGTTTTTTTTTTTTAGAAATTTTAATTTTTAGAATTGTTTTTTTTGTTTGTTTTTTGAGGAAAATAATGAATTTATTCCCTTTTGCAATAAGGCTGTAACATAACAAAATGTGAAAAAATTGAAACAGAAAAAAAATGAAAATTGAAACTTTCCAGATACGCTGTACAGCCATGGCCAAAAGTTTTGAGAATTACATAAATATTGTAAATTGGAAAAGTTGCTGCTTAAGTTTTTATAATAGCAATTTGCATATGCTCCAGAATGTTATGAAGAGTGATCAGATGAATTGCATAGTCCTTCTTTGCCATGAAAATGAACTTAATCCCAAAAAAACCTTTCCACTGCATTTCATTGCTGTCATTAAAGGACCTGCTGAGATCATTTCAGTAATCATCTTGTTAACTCAGGTGAGAAAGTTGACAAGCACAAGGCTGGAGATCATTATGTCAGGCTGATTGGGTTAGAATGGCAGACTTGACATGTTAAAAGGAGGGTGATGCTTGAAATCATTGTTCTTCCATTGTTAACCATGGTGACATGCAAAGAAACACGTGCAGCCATCATTGCGTTGCATAAAAATGGCTTCACAGGCAAGGATATTGTGGCTACTAAGATTGCACCTAAATCAACAATTTATAAGATCATCAGCAACTTCAAGGAAAGAGGTTCAATTCTTGTAAAGAAGGCTTCAGGGCGTCCAAGAAAGTCCAGCAAGTGCCAGGATCGTCTCCTAAAGAGGATTCAGCTGTGGGATGCAGAGCTTGCTCAGGAATGGCAGCAGGCAGGTGTGAGCGCATCTGCACTCACAGTGAGGCGAAGATTCAAAGGCGGCAAAGAAGCCACTTCTCTCCAAAAAAAAACATCAGGGACAGATTGATCTTCTGCAGAAAGTATCGTGAATGGACTGCTGAGGACTGGGGCAAAGTCATATTCTCCGATGAAGCCCCTTTCCGATGGTTTGGGGCATCTGGAAAAAGGCTTGTCAGGAGAAGAAAAGGTGAGCGCTACCATCAGTCCTGTGTCATGCCAACAGTAAAGCATCCTGAGACCATTCATGTGTGGGGTTGCTTCTCATCCAAGGGAGTGGGCTCACTCACAATTCTGCCCAAAAACACAGCCATGAATAAAGAATGGTACCAAAACACCCTCCAACAGCAACTTCTTCCAACAATCCAACAACAGTTTGGTGAAGAACAATGCATTTTCCAGCACGATGGAGCACCGTTCCATAAGGCAAAAGTGATAACTAAGTGGCTCGGGGACCAGAATGTTGAAATTTTGGGTCCATGTCCCCAGATCTTAATCCCATTGAGAACTTGTGGTCAATCCTCAAGAGGCGGGTGGACAAACAAAAACCCACTAATTCTGACAAACTCCATTTTTCATTTTCATTTTTCATCATTTAGCAGACGCTTTTATCCAAAGCGACTTACAAGGGGAGCAATTAGGGGTTAGGTGTCTTGCTCAAGGGCACTTTAGTCATGGTATTGAAGGTGGAGAGAGTGCTGTTCATTCACAATCCCCACTTTCAATTCCTGCCGGCGTGGGAATCGAACCGGCAACCTTCTGATTACAAGCCCGACTCCCTCACCACTAGGCCATGACTACCCCAAGAAGTGATTATGAAAGAATGGGTTGCTATCAGTCAGGATTTGGCCCAGAAGTTGATTGAGAGCATGCCCAGTCGAATTGCAGAGGTCCTGAAAAAGAACGGCCAACACTGCAAATACTGACTCTTTGCATAAATGTCATGTAATTGTCGATAAAAGCCTTTGAAACGTATGAAGTGCTTGTAATTATATTTCAGTACATCAGTACATACAAACAACTGAAACAAAGATCTAAAAGCAGTTTAGCAGCAAACTGCGTGAAAACTAATATTTATGGAATTCTCAAAACTTTTGGCCACGACTGTATTACTTGTTCCTGAGCAAATCAAATTGGGCTATGTTATAATATAATTTAATTTAATATAATTTAATATTAAGGCTATATTTAACTTGTATATTAATATTTAACATCCTGTACAGGACTGCTTTTTGTACAATTGACTGAATTGTACAATTGTTTATTTTCTGTATTCATTTATAATGGCTAATTTAATTTTGTTAATATAATTATTGTTGTTCAATGAATATTATTTTATATAAATATGTTGTATTTTGTATTGATTTCTCAATACGAAAGTGATAATTAATCCATTAATTATCCATTAGTGATATAGATTAAGTGAAAGTTACATTAATACGGCATTAAATGGCCAAAAACTACAAGCGAATGAGTCAAGAGACTTTGTAAACAAAGGACGTTGTTTTAGCGCTGTTATGGAAAATTCCTATGACTGTAAAAAGGACAAATAGAAAAATTGCTTTCTCAGCGGACATTCAAACGGATTTTCATAAAGGCTATAATATTATGGATATTGGCCTGACGTATAAATGTAATTCCTGCGCAGGTGATCGCGCTCTCTGCCATTCAGATTGGAACTGGCCAGTAATCTTAACCATTGTTGCGTGAAATATGAATGAGACTCCATGAACGGTCCACTGAGACCCTTGTCTGATGGACAGAACCATGGAGGTTTGTTAGAAAGAGACCGACTGCCCACTGCATCCTGCTGACTCCTAATTTATATCCCACCATCCATCTTGCCCGCGGTTTCACGCTCATAACCATGACATCTACTCTGTTAACAATGATGTCTTCAGTCAGCCTGCTTCTCAAGGCTGCCGTTGGGCCAATTGGGAGCAGCATCAAGGTGATCTTGCTCTCTGCCTGATTCGTTCTAATTTATTCTGGATGCATTTGGAAACCCAGTGACTTGACTTGCTGTAAACTGTCTGCATAGGCATCAGCTTGGTCACGCAGAATTGAAATGATCTTGAGACAACTTGAAATGATGTTCTGTGAGTTTTTTTTATTTTTTTTTTTTTTAACAAGCCCTAAGCGTGGTGAAATTAAAAGCTGCACAGCTATACCGGCAACCTTCATAACACCTACAGTGTTTACAGAGGGTTTGATGACAAATAAGCCTAAAAGAAGGTGACTATAAATAATAGACAAACAAAACAGCAATAATGGATCAAAGCTAATGAATGAATGCAATTTTTATATTAATTTAGTATTTTTGAAGCAATGTAAAAAATGTTTTAACACAGACTTACTGAGACTTTGATGCAATTTGGTTTTAATAAGTTGTATGTTAATATAAATATACAAAAATATTAAGTTAACAGTGCATTGTCCTTAAAGCATAAAATACAAAGCACATCAAAATGTATTTTTTTAATAGATTTTCAGTGGTGAATGAGGCTCTATTTATGATTAACATTCCTCATACTTCTCTGTCTGCCATTGTAGATTTAATGCATTCTGGGATTGCATTCTCCCCAGAGCATACTTGTGATTTTTCCTTAGATTTTGGCTGAACATGCCATCTTAGATGTCATCATAATGCTCCAGATTATTTTTTGGAACATGTTGAAGAGTGCGTCTTAAATAAGTTATATATATAAATATATATATATATATATAGAGAGAGAGAGAGAGAGAGAGAGAGAGACAGACAGAGAGAAAGAGTATATATAAATGGCCAAATGGTTAAAGATGCTCAAAAGTGGCTGAGATGTTTTTTATTTAGGTGGTATTCAATCATTTTAATGACACAAAATGAAATATTTGCAAACCACTGTTGAGCATTTTAATTTATTTACAATAAATACATGGCATTAAATAATGTATACTTCATTCTTAGAGTATTTTAATGAGTAGAGTACATTAGCTCAGTATTGAAGTATATAGTTAGATCACTGTGTTTATAATTTCTGAAATATGCATGAAGTCAAGCTCTGTGGCAGATCCCCATGTTGAGACAGCTGTATTTTGTGGGCAAAGAAATTCTCATTTTGACGGCAGTATACACAAACACAGCTTGTGTATCTGCACCACGTTCACACCGGCTCATCAAATGTCATACTTGCGGCGTCGAATCCTGGTGTTAATCATGGTAGCCAACGGCGTGCTCTCGCCGGGTGCCTCCTAACCTTTCACAGTCTGGAAATACCACACCCCTCGAGTCCAGTCCTCTGATGGCAGTGCGAGGACAGTGATTATTCTGAAGACTTGCCCCATTCAAGCCAATCAGCAACACTTACTGTTTAATTGCTCTTTGATGATGGATTCCGGTCGTAAAGCCACAGTCTCACACTGAGTTGTCGTTCCATCTCTTTAGCTCTGAAATTACTGTAGGAGAGGGAGTGAAAACAAGGAACTCGAGGGCAAAAGCGACGAGAAGCTGCTCTAGGGAGTTTATTTTCTCTGTGTCATGCAGTCCTGACTTTGGCACTTTCACAATGCTGTGTGTCACTTGCTAAAGTCAAATGATCAACTGCTCCAATTAAAGCATTAAATCTGTACTTAAATGTGCTCTGTATAAACTGGATGTATCATATAATCATTAACCAACAAGCAAATGTTGTTTTGATTGTCCCAAAAAACATCAACATGGATCAACAAGTTTATGCTCTGAAATCAGCATTAATGTAAATTGCACATTCCTGGTGTTGTTATAAATCCAGTCGAGGCAAAAAAAAAAAAGTAAGTCTGATTAAAAGGTAATAATAATAATCACTTAGTGATTACTGGTGTTTCTAATAGGGCTTCAAAAGATTAATAAAAAGCCGCAATATGTAATGTGATTTTTTCTGTAAAATATCCAAAAATCACTGGCCCAGTGTTATATATTTAGTTCAGTTGAGTACTTACAATATCCCAAAACTATTTGCAAATCTTGAGAAAATTGCTTTTTTAACCAAGGATCTAAGACATGTGAGGGAGTCGCCTGTCAATGGCGTCATTTCCGCGTTAACCTCGGTTTCTGGTTTATATTATGTAGAAACCATGAAAAAACCAAAGACGCTTTAATACATTAAATGTTTTATTAGACAAGGGAACATCTGTTTTGATACTTTTATAGACAGAAAACTAATCATTGTTGAATAGCTAGTTCAACGTGTTCAGTCTTACCATTTAAATCAAATTTTCTTGATTTTTTTACCATCCCTCAGAGAAAAACACATTATTGTCAAGTAATGTTAGCTAACAGCATAATCAGATGCAGCTTTATTTTTAGGAACAGTAATACTGAATTTTTTCCATCACACAATACATTTTAAAATTAATTGCATGCCCTGTATCAACTCAAGGCGTCCAGCATTTAATATGATATCCTAATTGTTAGGCTTATTCGCTGGAGTGCCCTCAAACAGCCACAAAAAGAGTGCACACTACATTTCCCAGAAGCCCTGTACCTTGGGACTGATCACCTCAGCCAGCTGCAACTCATTACATGGACTATTTAAGAGGCATTCAGCCTGGTATGAGTTGTGAGGTCTTGTTTTCCCCTGGTGACATTATGTTCTGTGTTGCCTTTCCTGGTACTGAACCCTTTTACTTTTGTTTGTGAGCTGCCTGTACTTTGAACTTCTGCCTGGACATTGTTTGCTGAATGTTTTCTGCCTGCCCTGACCCTTGCCTGTTATCTGACTATGTATCTTCCCATCCTGTATTATTCCTGTTTGCTGTTTTCTGACTATTGCCTGTTTGACTACCCCAACTTGAATAAAGCCTGCATTTGGAACTCACTCACTCGGCTTTCATCAAGCTACTACAACTTCGGCAAGAGGATCTACCCATTGAGGATTATGTTCATCAATTCTGTGAGCTATCCTTTCTAGTTGCGTTTGATGAAATAGCATTAAAAGACTTTTTCCGTCGTGGTCTAAACAAAGATCTAAAATCCTGGTTTCCTGAGTGAAGCTTTAATTGCAGCTTGAGAGACTTTTTGGACTATGCTTTAATTTTGTGTGGATCATCGTTTACTGTGGGAGAGATGGAGAACTTTGAGAAGCCTGAGAAATTTTTGGGGAAGGGTACAACTTTCCAAGCTCCTGTGCCCATGGAGCTAGGTTTATTACAGCCTCCAGCAGACCCAATTCTTCTGACAATTGTTCTGACAGGACCACGGAGGTCGTCCCTAAGCTTCCTGCCTGTTCAGATATGACCATGGAGGTCATCTATGAACTTCCTGTCTGCCCTGATACAACCACGGTTGTCACCTCTGAACTTCCTGTCTGTTCTGATGCGACCACAGCGGTCGCCTAACTTCCTGTCTGTCCTGATACGACCATGGAGGTCGCCCCTGAGTTTCAGGGGCACCTGAGTTTCCTGTCTGTTCTGACACGACCACGGAGGTCGTCCCTAAGCTTTCTGCCTGTTTAGATATGACCATGGAGGTCATCTATGAACTTCCTGTCTGCCCTGATACAACCACGGTTGTCACTTGTGAACTTCCTGTCTTTTCTGATGCGACCACGGTGGTCTTCCTGTCTGTCTTGATATGACCATGGAGGTCACCCCTGAGCTTCTGCCTGGACATTGTTTGCTGAACGTTTTCTGCCTGCCCTGACCCTTGCCTGTTATCTGACTACTTATCTGCCCATCCTGTATTATTCCTGTTTGCTGTTTTCTGACCATTGCCTGTTTGACTACTCCAACTTGAATGAAGCCTGCATTTGGATCTCACTCCGCTGACTCTTCGTAACTCTAATATCGATGTAGCTTACGGCCGTGTGCCATAAGTGTCTCACAGCAGCCACGGGACAAACGTACAGAGTAACGTTGTGGCATAATAAACATTCTAGGCATGTATCTCGTTCGTCTCTCGTTAAGATCGCTCATCCCCACTCGGCCCTACTCTGCTTCATACTACAAAAAAAAATCGCATCCATGAACATTATTTCTGCCCGAGTCCTATCTCAATTCTTTTACACCAGCTGAGAGGTGAAGACCACATGTCCCAAAATTCCTCGCTTAAACTTGGCTTCATCAACCTACACCTTTGTTTTGAATAGGCGAGTTCTAGCTGACGAAAAACTCCATATTGCACCATTAAATGTATCAAAAGTCACAATAAACACTTTTAAAATGTTGCATTTCTGTTTGAAATAAATGCTGTTCTTTTGAAATTTTTATTCATCAAAGAATCCTGAAAATAAAATGTATCATGGTTTAAATAAAAATATGAAGCAATTGTTTTCAACATTGATCATCAGAAATGTTTTTTGATCAGCAAACCAGCATATTAGAATGACTTCTGAAGGATCATGTGACAGTGAAGACTGGAGTAATGATGCTGAAAATCAGCTTTGAATCACAAGAATAAATTACATTTTAAAATATATTACAATGGAAAAGTTATTTTAAAACTCTAATGATATTTCAAAATATTACAGTTTTTGCTGTATTTTCGATCAAATAAATGCAGTCTTAAGAGACTTAAAGACTTCTTTTAAAAACATTTATGAATCTTACCATCATGCAATGTTTTGACCCTGATTTTGAGCAATAGCAATACTCTGATGGTATTGGACATGTTTTTGCTTTAATTGCCTTTCATAATACTAATAATTTGGTTTTGTAATGCTTTTGGTTCCAGGAGCGTCTTTGAATAGTATCCCAGTAGACCAAACTAAAGAACAAGTAGTTTTTCTTGATATCCCCTGCAAATGAATTGAATGTGTCTCTCAGAGTTGGCGGCTCCTGTAGGCAGTCAAAGCGAGGCCTGTTGTGCAGTGCTGAGATAGAGCGTCCCACTGTGCAAACTCAACACACCATGGCATTAAAGAACTGATAACTCGCCGTCTGCTGCTGTGCCTTTATCTCCAGCACACTCCACTGCTCCACTCTAGCGAAGTGGATTTTTAGAACCTTTTGATTGTCAAAACGACAAGGAAGGACTCAAAATAAAGTATTTTTGTTTTTAATAGGAGCCCTCCTTCTCTCGCAACTTAATAGACTTCATCTGTAACATCATAGCAGTATCTGTATATCTGTATCTAAAATCCATAGCCAAGTCAAGTCACCTTTATTTCTATAGCCCTTTATGCAATACATATCGTTTCAAAGTAGCTTCACAGTAAAAACAGGAACTGAAAAATAATGATCAATGATGAAAACTTCATCAAATATGGTACAAATTCAAACATTAACAAATTCAGACAATGGTGTCATTGTTCAGCTCAAGTTAGTTCAGTGTGGATTCATTTCAGTTCAATAACTATGTAACAGAAATTCTGCATCTTTGATGGCTGTCCCAGTTGGAGCTGTAGTGAGTCCTTTAGATTAGAATATATATATAATGTCATGATCATCAGCTGAAGTGTCCATGACCACCACAAGAGGGCACTTCATCCTGGACTTTCACCCACTCTTACCCTCACTCACATATTCACATGAACTACATTTCCCATAAGCCCCGTACCCAGTCACTGATTACCGCACCAGCTGCACCTCATTACCCATTCACTGATTACCTCATCAGCTGCACCTCACCACCCACACCACATATAAGCACCATTCTCACACTACACTAACCGCGAAGTCTTGATTAGGTTCCCTGTCAGTTCTGAATGTTATTTCTTGTGTCTTGTTTTCCTGGTTCTGTTTCCTGCCTGTCTGTCCCGTTTTTTTTTTTTTTTGTTTTGTTTTTTTTATTGTTTGCTGCCTACCCTGTTTGACTCACTGCTTTGGATTACTGGACTGTTGTTTGTCTGCCGTCTATACCGACCCCTCGCCTGTTTACTGACCACGCCTGTTTGCCACTGTTTGACCCTGGCTGTTACGACCATTCTGTTTTCTAATAAAGCCTGCAATTGGATCTCATGCCACTGACTTTTATTATTAAGGGAATTCAAAATCCAAACCTACATGGCCCTGTGTGAAAAAGTGATTGCCTCCAAAACGTAATAACTGATAGGGTCACCCTTAGCAGCAACAACTGCAATCAAGTGTTTGCGATAACTTGCAATGGAGGGTTTTCGCATGAACTGCCTTTTTAAGGTTAAGCTGCAGCATCTCAATAGGATTCAGGTCAGGACTTTGATTAGGCCACTTCAAAGTCTACATTTTGTTTTTCTTCAGCCATTCAGAGGTAGACTTGCTGGTGTGTTTTGGATCATTGTCTTGCTGCAGAACCCATGTTCGCTTCAGCTTGAGGTCACGAACAGATGGCCGGACATTCTCCTTCAGGAATTTTTGGTAGACAGCAGAATTCATGGTTCCATTTATCACAGCAAGTCTTGCAGCAAAACAGCCCCAGACCATCATACTGCCAACACCATATTTTACTTTTTCTGAAATGCGGTGTTACTTTTACGCCAGATGTAATGGGACAAACACCTTCCAAAAAGTTCAACTTTTGTCTCGTCAGTCCACAGAGTATTCTCCCAAAAGTCTTGGGGATCTTTTCGTCTTGGAACTCAGCCATGCAGGCTGATTTTGCCCAGTCTCTTTCTTATGATGGAGTAATGAACACTGACCTTAACTGAGGCAACTGGCCTGCAGTTCTTTGGATGTTGTTGTGGGGTCTATTGTAACCTCTTGGATGAGTCGTCGCTGTGCTCTTGGGGTAATTTAGGTCGGCCGGCCACTTCTGGGAAGGTTCCCCACTGTTTCATGTTTTCGCCATTTGTGGATAAAAGTCCCAAAGCTTTAGAAATGGCTTTATAACCTTTTCCTAACTGATAGAGCTCAATTACTTTGAATTTCTTTGGATGTTGGCACTATGTCTAGCTTTTGAAGCTCTTTTGGTCTACTTAACTTTGTCAGGCAGATCCTATTTAAGTGATTTCTTGATTGAGGTGTGGCTAGAGAAATTGAACTCAGGTGTGATAAACCACAGTTAAGTTATGTTTTAACAAGTGGGGCAAACTCTTTTTCACACAGGGCCATGGAAGTATCAAAAACGTGTTTATCTCTGGATTGGATTGAATATTCGGTAACACTTTAGAATGCGGTTCCGCTATTAGTGAATAACTACACAGGAACAAATGAGCAATGCAATTTTAACAGTCTAGCAAGTGCTATTAACTATCAAGACACTCTGATTAATGAATCAGTAGATAACAGCGCTCAGTTGAATGAGGTAGTTCATTATTGGCTAATCAATGACTAATATTTTTTCATACCTCCCAAAGGACTACTAAGAACTACTGTGGTTCATAATTAATGTTAAATATGCGTAATCCAAAAATAATTCTGAAGTGAAGATCACAGTAACCCACTAGTAATGACACTACACTACTAGTAATGACAAGTGTCACTACATCATTCTAAAGGAATTACTAGTTATTTGGAACAGTATTCTAAAGTAAAAAGCAAGATAACTCTCTAGTAATGAGTGTTACTACATTCTTCTAAAGAATTACTGGCCATTTGAACCAGTATTCCAAAGTGAATTCCAATTGCTATCCCAAAGCTTACAACAATATCAAAAGCTTACAATGACTGTCATTACTAGAAAGTTATCATGCTTTTCACATTAGAATACTGTTCCAAATAATTGTAACTTTACTAGTGGGTTACCATGATCTTCACTTTAGAATTAATTGTACATTATGCATTGTATACATTAATTATGAACCCATATATTAGTAGTTCTTTAGGATGTTTGAAAAAAACAGTAGTTAATGATTATTGATTAGCTAATAGTGAATTACCTCATTCAACCAAGTGCTATTACCTACTCATTTGTTAATCAGAGTTTTTTGTTAGTTAATTGAAGTTACTAGAATGTAACAGTTACCTTGTTACATGGTTTATTTTGGGTGCTATGCTCATCCTGTCTATCATCTCATCTACAGATAAGATTGTCTAACTTCTTAAGAACTGTGTTACTTTACAAGAACTTTACATAACGTCATCTGAATTTGTGGACATTCAATGTTTGAACTTTACTCCTCTATTTTGGACATTGTGGTTTACTTTTGTTTGGTGACTGTTTGCTGGGGTAATTTGTGTATGTGAGAAGCATGGAATATGGGATTTGTGAATACTTGGTGTGGGCAGTTTAATACAGTTTGGAAAGGGGATATCCATTGTCTTTGTTTTGTTTTTCTCTCTTTTTTTTATTACTCTTGTTGTACGATGTTACATAACTTTATTATGCTGTAACCAATAGGACATCTTGCAAAAATGATTTCCCCCTCTTACCTGTAGCGGACCTGATTTAAAATAGTCGGGACAGTTATAAGAATGTTAATATTGCATTGCTATATTACTATTCCGGTGTAGTTATTCATCAGTTACAGATCAGTATTCTAAAGTGCTACCAAATATTGTGTTGTTAACCAATGCAGGTGTAGTGTTGTATGGAGGGGATAAGGTTGAGATATTGAGATGTGTTGTCATGGGAGAAACACAGATCATCTGTCTGTAGGTAAATGAAGCATAATATTTTAGAATTAGTGTAAATATTAATTGGGGACATTATATGTGTATAAGTCAGTTTTTTTCTCACATTTGTCACTTGGTGAGTGTTAAATTTGTAGAAACCTGCCTGATGACATCCTGTGATTTCTATTTTGCTTGTGATTTCTATTTTGCTAAATTAGGGTTTCTCATATATGTTGTTCTAGGAAATCATGGGCAATTGAACGTGAACTGATTTTCATCATTTATAAAAAATTTATTCTGCTGATTTTTGGTATACTCTAAACCTCTTAATGTCTCTGTTTTCTGTGATCCTTTAATCAGAATCCACCTCTCAGGGCTCAATAAAGAGAAAAGCAGAGAAGCTAATGATCAAATTTTCCATCTAGATTTTCCATTGGCATTTTATGTACAATAACAATACATGCAATGGGTTTCATTCACTAATAATTGCATGGATTGTGTTCTAATGTTGAATTGAATTTAGAGTATTCTAAATAACCGGTTGCATGCGTCGTGAGGTTAGTCATTTGCATAAAATATACCCAAACCATCTCCAAATAAGGGCTTTCCTCACAACTTTTCCTTTACAGCCTTTCATCACTTGTCAAACACGTGCCACTCTCAGTCATGCTCTCGCCAGATCCTCAAGCAAGGCCAAGTGTGAGTCATTCTCAAAACCAGTTCAAACACCTTTTATACAGATTATAGACATCTCATTAGCCAGCTGTAAATCTGTTATGCAGCTGATGCTATAACACAGATTTTCCCACCATTTCACTCTATATGATGAACAATACTTAAGATTGAATTAACTTGTATTATATATTAATTTAATAATATAATATAATAACAGTCGTGTTAAGATGAAATATAACTTCTTAACACAACTATAAGGCTGTACAGAGGACGTGCTTTTTTGCAAATGTGTGGTTTCAGTTGTTCCTATTTTTTATTTTCAAAAGTTTAGAATATATTTTATTAAATTTTTTGTTTTCATACATTTCACATGCATGCTAAGTGAATGAGACCCAATATTTTTTAATAAAAGTACTTTTTAATAAAATAAAATATTGAAATAATATAAAAAATAATAATAAAAGATGCATAACCATGTTCCTCTAACTTGGTGTATTACTCTGAAGGGGCAAAAACATTTATCACAATCAATCTGACAAGTTCAATGGTTCAAATTCACAGCTGGACCGTAGATCAGCTGTCTACCTTTGAGATGAAGGAAAGTGATTAGACAGCGCTGTATTTTAAGGGGAAATATAATTGGTTGAGATGGGAAGACATTGATCAGCGGTTCCCTCCGGCAGATATGCGGCCTTTACAGAGGAGGAGAGCGCTGCATACAGAGAGAGCAGACATAACCTTGACATGGAAACCGGTCCAAGCCCGTGTGCTGGAAGATCTGGATGGATTATATATAGAAAGGTCTGTGACTAGCCGTGTGTATGTGTGGGGTTTTGCCCGGCGTGACTCTTTAATCCTGTCTCTCCCTGATGGATGGATGGTGATCCGCTCCGGTAATGATGCCAGCCGCCCTCCATGCCCAGCAAATGATAATAGGGAAGCAAGCAAGGAAATTGGTGAGATGTTTTTAAAAACCCTTGTAGTATTGTTTAAAATGGCCATGCTACAGGTTTTGTGAACATTTTTCGAATTCTTTTGGTCCCCTCACCACACCGCCTCGAAGCTGAAGGTGACCTGTTTTTTCTAAGACAAATGGAAAGTCCATCTGTCTTTTGGCATTCTTGTTCATTGTGTGCAAGCTGAAGTGCTCAAGAAATAAATTTTGGCCCAGTTACCAGCCTTGGCCTGTCTGTACCCCACCTTAATGTGTTAAAATTTGTCAGAATTGATTTCATGTTTATACTTTCTTAAATTGTAAAAAACATAATCCACCTTAAAATAAGAGGACATATATTTTTCAAACTTTATGTAATGGATCTATTGTCTGCAAGTAAATTATTCCAATCTATTGGAGCTTTAAATATAAAAGCTCTTTTGCTTTTTGTTTTGCATGAGATACAAAGAAATAAGTCTGGTCAGAATGCCTAACTTTAAAAAAAAAAAAATTAGCAAATAACTAGAATAATTCAAATAAATGCAATTAAATATGAATTGAAGCCAATGAATATGTTTTCTTACATGCAGAGTGCATCATGCATTGTACAGTGATTAGTAAAAAAAGAACATCCCAAAACAAATCTGCAGTCTGTTATATGTTGTATTGAGCAAAGCAAAACATAATTTTGATGCTGTTAAAAAAAAACATCACAATAATCAATCGTCAGAAATATTGGTTGAGAAATAAGTTTCTTACGAACACTGTATAAAATAGATTTAAAAAAAAAAAGATCGATGTAAAATACTAATTCCAAAGTAGACTTTGCGTAAAACGTGGACTTGAAAGAAAGTTCAGAATCAAGCCATACACCAAGATACTTTGTTTTTTTATTTACTAATATTGTTAAGATTTTCACAAGTAAATTGTATTTTTTTTCAAAACTCTACAAAACTCCAAACTGATCACTGCAACACAGCTAGTCTTTCATGCTTTCATTCTTGTTGTACTAATTTTCATTCTACATAATCACTGCTTCAAAACACAAGATCATTGTGATATGTAATGAGAACATTTGGTTTAATCACCAAAACACAACAGTATGTTCTTCTTTCAATTTAGCACTTTTAACAAAGTCAACAATCACATGGCATACTATAATGTAAAACGATGCCATCTGTCTCCCTTCTTCTGATGCATCTCTGATCAATCCGATGTTATACAGTAATTGGCTGTTTCTTTTTCCTTGTGCTTTGTCCTGCTCTGTGTTCACATTTCAAATCCTTCCGTCTCTCTCTCTCTCACTCACTCACTCAAGCGCACACACACACACGCAGGCATATAGGCATACAAATGTTGGTTTTCCATGTTTAATGGGGACTTTCCATAGACAAAATTATGTTTATACCATATAAACTGTATATTCTATCCCCTACCCCTAAACCTACCCATCTCAAAAAACTTTCTGCATTTTTACATTTTATAAAAATATAATTTCGTATGATTTATAAGTTGTTTTCTTCATGGTGATCAAAAAAAAAATGGTCTAAACTTACTGGTATTACCATCCTTGTTGGGACATTTGGTTCACAACCCAGTGCTTACCAGGAACACACACACAGGTTTGTTTTGCTATCAAAGTGAGGACATTCCGTAGGCGTAATGGTTTTTATACTGCACAAATTGTACATTCTCTCCCCCTAAACTACCCCTAAACCTATCCATCACAGAAAACATTCTGCATTTTTACATATTTAATGGAACATTGTTTAGTATGTTTTTAAAGTTATTTTAAAAAGAGGACACATGAAATGTACTCATATTTCATGTTTACGTTGTAATACCAGAGTAATGCCCATGTCGTTATACAAATTTGTGTCTTCATAAATCACAAAACACACTCTCAGACACATACACTTAATATTGTGGTTATCATCTAAGATAAACTGTAGTACTTTTTTGTTGGTGGTTAGAGTCTAAGAGTGCTATGGTTATAGTGCCATTCTAGAAGAATAACCTTTGTGTGCATCCTGTGCTCTGTTACTGATGTTGTGTTAGCGACGAAAACAAAAGTTGTTTTTATGTAAATGAAGACTGTAAGGTTGTTTGTTTTAGTCCCAGGATATGATTTCCAGAGCAACTCTGGTGTGTCTCTATTATATTTTCATGCATTCTCTGTTTGATATTGTACATGATTTCATGTGCTTTAGTGATAAATTGATCTCTTTTACCTCAAAAGAATGACCCTTTTCACTAATTTCTGCTCCCTTTTTGAGGCCCAGCTAAGAGGCATTCACAGTCTTTAAGTTATTATTTTTAAATTAGTTGGTGCATAGACTAGGCCAAAGTAACCTTAGATCGAGATACGTGTCACAAGTTTGGCCAACGCTCACTATGAAGACCCACTCGCCATAGTTCAGCACATATTTGTGAGTCTAACGATTGCAGAGTCATCGTGTGTCCTGACCCCTCGTTCCCTCGCAGCTGCCTTGGCTGCAGGCATGTGTGGACTTCTTAAACTGCCTGCTTGACGTCTCATGTCGGCCTGTGAATGTGCACCTCCCATGAGAGACTGATTTGGAAAGCTAGAACACCTGTCACACCAGAGAGAATTCACAGCATGTTTTAAAGCACTGGGATCGCTGCAGAGAAACTTCAGCTTGTTTGTTTAAGATGGGTAATTTGTACACACCGCAAAAATAAATATGAACATGCAAGATATTTATAGAAGCAGATGCTAATTAACGACAAGTCAAAGAGAGAACAATCATTTCCTGTCACTCTCCTGGGTTTCTCATAAGAGTAAGATAGGTGACTAGAAAAGGAACATTTTGGAAGACAGACTTTGAATGTTGTCTTGACAAAACCTTGCCAAAAAGTAAGCAAAAAAAAAGAAAATGAGATAAAAAATACTTAAGCTGGAATAAAAATAACAATGTATAAAAGTTTGATTAAAATAAATAAGTAAATGAGTACATAATAAATGGCACTATAATGTAATCATATTATAACTGGAAAATATTTTCCAAACAATATTTTAGGCATATTTATAATATAAAGTGATACATTTTATGATAAACTATACAGATACCTTTTACATTTTAGGATGGGAGTCCCTTACTCCTAATATGATCATAATACGGTGGGTCGTAGTGTCTAAAGATTAAAAACTTCTGTTGAATGAGTCTTCTGTTGAGGTGAATGCAGACAGTTAGTTAGTTATTTAGTCAGTCACTGAACCTGTTCCTGCACTGCAGAAAAGAGCTCTGTTTGATTTAAGTTAAATAATATGAATGTTCTTGGTATTTGTGGATGCAGAAGCTATTTAAAAACAAGTGAGAAATAATGCTAATTATATTGTTTAATAAAGAATTTTCACCTGGATTTCTCAATACTGGCTAATTAAAACAGAATTTGCATCAAAGCCACATATGCTAGAAAAGTCACATGATTGCAGGTGGTTCCTTGCTAATTGCTTTAATTCAGATCAGACTCCTTTTATGCGAGAAAACATAAGTCATAATGATTTTTCATTTGTTCCTCCGATGTCTGTATTTATAACCGCACTTTCATTAAGTGAGTCTCTGCCTCGTATAATTAGTTCCTTCCTGTACGCCACTGTAAAAGTCTCATTAAAAAGAGGCAGAATTCGCATGATAACACTCTCTCTCTCTGTGTAATTAATGTTCTTAACCATGAGCTGCTGAGCTGACAATGAACCGCACACATCTGAACCACGCGCCAAAAGAGAGGATGAAAAGCAGTAAGGCATCTGCTTTACTGTACAGTGTAGAACATCTGATTTTACATAAGAAAACATATATATTTTAACTTATTTGTAATGTTTTCTTGCAATCAGGAACAGCTAAACCAAGACCAAGTCAAGACTAATGTGTGTCAAGACCCAGACAAGCTTAAATTCATCTAAAAGATCCACATTTACTGCCTGAGAAATGGCTTATATTTAATCTATAAATACAATTTATAATAATAACACACTATATAGAGCTGTTACCAGTCAAATGAATTCACTAACAACAAGATTAATCTTTGCATTGCAAAACAATGCTACAGACAAGAATGATACAAGATTCTACAAGGCCTAAAAAGCACTGAATCCGTGCCAATTCAACCAGTAGCTGTCAAGATTACATACTGCATCTTTAATTGTGTTACAGTTTTTTTCGATAGCTAAACGACAGTGGGCACAACTGGAGTCACATGTGCAAAACTCTAACTACAGTCTTCACAGCAGCAGTTCATGTGGACCAAACTCTAGTTCGTTTTTCATTGCTTGAACACAGTTTTCAAAACTCTACACACTTATCCCATGACTTTAACCACAACCTGCACAACACTGTGGATTTACAGCACTTTGTTCAAATGCTAACACACCGCTGTCAAAACTGTGAACCACACATTCAAAACAGAATAGATTTCAGCCTTGTGCCTTTCAAACACTGCTGATTGCAATTTCAGCTGAAAGGCTAAGCAGGTGTCTTGTTTTAGACTTGTTAGTGAACACACACACACACACACATATATATATATATATATATATATATATATATATAGCATCAGGGCACAGGTTTTCATCAACATCACATCCTTGTGTATATATATATATATATATATATATATGAATGAAACAGAAACACTAATTTTGAAAATGGAACAAGTATGTGATGATGAAAACCTGTGGCCTGATGCTCGAGAGAGAGGCCCTCAATTATTTGTTGGAATTACAGTATATACTTTTAGTTTCTACCTTTTTTTTTCTCATTACTGTAATTCCGTAAATTACTACAGTCTATTGAAGCAAATTGCTAATTTTCATTTACCTTAAAGAATTGTTATGTTCTAAAAATTTAAATAAATCATGTGAAAGAATGTCTCTTTTCTTTGAAGAAAATAATACTTTGTATGAAGTCACTGAAATTGTTAAAACTGTAAAGAAGAAAAGTTAGTATTTTCTGTGTTGGTGTTTGATGGTAGTGTTTTTCCTCTCAGTGTGTTCTGAGTGGCAGTGTGTGTTATCTCAGTGAGGGTTGTGCATAGTGTTTGGCTGCACTGAGCCTGTTTTGAGCCATGTGTTCAGAGTTGTGTTGCTTGGAATGAGTTTTGCAGGTGATGTGAACTGTTTAGCTCAGGTGACTGTTGGTAGTGCAGACTGTAGTTAGAGTTGTGCACATGTAGCTCCAGTTGTGCTCACTGTCTTTTAGCAATCGAAAAAAAACTGCAACTGTAGTGATATCCCCACAGTTGTAGTCTTGAAATAAAATCCCAAGTTCTCTTTGTACCGAGTACAAATGCAGTTAAGGCAAGCCCAAGACCTTCAAAAATGGTTCAATGCTAACAAAAATACTATGTAAGAAAATCATTTTTAGCATAGTGGTACTTTACTATATGATCTAATGATGAAAATAGGTGATGCTGGAAACAGGCAACTAGGCTTACATTTTAAATTCCTTAACAGAAGTACAAGCTTCAAGTTTCTGTATTAAAACCCTCCAGTGCACCTGCCTGCTGCTGTAGACTCTCTATAGACATTAAGGTGAAAGTATCCTGCAATACTCCTTTAATTTATGCATGTTACTGTGCTGCAGGGTTTTGCTTCTGAGATTTTTCTAGCATTTCCCTTCATTCAGGCAAACGAGATAAGCTTCCCCAGCAATCTTCCATAGTCAGTATCTGTATCTAAATGTGCAGTAGATAAGGTTGACTCGACTGCAGTCTCCACCGGCTCCAAACACGTTTTCTGCTCCTCCATTAAGACTCATAATGGTCTCATTCAGTGAGTGCGACCGGTTCTCATTCCCTGCTCAATTTTCACCATCTAACAGGCAATCTCCTGATGTCTCCCACAGGTCTTCCTGCACAAACTCAAAGCATGATCAGAGTTGGAATCTAGGTTGCAAGGTTCCTCAGTCAAAACCTGCTCTTGTATAATTTTGCAAAATCCAAATATAGCTTCCACTTCCCACACCCGTGAGCCTGTCCCGGGATCAATAGAGTTGTCCACACCCACTGAGGATGCATTTTCTGCATTATAAGCACAGACACACACACACACACACACACACACATACACACATATATATATATATTTTCCTAAGAAAGGTTTAGGGTGTTTGTAAGATTTTAAACTATATATATGAGCAGTAGGATTAGAATAGAATAGAATAGAATACAACATTTATTTTGTCAAAAAAGGCTCTTTGTATTCTGCTTTTTCTAATGTTCCAGGCTAAATCGCTTTTCATTTTCTTTCCAGGTACGACACCATCACTAACCAGTGGGAGATGGTGGCTTCTTTGCCCAAACCTGTCCATTCTGCAGCAGCAACTGTCTGTGGAGGAAAGATATATGTGTTTGGAGGGTGAATGAGGCCGGTCGCTCTGCCGGAGTACTTCAATCATATGTGCCTCAAACCAATGCCTGGAGCTTTATTGAGTCACCCATGATCGGTAAGAGCACTGAAGATAATTACTCACCTGCTGTCTTCTGCATGTGGTAGTTATATACTGTGGGTACGGAAAGTATTCAGACCCCCTAAAATTTTTCACTCTTTGTTATATTGCACCCATTTGCTAAAATCATTTAAGTTCATTTTTTTTCCTCATTAATGTACACACAGCACCCCATATTGACAGAAAAACACAGAATTCTTGACATTTTTGCAGATTTATTAAAAAAGAAAAACTGAAATATCACATGGTCCTAAGTATTCAGACCCACAGCAAAGGGTCATATATTTAACTCAGGTGCTGTCCATTTCTCCTGATCATCCTTGAGATGGTTCTACACCTTAATTTGAGTCCAGCTGTGTTTGATTATACTGATTGGACTGATTAGCCTTGATTGGGCTACTGTGTGTATGTATATATATACAGGTGGTGGTCATATAATTAAAATATCATCAAAAAGTTGATTTATTTCACTAATTCCATTCAAAAAGGAAAACTTGTATACTATATTAATTCATTACACACAGACTGATATATTTCAAATGTTTATTTCTTTTCATTTCGATGATTATAACTGACAACTAAGGAAAATCCCAAATTCAGTATCTCAGAAAATTAGAACATTGTGAAAAGGTTCAATATTGAAGACACCTGGTGCTAAACTCTAATCCGCTAATTAATTCAAAACACCTGCAAAGGCCTTTAAATGGTCTTTCAATCTAGTTCTGTAGGCTACACAATCATGGGGAAGACTGCTGACTTAACAGTTGTCCAAAAGACGACCATTGACACCTTGCACAAGGAGGGCAAGACACAAAAGGTCATTGCAAAAGAGGCTGGCTGTTCACAGAGCTCTGTGTCCAAGCACTAGAGAGGCAAAGGGAAGGAAAAGATGTGGTAGAAAAAAAAGCGTACAAGCAATAGGGATAACCGCACCCTGTAGAGGATTGTGGAGTCAGTGCTTCAAGAACCACTACGCACAGACGTATGCAAGACATGGGTTTCAGCTGTTACATTCCTTGTGTCAAGCCACTCTTGAACAACAGACAGCGCCAGAAGCGTCTCGCCTGGGCTAAAGACAAATAGGACTGGACTGCTGCAGAGTGGTCCAAAGTTATATTCTCTGATGAAAGTAAATTTTGCATTTCCTATGGAAATAAGGGTTCCAGAGTCTGGAGGAAGAGGGGAGAGGCACACAATCCATGTTGCTTGAGGTCTAGTGTAAAGTTTCCACAGTCAGTGATGGTTTGGGGTGCCATGTCATCTACTGATGTTGGTCCACTGTGTTTTCTGAGGTCCAAGGTCAACGCAGCCGTGAACCAGGAAGTTTTAGAGCACTTCATGCTTCCTGCTGCAGACCAACTTTATGGAGATGCAGATTTCATTTTCCAACAGGACTTGGCAACCAGTACCTGGTTTAAGGACCATGGTATCCCTGTTCTTAATTGGCCAGCAAACTCTCCTGACCTTAACCCAATAGAAAATTAATGGGGTATTGTGAAGAGGAAGATGCGAAATGCCAGACCCAACAATGCAGAAGAGCTGAAGGCCACTATCAGAGCAACCTGGGCTCTCATAACACCTGAGCAGTGCCACAGACTGATCGACTCCATGCCACACCGCATTGCTGCAGTAATTCAGGCAAAAGGAGCCCCAACTAAGTATTGAGTGCTGTACATGCTCAAACTTTTCATGTTCATACTTTTCATTTGGGCAAGATTTCTAAAACTCTTTGTATTGGTCTTAAGTAATATTCTAATTTTCTGAGATACTGAATTTGGGATTATATAAACAAAAAACAAATAAAAAAACTTGATCAAAAAAAGATTTAAACTGTAAAAAGATCTACTGTACACATACTATACACTGAATTCTGAAAAATATTTTTTTTATGAGTTCTGATGTGTGAATGTATGAATTATATGGACTTTTGGGGATTTGGTGTTCTTTTTTTGATCAATTTTTTTTGTTTGTTTTGTTTGTTTTTTCATATTATACAGATAGGAGAAACATACATAAATAAACCCTCTGACTGTATGTCTAATTGTCTGCAACTTATGATGGCACATGACTTCCCTTATCCAGTGGCTATGTGTTGGTGGAATAGGGTCTTTCAATTTAAACAGTATCAGTCTCCTAGCTAGAAGAGAACAGAAAGTCAACAAAAGGCCCTTTTGGTGAGAGAGGCGTTTTTCCAGGGCCACACAATAAAAATTGTCGTGTTTACACGTGCTTCAGACACGATCAAGAAGTTCCCCATAGCGTCAATCAAAGAAGCCGTGTTTCATTCCCCTTTCTCAGGGAACCATGGTTACAGTCATAACCTGAGATGTTTTACTGTATTTTTTATCAAATAAATGCAGCTTTGGAACCCACATAAAAAATTAACAATCTTGATTTAGAAAATGTTTAAGCAGCATGCATGGACAATCCCAGGTCCTATATCATATATATTTTATGTCAAAAGTTTTTTGTTAGACAGTGCTGAAACTATGAAAAACTAACTTCTTGGAATTTCACTAGTATTTGACTTCATTAGTATTTGGCTTTTTGACACGCTCCAGAGATATTGAGATTGTGGGTGAGGGGATGCTCAAGGGGGAAGGAACTTTTTTCAACCTGTAACTCTGTGGCAAATGCTGCCCTGAGGGACACACAGCAGGTGCAGGACTGAGGCGTTTCATTAAAGCTGGAAAGCAAGTATTTCCCCATTAGTCCAGAAATAAGTGTGGATTTAAAAAAACTCAAACTGCCCTGAAACCACCTTTATCTGCCATTTTTATGCATGAAGTATCTTTCCTAGACAATCAGAAGACATTTGACATTTAATTTACGTTAATTAATCATGAAAAGTTGTTTGATTATTTAAAAGTATTATAAATTTATGAGGTGGCTAGGTGGACCTTTTCATGGGGCAAAAGGCACAACGTATTGATACAAATACTTTATATAAAGCATAGCGTTTTAGCTCATGTCTAATATAATACTTGTTCAAAACATACACTTTAGCAAAGTTTGTATTATTTCTGGTTTATTTTGATTTTCATTTTAAAGTAAAGAAGTCACAATTCGGTATAGTGATTATTACAGTGCATTGGCATGGGGCATCGGCGTTAACACTTCTAATTTACTTTGAGTGAGTTTCATTACGCGTTGCAGAACTGAATTGTGGGTTCCGTTGCGTTGCGTCATTGGCGTTGCTTGCAGCAGAAGTTGAGAAATTTTTAGCTTTTCAAGCGCCAACGTCAGCCAATCAGATCACCTTGTGCAAATTCCTTGTTGCTACGTCTGACAAGCCATGGCGCTCTCATGCCACACTTGAAAAATACATCGCAGAGCAAAGAGGACGTTGACAACATGCCAACAGACAAGACAGAGGAGGTTACTTTTGGAATGAAACTAAGTCTTAGCTTTCAAATTTTTGTCGTTTAATATAATTTTGTGCCTCTTTAATGTGTAGTGACAGATCGCTGTAGTGCCTTAGTTCAAGCGACATGTCAACAAACTATCTCTTCCTAGTTTTTGCACGAAATAAACATGAATTAACATCAGAAGGTACGTTGTTTCAACCACGGAAAGACGTCAATACACACGAGTTCAAGTTCAAGTCCACTGACTTTAATCTGCTAACTCACCTGTCTGATTTGTTCATGTCAGCACCAAACTTCAGACACGACCTCCATCAAGCATAGACGCCGATGCCCCTTGTGAATGCAGCGTTAAATTGAAAAAAGAATGAATATGAGTAAACGTGATTACTAAGTAAAAACGCTGTTGTGTGTTCTACAGTTTCACCATTTCAGCAGTTTGCAGTTCATGCATTTATGCCAAGACATTGCTTATTAATCTACTGTTGATGAATTATGTTCATTTTATGGTCTATTGCGGTATGTTCTAGGCAGTTCTAAGTGTGGATATTTTATCTCCCTTATCTGTTAGAATGGGCAGCTGGAAGTGGTATAGTGCAGACATTTTGCATTTTGGCCTTGTTTATATTTAAAAGCAAAGTAAATATTGCTCTTCTTTTACATTATTATTTTATAAATATTAAAACATTATTACTGTATGTGAAAACTGCAGTTTCACAGTCGGCAAGTTCACCTTTTGATTTGTACAGCTCTTGCTATATTTCTGTGCCACATGCATCAGATAGTTCATGAATAATAAAGGTCTCTTTAAGGTAAATCAGTTGACTCCACAGCCATCTTGGCAAAGCTTAATGTTTGCAGAAGTCTGTATATGGTAAAGCTCCGTTCACAGTGACAATCTCATTAAAAACAAATGACTTCTGCTGCCGACATTCAAGCAGACACAAGCAGTACGTCCATAACTAGAAAATAAACGCCTATTTTGTAGTTACGCATGTACAGCTAGTATCTGCTTGAATGGTGTTGGTCTGAAATTTCTAAAAGTATATGTTTTGTCCAGCTAATGGGTTCGTGTGTTATACAGCAATGCAACCCGCAACAAATTGCCCCGAAGTCGTTTGTTTTTAATGAGATTGTTACTGTGCATGGAGCTTTACTGTATACTGTCTTCTGTTAACATTAAATGCTCTGATAATGAAAACTAAACTTTAGCTAATAACGAGTTTCTTGTGGCATCCATGTCTTCAACAGTTTCCTGACCATATTTTTATATTTCTGAGTCATGTGTTATGCTTTTTATCTAGAATTCATCTTGAAGAGCATCTTGGTCCATTTTAGATGTGATCATGTTCTGCTGGTTTATCAGGGTCCCTGTGGGTTCTTAAAAATGTCTTAAATTCAGTTTTAGCATAGAAAGTTATCTTAAATGGTATAACAAAACTCTTTATTGTCATTTCAAGAAGTCTTAAATTGTATTTATTTTTATTTTTTCTATTTTAATAGATGGTAAAAACAGTGCTTATTTTATCTCCCTCATCTTTTAAATGAGCAGCTAGGAGTGGTAAATCAAAGACATTTCATACATCAAATCATCATTTACAAACACCCTCCCATATAAACAAAACCTATTAAAAGCCTATTAAAAAACGGTACTATTTTAATTCATGTCACTTAAAGAAAAACACAAAAAAATACTGGTTCATTACAAGTTCTTCAGTGCGACTCATGCACTATATTGCAATTTTTATATCATGTCGTGCTGATTTCAGTTGTTATTTAGAGCATATATTTAATGGCAAAATATTTGTGACATTTTTTATTCCATTACAAACTTAAAAATGTTTTAATAAAGTTTGTCCAGATTTAGATTGAGCATTTTCATTAAACATCTTAAACATCTCATATAGATTTTTTTACTTGTAGTTATATTGATTTTTGTCTTGTTTTTGCTATGAAAATAGTCAATGAAAGTAGTTGTTTTCTATAATTTTCTCTTTTGTTGTAGCTCTCAGTGAGTCATATGGACTACTTTCATGGTGCTTTTTTGTTGTTTTACTTGTTCTTTTCTGAGCTGGAAATACATCATTTTTGGTTGTTGTTCAAATATATGCATGATTTTCCTTTTTAGTTTCACAAAAAATAACAGTAAACAGATTCGGCAGTCAACTATTCCTTTTGCATGGAACCAGAACAGTGGAACATGAATAACTGTTTTGCTATCTGATGTGTCATTGCTTTAAAAGTTTCATATATTGAATTTCAGAATTTGGTTATGCCGTTTGTATCAGTGAGAGTGAGATATGAACGCCTCTGACATTCGACTCTGCAGCCGACTGCAAACGTACACTCGCACACATGCGACTTTAAACACTTCAGTGACCCACAGGGTCACACACTGACAGTCATGTAGATGAGGAGTGTTTAGAGCAGGTGACTCAAAGTTCAGAGATGGCAACTGACATCATCTCTCATCTCAAAAGGCTAGCTGCATGTGAGAAGGAACATGATATTTTGATTATTGTGAAGGGCTTGAGTGATCTGGAAAGGTCGGTGTAGATGTCAAGTGTTGCAGGTATTCCTGCACCAGCTGATAATGAACTCTAGATGGTTTTGGTCAGTAACATCATCTCACCCCGGGCGCTTATTGATTTTGATGTTGCTATGGACTTTGAGGCTCATATTGATTTTGATGTCACTATGGACATTGTATCCCAGAGATCATATGTTTATTGCAGCCATGTTTGTGTAAGAACTAGCAAAGACTCATATACAAAGCACCTCAGTCTTCATTGTCTTGTTATTTCACTTCCACCTCAATCAATAAAGCCATGGAAAGGGTCAACAATAATAAAGCAACCACAATATGTGAGCAACAAGTATGTACATGTTTGTACTTTTGGGAGAATTACGTATATGCATGATTTTTTTTGAAAAAACAAAAACAAAAAAAATAAGTCACTGAAATAAGGCCTCAAAACATGTCCTACAAATGTAATACAATACTTTTGAGAACTGTATATTTTAGTCTAGATTTTTTGCTTCAAAGTGATGTACTACTCAGACACATAAAACAATTTTGATTTTAAATTGATTTTAAATTGTTTTGATTTTAAATAAGACACTTTTTGTTTAGGATGGCCGTATGCGAGCAGGTGTGAACTATCATGAATATTCATGAATAATTCAGTGATTCACAGCTAAGGAGCTTAAGGCCCTGCCCCAAATGAGCCATAATGAGCCAATCAGTCAGGGTGAACTAAGAAAGAATACAATGACCAAAGAAATATATCATTTTTTGTAGTTTATTTAAAATACAATTTACTATATAAATGAGAGTCAGGCAAATTTTGAGTAGACGGCTATACCTGGAAATATGTTCCAATGTGGCCAGATACCTTATCACTATGATTCTCAAATCTGTGAGATAAAAAAAAAAACCCTCTGTGAGCATGCTAACAAGATTAAATCAGCTATTGTAATGTCCACTCTTAACAGAAGACATGATTTTTGTGATCTTATGCATGCACATGCACATGCACATAGTATTGCACATCATGTGAATAATATTTTGTATTGGCCTATTATATTTTAAATTATAGTACTGGTCAAAAGATTTGTCACATTACTATTTTTAATGTTTTTGAAAGAAGTCTCATGCTCGCCAAGCCTGCATTTATTTGAAAAAAAACAAAAAAAAAAACAGTGAAAATTTTGTTGTTGTTTTTTTGTGAAAAATTAATACAATGTAAAATATTGGTTTTCTAACTGGATATTCTTTAAAATATCATTTATTTCTGTAATGCAAAGCTGAATTTTCATCATTCTTTGTGAACAAAAGCTTCATTAATGTGACGCTTCACATAGTGGCTAATTAATTTGCAATTTAATATGTTGATAACACATTTTATTTCAGTATTTATTGCGTTTATTTAGATTTCACTCATTTCAGTGCAGCAGTATAGTTTGGGGAAAGCCTATATGGCATGTTTACTAATGTGTAGTAGTCAAGTCAAGTCAAGTCACCTTATAAAGTGCTTTTTACAATGCAAATTGTGTCAAAACAGCTTTACAGTAATAATTGGCAAATAATTTTGGCTGCACAGCAGCTCCCAAAGAAAATGCTGTCATTCTCCAGCTTATTCTATATATTTGTTTTGATTCATTCCGTTGCAAAGATAGTTATTAGTCTAATATATGTACACTATCGGTCAAAAGTTTTAGAACGCCTCCATTTTTCCGGTTTTTATTGAAATTTACGCAGTTCAATGTCTCAATGTACTCTGAAATTAAAGCATAGAACAAATAAACAATTGGAGATAAAAAAAGAAATGGAATCGTTTTGTTTAACAAAATTTAATCTAAATTTTTGACTCATCAAAGTAGCCACCTTTTGCAGATATAACAGCCGAACACACTCGTGGCATTCTTTCTACAATGGAAATCAAATATTGTTTGGAAAGTTCTTCCCAACACTGTTGCAGAAGTTCCCACAAATGTGTTGCACTTGTAGGTTGCTTTGCTTTGACCCTTCTGTCCAGTTCATCCCAAAACAGCTCGATGGGGTTTAAGTCTGGAGACTGTGCTGGCCATTCCATGATTTGAAGCCTATCGTCTTGTCCTTTTCTTCTAAGGTAGTTCTGACATAACCTGGAGGTATGTTTTGGGTCATTAGCTTGCTGTAGGATGAACCCCTGACCAACTAGGTGTATACCAGGGGGTATTGCATGGCGCTGCAAAATGCTGTGGTAGCAGTTTTGGTTCAGGGTGCCACTCACTCTGTGCAAGTCGCCGACTCTGGATCCAGCAAAAGAGCCCCAGACCATCACGCTTCCTCCTCCATGTTTGACAGTCGGTGTCACACACCGAGGATCCATCCTTTCGCCTACTCGACGGCGTACAAAAACCCTGCGTGATGAACCGAAGATTTCAAATTTCTTTCATCAGTCCATAACACCTTCTTCCAGTCTTCAGTAGTCCACTGGCGGTGCTTCATGGCCCAGGCAAGCCTCTTTTTCTCATTTTGCCATCTTAGCGATGCCTTTCTTACTGCCACTCGACCTGTCAAACCTGCAGCTCTAAGTCTTCTCTTCACAGTTGAAACTGAGACTTGCCGCCTATCACGCAAGCTGTTGACTCTCAGAAACTTGTCTTCTGATTCTGTTGTGCTTTGGGTCTGCCAGACCTCTTCCTGTCAGAGTTTCCTCCAGTTTCCAAATGCCTTTTGATGGGATAGGAAACTGTACTCACTGACACCACATGATTTATGAAGGATCATGTGACACTGAAGACTGGAGTCATGATGCTGAAAAGAAAGTTTGTATCACAGGAATAAACTGATTACAATTTGTTAGGAATCTACCCAGCACTGTATGTATAAAAGAAGCTATAGGGTATAGATATTTATAGAAATGGGTATTAAATACTCAGTGATTAATAACATTATGTTTTGCGCTAAAACGTATGTATAAATGTATATATATGTATTATTCATGTAGTGAATAGTGAATCAATCGTAGTGCTGAAGCACACAGGGAACGATCGCGGCGCTGCTGCAGGAATAAGTGCAGCCTGCAGAGATTTTGGCCCAAATTGCAGCCCAATCACACTGGCAGGAAGTTTATATATATATATATATATATATATATATATAATAACTTGTCTTCGTGACATATTTATTTAAACATTATTAAATAATTAAGACATTACTAACAGGTAAGGTAAATATAATTAATATAATGAAAAATTACTTATTTTTATTAAACAGTGGTTTACTAAACAAATTGTGTCTCTCATTGGTAACGCTTTACAATAAGGTTCATTAGTTAACAAGTTAACATGAACTAAAAATGAACTGCACTTTTACAGCATTTATTAATCTTTGTTAATGTTAATTTCAACATTTACTAATACTTTATTAAAATCTTGTTATTGCTTATGGTTAGTTCATGTTAGTTAATACATTAGCTAATATTTGACTAATGACCCCTTATTGTAAAGTGTTACCCTCTCTTTGAATAAATTCAGTTATAATTAACATTTTAAGTATCTAAGTACACAAGGCAGGTTTTGCATTAAGTTAACTGTCATAATATATATATATATATATATATTGAATATAACAAAATATAAGCTAATATAATATGGCGCATAAATTAATGAAATGCTCCTCTCTTGAGTTCATTTCTCTAGTGAACTAACATGCTGGGGATAGTAAAGGAGTTTCCTGAGGTAAATATACTATGTGAGATATTATTCTCAAGCTGTTTTATTGATGTTGAAACACTGCTTGAAAGATTACGCATATCTAGAGCGTCGGTTCTTCTTCTGCTCTTTTTCTTGTTGTGGCAGTTAGCAAGCAGTGTTATATTACCGCTCACGCCCCCTTCTGGATTGAAGTGTGAATCACCTGTTACTGACTGTCTAACTGTATGAACCAAACTGTAACTGTAATTAAATTAGATTAATTTCGCCATTAATAGTATTGCCATCGAAACGCATAAATTCGAGTCACGAACTGCTCCGAGTATACCGTCAGGGGTTTCCATCTCTTTCAAATTTCAGTAGTTATGGCTTGAATGCAGCATAAGCTTATTTTAGTTCAGAAAGAACTGTAAAAGGTGGCTGCTGCATAACATGAAATGTGCAGATGACATATAGTGCCTGCATGAACAGGGTGCATGGAGGGTATGTAAAAACATATGTTGACCGATAGGTAGAACATCCTATTGTATACCTGGGACCGAGGGATATAAATGGACAAACATTTTATGGTCCTACACCTTCAACAGAATAAATAAATACACTTAGACCACTTAACTTAGTGATTGCTATCAGGATGGGAAGAGATTTTTAACCAGGATAACAAAAAATGTTTTTGAAGCAAATCCCCTACTCTGCCTTTAAGATTAGAATGTTATTTCTTTAATCTTGCATTCATTTATTTATTAGCTTTTATTTATTTATTTATTTATTGACAGACAGAAAATGTCAACATGTAAAGAATTTCATTTTCTTTAAGCCATAAAAACCGCTCACTGGATATTTTTACTTTTTCAGACCATTGTCTGTAAACCTGTAAAAATGGATGTGCTTGAAAATTCCAGTAGCTCTGCAGTTTATAAAATACTCTGAGTCAGACCAGTTCATCAGACACCAGCAACAACATTGCCACTTAAATCATTTTTCTTTCCTATCTGATGCTTAGTTTGAACTCAAGCAAATGTGATTGGCTGATTATATATTTGTGTTACTGAGCAGTTGAACGGGTGGTACATATAACTCATTTACCCATAGATAACGTCAAAATATAACAAATTTCTATTCATGTATGTTTGTATTTACGTTTGTATGCATGTTATTGTGGTTCTGAAATATGACCTGGTTCAGTTCATAACAGGTTTTTTGTGAGATTTACTTTTGGACTGTGCTTGTCTTTCTCCTGATATTAGTCTTTTACTTAGGGCACTGCTTAGCTTTGATATTTTAAGTGAGATCAAATATTTCTCTTGTTTAGTGTTCAGTATTGCCTATTTCACATGGATCTACATGCACGCTTATAT
This sequence comes from Opsariichthys bidens, assembly GCA_037194245.1. Lineage (NCBI taxonomy): Eukaryota > Metazoa > Chordata > Actinopteri > Cypriniformes > Xenocyprididae > Opsariichthys > Opsariichthys bidens. Next base: position 541,164 of record CM074314.1, read on the forward strand.
TACTGACCATTTTTTGTTAAGCTTCCCTCCTCCTTTCTCTGTTTTCTTTTTACATTATCTACAATATCTGTTCTTCCCGGGAGGTCTCACTCCAAATCTGAAAAGGCTCAAGATTTAATTAGCTCAATGTTCTCACGTCTCTCTTCAGCGGCTGAGGTTGAAGTCACAGCTGCTGGGTTGAATGTGAATTCAATTCAATTATTTGCCACTCATCAATTATTAATGTGTTTTCTTCTGCTTGATTACTTAAATCAAAGAAGGTAACCGCATTCATGCCAGCATAATGTGCTTGAACAGGGCTATTGATTTACAATTGGACAGCCGACAGAATGACCCAGCTGTTACTCTTATACTTGTATATTGTTGAAATTAATAATATGTTCAGGTGCCATTGTCACTGAATGAAACATAATAAACCAATAAGAATTACTTGTCTGTGCTTTGTAATCTTGCTTATAAGCTGGTTTGAAGTGTGATGCTTTTACAAGACATTCATGTGAAGTCAACATAAAACCAATTGACCTTATTTACTTTAATATGTGTTTCTGGTCTTATTGTGAATGAGTCACAGGTGGGGAAAAAATCATAAAAATCGTTCAAAAAAATAATAAAACTGCTTCTAGCCACAGTTTGCATGCAGGCGTGAGATCCAAAATGAGATGCAAGTACAGTAAGTTGCACTAGTAACGCAGTAGCACACATTAACACGTTTGCATATTTACATGCTGGATCCTGACCTTATGGACTTTAAAATGGGTTAGTGTTGATTAGTGTTTTATTTTGCCATTGTTCAGATAACAAATATGCCCCGGCTGTGACTCTTAATGGATATATCTTCATCCTTGGAGGAGCATATGCCAGAGCCACCACCATCTACGACCCCAAGAAAGGAAATATCAAAGCAGGACCCAACATGAACCACTCCAGGCAGTTCTGCAGGTAAGGCCAGCATGTTAACCACAAATGAGTCTGCAGACCATCATCTGTCCCTGGAGAAAACTTAATTTTAGAGTTTTTGCATATGTAAGAAAGTTAGTTATTCTTTGGCTACTAAAACCATTCTTGTGCATTCATGGTTCTTTAAATACCGCTGAATGTAGGCTTACTGCACAAGTCTGCCCTGGATAGTGGTGCATCACTATCTGATTTAAGCATGTAGAATGGTAGATCTAATGAGTTGTAGCTGATGAAAATAACCATCATTTTAACCATTCCAGTTAAATTTACTGAAAACATCCATGATGTCTTTAACTTGTCAATGCTGGATAATCCATGGCCAGCTTTGCATTAAACAATTTGAATGCGCTATACAGAGGCAACCACCCTCCACTTCACATCAGGCGGTTCTTTGCCTCCATGTTGTGCATTAAAATGGTTTAATGCACAACTAGCTGTGGATTATCCATTTTATATATAGTATGTGACTCCAGCTGTCTGAAACGCATTTGTCTTTAGGTTTTAGTGGTTTGACAGCTATTTTTATTGTTATTGCCGTTATTCCTTTAGCAACTTATTCATGTAAATTTGTTGCAGTTGCTTTCAAATATTCCAAAAAATACAATTTTCACAATATAACTGCTAATGTTAATGGAGAAAATTAGCATTAACAACCATCATCAAGTAAATGCAGATGGATCAAGCTGAGAAAAGGCCGGTTTGCTCCTAAGATATTATTCGGTGTCCCCCAGGGTCGTGCTTTGGACCCGATTTGCTTTCACTGCTGATTGGTATTCACAGCAGAGGCAGTAATTAGCTCAGCAGCAGATAAAACACAAACGAGCCACCGCCGAACAATTGCAAGTACATCACGTCCCCCAAAGCACACACAGGCACCTTTTACACTTTTGCTGTGTATTTGTGATACAAATATTTTTTTCCAGAAACGACATGTCAGTTACAGTCACACTCGCATGAGTTTCCGCATTAACATTTTGAAACCTGTCAAGGGTTTGAAATGAATACAGCCCAAAGAGAAGATTAGGAGGTAGATGATTCATCTCATCCATCAGTTAGACAGTTTGACAATGCAAAGCCTTTATGTAAGATGGCAAATGGGAACATAATCTTTATCATTACGCTTATGTATGTGGTAAGAAATCCGGAAATTTGTTCTCGAATAACTAGGGTCAAGAATCTAAGAGAATCAAACTGTTCTGGTGCCATTTCACAACTCAAACACTGCCGGAGTATTTTAACACTTTGTTCTGTCCCTATCTAAAACCAAGAATTTGCATTAAGATTACCATGATTTTCCCTTTAATTTTGTACTCTGCTTCAAAGTGTACTAATACTTTTTAAGTGTAAAAATACACAAATGCATTTTGTGGCAGTCGAACCTCTTTAACATAAAATATTTACTTGAAATCCCCTTGAGATTGCAAGTCAATATACACATATACATTTCTTTCATTTTACATTATGATGCAATTCATTATTGGCTTTTCATCAACAAAGCACCTGCAGTTCTTTCACAAACCCTAATTTGGGCCAAAATATGTTATGTTTAATGCACTTAATGTGGTTGATAAAGAATGGAATATATTTTTCTTTGTACAGTTAACAGACTACGGTTTGTAAATAAAACAAAAATTATTGGAGAATATTTTCCAAGAAAATACTATTTTAGTCTTTCTACTTCAAAGTTTCACACTTTGTAATTATTGTGAGATTTACTAGCAATTACTGTATGAAAATTGTTTCATACTTTGTGAATCCTAGAACAGTTGATTGCTAGGCTCAGGGTTATTAGGTTTTATCCCCTTTATTTAATTATTAGTTTTATTATTGTTATGTTTCATATTAGTATTATATATTTTATGTATATTTTGTATCATTTAAAAAATATTATTATTATTATTATTTTATTATTATTCCCCCAGTCAGGTTATAATGTGGATCTTTTATTTGATTTTGTTTGTCAAAGTGAAAATCAAAGAAAGAAAGAAAGAAACTGAACCAGTTCTCAAATAACTTGTTTTCCAGTGCGGTGGTCCTGGATGGGAAGATCTATGTGACCGGTGGCATCGTGAGCAGCGAGGGCCCGGCACTTGGAACCATGGAGGCCTTCGACCCCTGTGCCAACATGTGGACGCTGCAGCAGAGCCTGCCTTGCCCACTCTTTAGACATGGCTGCGTGGTTATTAAGAAGTGCATTCAGAGCGGGTGATGCTGACGCAGGCGAACACAACCTCACGCCTCTAGCACACCAGACACCCACTTTCCACACACCCAGGATTATGCGCTGATACAGAAGCCTCGCTCATTTTCTGACACCCACTCAGAATGTAGAAGCTAATCTTCCCTGCTGGGTGCAAACAGGCCTTCGTGTAATATAGCGCACCTGACAGAGCTGTCGTTGATGTGTTTCGTGGCTCTAGCCTTAATGCTCTGTGGCCATTAGGATTGAACCCTTTTTCTTTTCCTTTCTTTGTTTACAAATTTCTGTAGCATTTTTTTGCATTGCTACCATTTTAATTGTTGGCATAATGTTTGTTTCTTTTTTCTTTGAGCAATACTGTAAAATGACACCATCTGGTTTCGGCAATTCGTGTAATGGTTCTCTCAGTCGTAACACTGTTTCATCATATCCGATTCACAAGCAATTTTTAAGTAGGGGAGCAAAGGGATAAAGTGCTTCTCTAAAAGTACACTAAAACCTCATTTGACCCTTTCCTAAGCTCCGTCTGCCTTAGTTACTTTTGCTCACTCAGACAAACTTGACAAGAATGGTGCAATTGTTAGTAAAATAAGCTGGCGAAATGGATTGTACAGTATATTATTCTTACATGGGCTGGAATGAAGCGTGACCTTGCAGAGGATCTCCCATTTGGATTCGAAACGGATAAATTAAGCAGTAACGTGATTAAAAACTGCAGAAACTGTGAACAGACCAAATTCCCAGTCATTGAAAAGAGGAAAGCAATTACATCTGATCACAGTGACCAGAACTGCTTTCACCGATATGACCGGAATCGATATATGAAATGACATTTAAGTTAGAAACATTCAGTTATATTGGAGTAGCAAAAAAAAAAAAAAAAATGGTTCATGATTAGTATTTTGACTTATTTTCCAGTTAAAATGATTACAAATATTTGAAACCAGATAAATTCACTAAAGAAGTCAAATCTGCCAGGAGAGGTTTTTTTGTTTTGTTTTGTTGTTGTTTTTTGGGGTTTTTTTTTTTTTTTAGATTTATCTTGTTTTTAGGTTTTTTAGATATGGCTTTTAAACAAGTTAAAAATTTCAAAATTAAAAATAATGATGAAAAATAATGGGAATAAGAGCAACACATTATTTAATATTTTGTAAATGCATTAAAAAAATTAGAACGCTTATATTAGTATGGAGCAAAAGCTTGTCTGTTAATATGGTTTCACGGCAACAGTTGCTAAGGTAGAGCTGGCGAGGGATCGATTATAATCAGGCCTGGAGGGAATCTGGTGGGGTTTTTTTTGGGGGGGGGGTCTCTGGAATGGATTTGAAGTCAATATGAAATCAAGATTGATTTATTTTTATAGTGAATGATCAGACAACAAGAAATGTTTTATAATCTTTGATCAAAAGGGAATAACTTGAAACAACCTCTGAAACTACTTTCCTCCTTCGCTGACGTCATTATACTGCTTTTTTTTCCCATTATAATGCATTTACTGCATTTTGAAGTTTATTTTCCTTCCCCCATTGGAAAGCAAAAATCCAACTGAATTTAGTGAGGTTTATGCTCAAAATAAGAAAAAAACAAAAGGCAAAAGGGAAAGTAAAATAAACTTGGTGCAAGATGTATTCTCTGCAAACAAGTCCTCCTGTTCGACCACCTGGCTCCATTATTCACCATCCCATCAGTTCCTGAAGGATGACATCAAGTCCTATATTTTGTTTTTTCCTATAAAGTGTCACATTACAAAGGTAAAATGGGTTGCAAATGGTGTTTGGTGTTTACTTTAAAAACCATGGGGTGTATGTGGGGCAGATTCTGTCTGAGCCTGATTATAACTCACATGTGTACAAGTTTATATATTTATATGAGATACAGAAAAAAATATGGCTTTTGAGCCTCTGCTCTTTCTAACACCATCCACCGTAAGACCTTTAATTGGGGACATCTTGGACCAGAAGGTGAAGGTGGGCTTGATCACCTTGAACTGAGCTGATATGGCATTTGTAGCTTGATTTTCTTTTCTTTTCTTTGATTTTCTTTTCACTCTTTCCCTGCACGCAGCCAAAGCACAAAACATTTGAGATTAAGAGAGAGAACAGGAAGTGTTTGCCTTCATTTCCTCTGCATTGCCAAACCACCAAGTTGTCTGTCGTGTTCTCTGTACACGAAAATAACAAAAGTTTATTTTAGGAACTTTACACGTCAAACTGTTTCTAGACAAAATGTATAGTATGTTAAAGAAATGTTTTGCACAAAACAAGCTATTATCATTTGAATTAATGATCTTGTTTCATCATTAATTAAAACAATAGCATATATGCAAAATACAATGTGCATTCGTAATGAAAATCACTGGTCTGGTTTATTAGTGACTATATGCGAGAGCAAATAAGGGTTGTGAGATTTGGGAATCAATGTGTGCTGTTATTTTATGTGTTGAGAGTGGAGATTTACACCTGCTTAATGATAAAAATGGATGAAGATCCTTCAGATGCATGTTGAATAAGGCCATATCTAGAGACCGGCGACACACACTTACTGCGTTTCTTGTAGAACGACGTAGATTGTGCTTAACTACCAGAGTACGATGCATCATTGAAGAAATCCCAAAACCATTGCTGGATCCCAATTCGCCTACTTATACTACGCACTAAAAGTATCTACTGTTTTTGTTAAGAAAAACTACATACTTTTGAGAGTGCAGGAGAATAGTAGTCAAAATTTTGGATATACTACTTAGTTTTGTGCATCTTTAAACTGCCCTGTCAATCAGCTTGTCACAGGTACAATAAAATCCTCTACATTCAGTTTAATTTAATTTCCTAACATCAGAGAGAAATGTAGTTGCACGTTGATCTGCCGGTCGTGGGTCTTTAATGTGTTGAACTCCTCATGCATTTAAAGGTTAATGACCAAACAAACATTCTTTACGGAATGACCACATCTTTACAAAAGTTCACAATGCTGTTACAAATTAAATATAATATGGATAACATTGAATAAATATCTTTTCGTCATGTAAGATGCTGATTATTAATCACTTAAACCCCTTTTATCTAAACCTCTCTACTGAAAGCTGAAATGTGTAAGATTTTTGCAGTAAAATATCCAAAAACCACTGGGCCAATGTTATGTATTTTGTTCAGTTGAGTACTTACAATATCCAAAATGTTTACAACTGTTTGCAATACAAGAGAAAATTGCTATTTTTAACCAAGGACGGAGTTGCCTGTAAATGGCGTCATATCCGAGTTAACCTCGGTTTCCGGATTTATTTTATAGAAACCATGGAAACGTCAAAGACGCTTTAATATATTACATGTTTTATTAAACAAAGGAACATCTGTTTTGATACATTAATAGACAGAAAACTAATCATTGTCATTATAACTAGCTCAATGCGTTCAGTCTTGTATTGTTTAAATCTAATTTTACCATGCGTCAGAGAAAAACTCTGTTTTGTCAAGTAACGTTAGCTAACATAACATAATCAGATGCAGCTTTATTTTTAGTAACAGAAATACAGAATTTTCTCCATCATACAATATATTTAAAATTAATTGCATGCCACAACCCATCCAGCATTTATTAATATAATATTCTAATTCAAACGCACGGAGTAACATTATAATATCGTTTTCAACACACTCAAATGTATCTAATATGATAGACAGATAAAAGATACGCTGCTCACGAGGCGTGTTGCGTTTGACTCTCATTAACAATCACTCCAGCGGCCTTGTTCAGCTCCCACAACCCGTGGTCCTGCTCTGCTTCATACTACAGTAAGGTTAATAATCTCATCCATAAATGGGATTTCTGCCCTTGTCCTATCCGACTGTTTTCCACCAGCTGTGAGGTGAAGACCACATGACCCAAGATTCCTCGCTCAAACTTGGCGTCATCAAGCTTATAGAGTGTGAAGGGATCTGCACTTCGGATTCTAACCAGAAAAAGGAGACCATCCGGATATCCTTGGAAATATTCATTTCAAGATACTGCAATTGGGGATGCACTCATTCTAATTTTTAATACTATATAGGATGAAAAATGCGAATTGACGCAGCACATATTGTCGCAAATGTGTTGTTTAACCAAATTGGCTAATGATGTTGCGCAGATGATGGAGTAAAAACTTCTTTTTATGAATCAGTTCGAATTAATGCTATATTTTTTGTTAAAAATTACGGACATGGCATCTGAGGGCTAATTCTCATTTTTCTCAGTTATTTTGCTTTATTTCCAGATTCAATAATAGGCTCTTTCTTATGTACTAGAGCATATAAGCATGTGCACTCTTTAAAAATGGTGCTTTAAAGGCTACCTATTAGGCCATTTTTACAAGATGTAAAATAAGTCTCTGAGTGTGTATGTGAAGTTTCTGCTCAAAATACCTCACAGATCATTTTATAGCATGTTAAAATTGCCACTTTTTGGGGATGATTAAAAACATGCTGTTTTTGTGTGTGCCTTTAAACGCAAATGTGCTGGTGCTCCTGACCCCTTTAAAGAGAGCTCAAGCTCCGACATACCATCAGCAACAAAACAGGATAATCTCACGCACTAAAAATGTCAGAAACTGTCAGTAGTAGTGTTAAGTTCGAACCAGACGGCCAATAATGCCCTTTGTATTGACCCTCGTTCACAAAACAGAATGATGTAAAATTATTCAAGCGGACCTAATTTACAGTCCCTTCAGAAAAACATAGATTTTTTTTTCAGGTGATTATGCGGCGTGTTTTCTTAAAAAATGCGATGGAATATGCAGGATATTTTTGCAATTTTATGTGATGAAATTGCGGGAACTTGCAAAAACTGCAGTTTGATGCAAAAGAGGGAAAAATGATGATTCCCCCAACACCCTGTTCTCACTAGGCTACTACCTTCATGTAGAGTGTCATTAGGGCCCAAGCCCAAAGGGCGAAGGCCCTATTGTTAGGGCCCAAGCCCAGAATGGGTGAAGGGCCCTATTGTTTTTCTAAGGAGTATTATTATTATTATTAGGGCCCAAGCCCGAAGGGGCGAAGGGCCCTATTGTTTTTCTAAGGATTATTATTTTATTTTTTTTTCAACCGTTCGGGGCATTTTGGGGCCCTTAACATGCTCAAAAACTCTTGAAACTTTGTACACGCATTGGAACCTGCGGCCATTAGGACGTGACAGAGGCTGGGACCCGGGCGTGGCAGGGGGACTTGACAGCGCCCCCTTGAATGGGGTCTGAAATGTTGGTCCATATATCAAACACGCTTGCACATATTGGTATGAAACTCGGTACACATGAAGATCTTATCGGGCCTGACAACTTTCTTGCTCCAAGTTGTATGCCGCCTCAACAGGAAGTGAGCTGTTATGGGTTGTTTGAAAAGCGCATGCTCTGGAATTTGATATACTCCTCCTAGGCGCTTAATCCGATCACCACCAAACTCGGTCAGCATGAAGTCAAGACATTGATGACGCAAATTTGCCAGCGGATTTTTGATATCTCAAACGGTTTGCCCGTGGCAAGGCAACGAATTTATGGCGAGAAAACAGAAACAGGAAGTGTGTTTTAATGTCTGCATACATTCATTGATTTTTATGAAACTTCACCTGTGTGTTCGTTGTAGGAGGCCGAGCACATGTATTTGACTATTGTGAGTCAAAGATATAGCGCCACCAACTGGCAGCAGGAAATGTGTCACTTTCAAAATGCTTTGAAATCACCCTCTTATTTTTACCCGATTTGCTTCAAACTTCTTAATTATAATGTCCAAACATTTCAGATGTAGACATATGAATATCTTTGTGATATCTTAAACATTGTTGCCATGGCAAGACGTCAAACTTTAATAATATTCTTGGGTGTTTTTGAGGCTCTTAACAAACACGGTCTCGTGGCTCCCTCTAGTGGACAGCTTTGTGTACTTTCTGTTCAATCATAGAAGCAACGCCCCTTGTTTCACAGTTTGGTGATGTCTGTGAATGATCACGAACTCATTTGTGTTTTTTAAACTTATAAGTTAAAATATTCCAGAGATTAGACAAGATTTAATCACAAGAATGTATTAAAAAGCTTAATTTTAATTTAGAAGGTGTTCTGTGACAATTATAGACGCGCCGCGGCTGAGAAGGAACGCCTGCCGAAGCTCGTTCATTCTCGCGTCTTTCAGAATCTTGTCATTCCTTTTTAATGTTCCTTTCAATTCTTTGAAATTGAAGTTTGAATTTGTATGTGTATGACTGTGTTAATGTGTTGACGCTGTGTGGCATCTGTGCAAACTTCGTTTCCTAATGGATTAAACAAAGAGCCGCGCGTCATTTCTCTATAAGCAGTGATCGTGACCGCGTGAAAGCCACTTGATTTTAAGTGTTTTTAAACCTTATTCTTTAAATCATTCAAGCGATTAGACAAGATTCGATCACAAGAACATAGAAAATCTTCCAAACTGTAAACGAAGCTTTTTAATGTCACACAAAGAGACGCGCAGCGTCTCATAATAATGATCGCGCCCAGTTATACAAAGAACGACATCCATGCAGGGATTTAAAAAAATAAAACTAAAATATAAACTTCTGCAAATAACTAATAATAAACTTCTGCACATGATGACAACATACTGATGATGCTAAATTGCGAACGATCATAGTACATCTCACATGGTGTTGCCGTGGCGAAGGTTTAAATTAAGAACAAAAAGGGAATTTGGAAGTTGTCAATCATTCATGAATAATTGAAATATACACACGTAATTTCTATATTTAATAGCGATTCCATTCCATTCCAGCGATTCTACAGATCGTGAGCCGTTTTTTTTGACAGTTTGATGATTTCTGTGAGAGTGATCACGAAATCATTTACGTGTTTTTTTAACCTGGTTCATTCCAGCGATTACATTCCATTCCAGCGATTACACAACATTTAATCACAACAACGAATTAAAGAGCTTCAATTAGAATTTAGAAGATTTCTGTCACGTAAAGAGACGCGCAGCGTCTCCTAATAATGATCGCGCACGTTATACATAGAACTACATCCATGCAGGGATTTAAAAAAATAAAACTAAAGTATAAACTTCTGCAAATAAATTGTATTTGGATCGTTATCGTTTATATTACATTCGTGCTCTCCTCATACATTGCAAGCACACACATTCAGACAGTTCACGAGCTCTCACAGTTCTCTGTGTTTTAGTCTGGCAGGTTTAACCCTTTCATTGCTGTCTCCTTTTTTCTGAATTATATGATCGGAAATTTCATAAAAAATGAAGGCATAGAACCAATTCAGTTGTCGTGCACTGACTATATGGTTCTATATAATTAGTTTAATAATATGGTTAAAAATAACATAAAATACCTTAAGATAAATTCAAAGGAACCTGGATGAATTTAAAAAGATTTTACTATATTTCAGATCAATATACTTGTTTTCTTCAAAATATATCTTCTGAATATCTCCCCCCCCCCCTCTCTCTCTCTGAGGGTCTTCCAGGTTTAACCCTTTCATTGCTGTCTCTTTTTGTCTGCATTATAGGATAAGAAATCTCTTAGCCCTTCTCTTCTATAAATTTGTATAAAGAAATAAAGGCAAAGAACCAGTTCATTTGTATTTCACTGACTATTTAGTTTTATATAATTAGTTTAACAATATAATAAGATAAATTCAGCTGAATATATAACACTTTGAACTGCTAATGATAACTTGGCTATGATATGATCGCTTTTAGTTAGTATTATATTGAATAATCTGACTCGACTAACTGGTCAGTCTCCAACTGGAGAAACCTTTTAAATTCATTTTTCCCGCTGTGCACAGTTGCCTTGATGCCACCGGGTTGGCGGTGCCACCGGCTTGGGCCCGTCATCGCAGCTAGCAGCTATATTTTCTTATTACTTCCTCTGATAAGCAAGCATACTGAATCACAGAATATTTAAGTTCTCATTCTGTTTTATTTCAGACCTTAATTAACACTGGATTAAACTTACAAAACATTGAGTCAAACAAGTTCTGTAGCTTTACAAAAGGAATATTCAACAACTTCTGTTAAAATGAATAAATAAGATATAGAAAAATAAAATGTGTGCTTCCTGTTTTACAGAGGTAGCTACAAAACAGACATCTTCTGTTAAATTAAGTGCTTCCAATGCACAAAGTGTAATCTCTTACTAAATTATTTTACATACTACTAATATACAGCGTCGTCTGAGGTCCAACATGCAGTTGCACGGAGTGCAAAATAATTTGCCCCCATTGTCATATAACACACCGGAAACTGCTTCAGGCTGTCTTTTGGGCTTATTTTTGTTGGCAAATGAGAATGATTTGCGTGCTTCATCATGGTTTCACCCTGGTTTCACCGTGGGGTTTGCAGATGATGTTCACGTCGCGTAATTACGTCAATTCATACGTCACATCCATGGCAATAGGGGGAAAATAATGGCGCTTTACTTGTGTGAAGTAAACGCAACATTTTTTGATTTTTTTGCAACGAAAATACAGGGATATTTTGATTGCTGAAATCGGCAATTAATGCGGTGAAAGTGCGGCGTATTTGAAAAAATGCGACCCCCGCATAAATATGCGGACTTTGGCTGATTATGCATGAAATCAAGCGATCGCATAATCGCGTTTTTCTGGAGGGACTGAATTTTGGTAACTAATATAGCTATATGGGGGCGGATTCCCTTCAAAAATAATACTAATCCACTGGCGTCTTCAGCTGTTCTAATGTCAGGAGTACATGAAGGGCCCTATCATACACCCAGGGCAATGCAATGCCAAATGCAAGGCAAGTCTTTTTTGCTAGTTTCAGCACAACTCAGTTATCACGACGCAGTTATATCATTTCACATCCAGCACCACATTGTTTAAATAGCAAATGCACTCACGCCCATCTGTTCGCAGGGCGTACTGGTCCGAAAACAAAACGTGTTCAGGCGCATTGTTGGCATGTTGCTATTTTGAGGCAACTGAAAATGACTGCGCCATTAACCAACAAAAACCTGTTCTAAAGTCAATGGCGCAGTATTTTTAATTTTTTTTTGTTATTTAAAGGACGCGTTAGTAATATGTGCCTATAGGCGGGTACACAGTGCACAACACTATACTTGTTACACACATAGGATACACGTGCAAGCATCACAAAAACATTTTTAAATATTTAAAATAAAAGCATTCCTTCCTGGAGAAGTCTTTCTGCTTGCAAATTCTACAATATAAATAGTGAATCCGCCATGGTGCAAGCGCAACTGGCTTTTAAAGGGAATGGTGCCACACTCTAATCAGCTAATTAACTCAAAACACCTGCAAAGGCCTTTCAATTGTCTCTCAGTCGAGTTCTGTAGGCTACACAATCATGGGGAAGACTGCTAACTTGACAGTTGTCCAAAAGACGACCATTGACACCTTGCACAAGGAGGGCAAGACACTAAAGGTCATTGCAAAAGAGGCTGGCTGTTCACAGACTCTGTGTCCAAGCACATTAATAGAGAAGCGAAGGGAAGGAAAACATGTGGTAGAAAAAAAGTGTACAAGTAATAGGGTTAACCGCACCCTGGAGAGCATTGTGAGACAAAACCCATTCAAAAATGTGGGGGAGATTCACAAAAAGTCTGTGCTCCCACCACACAAAGTCGTATGCAAGACACAGGTTTCAGCTGTTTCATTCCTTGTGTCAAGCCACTCTTGAACAACAAAAGCGTCAGAAGCGTCTCGTCTGGGCTAAAGACAAAAAGGACTGGACTGCTGCTGAGTGGTCCGAAGTTATGTTCTCTGATGAAAGTAAATTTTGCATTTCCTTTGGAAATCAGGGTCCCAGAGTCTGGATGAAGAGAGGAGAGGCACACAATCCACGTTGCTTAAGGTCCAGTGTAAAGTTTCCACAGTCGGTGATGGTTTGGGGTGCCGTGTTTTCTGAGGTCCACGATCAACGCAGCCATATACCGGGAAGTTTTAGAGCAGTTCATGCTTCCTGCTGCTGACCAACAGCAGATGCAGATTTTATTTTCCAACAGGACTTGGTACCTGCAACCAGTACCTGGTTTAAGGACTATGGTGTCCCTGTTCTTAATTTGGTCAGCAAACTCGCCTGACCTTAACCTATGTAAAAATGGGGTATTGTGAAGAGGAAGATGCGATATGCCAGACCCAACAGTGCAGAAGAGCTGAAGGCCACTATCAGAGCAACCTGGGCTCTCATAACACCTGAGCAGTGCCACAGACTGATCGACTCCATGCCACGCCGCATTGCTAAAAGGAGCCACAACTAAGTTTTGAGTGCTGTACATGCTCATACTTTTCATGTTCATACTTTTCATTTGGCCAAGATTTCTAAAAACCCTTTCTTTGTATTGGTCTTAAGTAATATTCTAATTTTCTGAGATACTGAATTTGGGATTTTCCTTAGTTGTCAGTTATAATCATCAAAATGAAAAGAAATAAACATTTGAAATATATCAGTCTGTGTGTAATGAATGAATATAATATACGAGTTTCACTTTTTGAATGGAATTAGTGAAATAAATTAACTTTTTGATGATATTTTAATTATATGACCAGAACCTGTATGCTTTTAGGGCAAAGTGATGTCACAAAAGTTAGAATCTGCAAACTGCTTGGTCTGAGACACTGCTTATGATTTATCTGGATCAAAAAAAGAGTGTGTGGATGTTTATCATTATAGGGTAGTGTGTACACACACTGCCGACAAACATTTATGTTCAAACACCATGCAAAAGTGAATTTTCCCATATAAGGACCTCTTGGAATCACTTGACACACTAAAAGACATAAATGATATTTGTATATATTCAAAATAAAATATATAGATTGCGCTACATGTCAGCTTGCTTATTTTGTTCAAGATAAGGATTTATAAGAGTCCACATGAAACATGAGGAGTCCACTAGAAACTATGCTTCTAACCACAGGTTAGAACTGTTGTTTCAACCACACAACTTTGCGATGCTGTTTGCAAATGTTCATTTGAACAATGGTTTTGGGAACCACAGACACGTCGAACTATACTACTGATAATGACAAAACCTGTGACCATATTTGGCTAACAATACTTTTAGGAAACGCACCCCTGAACACCTTGGAAACCATCCATAAAATTGGTAAACATCACTCATGTTGTATTCAGAAAATGTTGGCGAAATGTGAAGAATGTAAGAAGACCATATCTAGAGGAAAAATTTCACAGTGGACTGTTTTCTTGGAATTAACACCTAGCAACCACATAGCAACTGCCTGGTAACCATACATAACACCCCAGGGTGATGGTGGTGAGTTTTGCACATGTAAACATCACGTTTTATTCATAAAATGTAAACATGTAGAGTTTAATAAGGCCATGTCTACAGACCAAAATATCCCAGTGGACATGCACATCTAGCAACTGCTCAGAACACCTTAGAAACCGCATAGCAATAGCTTGGCAACCATCCATAACACCCCAGAATGGTGGTGGTGAGTTTGGCATGAGTAAACATCACTCATTGTATTCAGAAAATAAATGTGTAGAATTTAATACGGCCATGTCCACAGACCAGAAATTGACCCTTTTCACATGATACATACCTAGCAAGCACATAGCAACACCTTGGCAACCGTCCATAACACCCTAGAATGGTGGCGGTGAGTTATACATGGGTAAGCATCACTCACGATGTGTTCATAAATTTGGAGATGTGTAGAATATTTTGCTACAGTAAATTGGGATTGACTTTCTCTGGTGCATGATGCACCATTCAGAACATTAGAGGTCTATCTGATAATATTGTAAGTTTTGATTATTATGATAACGTAGGACGGTCTTATCATCACCACAAATGTATTATATTGGCTTATGCTCTTAAGCCGCCACGCCGCATGAATAAAAATGTGCCTTTGTGCCGTCTTTTCGCATTCTCCAAATGTTCTCTTCCAATATTTACTGATGTGGAACAGTTCATTTCCTCTGTGCTGTTGCAGCAGCCTCCCTCCCTCAATTCCTGCTGTCTAAATGGCATTAAAAAAGCTGAGCCGTGTGACTCTGTTCTGGCAGAATCTGTAAACGCACACATCTTGCAGGCTCTGCACCTGTCTACTTCCATCTCTTGCCACGAGCCGGTGAGCCCCGCCTTCAGATAATATATCAGCATCCCATCCATCAAAATCAGTTACCCAACCCCTTCTGGCATATAAGTAAACTAGGCCACCATTCCTGGTTCTCATATCCTGTGGGTATGTTCACTGCCTGCTAACTCTCTTTTGTTTGGGTAACATGTTTATTGTGTTCTGATGTGGACTTACACGTCTGGATTCACATTAAATCTCATTAACAGATCAGGACAGTGTTAAAACCTGGTACAAAACTGGAAAAAAGTTTTGGAAAAAAAAAAAAATCACTCCCTCATAGGATCTCTTTCCAGAGAGTTTCATGGTATAATGCCACCTTAACAAAAGCATGATTTTTCATTTTGTTTTGTTCTGATGGCTTAACAGCTGCACAGAAAATCATGGAGTTGATGTTTATAATCTTCATGCCTAGTCGCATTTATTCGATTAGAGCTTCTTAATATAATTTACTATGATTTACTTTTTATTTATTTAAAGTGGCTTACAAATGAGGAATACATCAAAATGATTAATTTTCTGCACATTAAAAATACTTTAGTTTCCCAGTGAAACATCTTATGGCTGAACCCCATGTACATCAGAATGTAATGATTTATATTCTTTTATTTCAGTTATAACAGATTTGTGTTCGATATGCATGGTAAATGGGAAAATTGCCTATTCATCATTTATTAAACAGTGTTTGTTGAACCCCAGCATTGATGATCCACAGTCTCAACATGAGCTCTGGTCCTAGAGGCAGAATTCTGCCCACGCACAATTGCTGACAATATTCATACCACAGAGAAAATGAACATACAGGCTTCTTTTTATCCTGGGGTTCTCATACTATTTTAAATTTAACATTTTTATACTTGTGAGAGCCAAATGTCCTCGCTTATATAGTGAATTTTTATGACAACCGACAAGTGAAGATATTTTACTGGTCCTCACTTGTTAAAAATGCTTATAAATAGGCTTTTAAATAAATGTCTTTATTTAAATCTGGTGTTTTGCGCATGTGATGGGTTATGCAGGGCCATCCCCCTCGGTCAGTTCGCAATCGCGTTCACCTTGGGTCCCCCTTGAGCGCGGGGCACTGGTTGCACTGCCCTAGTATAGACAGCCCTGGGTATAGGGTGGGGGTTGGCTTAGGCCATATAAAAAAAATAATAATAATGTAAAATCTATGCAAGTCTATGCAATGCACTAATATAGTGTAAGATATAAAATTTACTTTTATTTTTACTTATTCAGCAAGAATTCATTAAATTGATCAAAAGTGAGAGTAAAGGCTTTAACATTGTTACAAAAGGTATCAAAGAATCCATGTTTTTGAATGAATATGTTTATGAATGTGATCAAATTCCACAAAAATATGAAGCAGGACAACTTCAGCATTGATAAAAATAAGAAATGTTCCGTAATTGGGCCTCAAATCAGCATGATTTCTGAAGAATTATGTGACACTGAAGACCGCAGTAATGATTTTTGATAAATGCGGCATTGGTGAGATGTAGAGACTTTTTAAAAAACAAAACCAAAAACAAAATGATTGGTAGCCTACTATGTGCACGCAGTTATACTGTTATAGTTTAATGTTTCGTTTTTTTGTTTTGTTTTGTTTTGTTTTTTGACTTGAAAAAGTTCATCGTTGTGAACATTCTGCCTGACATCTCTTTTAGTGCTCCATGAGGCTAAGTGAAAATAATAATAATTTCTTAGTGAACTATTATAGATGGCCTTCTTTTTTAATTTGTATGTTCACCACTTGCAAAATGCACTGAAGATAGGATGTTCATTGAAGTTAAAAGCGAGTAAACACTCGGATGAACTGCCTGCCTTTGATGAACTTAATGTGTTTCACTAAACTATTGACCTCAGACTGCTAAAGCTACGATTTCATTTGCTGAGTAAACAGCTCCAAAGCACGTTACCGCCTCTGAAGAGATGAAGGAAATTACCCTTCCTCATTCAGTGGCTCTGCCTCTGATTAAAACGGAGGAGGTCCGGTCAGCCACTTGAGAAAGAGTCGCGCGAGTAAATTATACGTCGCTGGCTCTCGTTGTCAATGGATCTTGAGTAGATGACTATTTGCCGTCAACAATTTCAGGCTTAAAAATGATGTTTTACTGTGTACATTTCCATTTCGGACGCATCCTTTCATTAGTTTTCCATTAGCAGTAAAGGCAGGCGGTAATCAAGGGGGAATAAGAACGCTTCTGTTTTGTGTCACTGTCAATGGGTTCGATGACCTTCAGCTGAGCATCAGAATTACTGGATGCTATTGGGAGTATGGAATGGAAATGTGATGTCAGAAGTGGGAGTCTGTAATGTGTTGTGTATCCCCAACTAACAAAAAATATAAGAACGTTTTGCTTACAATCCCATCCTGAATGTTTTAGACATTAAAAATCATAATTCATATAATAAATAGAAATAATTAGCCGTAAAAGACTGAAAATTATTTCACTGTAAAATAAATGAACTACATCAACAAGCCTCTACTGTGACATTACTACTCTTCCCTCATGATAAACCAGCCCAGGTTCATTAGAAAAACGTACCTGTGTCAACATTTGTTGCGTTTGTGGATGTTTCGCAATAGTTTCAAAGTGAAATGTCAGTGATTGGTGCTAAAAGCGTGTATAGTTTCCCCCGGAACAGATTAACGTGAATACGGCAACGTTTAATTATGTTTGAGTTTGTATCATCGCAGTTCTGAATTGAAATGTCCGGTGAGTGGCGCTAAAAGATTAATGCTGCATCACGTTTAATAAGTTAGACGTTATAAATATGATGGTGTTAACAAAAGCAAATGTGACATAAAACCGCAATGGAATTTTAGCTTGTTTTTGAACTCTAGCTCTTTACAGTGATCGTCTGTCATGGGATTCATACCCGGGGCTCTTTGCATGGCAAGTTCAATTGAATATATGCAATTGAACTTCCTGGTTGTCGTTAAGGCAGCTTGGGCATTTCCGGTGAACTGTTAGCTGATCATTACGTTGGCCTACTCTCTGTACATTGACACAAAACCATAAGTAGTTGAGTTTTTAATGTAGTATTCATATTTTAATGCAGTTATCACATTTACCTCATTTGCCAATAAACCAGTTTTATTGATTGCAATAAAGACGAGGCTATTGGGACTAAATGAAATTAGATTTCATTAACATTACATTAATTTTACATTACACAAGCGACTTACAAGTGAGGAATACAAACAAGCGATTCTTCATGAAGAGGCAAATTGACACAGGACGTGCTCAGAGTAACATAAGCTAGAGTAGGAAGGGAAAAAGGAGAGGATAGATTTTTTTTTTTTTTTTTATGAAGGGGTTAAGTGCTCACGAAAGAGATGAGTTTTCAGGTGTCTCTTGAGTATTGCCAGGGATTCTGCATTCCTGATGAAGGTAGCGAGATCATTCCACCAGCATCTTACGTTTGAATAACTACATTAATACTATGCCTGACTATTTAAGTGACTATATTCTGATTATAAAGTAAGTATTACACTATTGATGGTCAACACACCAAGCAAGTGAAATTTCATCGGAAGTATATTATTGCGGAAGTTCCGTACTAAAGAACAGTCCGTGCATATGGTCAATTCTGTACCATCTGAGCTACCGAGCAAGTTTATTAAGATAGTAATACTGAACATCTGGAGCTGGGTAAGTGATGCAAACTCCAAAATATATTTGTTTACAAATCATGCACTAAAAGGTGTTTTGAGGTCATCACATTAAGACAAGGAGCCATGTGAAAACAAGTCTTTATAAATCCATAATTTGGCCCTGTACTCATAATTGTGTGTGAAAACGATTAAAAGTGCTTTACAGCCTCTAGTTCCCTTTCAGTCGGTCACGTTCGACGTACGTCAGAACTGAACCGACGAATTGGGATATCGCATGAGAGCCCTATCATCTTCAAGAGTAAACTAAACGAGCCAATGAAAACTAAACGTGCGAGCTTTGCGTGCCGCACTCCGCCCCCGAGCGGGTATAAATACAGAAGCGGTAGCGCTCCCACTTTGTCTTTCGCTTCGGAGCCGTGCAGTTGTTCTCACAGCGTCCTCTGAAGAGTGTAGGAAACGAGAAGGAGTGTTTTTGTGTTGGCGGAAAGGCACAACAGCGGTCCCGCGATCTCCCGGTCTTTGAAAAAACTGCTGTTTTCACAGCAACCTAAGAGCAGTGAATAGAAGGGTTGCGATTTGGGCCGGTTTTGAGAGCGCTCTGCAGATTGCCATCTTGCAGCAGCGTCGCGGTGAATTCCCCTGTGTGCTTCAGCACAATTCACAAAGAGCAATTCTATTTCCTTCACGAGCGTAGAGTGCGTCTTTTTAAAGATGTCATTCCGCTCGTGCACTGCTGGATGCGGTCCTGACAGGCACAATCGCTGTATCACATGTTTGGGCGTTCAGCACGCTGAGGCAGCTTTTGTGGATAGTTCATGTTCTCATTGTGGGAACATGACTATCACGGTGTTGAGATCGTGGCTTGCTTTCCTTGGTTCTCAAGGCCAAGCCCCCGTCCCTATCCCCTGATCTAGTGGTCCCCAGAGGATCGCTACTTCCGTGGATAGACCGGGAGATCTGAGGATCACGGTCAGGGCTTCCCCACCGAGCCAGTCTCCATGGGCCCCTGGTCCCTCACATGCACCGCAACCCGTGGTGATGCCAGAAGAGCACGCGGGTCCCTCTCATGAGCGACCAGCCGTCTCTTTTGGCGCACCGGCTGATGATCAGATGTCGATTACGGAAGGTGGGTTTGAGTCCTCTGGAGATGAAGACTCGGATGCACTGTTTCCTCGTATTCTGAGCCCGATCCAGAGTTGACAGCCATGCTTTCCCGGGCCGCCGGGAGTGTCAGGCTCACGTGGAATCCTCCACCGTGTCTCGAACCCTCCCGGCTGGACGATTGGTTTCTCGGGGCAGCCCATGCTGGTTAGCGCTCTGGTCAGCCCCGGTTCCTTT
Source organism: Opsariichthys bidens (assembly GCA_037194245.1). Taxonomy (NCBI): domain Eukaryota; kingdom Metazoa; phylum Chordata; class Actinopteri; order Cypriniformes; family Xenocyprididae; genus Opsariichthys; species Opsariichthys bidens. The sequence continues at coordinate 561,378 of CM074314.1, forward strand.
CTTTCCGGAAGTGCATGAAGAGGTGACAAGATCGTGGAAGACACCTTTTTCTTTTTCTGTCTGAAACCGGTCAGGTCCCTCCTCTGCCTTCACCATCCTGGATGGCGGTGCAGGTTCCCCCAGTCCCCCCAGTTGAGCGTGCCGTCGCAATGCAGCTGTGTCCGACGGTCACCAATTGGCAGGGCAACCCGCCCCTCCCGTCCCGTGCCTTTAAGTTCTCGTCCAATCTGACGGATAAGGCTTACAGAGCCTGCGGGCAGGCTGCACCTGCCCTGCATGCCATGGCGTTGCTGCAGATCTACCAGGCCAAGGCACTTCGTGACATGCCCCAGGGCGGTATTGACCAAGAGCTCGTGGAAGAGCTGCGAGCCGCCACCGACCTCGCCCTTCCAGGTGATGAAGGTGACTGTGTGCTCGGTTGGTTCAGCAGCGCCATCTCTGGCTAAACCTGGTGGACATGAGGGAGGCCGATAAATATCAGTACCTGGACTCCCCTGTGTCCCAGGTTGGGCTATTCGGCGAGGGCGCCCGCCTGCGTCGTCCTCCACCCCTGCAAAGTCGGCAAAGCAGCAGCCTTCACCCAGTAGACCGCAGGGAGCCGGTCGCAGGGAGCCGGTCACAGACGTGGCGCCCAGCTCGCAGCCAAGCCAGGTGGCAAGTGAACCAGGAAGCGGTCAAGAGACGGGCGACCCAGAGGAAGTTGGGGCTGCTCTTCGGGAGACGGTGAAGGCACCGCTCCCTCTCCCGGAGGAGGGCCAGGTGGAGAATCCTTGGTTCCGGTTTATTTATTTATGTTCCGCCGCTGACTCCAGCATTCTCAGTACCCATATTCTCAGTAAAAGAGCAGTTTCCACATCCTCTGGTTCACAAGACGGGCGCATTTGGTGGTGTGTCACGCTATGCCTGGCCACCCTCAGCCCCCTCTCATTTCACCAGCAGATGCGATTCTTCCTCGACACAGACCCTTTTCTACGGTTTGCGTTCGAGGGTCGGGCATATCAGTACAAGGTCCTACCCTTTGGGCTGGTCCTGTTGCCCCGTGTCTTTGCCAAGATTGCGGAGGCGGCCATTGTTCCGCTCAAGGAACAAGGCGTTCGCATCCTCAACTGTCTCAACGACTGGCTGATCGTAGCTCACTTGCGAGAGCAGTTGTGCGAGCACAGGGACCTGGTGTTAGCTCACCTCAGCCGGTTGGGTCTTCGGGTCAACTGGGACAAGAGCAAACTCGCCCCCGGGCAGAGGATCTCTTATCTCGGTATGGAACTGGACTCAGTCAACTGCCTGAGTACGCTCAAGAGCAGGACAGCGGCCCCACTGAAATTATTTCAGCGGCTCCTGGGGCATAGGGCATCCACAGCCGCTGTACCGCCACTAGGATTGTTTCATATGAGGCAGTTTCAACACCGGCTTCATGGCCGAGTCCCGAGATGGGTGTGGCAATGCGGTACGTTCCGTGTGGCCATTACACTGAACTGCCGTCGTACCCTCACTCTGTGGTCCGACCCCTCATTCCTGCAGGTTGGAGTTCAACGGGCATGCCGTTTCAGGTCTGTGGATGGGGTCTCAGCTGCAGTGGCATATCAATTGCTTCGAGTTGTTAGCAGTGCGTCTTGCGCTGGGCCGCCTCAAGGGGCTGCTACTAGGCAAGCACGTACTGGTCCGTACGGACAACACTGCAACCGTTGCATACATCAACCACCAGGGCGGTCTACGCTCCCGTCGCATGTCACAACTCGCCCGCCATCTCCTCTTATGGAGTCAGAAGCATCTGAGGTCACAATAGAATTCAATAGAAGCAAAAACATCTGGGGCCATATGTATAAAACCACTCAGAGTAAAATTTGAGACTTAAATGTGTCAAAATTCTAATAATGATGTAATTTTACTATTATTACTTAGACTTAGGAACCTTCATGAATCACACTTATTCTTAAGTGTTAAGACTAGGTCTCAGCTCCTAAATTATTTAAGAGTTCTAAAGAGGTCTCCTAACCTAGTTAGGAATAAAAAGATGGCAGCAGAGGAGATACATGCTTTCAATATGATTTACTGGAATTAAAGATATGATTTACTGGAATTAAATGATGACATGGAGTTGATAAAACGACATTAACTTGATTGACAATTATTTTTGTAACTGACCAATAAGAAATGTAATAACTTTAAATAAATGTAATAAATATTACTTAAACAATAATTAATACATTTAATACATTTAAAAAAATGTAATGACTTTGAACAATTTTTTTATAACTTTAAATGGAATAACTTCTCCAACTCTACAAATCAATGCTCTAACTGTAGAAATGAAAATAGTAATTACATTTTTTTAGTAACTGGAAAAAAGCAGCAGTGCACTGGTGATGACTTGGACCCATCAATGTGAAGGTTTTTTTTTTGTTTGTTTAAAACATCAAAATACAAGCAAACATTTTTAGTTTTTCTTTTTCTTTTATTATTTAAATGTTTTAAAATATGATGAGAAAAAAACACTAAACGGTTAATAAAAGGTATTTATGAATGAATAAATGATGACAAAATTTTGGGGTGAACTATGCCTTTAAGAATCAGTCTTAGATTTTACTAAAAGTTACTTTTGCTTTTGTTACTAATGTTTTTTGCTTTTGATAATTGTAACTAAGAATTTTTTAACACTTAATTCAAAGCTTAAGAGTGTTCTGAGAAGTTTTAAAAATATGGGCTCTAATCATACGCTATCAATGTCACAAAATTCACATTTGATTGGTCACTATAGTGCAGAATCTGAAAATCAGGATCTTGAGTAATTGTCTTTGGGTGTGTAGTCACGAAAATGTAATCGGGTATTCGTGTGTAGGTGTGTTAATTTGTTATGGTATTTTTTTGCTATGGTATTTTATTGCTATATTTTACTTTTACACAATATCCTCTTTTGAAATGTCTGCGAAGCACTTTGGGCAACAAAGTTGTTTTTAAAAGTGCTATATAAATGAATAAAAGTTAAAGTTGAACATTCCTTTTTTTTAAATGTTCCATCGTTTCATTTTTTTTCTAAAATTCTAAAAGGTTATTAGACATTAATGTGGTCTCAGACATGTGGACCCCACTGTGTATTCAATGTAAAAAATTAAAAATAAGTCATAACTGTATGCACAACAATAAGACAAATAATTATAAAACATTGACCTAAAATCGTTTTTAATCGGAGTACATCATGCCACACTTAAGGAAACTGCTGACACTTATTTGACATGCCCTTATTAAACATCAAGTATTGTTATTGGTGGCATTTTAACATGCTCATCTTCATTTAAGCTGAAAACGTAACACTTTTCCTTGTAAAAGCTTGCGATGTTTAAACCTAATTAGTGGATTTTCCTGAGAGTAGCAGATGTGTGCATGTTTCTGCTCACCCAAGGACACTTGAACTCCACTGAGATGATGTGAGTTTGTTGCTGTGACCTTTGACCTTACTGTGAGACCGGAGGGACAGACTGCCCCTCACATCAATGTCACCCTGTCATCCACTGGCTGCCGGTCTCTCATGCATGAAACGGATCACCATCAGCGCACCTGAGTCCTGTTGCAGTGCCGTTTTCAGTTGCTACCCAGGTAAGTTTGAGGTTGGTTTGAGCAAACTCCGGCTTTTCAGGCTCAAGAAGGTGGATTGTTCTTCAGCTGTGTTCATTACCTTTGTAATTTGCACTACATGGCTAACCCACTCGAGATTGCAAAACAAAACTGTGATGCAATAAAGCCACTCCCCTTATATCTCTCGCTCCAAATGAAAGCAGTTTACGGTGAAAGAATTTGAGACAAAATCTTTTGCTGTTTACTATTTATTATGTTTACATTATGTGAATGTTTAATTATTTAATAGAATAGTTTACAATGGTTTCTGCCCTAGTGTGCAAGTTTATCTTACTGAATTATATTGTTTATTTATCAGTTAAACACACACAGTGAGTCTTATGGAGCAACAAATACATCTGTTCCAAAAGCTATTTATTAACACTTTTATATTTTATGAACAATAAGCTCTCAGTGTAGGGGAACAAGCAACCTTGTGTTTCTCAGCAGTAAGGAAGTCAATGTGTTTGGACCGGCATGAAAGTGAGTATATATGGATTTTTAATTAATAATAAATAAAAGTAATTAAATTAAAGAGGTCTTGTGGGCACACCACGATCCATGCTAATCTGTTTAGCAGCACACTCACAGCATGGGGAATAAGATTTAAGACACTTTTCTGCACTGTAGAATAATATTAAAGTCATCAAAATGATTACAAACAATTCAATTGGAAATATGGGAATAATGTACTGATCAAAACCTGTATATACAGTACATGTCAAGAGTTTGGAAACATTAAAATCTTTAGTGGTTTTGAAGAAAGTCTATTTCTGCTCACCAAGGCTGTATTTATTTAAACAATAATAAAGTAAAACATTTGCAATATTGTATTAAAATATTTTGAAATATTATTACAAATTAAAAGAACTGTTTTCTGTTTGAATATATTTTAAAATTTAATTTATATGATGTCAAAGCTGAATTTTCAGCACGTCACATGATCCGTCAGAAATAACTCTGATTTTGATGTTCAAGAAACATTTGATTATTATTATCATTGTTGAAAACAATTGTGCTGCTTATGAAATACTTTTTCAGGATTATTTGATGAATAGAAAGGTCAATGAACATTATTTGCATTTATTAAATAGAAATCTTTTGTAACAACATAATCTATAGTCTTCCCTGTCACTTGTGATGAATTTAATAAATCCTTGATAAATGAAAGTATTGATTTCTCTCTTTCTCTTTAATTTTACCACAAACGTTTGAATGGTATCGTTTCCACAAAAATGTTAAGCATGCAGCAAAAACATGAAGTTATGTTTATGAAGTTTTCAACTTTGATAATAATAAATGTTTTTTAAGCTGCAAATCAGCATGTTGGAATGATTTCTGAAGGATCATGTTACTGAAGACTGGAGTAATGGTGCTGAAAATTCAGCTTTGAGCAAAGGAGTAAATTAAATTTTTAAATGTATTAATAGAATAGAAAACAATTATTTCAAATTGTAATATTTGACAAAATTACTTTATTTTGTTTTTATTAAATAGATGTAGCCTTGGTGAGCATTACTTCTTTAAAAAGCATTGACATTTGTAATGTTTGACACGTACTGTACATATAGTATTATCATAAATTCTAGTTCTGCAAAGAAATTTTACATTTGTACTTCAATTTATATTTGTTGACAAGACTAATGTCAAGCATTTAAGCAGAAGCCTTAAAATAAGCATGTTTTTGAAATAAGTAAAAACCCTCCCGGATGTCTAAATGTTTGACAGCCATTGTACATTCTGAATTATAGGTACGTGACAAAGCTAAATTAATTAGACTGAGTTGAATTATTGCATTATAGCCATTAAGTGCCAGTTAACAGCTTGTCTCTGAGATACGATTCAGCAAGTGTTTCCAGAATTTTGTCCCTGGACTCATGTCTTCACTCCAGCGCCTGGATCCATATCCTCCGTAGCTGCAGATGGTGACGGCTTTCCCTCCAGTTCCTCTGAGGGTCATTTGTATTGATGTATTCCAACTGCTACTCCCTCTCCAAGTGCCATTTTACTTGTCCGCGTCAGCCCCTTGAATTTTAAGTGTGGTAAGTAACTCACTCTTGTCAACAGATCTGTTTATTGGCTTCAGAATTATTCATAAAGTGACACCAGTCAGAAACAACGTCTCCTGGCCCTGGGTCGTTTGGGTCAATCTGAAGGATGCGTGTCACATTACGTATTCTAAAAATGTTAAAATGCCTTCACTATATGTTTCGCTTTAGACTTCAGCAAAAGGCCAAGTTTCTTGAGAGCAGGACAATACAGTAGATGGAGCTACGAGCCGTTATTGAGGAAAAGCCCCGATCAATATTGCTGAAACATTGATAGAGTGTTATTTAGAAGTCTGTTGCCATTTTAAAAGAGACCATTGATGCCCCTTTTACAAGATGTAATATAAGTCTCTGGTGTTCCCTGCATATAGTTTTTGTGTGTCCCTTTAAATTCAAATGATCTGCTGCTCCAGGCCCCTTTTCCAGATGAGGGCGGAGCTTTAACAGGTCACTCTTCAGCTGCACAACAGCAACAAAGCTGGAGAATCTCACAAAGCCAAAATGTCGATTGTCAGTAATGGTGATTGTTCAAACAAGAGTCAGACACTGATAGAGACTCAGGAGGAAGTTACAACTTTTTGCATCTGGATGTGTTACTGGATAAATTCATGTAGTTGTTGTGGAGTTGATTAAACTCTGCGACTAGCATGTGCCGTCAAGTTAATCTTTTGTGGAGATCTAGTGTTGAATTGAACCTGGTTTGTGAACCAGTCTGGCGTAAATTGACGGCATGGCAACAACACTCTACTTCTACAACAACCTCTTCCTCTTCTCTAAAGCAGCCCAACATAGCCTATCCCCCTTTGTTGCATGTTCTCGGGGGCAGGATTTATGTCATTTCATTTAGTCATTTAGCAGACGCTTTTATCCAAAGGCAATTAGGGGTTAGATGTCTTGCTCAAGGGCACCTTAGTCATGGTATCAAAGGTGGAGAGAGTGCTGTTCATTCACAATCCCCACTTTCAATTCCTGCCAGCGTGGGAATCGAACCAGCAACCTTCAGGTTAAAAGCCAGACTCTCTCACCATTAGGCCACAACTATGTGAATTTTAAGGTTAATGATCTCCCTTTACATTGAACTTTGAGCACTTTAACTTTACAGATGTTGTTTGTGCTCAAACTGCAACATTACACACTAACAAATTCAAATCATAATCAACCTCCCCTTTAAGTCGCTGCAGATGAAATGAATGTTTACAAACATCTGGCTGCAACAAATTTCTAGATTTGCACTTGTTTTCACAAGATTGTTGGAGATTTGGGTCTGATCCGGGCAAACTCAGGATCAGTCATCATGTGGCCAGTTATAAAACCATGGATGATCTATCATTTTTCTAAAAATAAAATAAATAAATAATAATCTCATTAATAAAATGTTTTTTGTAGTAACATTTACAATCAAAACCAGCTGTTATCAAGTCTGATCATTGTCAAAAATTGTTATATATTTTTACATTTAAATGTGCTAAATTACTCATATTTTTGAAGTGTGGGATTTTAATATTGCACAAACTGTTGCACACACAACAAAAATACTGAATAAAAATATAACTAGTATTGAAACAAATATATATAAATATAAAACATTTTTATAAATATAATATAAATATATAAAAATGAAACATTTTTTTATTTAAAAGGGTTAGTTCACCCCAAAATGAAAAATTACTCAATTAAATTATCTCATTAATTACTCACCCTCATGCCATTCTAGACCCCATAAGACTTTTGTTCATCTACGAAAGTCAAGTCAAGTCATCTTTATTTATATAGCGCTTTTTACAATGCAAATTGTGGCAAAGCAGCTTTACATTAATAAGAAAATGGTGTCATTGTGCAGCTTATTCTATATATTATTCATTCATTCCGTTGCAAATATCAGTAGTTATTAGTCTACTTAATTTAGGTATATCAGCACTGGAGAAGACAGTGACGTAATCGTCCGGCTCAGCTCAGTTTGTATACAACGGCGCCAATGCAGGCATATCAAAACACTGCTGAATATCAAGCAAGTGTCCCCAACTTAAGCAAGCCAAAGGCAACAGCGGCAAGGAACCAAAACTCCAACAAATGGAGAAAAAAACCTCGGGAGAAACCAGGCTTAGTAGGGGGGGCCAGTTCTCCTCTGGCCAACAGTGAACACTTGTCCGATACTCAGGCAGAGTTACAGGTCATTAAACCGATTTGGAATCGCAACAGTCAAAATATTTAATCTAGTTTAAGATCTGTTTGATCACGCCGGTATGGGACGGTTTGTTGGGATATGTGCCACTGGCTGATGAGTCGGTAAGGTCTTAACAAAGGATGAGCTAGTTAACACAGTCTCCGCCGACACCCCAGGGCCACATTGCTGCCGCACACAGGCACAGGTTCCCCGTCCGACCCGGACACGGCCCAGATCCAGCCAATCACGTTAATTGGTAAATCTCGGGATAAGCAGAGAGACAAAAAATTAGCGTAGACGCCATTCTTCTTCTGACGTACCGAGTACATCTGGTGTTATAGGAAGTGTTCCCGGTTCCGGCTGACCTGATCTATGCAGCCTAACGATCCTTTAACGGATATGAAGACAACAACTGATAGTGCGTCATATGTATGCCAGGTTAAATAGTTACGTTATTAGTCTAGATTTAAACTGACAGAGTGTATCTGCTTCCCGAACAATGCTAGGAAGATTCTTCCAGAGTTTAGGTGCCAAATAGGAAAAGGATCTACCGCCTGCGGTTGATTTTGATATTCTAGGTATTAACAACTGGCCAGAATTCTGAGATCGTAATAGACGCAAAGGACTATAATGCATTAAGAGCTCACTCAGATACTGGGGAGCTAAGCCATTTAGTGCTTTGTAAGTAATTAGCAAGATTTTAAAATCTATATGTTTAATAGGGAGCTAGTGCAGTTTTGACAGAATCGGGCTAATATGTTCATACTTCCTGGTTCTAGTAAGGACTCTAGCAGCAGCGTTTTGGACCAGCTGTAATTTGTTTATCACGCGAGCAGGGCAACCACCCAGTAGAGCGTTACAGTAATCTAATACCGAGGTCATAAATGCATGAACTAGCTGTTCCGCATTTGTCATTGAGAGCATTTGTCGTATTTTAGATATATTTTTAAGATGGAAGAATGCGGTTTTACATATGCTAGAAATGTGGCTTTCAAATGAAGATTGGTATTAAAGAGCACACCCAGGTTCCTAACTGACGAAGACGACTTAACAGAGCAGCCATCAAGTGTTAGATAGTATTCTAGGTTATTATGTGCTGAAATTTTTGGTCCAATAATTAGAACCTCTGTTTTTTCTGAATTTAGTAGTAGGAAATTACTAGTCATCCAATTTTTTATATCAGCTACGCATTCTGTTAATTTTGAGAATTGGTAGGTTTTGTCTGGGCGCGAGGAAATATAGAGCTGAGTATCATCAGCGTAACAGTGAAAACTAATGCCATGCTTCCTAATGACGTCTCCCAAGCGTAGCATGTACAGAGTGAAAAGCAACGATCCTAGAACTGAGCCTTGTGGTACTCCATATTTAACTTGTGATTGAAATGACATCCCTTCATTCACTACTACAAACTGATAACGGTCAGATAAGTATGATTTGAACTATGCCAATGCAATTCCACTAATTCCAGCATAATTTTCTAGTCTATTCAAAAGAATATTGTGGTCGATAGTGTCAAAAGCAGCACTGAGGTCTAGTAACACTAATAGAGAGATACAACCACGATCTGATGATAAGAGCAAATCATTTGTAACTCTAATGATAGCAGTCTCAGTACTATGGTACAGTCTAAATCCTGACTGGAAATCCTCACAGATACCATTTCTTCCCAAGTAGGAACACAGTTGAAATGATACTGCCTTTTCTAGTATTTTTGACAGAAAAGGTAGATTGGAGATCGGCCAGTAATTGACTAATTCTCTAGGATCAAGTTGCGTTTTTTTTTAATAAGAGGTTTGATAATAGCCTGCTTAAAATTTTTCGGTACGAAACCTAGTGATAAAGATTAATTAATGATCTTAAGAAGAGGATCTATGACCTCTGGAAGCATCTCTTTCAATAGCTTAGTCGGTTAAGGGTCTAACATACATGTTGATTTCGATGATTTAATAAGTTTAGACAATTCTTCCTTTCCTGTAGCAGCGAATGAATGGAATTTTTCCTCAGGGATACTACAATCCACTGTCTGATGTGATACTGTAATAGACAGTTGCATGGCTATAATTTTCTCTCTAATGTTGTCAACCTTGCAAGTAAAGAAGTTCATAAAGTCAATACTGCTGTGCTGTTTGGAAACATTAGAAGTTGAGGCTGTATTTCTCGTTAATTTAGCCACTGTATTAAATAAGTACTTAGGGTTGTGTTTATTTTATATATAAGCAGATCTAGTGGTTTTTACGGCCTTTCTGTACTCTATCATTTTCTCTCTCCATGAAATACGAAAAACTTCTAGTTTTGAATTCTTCCAGCTGCACTCCATTTTTCTGGCTGCTCTCTTAAGGGCCTGAGTGTGCTCGTTATACCATGGCGTTGGACTAATATCCTTAATCTTTTTTAAGTGCAAAAGAGTCTAGAGCGTTGGAAAAGAGAGCGTCAATAGTTTCTGTTGCAATATCGAGTTCTTCTAAGCTATCTGGTTTGCTAAGTTGATGAAATTGAACAGGAAGTATATTATTTATAAAGCAATTTTTAGTAGTAGAAGTGATGGTTCTAACATATTTGTGGCAGAGAGACCATTTTGCATCCTTGGTTAAATGTAGCACGCATGAGACTAGATAATGATCTGAGACGTCATCGCTCTGCTGCAGAATTTGAACGCCATCAATATCGATTCCATGTGACAATAATAGATCTAGAGTATTATTACGACAATGAGTTGGTCCTGACACGTGTTGTCTAACTGCAATAGAGCTTAGAATATCTGTTAATGCCAATTCCAAACTGTCTTTTTCATTATCTACATGTATATTAAAATCACCAACAATAAGGACTTTATCCACAGCCAGTACTTACTCCGATAGAAAATCAGCAGATTCTTTGATAAAATCTGTATGGTGTCCTGGTGGCCTGTATACAGTAGCCAGCACAAATTTCAAATGAGATTTGTTACTTACATTATATAACGTTACATAGAGCACCATCACTTCAAAAGAGATATATTTGAAAGACTTTTGAGTAATACTGAAGATATTACTATAGATTACAGCAACACCTCCTCCTTTACCTTTCCGACGAGGTTCATGTCGATAGTAGTAACCTTGAGGGCTAGACTCATTTAAAGTAATGTAATCGTCTGGTTTTAGCCAAGTTTCTGTCAAACACAGCACATCTAGATTATTTTCTGTGATAATATAATTTACAGTAAGTGCTTTTGAAGAAAGGGATCGAAAATTCAGCACCCCAAGCTTTATAATTTGTTTATCTTTATTATCTCTGTTTTCTACTTGTTGAACATCAATTAAATTATCACCCGTAAATGGGTTTGGAAGTTTTCTGTATTTATTAGTTCAGGGTACAGACACAGTCTCTATGTGATGATATCTAGGTGAAAGAGTCTCTATGTGTTGGGATTTATCTGACTTCTGTGACGTGACACAGCTAGCAGACGGTCGGTTTAGCCAGTCTGTCTGCTTCCTGACCTGGGGCCCAGTTAGTCAAGGTTGAGCTCTAAGACTATGTGCCATATTACTTGAGAGAAGAGCGGCACCACCCCAGGAGGGATGAATACCATCTCTTTTCAACAGGTCAGGTCTGCCCCAAAAACTTTTCCAATTGTCTACGAAACCTATATGTTCTGTGGACACCACTTAGACAGCCAGCCATTGAGTGATTATAGTCTGCTAATTATCTCATCACTCCTACGAGCAGGAAGGGGTCCAGAAAAAATTACAGTGTCTGACATTGTACGTGTGAGTTCACACACCTCTTTAATGTTAATTTTGGTGATCTCCAACTGGTGAAGTCGAACATCATTAGCGCCGACGTGAATAACAATCTTAGAGTATTTACTATTAGCATTAGCCAGCACTTTTTAATTTGCTTTGATGTCAGGCACTCTGGCTCCCGGCAAACATGTGACTATGGTGGCTGGTGTCTCTATTTTCATGTTCCGTGTAATAGAATCGCCAATAACTAAGGCACTTTCAACAGGATTCTCAGTGGGTGTGAGAACCTGTTTGATGTTCTAATCAGAACGGAAGAGTGGTGTTTTTTCCCACGACTAGGCCGCCTCACGGTCTGCTGCACGGGCTCTACAGCCGGAACCGAACAATGTTCGGAGTTCGCTAAGCTCTGCATCTCTACCATAGGCTCTGCACCTTCCTACCTCCACACACTGCTACAACGCTACGTCCCCACCAGATGCCTGCGATCACTAAAGGAGCGAAGGCTTGTGGTACCGTCACAGAGAGGCACAAAATCACTCTCCAGAACATTCTACTTCACTGCTCCCTGCTGGTGGAATGATCTCCCTACTTTCATCAGGAACGCAGAATCCCTGGCAATATTCAAGAGACAGCTGAAAACTCATCTCTTCCGTGAACACTTGATCCCCTCATAAAAAAAAATAAATAAATAAAAAAAACCCTTTCCTTCCCTTTTCCCTTCCTACTCTAGCTTATGGTACTGAGCAATGTATGAAACTTGTATTGTGAGCACTTCCTGTGTTATTTGCCAATTCATGAAGAATCGCTTGTTTGTTTTCTTCACTTGTAAGTCGCTTTGGATAAAAGCGTCTGCTAAATGACTAAATGTAAATGTAAGCTAGTCGCATCCAAAACAGTATCTGAAGCCCTTGCATTCTTACTATCCTCAATTAAAGTTCGGATGCGTGTCTCTAATTCTAAGATTTTCTCTGTCAGCCTGACTATTTCCCTACATTTATGACATGTGAATCCCTCATTGCTGACAGAGAAAGCTATACTATGCATGTGACAGGCAGTGCATGGAACAATGAAAGGAGAAGATGACATAGCTTACCGTGTTCGTAGACCGACCTGACTTACCAGTTGTTTGATGAACTTGTAGAAAAAGGAGAGCACGACAGAAATGACAGTGGGCACGGATAACACAAACTAGCGTAATGCTAACGCGTTGTGATAGTGATTTAGATTAAAAGATTAAAAACTAGCGATGTCAGATTAATGAGATAGGCAATATAAGACAATATCAGATATATAGTAAAGATAAAGTAGACAGCAAACAATGACAATAAATAGATTCAAAACAAAGCTATACGGAGCAACAGACTCAAACAATTCAGCAGCGAGGCAGACAGGAGCAGTCAAAGACAGTATTAGTATGGTGTTCCTAATAATCCTTTAGGTGAGTGTATATACACAGTGGGGCAAAAAAGTATTTAGTCAGCCACCAATTATGCAAGTTCTTCCACTTAAAAAGATGAGAGAGGCCTGTAATTTTCATCATAGGTACACTTCAACTATGAAAGACAGAATGAGAAAAAAAAAATCCAGAAAATCATATTGTTTGATTGTCTGAAGAATTTATTTACAAATGATGGTGGAAAATAAGTATTTGGTCACAAAGCAAGATTTCTGGCTTTTGCAGACCTGTAACTTCTTGTTCCAGACCTATAAACACATACGCAGTGAAATGTGAACACACATATATACATTCAATTCAATTCAATTCTAATTTATTTGTGTAGCGCTTTTCACGATACATATGGTTTCAAAGCAGCTTTGCAGAGAATGGATATCAACATTACAATTTAAAGAATGCAGTTAGCAAATAACATAATTTAGTTAATTAATTTACAATCAGAGTTAGCAGTTTAACCAAAGTTGGAAACAAAGAGCTCCTGGAAAATAAATTACATAAACAATTAGGATATAGAATTGGGCAATGTGCATGTTGATCTAGATGACTGCGTCTTCTGAAGTCCTCGCAGGAACTGGCGCCGTCTCTTCACAGGTGATCGGTTTATGGAGTATTTTATGATCTATAGTGTCGAATGCAGCACTGAGATCAAGTAACACTAGTATTGAGACATGGCCTTGGTCAGAAGCTTGAAGTAAGTCGTTTGTAATTTTAATGAGTGCAGTTTCTGTGCTATGATGAGACCTGAATCCTGACTGAAATTTTTCGTAGATAGCGTTTTTTTTTGCAAGAAGGAGCACAGTTGGGCCGACACCACTTTTTCTAATATGTTAGACATAAATGGAAGATTTGAAATGGGTCTGTAATTGGCCAGTACATTTGGATCTAATTGTGGTTTCTTAATGAGACGCTTAATAACTGCTAGCTTGAACGGTCGTGGGACGTGTCCTAGGGATAAGGATGAGTTGATAATATTGAGAAGAGGTTCTTCTGCTACAGGTAACAGTTCTTTCAGTAGTTTAGTGCAGTGGTTCCCAAAGAGGGGGTGATGATTTCTATTTTTTTTTAAAAAGTGGAAAAAATATATAGGCCCTATATATTTTTGTTGCAATTAATTTAATTCAATACTTATTAAATGGTGTTTGCAGAAAAGTCTGATAAAAAAAATATATATAATGTATATTAGCATGAGCACGCGTCCGTGCGTGCGTGCGTGCGTGTGCCGCTCAAACCCAACATAGTTGCACAGTTACTTTCCGATAGAGAACAGGTGGATATCGAGCGGCTCATGCAGAATTGTAACACTGATGTTTCACGTAGAACAATAAAATAGAACTTTGTGTGCTTTGAGACTGGGCATAAAATCGATTTGCTGTACATTTCACGCGGGGGGGGGGGGGGGGGGGACATTTTTAAAGTCATTTTTAAAGTCATCACTGCTAAACTGCAATGAAATGTTTTGTTCAGGTGATGTCTGTTTATTTGTTAATCTAGCTACTGTACTAAACAAGGACTGTGGATTGCTTTGGTTATTTTCTATAAGTTTGCGGAGATGCTCGGCCCTGGCTGCTTTTAGAGTCTTTCTATGGCGGGTTGAACTGTCTTTCCACGCGATTGTAAAAAACTTCTAAACGGCTTTGTCTCCATTTGCGTTCTAGATTACGAGTTTCTCTTTTCATTGTGTGAGTAATACTGTTGTACCATGGTACAGTATTTTTGTCTCTAACCTTTTTTAATCTCATCGGTCCAACAGTATCTAATGTACTATTGAAAATGGTGCACATGCTGCTAGTCATTTTCTCGAGATCATTTGCGTGTTCAGGTACGATGAGCAGCTGAGACAGATCAGGTAGGTTATTTGTGAATTTACCTATAGTTGTCGGGAGAATTGTTCTGCTTAGTCGATATCGCGGCGCAATCTGACAAATATCATCAGTATGCAGTACGCAAGTTAAAAGATAGTGATCAGAGACATCATCACTTTGTGGTAGAATTTCTATATCAGTAGGATTTATTCCATGTGATATAATTAAATCTAGAGTATGATTAAGACGGTGAGCGGGTCCAGTGACGTTTTGTTTGGCCCCAAAGGAGTTTAGTAAATTTGTAAATAACTAAAGCGATAACTGCCTTAGGTGTGAACGATGAGTTGTGTAATATACATACATATATATATTAAGCTAGAAATCATGTCAACATGCACAAAGAACATTCTGACCTCTTTTGTGTTGTTTTGCAGCCGCTGTGCTCGGCTCATCTGATCTGGACTGCACACAGTGTTATTTGGCCACGTTTTCCACCGCATCAGCGTTTAGCCATGAAGCTGAACTGAGAAAACCGCCATCCCCTCGACCGTGTAGACTCACACCAAGGGCCAGGATGTCACACAGTAACAGTAGCAGCTGTCTGTTTCCTCCGCAGCTAACAAGCCCCTCTACACCCTTTCATTCTGTCTGCTTTTGTTGCTAGTTTTCCCACCGAGACAAATTCTCATTTCTCTCCCGCCCAGTATCTTCCAAAGGCATCAGTGTTCGTGGCGTTTTCATTTTGTCAGATCTTGTTGGGTCTCAAAACAGGAAATTTGTTTTGCAAATGGCAGTCATATTAAAGGGTTGTTTGATTCTGCGTGAGTCGACTTGCAAAACAATGGCTAAAGAAGAACTGCAGACAAACTATGAGAATGTCACGCCAGGCCTGTTTTAGGTTTGGGGGAAATTCGCCCCTTTGAAGTTGCATTTCTGTCTGATCTAGATGATGAATGAAATATATCATAGGAAGAAAACGGACGATCAAAAACTCTCGGAAACTCTCTCAAAGTCTTTGCCGTCACGCCATCAGAGAGACATTGATCAAAGTCACCAGTTGTTCAGGTGAGATCAGCAGAGACTGGAGATGGTGTTGCCTGGACCTGTAGTTAAAGAACTAGGCATCAAACATCAAAGGTTGTTATACAATGACAGTTCATAGTTACCACACTGATTATCTCCACTACAAACACTACAAAACCACCATAGAGGTTTTGTAGTGTTTACCAGTATTACCTGTGAACTATATTGCGAGTTTTCTGAAGTCATATGTTAGCTTTATTTGAAGAATAAATTCAATTTAAGTTAAGTAATTCACTGAAAACATTCCTCAAAGTCAAAGTACAGTTTTTTTTTTTTTTTTTAATTGAACAGTTTTTCAATTTTCAATTTTGTAGGCCTACATACTTAATGCGTTTCTTGTTAGTGCATGTGCACTATGAAAATCCTGTATTTTTGTGTCTAATTTTCCATTTAAAAATCTTGAGATTAGATAAATTTGTAACACTTCACAATAAGGTCTCATTTTGCATTAACAAACATAAATTAACATGACCAATATATTGTTACAGCATTTGATAAGATTAGATTTTACTTGAGAAGAAACTCTGCATTACTGTCTGACTGTATTAGCATATTTTTTCTGTATGTTGACCTGTCCACATAATGTTCCTTACTGTTTGTCTGTCTCAGCTTGTATGCTACTAGTGTTGTCTCGTCCTTGTTATATCTACACTGGAAAGCGTCCTTGAGCTCTGGAAAGGCGCTATATAAATAAAACTTATTATTATTATTATATTATATTATATATACAATTTTATATAGATGTTATTTGTATGTTTATTTGTCTGCAACTTAGGTGAACATAAGAGACTTCTTCCAAAAATATTTAAAAAAAAATTTAATAAATCACACCAATCCCAAACTTTTGAATGGTAGTATATACTGTATATAAAAATCTGCCGGTACATCAAAGAAAAATACATTATTTATACATAATATTTTATACAAGGATGCTTTAGAACTAAATTTACTTTGTTTCAAAGACAATTTAGATAATTTAACTTAAAAAGTATAAAAAAGTATGTCTGCGTCATTAAACCAGATGTGTTATTAAAGTAGTTGACAACAAACTATTAACATTTTAACTAACTTAAGTCCAAGAGACCTTAATGTGTTCCAATCTGTCATTTTAGGTTTCAGAAGGATGTCCCCAGTACAGTCGTTATGCTCCCTTGATACGCACTGAAGCACTATGCTTTCCCAACAGTCAAAGCAGCGTTACGTCATTAAAGTTCCGAGTCGTAGGAAGACCCCGAGTGTTTAGGGTGCCATTTGGGACAGGGTAAGAGAGTAAACGGACCATAGATGAAGATGCTTGTGTCAGGCAGAGTGTCTGTTGTGGCAACATTGAGAGTGCAATGTGTACTTGTGTTATAACAGAACACAAAGATGAACGAAGTTAAGATTCCGTAGCTGAAATAGTCAGCATATACTTTGTTTCAAGCTGTTTGTATATTAATTCTCATGGCACTGATGGGTTTTTTTTTTTTTTTCATTCAAACAAAAATTATCTTAAGAATTTCTATTGCTTAAAAGCCTCCGTTGAGACCTTTAAACTAGTATTAATTAAAATAATAACGTTAAAGAAAGCATCCTGAGTGGAAATATTTACCAAGTGATCAACCCACATTTATTTCCTTAAAGTTTCACACTCCAGAGAATCAGCAGCTCAGGAAATCTTTAGGCCACAGAATTTTAGGAGAAACTTTCACACTTCCAGAAGCTGAAGAAGTGGGCGAAAAAGTAAAAGATTAGAGGAAGAAATAATTAAAGATTGGCAAGAGATGTGTGCGATATTGAAGATTGGTGATGTGTAAGGACTGGTGTTACTGGGAACATGGAAGCAGAAAAGTGGAGAGGACGAGATTCCAGACAGAGAAAAGTGAATAAAATGGAGAGTAAGGATTTATCTGAAGGCTTAGTGTGTGGACGGATAATACAGTTATGGAGGAAAAGAATAGAGAGCAGGTGGGTGGATTAATGGAAACTGACAGAAAAAATGAAGGTGGAAAAATCTGAAGCTCATGTAATTAGAGATATTGGGTTCCATGGAAAGTCAACAAACACAGCTGCCATGAAGGTAGACGGTGACAAGGGAAAAACCTCAACTTGCCAAAATTTCTGCTCACTGCAGCTTATTCTGCCCATGACAACTTAAGAAATGTAAAGTGATCAATGATCATTTTTGTTCTCACATGTAATTAAGGGACTTTACTTTGATAACTAACCAGCATGAATTCCCTGCGTTTCGAGGCCATAGCCATGACCTTTTACAGATAGCAGAAGAAAATTGTGATTAATTCTTTCTCAAAAATAATCATTGCATCAGTCTGGTATCCTTTAAACATGACTTCAATTCCAGGTGGACTTACTGATTCAAACAACCAGTGAGCACATTTACATGCACAATGATACGCTGATAACTCACAAAAATCAGCTTATTGAATTAACCTGTTGTCACAGACATGCAAACCAATAAATTGGCAATGCAAGTAGACCATGTTATTCCCCAGTAGTGAATACCCGTTTGTGAATCTGACAAGGAGTATTCCATATGTTATGTCAGGTGTATAACAACCCATGAGTATTGCAAAATGTCAGCGGGAAACTTCTCATTCCTTCTCTTCTCTTTCTACAGAATTCTCTTTTCATGCAGTAACGGATACAGCATTTTGATTGTACCCCTTCTGCACACGAGCACATTTTTATATTTTCTTGGGTCAAGAAAGAGTTGGAGTTGGTGATGCATTTTCTCACCCCTTACAGCGAAATGCTTGCTCTGTCTGGATGTGCTTAAATCCACAGCAAGGACGCTTTCATGTCACACATCACAAATGCGTACTTCAATAAGCCCACAGAATGCAGGGTAAGGGGCAACAAACTAGCTGTGTCAATCAGTTTATGCTTACCGTTTATTACCTTGAACGGGTTACCACACAAATTATCAGCTTTTAAAGCATAATTCTGTAAAGAATGTGCATGTAAACTACAAGTTCATGTAATTTTTTTGTGTGCAATATGCATCAGATGATCAGTAAATGGACTGATGACATTCCGTATGATGCTGAGATGAGCTTTAGATAAAGATCAGTGGCTTTCAAATTGATTTGTAGTACAAATCTCCTTCAGTACTGTAGTCTAGACACTGCATATGCTACTAATTTTTTGAAAGAAAGTAGTATTTGGAATGTGCACAGAATGCAAAAATTTAATCTTTGTTCCTTATTTGTCCAATATGTTTAGTCCATATTGTATAAGTCCATAAGATTCTAATCTTCCCTCGATTTTTTAATGCATGTGCAGTATGTGCAGCACACTACAAACTTGAAATGTTTATCACTTTGTATTGCCTTCTATTTCACATACTGAGTAGAAAGTATACAATATATTCAGTATATGTAATAGTCAAGTAAAGTCAAGTCACCTTTATTTATATAGCGCTTTTTACAATGCAAATTGTGGCAAAGCAGCTTTATATTAATAATTGGCAAATAATTTTTGGCTGCACAGCAGCTCCCAAAGAAAATGGTGTCATTGTCCAGCTTATTCTATATATTATTGATTCATTCCATTGCAAAGATCAGTAGTTATTAGTCTAGTTAATTTAGGTATAGCAGCACTACAGAAAACAGTGACGTAATCGTCCGGCTCAGCTCAGTTCGCATACAACGGCGCCAATGCAGGCATATCAAAAACACTGCTGAATATCAAGCAAGTGTCCCCAACTTAAGCAAGCCAAAGGAACCAAAACTCCAACAAATGGAGAAAAAAACCTCGGGAGAAACCACGCTTAGTCGGGGGGCCAGTTCTCCTCTGAAGAGAATTACAGGTCATTAAACCGATTTGGAATCGCAACAGTCAAAATATTTTATCCAGTTCCATCTAGTTTAAGATCTTTTAATCATGCCGGTGTGAACGGTTTGTTGGGGATATGTGCCATTGGCTGATGAGTCGGTAAGGCCCTCACAGGGTTGAGTTAGTTCACACAGTCTCCGCTGACACCCCAGGGCCACATTGCTGCCGCACACAGGCGCAGGCTCCCCATCTGACCCGGACACAGCCTGGATCCAGCCAATCACATTAATTCGTAAACCTCTGGATAAGCAGAGAGACAAAAATTAGCATAGAAGCCATTATTCTTCTGATGTAACGAGTACATCCGGTGTTATAGGAAGTGTTTCAACTGACCTGATCTATGCAGCCTAACAATCCTTTAACGGATATGAAGACAAAAATTAATAATGCATCATGTGTATGCCAGGTTAAATAGATACATTTTAGTCTAGATTTAAACTGACAGAGTGTGTCTGGTTCCCAAACAATGCTAGGAAGATCATTCCAGAGTGTAGGTGCCAAATAGGAAAAGGATCGCCTGTGGTTGATTTTGATATTCTAGGTATTAACAACTGGCCAGAATTCTGAGATCGTAATAGACGCGAAGGGCTATAATGCATTAAGAGCTCACTCAGGTACTGGGGAGCTAAGCCATTTAGTGCTTTGTAAGTATTGTAAGATTTTGTAAGATTTTAACATCTATATGTTGTTTAATAGGGAGCCAGTGCAGTTTTGACAGAACCGGGCTAATATGGTCATACTTCCTGGTTCTAGTAAGGACTCTATCAGCTGCGTTTTGGACCAGCTGTAATTTGTTTATCACGCAAGCAGGACAACCACCCAGTAGAGCGTTACAGTAATCTAGTCTCGAGTTCATAAATGCATGAACTAGCTGTTCCGGATTTGTCATTGAGAGCATATGTTGTAATTTCGATATATTTTTAAGATGGAAGAATGCAGTTTTACACATGCTAGAAATGTGGCTTTCAAATGAAAGATTGGTATCAAAGAGCACACCCAGGTTCCTAACTGACGAAGACGACTTAACAGAGCAGCCATCAAGTGTTAGACAGTATTCTAGCTTATTATAACCAGAAGTTTTTGGTCCAATAATTAGAATCTCTGTTTTTCTGAATTTAGAAGTAGGAAATTACTAGTCATCCAATTTTTTATATCAGCTACGCATTCTGTTAATTTTGAGAACTGGTAACTGGTTTCGTCTGGGCATGAGGAAATATAGAGCTGAGTATCATCAGCGTAACAGTGAAAACTAATGCCATGCTTCCTAATGACATCTCCCAAGGGTAGCATGTACAGAGTGAAAAGCAACGGTCCTAGTACTGAGCCTTGTGGTAGGCTCAGTACTAGGACTTTTTACTACTACAAACTGATAACGATCAGATAAGTATGATTTGAACCATACCAATGCAATTCCACTAATGCCAACATAATTTTCTAGTCTATTCAAAAGAATATTGTGGTCGATAGTGTCAAAAGCAGCACTGAGGTCTAGTAACACTAATAGAGAGATACAACCACGATCTGACGATAAGAGCAAATCATTTGTAACTCTAATGAGAGCAGTCTCAGTACTATGGTACGGTCTAAATCCTGACTGGAAATCCTCACAGAGACCATTTCTTTCCAAGTAGGAACACAGTTTCGATGATATTGCCTTTTCTAGTATTTTTGACAGAAAAGGTAGATTGGAGATCAGTCTGTAATTGACTAATTCTCTAGGATCAAGTTGTGTTATTTTTAATAAGAGGTTTGATAATAGCCAGCTTAATATTTTTTGGTACATAACCTAGTGATGAAGATGAATTAATGATCTTAAGAAGAGGATCTATGACCTCTGGAAGCATCTCTTTCAATAGCTTAGTCGGTACAGGGTCTAACATACATGTTGTTGATTTCGATGATTAAGCAAGTTTAGACAATTATTCATTCCTATAGCAGCGAATGAATGGAATTTCATGTATAAAATTTCATTTTATGTGATATTGTAGTAAACAGTTGCATGGCTATAATTTTCTCTCTAATGTTGTCAATCTTGCAAGTAAAGAAGTTCATAAAGTCATTACTACTGTGCTGTTTGGAAACATCAGAAGGTGAGGCTGTATTTCTCATTAATCTTTAGTGGTAGAAGTGATGGTTCTACCATATTTGTGGCAGAGAGACCGTTTTGCAGCCTTGGTTAAATGTAGTACGCATGAGACTAGATAATGATCTGAGACGTCATCGCTCTGCTGCAGAATTTCAACGGCATCAATACACTTATATTCCATAGCCTTTGCATGCAATACCTACCAAAGTGTGCAAACTGCATACTAATTAACAGAATTTTAGTTAAAAGTTTACAGTATATAATCTATTAGACACTGTTCTATTGAAATGAGGAGTCAGCGGGATGGGATCCAAATGCAGCTTTATTACAAACATGGTCAGAACAGGCAAAGGTCAAACAGTGGCAAACAGGTATAAAGGAGGATAGGCAGAATCGTAGTAAATACTCAGGCGAATAGATCGAGGCAGGTGGCAGGCAAACAACAGTAAATCCAACAAGGTAGGCAGCGAACAATCAATAACCGGAACAGATAGGCAGGAAACAAGACCAGGAAAACAAGACACAGGGAAAACGCTCAGAATTGTCAGTGCTAAGCAAATCAAGACTTCGCGGGGAGTTATGTGTGAATGGTGTTTATATGTGGTGTGTGTGATGAGGTGCAACTGGTGAGGTAATGGGTGAATGGGTGATGAGGTGCAGCTGGTGCAGTAATCATTGACTGGGAACGGGGCTTATGGGAAATGTAGACCTGTATGAGTGAATGAGAGTGAGTGAAAAGTAGTCCATGGTGAAGTGCCCTCTAGTGGAGATCACGGCACTTCACCTGACAATCGTGACAACTATAACCTACTATACATTTACTATACAATATGTATTACACAGTATGCCAATTTTTCATAGCCTTTGCATGCAAGGAATACCTAAATATGTCAAAATGTGAACTGTATACTACAATACAATGTGCTTATCTTGACCTTCCATCTCCTGTGTGATAGTGTATTTTATTTATATTTGCATATTGCATTCTGCTGTAGATACTAATGTAAAATAAACAGCAGGCAGAATATAATACAGTTCTGTTCCAAGTTTACAAACTCCTTGCAGAATCTGCAAAATGTTATTAATTTTTACAAAATAAGAGGCATCAAAAGTTTATATATCCTTGATTTGTAATACTGTGTGTTGTTACCTGGATGATCCACAACTGTTTTGATGTTTTGTTTGGAGCCCCTTAAAGGAACGTGAGGGAGGAAAAAAATTGGGATGGGAGGAATTAAAAAAAAAAAAATCTTTTGTGTTCCCATGCAAAGATATTATCATTCCCTTGCAAAAATCTGCTGTGAACTTGGACAAAACCTTCCTGTTTAATGTCCCTCTGGCTGGCAGTAGTGTTTCAGTCAACTCCATGCATTAATACACACAAATGATGCACGGCTCATTTAGAGTTGAACTTGTTTGACTCAAATATAAGATAATGCGGTCAGTGCTTAAGGAGTTCTGTAAAGTTGGCAATATATTTACAAATGTGATCTTCCCAGATCAATAACTCATGAACTAAACGTTGTTAAAACACGAATGCAGCCATTTCCAATCATAGTAACCTAGACAACGAGCTACAAAAACTCAATTTTCCTAAAAAGTGCTGTATAATATACACTGCCCAAAAAAATAAAGTGAACACATAAACACAATATAACTCAAAATCAATCACACTTCTGTGAAATAAAACTGTCCACTTAGGAAGCAACACTGATTGACAATCAATTTCACTGTTGTGCAAATGGAATAGACAACAGGTGGAAATTATGGGCAATAAGCAAGACACCCCCGATAAAGGAGTGGTTCTGCAGGTGGTGAACACAGACCAATTCTCAGTTCCTATGCTTCCTGGCTGATATTTTGGTCACTTTTGAATGCTTGGGGTGGTTTCACTCTAGTGGTAGCATGAGACAGAGTCTACAACCCACACAAGTGGCTCAGGTAGTGCAGCTCATCCAGGATGGCACAACAATGCGAGCTGTGGCAAGAAGGTTTGCTGTGTCTGTCAGTGTAGTGTCCAGAGCATGCAAGTGCTACCAGGAGACAGGCCAGTACATCAGGAGATGTGGAGGAGGCCGTAGGAGGGCAACAACCCAGCAGCAGGACCACTACCTCCGCCTTTGTGCAAGGAGAAGCAGGAGGAGCACTGCCAGAGCCCTGCAAAATGACCTCCAGGATGCCACAAATGTGCATGTGTCTGCTCAAACATTCAGAAACCGACTCCATGAGGATGGTATGAGGGCCTGACGCCCACATGTGGGGGTTGTGCTTACATCCAAACACCATGCAGGACGTTTTGCATTTGTGAGAGAACACCAAGATTGGCAAACTCGCCACTGGCGCCCTGTGCTCTTCACAGATGAAAGCAGGTTCACACTGAGCACATGTGACAGACGTGACAGAGTCTGGTGACGCCGTGGAGAACGTTCTGCTGCCTGCAACATCCTCCAGCATGACGGTTTGTCGGTGGGTCAGTAATGGTGTGGGGTGGCATTTCTTTGGGAGGGCCGCACAGCCCTCCATGTGCTCACCAGAGGTAGCCTGACTGCCATTAGGTTCCGAGATGAGATCCCACACAAACACACACAATTCTCATCTTTGGATGTAAATACTGCAACACGCACGTTATGCTCCACTTTATCTTCTTCCCTAGACAGTATCTGTCCTCTGTCATCCAGACCAGCACAAGCAACTCCCTCCAACCCCTGGATATCTGATGCGCTTCGTGATGACCGGACCAAACTCAGGGCAGCAGAAAGGAAATGGCCCAAATCACAAGACCCATCTGACCTAGGTTTGTACCAAGATCTGCTATCATCTTTTTCTGGTGGAGTCCATGCAGCTAAGTTCTCATACTTCCACGAAAAGATCAACGGCGCTACAAACACACGCTCACTCTTCAAGACATTCAACGCACTCCTCTGTTCCCCTCCACCACCACCCACCGCATCTTTAACTGCAGATCAATTTGTCAATTTCTTCACCGACAAGACATCTGCCATCAGTAGCCAGTTCTCTGCACCACCCACACAGGAACTCATCCCGTCCTCATCCACTAATCTTCTCTCTTCCTTCTCCCTTCTCACGGAGGCGGAAGTATCAAAACGTCTCCTCTCCACTCATCCCACCACCTGCCCTCTAGACCCCATCCCCTCACACCTTCTACAAGCCATCTCTCCCACTCTTTTACCAGCACTTACAAACATTATTAACTCATCTCTCCACACAGGAACTTTTCCTACCACATTCAAACAGGCTCGAGTAACCCCACTGCTAAACACATCACTCGTGGAAAACTACAGACCTGTCTCTCTCCTACCATTCATATCAAAAACACTTGAACGAGTGTTCACTTGTGTTCAACCAGGTCTCATCCTTCCTCACACAGAACAACCATCTGGACGTCAACCAATCTGTTTTCAAGAGCGGCCATTCCACAGAGACTGCGCTACTGTCTGTCATGGAATCCCTGCGAATTGCAAAGGCTGGTTCCAAATCATCTGTTCTCATTCTGCTGGATCTATCTGCTGCCTTTGACACCGTAAACCATCAAATTCTTCTGTCCTCCCTCTCATCACTGGGTGTCTCAGGTACTGCACTTCAGTGGTTTGAGTCCTATCTCACAGGTAGGTCTTTCAGAGTTGCCTGGGGAGGGGAGGTATCCAAACCTCATGAACTGATCACTGGGGTTCCTCAGGGTTCAGTTCTTGGTCCCCTCCTATTCTCCATTTATACTACATCACTGGGTCCCATCATACAGGCACATGGTTTCTCCGACCACTGCTATGCTGATGACACACAACTCTACCTGTCCTTCCAACCAGATGATTCCACAGTAGCTGCACGGATCTCAAACTGTCTGGCGGACATCTCGACGTGGATGGAAGAACACCACCTGCAGCTCAACCTGGCAAAGACTGAGCTTTTAGTCTTCCCTGCCACTCCTACTCTACAACACGACATCAACATACAGCTTGGTACAACCACTATTACCCCATCAAAGTCAGCCAGAAATCTTGGAGTTATTTTTGATGACCAACTGACCTTCAGAGACCACATCTTAAAGACGGCGCGGTCATGCAGATTTGCACTTTGCAACATCAGGAAAATCCGTCCCTTCCTGACTGAGCACGCAACACAACTGCTTGTCCAGGCCCTGGTCATTTCAAGGCTTGATTACTGCAATGCTCTTCTGGCTGGACTGCAGTCAAGTGCAATCAAACCTCTTCAAATGATCCAGAACGCTGCTGCACGTCTTGTCTTCAACGAGCCTAAGAGAGCCCATGTCACGCCCCTCTTCATCTCTCTGCACTGGCTACCCCTTGCTGCTCGCATCAAGTTCAAAGCGCTGATGCTTGCTTACAGATCCACCACAGGCTCTGCACCTTCCTACCTCCACACACTGCTACAACGCTACGTCCCCACCAGAAGCCTGCGATCACTAAAGGAGCGAAGGCTTGTGGTACCGTCACAGAGAGCCACAAAATCACTCTCCAGAACATTCTCCTTCACTGCTCCCTGCTGGTGGAATGATCTCCCTACTTTCATCAGGAACGCAGAATCCCTGGCAATATTCAAGGGACAGCTGAAAACTCTTCTCTTCCGAGAAAACTTGATCCCCTCATAAAAAAAACAAAAAAAAACTTTCCTTCCCTTTTCCCTTCCTACTCTAGCTTATGGTACTGAGCAATGTATGAAACTTGTATTGTGAGCACTTCCTGTGTTATTTGCCAATTCATGAAGAATCGCTTGTTTGTTTTCCTCACTTGTAAGTCGCTTTGGATAAAAGCGTCTGCTAAATGACTAAATGTAAATGTAAATGAGATCCTCAGACCCCTTGTGAGACCATATTCTGGTGTGGTTGGCCCTGGGTTCCTCCTAATGCAAGACAATGCTAGAGCTCATGTGGCTGGAGTGTGTCAGTAGTTCCTGCAAGAGGAAGGCATTGATGCTATGGACTGGCCCGCCCGTTCCCCAGACCTGAATCCAATTAAGTGTAACCCCCTTGAGTTGTAAAGTTGTTGTTTTTTTTGTCTTTTTTTTTGTCATAGTGAACTTGTTTTTTTTGCTCTTTTTTTGTGTTTCACATATGCAATACCTGTGTATTTGTCGCAATATTACGGCTAGACTCAGTGGGTGCAGGCTTCAGTTTGAAGTTTTCCATTCAAACTCCATCAAGGACCGAATAAAACTACTGTCATGTGGTTTGATGGCCGTCACCTTCCTCTGCACCACCCTCTTGGTCCTCTTTCTCTCTTGGACTCCCTGTCTGGCAGTACACTTCTTCTGTCTGGCATTTCCATCATCAGGGTTGACAAGGAACCTTTTATCAATATCATACCAGTCAATTAATATACTTTTCATTTTTGGGTGAACTAACCTTTTAAAACATTGTATTAAAATGGCTAATACTTACAGAAAACTCATTCCCAGGCAGCAAAGATAACCGTCTCACACTGTAGAGCTGTAAGAAATCAAAATACATTATGTGTTGCTTGTTGAGGTCATATAAGCTACACATCACTGTATTTCATACACTCCAACAACACATCTATAATAAAAAATGATAAGCTTCTGCTTCTAAAAATTCTAACTTACTTTTTTTGGCATGCATCGGTCTTTGTTAAGTAATAGATAATTATTAACTATGATAACGGTAATTTAAACCTTTGTTCATATTTTTAATTAATCAATATTTGTCATTACAATCACACTGGTTATTCCGTCTAAGTTAAATCAAACGAATTAAAATGCTAAACTGGTACCAATAGCCAATCTCTCTGAGCCCAAATCACCCGTTTACATTGCAAAGGAAAGTATATTAGCCTTGTTTTCACGTATTTTTGTGTCTAAACGACTTGTTCAAACAGGGAAAGTTTTGAACGCGACCGCGGCAGCCGTCATCTGGGAAACTGACTGCAAATGTTTTTAGGTGTTTGAGAACAGTCAATGTTCGTCTATTATAATACAGTTTATATCAGTTTTTGCTTACAGGCTCGGATTGAACATTATGGAAAGAATCCCCAGAGAGATTGTTATCATATGATCCTTCAAACCTAACGTTACAGACTCCATTAGCAAACGCAGTAAATTTACTTCGCAGACCATCGTAAAAAAAATATATTCAAACTCGACAGAAACAAAATAAAACTCACACAAACCATCTTGAATGAATCTTTTCACCTTTTTAACAATCACCAGGTCTGGTTTGGTCGAAATAAATGAGTAATTCACCGAGTTTTGATTGAAATGGAAAATGTCGGAACAAGCGGGAAACAGTGAATAGCACCTAAGTTTACTTCCACTGTCATTTCACACTAGAAGCTACGTACACTATAGTGTAAAATACTAAAACCTAATTATAAAATTTAAAATTAACTTACCAAACTTCCAGATATCCACCGAGTGAAACGTCCAGCTATCCGTGAGTGAGCTGCTGCAGTTGTGCTCTGACGTCAGTGAGAGGGCGCTGTTTACAGCAATGCTGAATTATTACATGGCATATCACAGCCAAGTTACAGCTAGGTTACAGCAACACTAAAATGTACTGTAAAATGTTCCCGCTCAAACAAAATTACCCAGAATGCAATGCAGATTACAGTTTTGTACTATTATAAAAATACAGAATTGTACTGTTGGTTTTTACAGTAATGTGCTGCTAAATCTACAGCGACATTTAACAGTACAGCCAAACAACATTTCCATCTACCAGACAACATCGAAGGCAGGAATTCTGTGGATCTGCATGAGATAAACTTACTCAATCATCTCTTTTACATTGCAATAAATTAAGACAATGCCTTATTAAGGGGTTCTGGCAGAACTCACAAAAAACTCTGTGTTCGCATTCAGCCGTGTGCTGCTCAGTAGAAGGACAGACAAATGAATGTCCTTCAGCCCGTAATTACAGGCATCAGAACAGCATGTCCTCTACAACAGAAACACATAAACAGTCAGTATGCATCAGAGAATATGACGTCCTGATCCTTTGGTCTCACTGGATATTGATGAGATGAGTTACTCTTCTGGGAGAACAAGTTTCTTAAAAAACTGCTTGAAATTAAATCCCTCTTATTCAGTGTTCATTCGTTGTCTCCATGTCATGAGTCATTGCATATCAAATCAATACATTTCAATCCGTCTGATCGATTTTCCTCTTGAACCAGGTTCATACATCTAGGTTTATAATATGGATGAAGTTTGTAGGTGACTGAATCAATTTTAAGTGTCTGGCGTGATGTCATGGTTCAATAGTACATAAAGAGCCTTGTGTATCATATATCAGGAGTGTAAATCACTGTGTCCAGTGCATGTCAGTGGTTTCTATCCATAAACCTTCATTCAGTCAAATGATCTGTGAGGTATAAAACCTTGTTTCCGGCACAAAAATAAAAAAGTTAATTCCAACAATCTCACAATTGTGACCTTTTTTCTCACAATTGGGAGTTTATATCTCATAATTCAGAGGGAAAAAATGTCAAAGTTGTGAGAAATAAATCCACAATTGCAAGAAACAAAAGTATTGTGAATTAGAATTGTGGGAAGTGCAAAAAAAAAGTTGTGTTGAGTCGGAATTACCTTTTTAAATTTTTTTGTTCTATGGCAGAAACAAGCTTCTATAAATGAGGAACTATATTGTCTAATCTCAGCTGAACTAAATATTTACATTAAAAAAACTATTCTATTTTGTATTTTTACATTGACAAAATAATGTTCTATATTTAATAATTCTAAATATAAATCTCATCAAGTTAGTCTTTTATTTTATTACAAAATAATTTAAGCATTATATTTTAATCAATGCATTTTATTTGTGAATTGATGTTCAGTTCTTTTTAATATTCAAATTATTTTTGGATCATCAGCCATCAACCTTTGTTAACACTGTCACAGACAAAATGTATCTTTAATTTCACCGAGCTGATTGCAGTCACAGTCATCATGTTTTCAGGCCATTTCAAGTTTATTTTTACGTGACATGGCTGAGCTGTTTACTTACTTTTTAATTAGTCTTCCCATTAATGCCATGCTTTTGTTCATTCAGACTGATTTGCGAATGTGGAACGAGTCAAGTCACCTTTACTTATATAGCGCTTTTTACAATGCAAATTGTGGCAAAGCAGCTTTGCGTTAATAATTGGCAAATAATTTTGGATGCACAGCAGCTCCCAAAGAAAATGGTGTCATTGTCCATCTTATTCTATATATTATTGATTCATTCCGTTGCAAAGATCAATAGTTATTAGTCTAGTTAATTTATGTATATCAGCACTGCAGAAAACAGTGATGTAATCGTCCGGCTCAGCTCAGCTCAGTTCGGCCCAGCTCAATTCAACGGCGCCAATGCAGGCATATCAAAAACACTGATGAATATCAAGCAACCCAGCCAACACACCCATGTGGGACCCAGGTGGGTCTGATGTGGGTTGCCTAAGTGGGGCCCAGAGAGTTTTGTCCTTGGTTTCCATGTAGACCCCACATGGGTTAGCCCCGATGAAATGAACACTGCGCAGTGTGCACACTACAGGCTGTTAAATGTAACCCTGAATCAGTGTTGGAGTTAATGAGATAATGAAGTGATTGAGTGATGACTGAACATTAATGATGGACACCTGCTGTTAACAAGCCAAATCAATGAAGAAAAGATGAACAATAAGAACAGAAACTACAGCTTCAGCCACAGTCTTAGATGAAATCAACTGAAGATTAAAGACATTCAATTTTTGAAGATCTGATTAATCAACTCCACAAACAGCATTACCAGCTTCACTTATTACTGACCAGACTGACTTTATTTTCACATGTTTACAGAAGCTCTTATACTGAGAATAAACAGAGGTTTAGATGTTTTATTGTTCAAGAAAAATAATATAAAATAAAAAATGACACCACCATCATGGAGATCAGTATTTGCTTAAGATGTGCTCTTCATCTAAGTTGTGCTATTCAAATGAAACACACATATCTGTATGCATGTCAAATCAATTGTTCACGTCCATCCATGGAATTTGTAAGCACAAATAATGTGAATCACTTTGGTTTCTCAAAATCAATAAAGATTTAGTTCAACAATTT
The DNA here is from genome assembly GCA_037194245.1 of Opsariichthys bidens. Lineage (NCBI taxonomy): Eukaryota > Metazoa > Chordata > Actinopteri > Cypriniformes > Xenocyprididae > Opsariichthys > Opsariichthys bidens. The sequence goes on from CM074314.1 coordinate 592,257, forward strand.
TCTGTTCTTTGTCTTCCAACCAAATCAGTTTGTTTCTCCTCAAAAAAATATATATGATGGAAAACAGTTGAAGAAAGTTCAATCATATCATGTGGATATGTAGTAGAGGGGAAAAAAATAGGTCCTTAAAATGATCTGGGAACTAATTACTCAGTTTCATTCAACGAGAAGGAGGAAAAAAATATGCGAGCAGAGATCTCACCTCAAATTGAAGAAAATAGTAGAGCTCACAATAGCAAGTTCAGTACTCACTCAAACTAGTGTTCAGGGGCCTCATTTATAACTGTTGCGTACGCACAAAACATGCCCTGAAAGAGGTGTATGCCTTTTCTCATGCAAACGATGGAATTTATAAAAGCAAACTTGACGGTAAAATTTGCGCACTTTCATGCAAACTCTGACCCATGTGTACGAACACTTTTACTAGAGAGAGAAAAGTAATGTGTTACGGAACGTGTAACTCAGGAAACGCACAACGATAAAGGATAAACATAAAGAGAACTTTTAATGAGCAATCCAGGAATATAAGGATACAGGAACACAGCATACACGGTCACACACGAACGAGAACGGACTAGGAGTGAGGGAAACAGGGTATATAAAACAGACACTACTGACGAGGACACAGGTGAAAGACATAACTAATGATGACAAACAGCTGACAGGAATTAACTAGTGAAGACAGGAAAGGAAAACTGGGTCACACAAGGAGCACATGACAGGGGAAACAGACAGACAGGTAAATAAGGAACATCCAGACTCTAACAGTACCGCCCCCTCCCGGACTCGTGCCTAAAGAAGCATAAACTGGGAGGGGGAGTGGGCACCCTGGAGGCCATGTACAGGGGTAAGTCAGGTGGCCTCCAGGGTGGAGTCCAGGGTGATGACCAGGGCGGAGTCACTGGCGGCGGCCAGGGTGGAGTCCAGGGTTCCGGCCAGGGCAGAGTCAATGGCGGCGGCCAGGGTGGAGTCCAGGGTGATGACCAGGGCGGAGTCAATGGTGGCGGCCAGGGTGGAGTCCAGGGTGATGACCAGGGTGGAGTCAAGGGCGGCAGCCAGGGCAGAGTCAAAGGCAGCTTGACCCCCATTGCCCCGTCCCCATTCCCCAAATAGGTATATAGCCCCCCCCCCCAAATTTTTATGGTGGGAGTCACCCCAGGTCCTAGCTCGGGCAGAGGAAGGTCCGGAGCGGGCTCAGGCGGAGGAAGAACAGGCGCTGGCTCAGGCGGAGGAAGAACAGGCGCTGGCTCAGGCGATGTCTGGGAGCGCAGGCTCTGGGAGGTCTGGGAGCGCAGGCTCTGGGAGGTCTGGGAGCGCAGGCTCTGGGAGGTCTGGGAGCGCAGGCTCTGGGAGGTCTGGGAGCGCAGGCTCTGGGAGGTCTGGGAGCGCAGGCTCTGGAGGGTCTGCGAGCACTGGAGACGGCTCTGGGGTAGCGTAGGCTCTGGGAGGTCTGGGAGCGCAGGCTCTGGGAGGTCTGGGAGCGCAGGCTCTGGAGGGTCTGCGAGCACTGGAGACGGCTCTGGGGTAGCGTAGGCTCTGGGAGGTCTGGGAGCGCAGGCTCTTGGGAGGTCTGGGAGCTCAAGCTCTGGAGGGTCTGCGAGCACTGGAGACGGCTCTGGGGATTCAGGCAGTGACCAAAAGTCTATAAGCCACTCCCCAATAGTCGGTGGATCCATCGCGGCCTTTTGGGGGCGTGGCTTGGATGCGGCGGCCACTTTTGGTCGCGGCTCGCGACGAGCCTTTGGGGCAGCGACCACTTTAGGTGGCGGCTTGCGTCACGGCTCGGGTGATGCAGGCGTCTTGAGCAGAGGATCGAGACAGGAGTGGACGAACCGATTGGGACGGTATGTGGAGGATTCGGGTCTCAGGCGAGCTGGCGATCCAACATGCTTCCGGGTAGGGGCTGGCTGATCATTTGTAATGTCCTCCGTGAAATCAACAAAAAACTCAGAATTTTCAAGATCGAGGACGTAATTTATAAAGTCTACTACAGACATGAAACAATAGTCAGGGGAGATGGAATGAAACAAACGATCATCCAGTCCCATCCGAAAGCACGCATTGATCATTTGATCCTTCCAGCTCACCTGATAGGAAAGATCCAAAAACTCCTCCACATATCGCTCCAACGGCCGTCCATTCTGAAGGATGTTAAGAAGCCGATCCTCTGCCTCAGCCTGCATGTTTCGGTTAGGGTCCGTTCTTCTGTTACGGAACGTGTAACTCAGGAAACGCACGGCGATAAGGGATAAACATAAAGTTCTCTTTTAATGAGCAATCCAGGGAGACAGCATACACGGTCACACACGAATGAGAACGGACTAGGAGTGAGGGAAACACAGGGTATATAAAACAGACACTACTGACGAGGACACAGGTGAAAGACATAACTAATGATGACAAACAGCTGACAGGAATTAACTAGTGAAGACAGGAAAGGAAAACTGGGTCACACAAGGAGCACATGACAGGGGAAACAGACAGACAGGTAAACAAGGAACATCCAGACTCTAACATAACGAAGTGAAAAGAAGGATTTTAAACTCTGTTTTCGTTTTGATATACACATTTACATTAATACAACACTTTTATTAATGGCGATAAGCCCTAAAATTGCATAAAGTCATAACGCACAAGATAAACAAAAATGATATGTATTTAGATTGTGGATGTGCTACTTTTGATCACTTTTCTTGTGGCACACGGTTTTAATGACAGCGAGGAGTGATAGGAGCACAGTAATTCCTCTTTAAACTAAACTGCAGATGTCATATTTTGACAAAATATTTTTAGCAAGAACGATGATCAGTGATGCGCACTTACTTCGATATAATGAAAGACACTGCTGGATTCGATGGTCGAATGGTCTATATTGTCTGTTTTGAACAGGTTCAGTGATAATATCTTACTGTACAACCGCAGCTGCATTGAGGTGTTGATGTTGTGTACAGGCATCTTCAAACAATTATGAATAATACCACTGTATTTGAAAGATACAACTTTAATAAAACGATAAGATTTGTACGTTTTTACAATGCAAATTGTGGCAAAGCAGCTTTACATTAATAAGAAAATGGTGTCATTGTGCAGCTTATTGTATATATTATTGATTCATTCCGTTGCAAATATCAATAGTTATTAGTCTAGTTAATTTAGGTATATCAGCACTGCAGAAAACAGTGACGTAATCGTCCGGCTCAGCTCAGTTCACATACAACGGCGCCAATGCAGGCATATCAAAAACACTGCTGAATATCAAGCAAGTGTCCCCAACTTAAGCAAGCCAAAGGCAACAGCGGCAAGGAACCAAAACTCCAACAAATGGAGAAAAAAACCTCGGGAGAAACCAGGCTTAGTCGGGGGGCCAGTTCTCCTCTGGCCAACAGTGAACACTTGTCCGATACTCAGGCAGAGTTACGGGTCATTAAACCGATTTGGAATCGCAACAGTCAAAATATTTAATCTAGTTCCATCTAGTTTAAGATCTTTTTGATCACGCCGGTATGGGACGGTTTGTTGGGATATGTGCCGCTGGCTGATGAGTCGGTAAGGTCTTAACAAAGGATGGGCTAGTTAACACAGTCTCCGCCGACACCACAGGCCACATTGCTGCCGCACACAGGCACAGGTTCCCCGTCCGACCCGGACACGGCCCAGATCCAGCCAATCACGTTAATTGGTAAACCTCAGGATAAGCAGAGAGACAAAAAGTTAGCGTAGACGCCATTCTTCTTCTGATGTACCGAGTACATCTGGTGTTATAGGAAGTGTTCCCGGTTCCGGCTGACCTGATCTATGCAGCCTAACAATCCTTTAACGGATATGAAGACAAAAGTTTATAGTGCGTCATGTGTATGCCAGGTTAAATAGATGCGTTTTTAGTCTAGATTTAAACTGACAGAGTGTGTCTGCTTCCCGAACAATGCTAGGAAGATCGTTCCAGAGTTTAGGTGCCAAATAGGAAAATGATCTACCGCCTGCGGTTGATTTTGATATTCTAGGTATTAACAACTGGCCAGAATTCTGAGATCGTAATAGACGCGGAGGACTATAATGCATTAAGAGCTCACTCAGGTACTGGGGAGCTAAGCCATTTAGTGCTTTGTAAGTAATTAGCAAGATTTTAAAATCTATACGATGTTTAATAGGGAGCCAGTGCAGTTATGACAGAACCGGGCTAATATGTTCATATTTCCTGGTTCTAGTAAGGACTCTAGCTGCTGCGTTTTGGACCAGCTGCAATTTGTTTATCACGCGAGCAGGGCAACCACCCAATAGAGCGTTACAGTAATCTAGTCTCGAGGTCATAAACGCATGAACTAGCTGTTCCGCATTTGTCATTGAGAGCATATGTCGCAATTTAGATATATTTTTAAGATAGAAGAATGCGGTTTTACATATGCTAGAAATGTGGCTTTCAAATGAAAGATTGGTATCAAAGAGCACACCCAGGTTCCTAACTGACGAAGACGACTTAACAGAGCAGCCATCAAGTGTTAGACAGTATTCTAGGTTTTTATGTGCTGAAGTTTTTGGTCCAATAATTAGAATCTCTGTTTTTTCTGAATTTAGTAGTAGGAAGTTACTAGTCATCCAATTTTTTATATCAGCTACGCATTCTGTTAATTTTGAGAATTGGTAGGTTTCGTCAGGGCGTGAGGAAATATAGAGCTGAGTATCATCAGCGTAACAGTGAAAGCTAATGCCATGCTTCCTAATGACATCTCCCAAGGGTAGCATGTACAGAGTGAAAAGCAACGGTCCTAGAACTGAGCCTTGTGGTACTCCATATTTAACTTGTGATCGAAATGACATCTCTTCGTTTACTACTACAAACTGATAACGGTCAGATAAGTATGATTTGAACCATGCCAATGCAATTCCACTAATTCCAACATAATTTTCTAGTCTACTCAAAAGAATATTGTGGTCGATAGTGTCAAAAGCAGCGCTGAGGTCTAGTAACACTAATAGAGAGATACAACCATGATCTAATGATAAGAGCAAATCATTTGTAACTCTAATGAGAGCAGTCTCAGTACTATGGTACGGTCTAAATCCTGACTGGAAATCCTCACAGATACCATTTCTTTCTAAGTAGGAACTAAGCTGAGATGATACTGCCTTTTCTAGTATTTTTGACAGAAAAGGTAGATTGGAAATCGGTCTGTAATTGACTAATTCACCAGGATCAAGTTGTGGTTTTTTAATAAGAGGTTTGATAATAGCCTGCTTAAAATTTTTCGGTACGTAACCTAGTGATAAAGATGAATTAATGATCTTAAGAAGAGGATCTATGACCTCTGGAAGCATCTCTTTCAATAGCTTAGTCGGTATAGGGTCTAACATACATGTTGTAGATTTTGATGATTTAACAAGTTTAGACAATTCTTCCTTTCCTATGGCAGCGAATGAATGGAATTTTTCCTCAGGGATACAACAATCCACTGTCTGATGTGATACTGTAGTAGACAGTTGCATGGCTATAATTTTCTCTCTAATGTTGTCAATCTTGCAAGTAAAGAAGTTCATAAAGTCATTACTGCTGTGCTGTTTGGAAACATCAGAAGTTGAGGCTGTATTTCTTGTTAATTTAGCCACTGTATTAAATAAATACTTAGGGTTGTGTTTATTTTCTTCTAAAAGATTTGAAAAATAAGCAGATCTAGCGTTGATGAAACTGATCAGGAAGATTATTTATAAAGCAATTTTTAGTGGTAGAAGGGATGGGTCTAACATATTTATGGCAGACAGGCAGTTTTCTTGCCTTGGATAAATGTAGCACGCATGACACTAGATAATGATCTGAGACGTCATCGCTCTGCTGCAGAATTTCAACGGCATCAATATCGATTCCATGTGACAATATTAGATCTAGAGTATGATTACGACAATGAGTTGGTCCTGATACGTGTTGTCTAACTCCAATAGAGCTTAGAATATCTGTTAATGCCAATCCCAAAGCGTCTTTTTCATTATCTACATGTATATTAAAATCACCAACAATAAGGACTTTATCCACAGCCAGTACTAACTCCGATAGAAAATCAGCAAATTCTTTGATAAAATCTGTATGGTGCCCTGGTGGCCTGTATACAGTAGCCAGCACAAATTTCAAATGAGAGTTGTCACTAACATTATATAAACTTACATAGAGCACCATCACTTCAAAAGAGATATATTTGAAAGACTTTTGAGTAATACTGAAGATATTACTATAGATTACAGCAACACCTCCCCCTTTACCTTTCTGACGAGGTTCGTGTCGATAATAGTAACCTTGAGGGCTAGACTCATTTAAAGTAATGTAATCGTCTGGTTTTAGCCAGGTTTCTGTCAAACACAGCACATCTAGGTTATTTTCTGTGATAATATCATTTACAATAAGTGCTTTTGAAGAAAGGGATCGAATATTCAGCAACCCAAGCTTTATCATTTTGTTATCTTTATAATCTCTGTTTACTACTTGTTGAACATCAATTAAATTATCACCCGTAAATGGGTTTGGAAGTTTTCTGTATTTATTAGTTCGGGGTACAGACACAGTCTATATCTGATGATATCTAGGTGAAAGAGTCTCTATGTGTTGGGATTTATCTGAATTCTGTGATGTGAGACAGCTAGCAGACGGTCGGTTTAGCCAGTCTGTCTGCTTCCTGACCTGGGCCCCAGTTAGTCAAGGTTGAGCTCTAAGACTATGTGCCATATTACTAGAGAGAAGAGCGGCACCACCCCAGGAGGGATGAATACCATCTCTTTTCAACAGGTCAGGTCTGCCCCAAAAACTTTTCCAATTGTCTATGAAACCTATATTATTCTGTGGACACCACTTAGACAGCCAGCCATTGAGTGATGATAGTCTGCTAATTATCTCATCACTCCTACGAGCAGGAAGGGGTCCAGAAAAAATTACAGTGTCTGACATCATACGTGCGATTTCACACACCTCTTTAATGTTAATTTTGGTGATCTCCAACTGGCGAAGTCGGACATCATTAGCGCCGACGTGAATAACAATTTTAGAGTATTTACGATTAGCATTAGCCAGCACTTTTAAATTTGCTTTGATGTCAGGCGCTCTGGCTCCCGGCAAACATGTGACTATGGTGGCTGGTGTCTCTATTTTCACGTTCCGTGTAATAGAATCGCCAATAATTAGGGCACTTTCAACAGGATTCTCAGTGGGTGCGTCACTGAGTGGGGAGAACCTGTTTGATGTTCTAATCGGAACGGAAGAGTGGTGTTTTTTAACACGACTAGGCCGCCTCACGGTCACCCAGTTGCCCTGCTGCACGGGCTCTACAGCCGGAACCGAACAATGTACGGAGTTCACTAGGCTAGTCGCATCCAAAACAGTATCTGAAGCGCTTGCATTCTTACTATCCTCAATTAAAGTTTGGATGCGTGTCTCTAATTCTAAGATTTTCTCTGTCAGCCTGACTATTTCCCTACATTTATGACATGTGAATCCTTCATCGCTGACAGAAAAAGCTAAACTATGCATGTGACAGGCAGTGCAAGTAACAATGAAAGGAGAAGATGACATAGCTTACCGTGTTTGTAGACCGATCCGACTTACCAGATGTTTGATGAAATTGAAGAAAACGAGAGCGCGACAAATGACGGTGGGCACGGATAACACAAACTAGTGTAATGCTAACGCGTTGTGATGGTGATTTAGATTAAAAGATTAAAAACTAGCGATGTCAGATTAATGTGATAGGCAATATAAGACAATATCAGA